>CM053563.1:46900479-47240031 GCA_028646485.1 Cryptoprocta ferox
TACAACTGATCTTACAACTGTAGTCACAACCACAGCACAGAGTAAAGGGCCAACTGGGTGGTCATTGGCACTATTTAAATCATCTGAATTTGGGGGGCACCTGGGTGGCTCAGTTGGCTAAGCGTCTGACTCTTGGTTTCAGCCGGGGTCATGATTTCACGGTTCCTGAGTCGGGGGCTCCGTGCTAACAGTGCAGACCTTGCTTGAGATTCATTCTCTCTCTCTCTCTCTCTCTCTCTCTCAAAATAAATAAATAAACTTTAAAAGAAAAGACTGTAAGCTGGAATAAATTGCACTACTAGGTATTTACCCAAAGGATACAAAAAATACTAATTCGAAGGAATACATGCACCCCAACGTTTATAGCAGCATTATCAACAATAGCCAAATTATGGAAAGAATCCAAATGTCCATTGACTGATGAATGGATAAAGAAGATACAGTGTGTGTGTGTGTGTGTGTGTGTGTGTACACAGTATAAAATATTACTCAGCCATAAAAAAAATAATGAAATCTTGCCACTTGCAGTGACATGGATGGAGCTAGAGAGCGTTATGCTATGTGAAATATGTCAGAGGAAGACAAATACTATATGATTTCACCCGTGGAATTTCAGAAACAAAACAAATGAACATGGGGAGGAGAGAGACAAAGTCTAAAGCAGACTCTTGTCTATACACAGAAGAAATGGATGGTTGCTGGAGGGGAGGTGGGTGGGAGGGCGGTGATGGTGATTAAGGGGGCCACTTGTGATGAGCACCAGATGTGGTAAGCGTTAAATCACTAAATTCTACACCTGAAACTAATATGACACTGTATGTATACTAACTAGAATTTAAATGAAAACTTGGGGAAAAAAAGAATTTAAGCTGGAATAAACATTAGCTTTTTATACATAACAGTAATTCCTGATGAGTTGACACTGAGAGATGCGAATAGAGCTTTATTATGTCACCTTAAAGTTGATATAGATGATAGTTTCTTTTTTTAAAAAATGTTTATTAGGACTTGCTTATTGGGGCCCCTGGGTGGCTCAGTCAGTTACGCATCTGACTTTGGTTCAGGTCACGATCTCATGGTTTGGGAGTTTGAGCCCCGCATTGGGATCCACACGGACAGCGCAGAGCCTGCTTGGGATTCTCGATCTCTCTCTCTTTGCCCCTCCCCTACTCGCATTCTCTGTCTCTAATAAATGAACTTTAAAAAAACCTGAATTTGGTATTACCCAGAAAACCAGCACGGGGCAACCACAAGGCTTTGTCATCCAGCCTACAGCCTGTCACTCGCAAATAACTCGAGCGAGCTGTTTTGGCCTGAGTCTCTCGTTCTCATCAGGACAAAAGACTTGTGCTGTGGGGTGGTGGCTCGGATCAGGAATGGTGCGTGTAGAGTATCACAGCACAATTCTTGACTTGCGGCAGGCAGCCAATAAAGTTTACTTATTTTTCTTGCATTTTTAAATCGGCCTCAGGAAGCTGCAAGATTTCAAAAAGACTCCAAATAAACGTGTTTCAGGAGAGGCCAGAGAAACGCACTGTTTTCAGTTCAGGAGAAAATGGGAAAAGGGCATTTCAGATGATGAGCTGTGTACTTAATAACATTACCGGAAAGAATGCTAACGCTTGTAGGATTCGGGGCGGGGGGGGGGGGGGCAGAAGAAAAGTAGGACAAACATGTTTTTGTGTAAGCCTTTTTTTTTTTTGGTATCACTCAGCCAAGAGATGCTTATTTTGCTTCTCTTCAATCTGTGAGTAGGGGAGAGACAGAAATCAAGAGGCCTCACGCTGAGTACTGAGATCTGGACTAGCTGTCAGCAGACATGGGTGCTGGTCTCCGTTCATTTCCCCTCTCCGGGCCTCAGTTTCCCTTTCTACTAACAGATTATTAGGTGAGTGGCAGGTGTGCTCTTTAAAACATGCACTTACCACTGCTTATTAGGGTCTGACTCAGTGCATTCCTGGAGGAGGCCCCAAGATGATTTATTCCCCAGAGCTCCGGATTCTGACAGGAGCTCCTGTAAAATCTCTTGTCCTAGGACTTCAAAGGTCCCCTCTAGATTTCGGACTCTCTCAGACCCTGCACAGACACCTACCGGAGAGGAACAGGAAAGAGCGGCCAGTGAAGGTCCCAGGACATGGGGAAGGCTCCTGGAGAACTAGGAAGGGTGGTTAAGACTAGCTTAGAAATGAAAAGACGTCTTTCCAGGTTGGAAATTTCAATCGTCGGTAGAACCCAGAAAAGGCATGAGAGGGGTGTTGTAGAGCGAGGCCAAACCACAAAGGCAAGTGACTCAACATGGCTCCAGACCCAGCTCCACAACGCTATGACCATGAACAAGAACTTATTTTCGCTGAGTTCTCTTTTCCTCATCTATAAACAGGAGACCATAATAGTACCTCCATCAGAGATTTCGAGGGTTAACTAGAACAATATATTGTGTACTCATCAATGTTCCCAATAAAAGAGAAGGAATACCATGACTGTTTTCATTATTTCTATTATATTCTACATATCCCCTTGGATGGTTCGCAGTCCCTGTAAACTCGACATGCCTATGCTTTGAGCCACCGTGCAAAATGCCATCCCATGGTGGGAACATGTGACTGGGGTCTGGAAGAGAAGCTAGGTATTTGATATTTGGGGCCGGATCATTCTTTGCAGGGGGGGTCGGGGGCTGTCCTGCACGTTGCAGGAAATCTAGCAGCATCCCTGGCCCCCACCCACTAGATGCCAATAGCACCTCCCCGTTGTGACAACCCAGAATGAATCCAGACATTGTCCGATGTCCCCTGCAGGGGCACGCTTGTCCCAGTAGTTCAGAACTACTCATTTAGAGTAACGAAAACAGATTTCTCAGGAGAAAGAGGTAGAATTAGCAAACTAGAGGATTTACCCGGAATGGGGGGAGGGGAAGGAGCTGATTTTAAAGAGAGAGCAGATATTTGGGTTTTGGTTATATTTTTGCCTATTTCAAAATCTGAGACCAGTCTACCAAAGGTGCTCCATAAATGAGTTGAAGAGCCAGTGGTTTCCTTACAATCATCCAGCTCCCCGTAGATGGAAAGAGTGTCTGAGTCCCAATGACTAACCACAAGCACAGATCTTGGCTGAGCACCAGAGGGCTTGTTTTTTTCTTCCTTCAGTTACGCGGTTGCCACGGAGATCCCAGAGATTCCCACCCAGCCCACGCCTGACCTCCCATCTCCCCACGACGCTCCGATGGCCCAGGGAAATCCTGGAGAGGACCTGCCAAGAGCTGTGGCCAAGGTAACAGATCTGCCTCCTTATCTAGAGGCCGGTCAACTTCCCCCAATTCTTTCCAAGAGGAAAAGTTAACCAGGCAGCCGGGCTCATCAGAACCGCCTGACAAAGGCCACCTCCTCGCTCTCTCAGCTGCTCGGCCTCCAGACCAGGCCCCGAGAGAGGCAGGGAAAGCCCATGTACTCGTTTTCCTCGACGGCAGCCTGTCTTTCCAGCACCGCGCCAGCTAAGTCACCCCTCCTTCCTCGCCGCTCAGACTCTGAAGTGTCCTCTCTCTTCTCCCGCTCTGTTCTGGCCTTCAAAGTCAGGGGGGCAAGACTGAGAGGGTCTCCTTGAGCTGAACATTAATTCAAATACTCCAGGTGAGCACTTCAAACACCTGATATAGTCAAGTGCTGTTCTGAACTTCTAGAATGTTCTTTGTCATCCCTACTTCATCCTCAACCACTTTGTTCTTCAGCTGAGGCTTTTGCCCCTGGCGTTTCCTGTGTGGAAGGTGTCGCCTATTTACACTTCAAACAACAACTTGAAGACATTAAACAGATGGCATGCTTAACTTTTTTTTTAAGATTTTTTTTAATGTTTATCTATTTTTGAGAGAGAGGGAGAATGTGAGCAGGGGAGGGGCAGAGAGGAGGAGAGAGAATCCCAAGCAGGCTCTGTGCTGTCAGCACGGAGCCCGACACGGGGCTCGATCTCACAAACCACGAGATCATGACCTGAGCCGAAGTCAGACGCTCAAGTGACAGAGCCCCCCGGGTGCCCCTAACTTTTTTTTTTTAATCCCCAACACCTAACTCTGTGTCCAACACCTAGCAGGTGCTTGGCAGGGATTGTTAAATTAGTCAACAGGATGTGACAACTACCACTGCTTCTCAGCTCGGACTGGATTCTGAAGTTCACTTGCTCAGTCATGAATTTAACCACACTGCAGTTGCTTCTGGAAGGCCTAATGTGTGTCAGACACTGCACCGGGCACGAGAGCTATATGCTGGAATAAACAGACACCGCCCCCACACTCACGTCCTGCTTTGGTATTCCAAAACCCAGACTTCTCACTAACTCACACCACCCCTCCAAACTGAGCACCACAGTGTGTGAAAAGTCCAGAACTCAGGGGCGCCTGGGTGACTCAGTTGGTTAAGCGTCCGTCTTAAACGCAGGTCATGATCTCACAGTTTGTGAATTCGAGCCCTGCATTGGGCTCTGTGCTGACAGCTGGGAGCCTGGAGCTGCTTTGGATTCTGTGTCTCCCTTTCTCTCTCTGCCCCTCCCCTTCTCACACTCTGTATCTCTCTCTCTCTCTCTCTCTCTCTCTCTCAAAAATGAATAAACTTAAAAAAATTTAATAATAATAAAAAAAAAAGTCTGGAACTCAAAGCTTCTGCCCCTGAGATAGGAAATTTAAAGGTCTATGTTCAGTCACACTGCTCACTTGAGCCCACTCTCCACTCTGGTCCATGCAGAGCCTCTGTCCTTTTTGTGTTCTTCCTTTTCTCCCCATTTCCATTCCCATTCTCTCTGCTGTGATCCTGTATTTCATATGCATCCCTTAATATGCTCCTGACCATGTATGTTATGTTTTATGTATACATATGTGCATGTGTGCTTAATTCCCATTGAAGGTTTTGCGTTCAAAATCACATCCTGTTTCTTTTCTCAATTAGAATTTTTTATGAAACCTGGGCATGGTACGTCCACGGAGTACATGGAGAATGCCGCGCAGGACTTGGATTAGTTTCCTATGGTGGCTCCAGCACACTGTCACAAACTTAGGGGCTTAAGTAATACAAGTTCATTACCTTACCGTTCCAGAGGTCAGAGTCGGGAATGGGTCTCGCCAGGCAGAAGACAACGTATCAGCAGAGCTACGTCTGTTTCCAGGAATGACTTGTCCTCAGGCCGCTGTGGCTCCAGGGGAGAACGAGCTCCCTTGCCTTTTCTAGCTCTAGAGGCCACCTCGTTCCTTGGTGACCCATCTTCAAGGCAACGGTAGATCAAGTCTTTCTCAAGTCCCATCATGCTGATACGGATTCTTCCATCTCTTCCTTTCACATGTAAGGCCTTTTGTGATGACACTGGGCCCTCCTGGATACTCCAAAATCATCTATTTTAAGATCAGCTGATTAGCAACCTTACCATATACAACCTGTATCCCCCTTTGCCATGTTACGTATTCACAGCTTTCAAGCATTAGGACATGGACCTTTTGTTGGGGGGGGAGTAGGAGGGGGAAGCATTTTTCTGCCTATCGCAGTATTCCGTGATATATACCCACCATATTTTAATTAATCCAGGTTTCTGTCTCTGGGGAAATGAAAGGACCCCCCCCCCCAATTCCTGACTCAATCAGAGTGCTTTGGTGTTCATCCTAGCAGATCTAGGAGAGTGTTTCTTAGGGATATATAGACCTAGGAATGGTATCACTGAGTCTTAACTAATATTTATAGTTCTGTTCCTCTATGACTTTAGAAAAACAAAGAAAAATCCACTTTCTGACTCTCAGGCAGGCTGGTGATATTTCTACAGAAAATATCTAAAGACAACATGAGAACCCTTCCCAAATGTCTGGTCTCTCACCACCTTCCAGGCATGTGGTGGGATCGCCCTCCTGACTCCTTAGAAGCTAGGCATGGTCATGTGACTTGCTTTGGCCAACAAAAGAAGAATGAGGAGAAGTGAGAATGTGTTCTACAGACCAAACTTTTTTTTTTAACGTTTATTTATTTTTGAGAGACTAAAAGAGACAGATTCATGAGCGGGGGGAGGAACAGAGAGAGGGGGAGACACAGAATCCGAAACAGGTTCCAGGCTCTGAGCTGTTAGCATAGAGCCCGACGTGGGGCTCGAACCCACAAACTGTGAGACCATGACCTGAAGTTGATGCTTAACTGACTGAGCCACCCAGGCGCCCCACTACAGACCAAAGTTTTGAGAGCCAGTGCACAGCTGTGCATGGAGAGCACATTTACATTAAAACAGAGCCTCCATCGGACTGGGTCTCTAAGTGACCCCAATGGACCTCTGACCTCTATCACCCCCACCCTTGCCAACTAACTGGATAGGACTGTCAGAAAAAAACTAAACAGACTTTTATTATGTAAAACCAGTGTATTGTATGGTTTTTGTTTATTCTACCATAACGTAGCCTGTCGTGACCAATAGGCCTTTTAACACCAGGAAGTCGCCTACTTTCAACTCTATTTAGACATTGAGAATCTTTATAAAGTAATTTTTATCACTCTTTTCCTCCTTTAGCCCTCAGACAAATGAGTCGCCTTACCCTTCCCCACCGTGCACACCACTGAGATATACTGAAATCATCTCTTTACTTGAAGCTCTTGCTCACTGACTGTCAAGTGGGAGGACTTCTGTGTATCACCAATGTGTTCCTTGAGTTCAAGGACATCTTGTATCATACCTAGGTACAAAAGGCATTTATCTGGCACACTGGGAGTGGTCAAATAATACCAACTCAAGAGACTGTTTTCCTAATCTTACATGTACTAACCAAGCCTCAGAGAGGATGGGAGACTGGCCAAGGTCACGCAGCCAGGAAAAAGAGGCGTCAGGATGAGAATCCAGCTTCCGTGCAGTGTACTTTCCCCTCGGCCGGCTCGGAGAACAGCATCCCATGATACTACCAAGGACCTAATGCCTCTCTGCCATTGCCCACCCCACACAGGAACAGACACAAAGCTTAACTACAAGACAGACCGCAGGGATTCCCTTCCCTCTTTTCGAAGAATGCAGAAACGATGGTCTGCTGTCTATTTCCAATGAAATTAGCATTGGGGCTAATTGCTTCCCAGCTCCCTCACACATCTGCTAATGCTTCCTCTTTGGTCAACTGCGACCAACTACTGACCTCTTTGGTCAATTGCGAATGGGCCCCACAAGCCTCCTCCATCCATGGGATATCATACACCATGATGTAAATCCAGCATCTCAGGAGACATAAACAACTGAAATCAGCAAGTGTTCCTGGAAGTAAATGTAAACTGGAAGGTAGGGACATACAAGAAGACTCCAGGCAAAATAAAAGGGGGGGGTATGTTTGGTTTAAAATATAAACGAGAGCTTGAATGGGGAAAAAACCAAAAAGACTCATTTTCTCTCATGTTATCATAACTGTGGTTAACAGTGACCCTACACGTATTCGGAGGCTTGACTGTCAGCAGATGGTGTGACTTCCCTTATCAGTCCATCAGCTGGGCTAACATGACCCCGTGGAAATGTTTTTCTCCTCTGCATCTGTGCAAATAAACACTGGTAATTTCTAATATCAAGCTGCTTGCCTGTAAAGTGATCTAAGTGATGTAAACTTAATTCACAAATGATGGCTCACTTCCAGTTGGACCTAAGACATCAATTTGCTAATTCCTCTGATTTTCCCTCTTCTCCTTGCTCTTGACCCTGACAGATTATCACCCCGAAAGTGAATAAATGGTCCTACACCAGAGGGTCCCATTTGTTTCTAGGACTCGAACTTCTACTTCTTTGAAAGGGAATGTGGGTTGTGACCCGTACGGCTTGACGTGATTGTTAACCCGCTCCCTCCCCATGGTGCTCAGAACCCAGAGATCCGGAACAAGGAGGCTAAGGGATTTGACCGATGTGGAGCTAGGAATGCCCTTGGGGGTGCTAAATGTTTGTGCAAGAGGCTTGAGCCATGGCATGGATCTCTAGAGGAGATGATACAACAGAGCAGTCAAGAGCTCAGGATCCGAACCTGGGTTCGAATCCTGCCCTCCCATGAAGTGGCACCCTTGCCCTGGAGGGACTGACGCAAACTTTCCCAGGCTGTTTCAGAGTTCACTGGGGAAAAGAGGATAATAGATTGGGTCAGTGTGAGAAGTAAGTGAAATACTTTAAATGCTGAACTGTCCTTGTATCAACTATTACAAGAGTAAGAAGAATAGGATTTTCCACTGGGGAATGGTTCTTTATTCCTGCTGGAAGGATACCCAGCCTGGCGTAAGACTTCAAGGACTAAAAGGTAGCTGGGCACACAGATTTCTGGAGTCTGGGGGCATGGGTAACCCTAGAGGAAAGGGTCATCCAGATGGACCAGAGGCGCCATCTTGGGATGTGGTGACAATGGTGGGCTCCAAATTATCAAGGGCAATGGAGCTGCTCACTCGAGGAAGAGATGCTAGGAGGAAACTCGCTCCCTCCTTTGGAGCAGATGAGAGTCAAGAGCCAGTCAGCTGTTGCCACTGGGAAGGCACTAGTCTCAAAGTAGACTCCCAAGGTGTGGTCAGAGAGGGACTTCAACCAGCTGAGGACAATACCACCCAAGACGCAGGAAGGGATGTTATCCTCTTGCTTGAAATTCCTCAATGGCTTCCTGTTCCCAGGAAGGGGCAACAGGGCCACCCCTTCCTGACTCCCCAGCCCCACCTCCCCACTTGCCCCCCTAAACAACTCCCTCCAGCCACACTGGTCTCCTCTCTGCTCACCCAACAGGCTATTTCCAGGCTCATTGCCTTCATAATGTCCATCTCCCAGGAGACTTGCCCACCTTCTCTGCAACCAGTTAGCACCTAGTTCTCAATGCATCTCGGTTCCAACATCACCTCTTCAGAGGAGCCTTTCCAGGGTGCTCACAGAGGGCACCCTTGCTGTTCTGGCCCCATCCCCCACCGTCCTGCAGGTCTAGAAGCTTTCCCCTAGTGACTGGGTCCCCTAGTGTCTCAAATCCCTTACTAACGTCCTTTACCTGTGTTAGCGCCGCCTCCTTTGAAGACCTCAAAAATCCCAAAGTGTGCTAGAATCTTGTCCAAAACCCCCTTCCCAAATCAGGAAATAGCAATGTCAGAGACCCCAACATGACACACCACACTTGATTCCCTTATCACTCTACAAAGCCTGCGGACACCTCCCGTTAGTGCAGCATCTGCTGAAAAACTGGAGGCAATCAGCACTTGTCTTCAAGACAGCAGAGTGGAAACTGCTGTCAACCAGTCAAGGGCAACAGGCTGGGAAACGCAACCCACGATCTTCCGGTCCACGGTGCTCCCCAGACTGTCCACACCTGGACGGGGCTGTCATCGCGCAGCGGGCGGCTGCCTGCGGCTAGCAATCCGGGCTGAACAGAAGCCTTGGGTTGATGGAAACGCCAAAAGGAGAACAGGGAGGTGTAATTAGCTTCCCTGAAGTGATTATCCCGAGGACATCTGCACCTTTGTGGTCTCCAAGGACTTGTGAGTGTGTCCCACCGGGGCGACCTTGAAAATGTAGGACGGATCGGGAATTTTGGAAGACCAGATCTGGCTTGGTGTGTGAAAATGCTCAAGTCTGCTCTCTCTGGGCACTTTGGAGCCCCAGCACGATTGGCAGCAGCTGCCTCAGGATTTTCTGAACAGCAGACGGTCGTGGTTTTCAACAGGATTCCGGTCTAGCCCCCCAGATACATGCTGGCCAACCTCAACTGTGGCCAAGTCTGAAAGCACCCAAAGGAGTTACCGCAAGGCGGACATCTGAAGCTTCAAATCCTAGGCCACCAGCCACCTGAAAAGCTGGCATCCGACTGCAGCATCTCAGACCCAGCCCCCCTGCCCACACACTACCCCAAAACAGGTCTGCCTTGGCTCAGAGCCGGGCAGAGATTCTCATCCACCTCGTACCTATGAACTTCAGTGGGTGTTTGTCATTACTGGCGGTTCGCCAACCATCCCCGCCACTCCTATCGGGCGCGATGGCCCCCTCCCTGTGGCAGGCACGGTCTGGTGGCCAGTCAGATGTCTCCAGTCATAGGAGGGCAGCTGAGGAATGCCTCCTCTCGCCCTCCAGAGACAGCCAGAGAGGGAGAAAGTGTGCTAATCTCAGCCAATTGAAATAGTATGTCCCAGGGTTTTGAATCTTTAGAAAACCGACAGCCAGTCAGAAAAGAAATGGGTTAGACTTCATTAATTTCAGGTGTGAGCTGGTGCCTCACTAAATTAAATAAACTAGTGGCTAGAGTCTGGCTGGAAAAACACTACAACAAAATCACAGGCCTCCGTGGCAACTTGAAACCCTCAACATAAAAACTGCCGTGCTAAGAGCCTACGAGGTACAGCGTATAATGCTGATACCCCACCGGGAACCCTTTGATGTCTTCGAGCTCCGTGTGGACACACTGGCTTCCGTGTCCTCACGACAGCCAGCCACGGGAGATCCTGAGGCTGACCTTGGCCTCCAACGGAGCTGGCTGTGCTCAGAGGCATGGAGAGCCATGGGTTGCCTGGATTCTATGTCCACCCCCCATCCTCCTCCTGGGGCGGGGTGGGGGGGGTCCTAACAAAGACCTGACAGGTGCAACCATTCTGAGGCATGGGGGCCTGATGAGATCAGGCTGAAGTCCCCCTCTGTGGGCCTTTGCTGGACCTTGGGGTCTTCTTCGGCATCTTCCTCTGCCCTGTCCTGCCCGAGTATGACCTCCCTGAGAGCCTGGCCTTGACCTGGAGTCCTCATCCCAAGGTCATCTCAGCCTCACCAGCTCCAATATTCTACTCCTGCAGCAGCCTTTTCAGACTTTGAGGGCAAGAAATGAGAGACTTATTCTGGAGATTACCCCGATCAGATATATGCTCTGCAAATATTTTCTCCCATTCCATAGGTTGCCTTTCCACTCTGCTGACTATTTTTTAATGTCTATTTATTTATTTTGAGAAAGAGAGAGAGAAGGAGAGAGAGAATCCCAAGGAGGCTCTGTGCTGTCAGCACAGAGCCTGACGTGAAGCTCAGTCCTACGAACCATGAGATCATGACCTGAGCCAAAATCAAGAGTCGGGCGCTCAACCGACTGAGCCACCCGGTGCCCCTCTGTTTCTTCCTTTGCTGCGCAGAAGCTTCTTCATTTAACGTACTCTCCCTTGTCTACTTTCCTTCTTTATTGCCTGTTGCTTATGGTATCCTATCCATGAAATCATTGCCAAGACCAATGTCATGAGTCTTTTCCTTGTAGGAGCCTTACCTAGTGTCAACAATAATGCAACATACACTTGAAATGTGTTAAGAGGATCTGTCTCACGTTAAGTGTTCTTACCACGAGAAAATTTTTAAAAAGAAAAAGAACAGGGAAGATATATTTGCATAAGAAACAATTCAGAGAATTACCATTGGCATATAAATGCCCAAGTAGCCTGTGTAGTGTGTTAAGCCCATTCAAGACCCCACCCTTAGTTAGTTTACACTCCAGTGGGGATGATACCCAGCTCTACGCTAATATATATCACATTATCTGTAGACTATCTCATATGTACACACACAGGAAAAAATAGTACAAAGATAGAGTTAACCAGGAAGGATGAAATACCTAAACGCTAAGCTTGAAGCCAACCTATTGCTGGAGCATAAAAGGGTATCTTAGAATTCCTTCTCTCAAAGGAAAGTTTGTGGGAAAGCAGCCTGGCTCCCTTGGCATCACCCTTAAAGGGTCGGGGCATGCCTCCAGAAATGCAGTCTTCCTTCAAAAACCCCTCCCCCAGGATGTGACATCCATGAAAATATCTAAAGGCTGCTGTGGCCATTTCTATTTTGGGACCACTTCTCGGGAGTAACGTGTTCCATGAGTTTCCCCCAGTGACACAGGGTGAGGCATAGAAAGACTGTAGCAGCAGATACATACAGGTGTGGATGCGTCCTCTACTACTCACTAGTTCTGTGGTATCGGAGTTCCAAACACCCACGTTTGCCCAGCCTCCCTTTCCGCCTAGTGGGGCAGCCACCACTGTCCTCACAGGCTCGTGGTGAGGATTCTATTCGTAAATCGCCCAGCTAGGTACCTGGTACAGAGCAGGACTCAGTGAAGTTATGTTCTGTCTGTCCTACACCATGCTTTCTGGTGAGGACTCAGAGCTAAGAGGCAGAAAGACTGACTTGAACCGAGAGGCTGAGAAATGGTCTAATTCAAAGGACTTTTGAAGACAGCTATTTGGTAAGCTCCTTGAAGGCAGAGGCTAAATCTTTTTTAAGTGTTCAGTAGAGTGCCAAGCCTGTGGGTGCTGCTCAATAAACATTTAAATAATAATAGTTGCTTACAAACTGGATTTTGGTCTCAGTTTCCTTGGAGACGGCGCCACCTGGTGGATGACAATCAAAACGGCACACCTCTGGAACGGGTGCGCTCGTAGGGCCATTTAAACCCTGACAATCTGCTACCATTTACAGCTCCCGCGAGCCTGCGCCTGTAACAAGGAGTTTCTGAAGAAGCAAAAAGGGCAATTTAGGAGGAAAATCGCAACTTCTTGGGATTCTAAAAAGATC
This sequence comes from Cryptoprocta ferox, assembly GCA_028646485.1. Taxonomy (NCBI): domain Eukaryota; kingdom Metazoa; phylum Chordata; class Mammalia; order Carnivora; family Eupleridae; genus Cryptoprocta; species Cryptoprocta ferox. The sequence goes on from CM053563.1 coordinate 46,912,993, forward strand.
AATGCATTTTCTTGCCTGTATGCCTAGAGACTCCATCTTGTCCCATTTCCTGGCCTTAAGAGTTACAAGTGAAAATTCACACCTGAAATCCTCAAACTTCAAAGCATGTTAACCATCAACAAAAGTAACCTTAAACTAAGCCAAGTGATAGGGGAAAAAGTCAGAGGCCATACTGAGTTGCTCTCAGTCTCTATGTAGGGGGCATGGGCAGCGGGACACCAATATAGAATTATCTGGTCTCCCTTGTTCTGAAAGGTGAATACTCCTTGGGCATTCTGAGATCTAAGATACAAAATCACCTTTCATAGAAACATACTTGCAGTAGACAGCTGATTTCTGAACAGTGGATATATTGTTAAAATGGAGCAGAAAGGAAATTCTAAATGGGGCGGGGGGCAGTAGAAGAAATCCTGGGCTCCCATTCAGTAAATCTGATAAAATAGAAAGAACATGGGGGCGCCTGGGTGGCTCAGTCAGTCGGCTGAGTGTCCGACTTGGGCTCAGGTCATGATCTCATGGTTTGTGAGTTTTAGCCCCGCATCGGGCTCTCTGCTGTCAGTGTAGAGCGGGCTTGGGATTCTCTGTCCACCCCTCTCTCTGCCCCTCCCCAGCTGATGCTCTCTTTCTCTCTCTCTCAAAAATAAACATTTTTTTTTTTTAATGGAAAGAACATGGCTTTAAAGGCCAGATGACTGGCTACGAATCCCAACTGTGAAATCTTGGACAAAGTATTCAGCCTAACACCGTAAAATGAGTTGATCAACTTTCCTCTATGTAACCACCGCATGGCCACTTCCAGTTATGGTCCCCAAGTCCACACCACCACCACGACCTGGGATAGAGTCTTCAGCAGTCCTGAAGTTCGGAGGTAAGCCACCCCAAGCATTCGCACACGTGTTTGGGTTTTATTTATGATCACTTGCCACGCTGCTCTGCATTACTCAGATAATCACCCCATTTCACCAGCCGAGTGTTTTCACAGCGAGTGCATGGAAGTCTGGGGTCAAAGAAACACTTATTAAATAATGCCCACACATTTCCTGAGCAGACTTTTCAAGCGAAGCCAGTAACATAAGGAAAGCGCTGCCCACTTCCATCAATTCATTTCTGCCTCTGCTTCCTGAAACATCCCAGTTAGCGACTGGAATCAGCTCCACTTGGGGAAACCTGCGAACCCCTGGGCTAATTGGCCCAGGAAGAAAAGAGGTGCTTGAGTGGAGTTTACGTGACATGGGCTGGCCTTTGTCTGCACCCTCGGTCGCAGTTATTTCCTGCATTGAAGGGAGACGTGGAAAGGATATTTGCATTGGTGGCAAAAGCCCCCATCTCGGCGTCAGCCGAAAGTAAGGGACGTCAAGATAGTAAGATGGAGGTTAGGGATATTGACACAGTTCTTACCCAGTGGCACTGTACCCCCGTCCCCAGACCCCTTCGCTTACTGCTCCTTCTAAGTGTCTTCCCTTGTTTCTAGAGGTGCTCAGAGAGGCGAGCAGACTCATTTCCTGCCGGCCGTGTTGGAAAGTTGGCACCGATTTCGCAGTTGAGATCCTCTTGTTGAAATCTGATTAGGTTCTTCTCTGTGTTATCCTTGAACAGAATCCTGGACATTCGTACTGAATGAGGGGCTGGCATGGGAATCAGGCACGGCGGTCCACCGGGGAAGACCAGCGGTGAAAATCCTCCATGCAGAGCCAAGCACCAGACAGGAGCCCGAGAGCTAGCAGCTAGGGGTCTACTTAACCCTTAAAGAAAGGACTTCCTAAGCCTCAGTTTCTTAATCTACAGAATGGGCATAATATTCCTCACTGCAGAACCCTGTAATGAAAAGTGAAAGGACTGCCTCCTTTGGAAGTTTGTAGAAATGTCCATTTGAAATCACCAACGAGAAGCGCTTTTACCAAAGTGCCTGACACTTAGTGGGTACTGCCAAGAAAGTGGTACTTCTGTCCTTATGATTACCCAGGGCGGCCAATATTATTGAGCCTATTTCAGGGAGCCGGCTCCGGATAATTTTGTCTACATCACACATCTTAGCAAGGGTTGGGGCTGAGGTTGGATGGGGCCAAAACGCAGTGGTAAAGCCAACGCGTATGCCCTCTCCCGTGGGGCAGGGATCCTAAAGCTTTGGGGGAACGGGGGCAGCGGAATCTCTACGGAGGCTGTTTAGAGGTAAACCTTCCCGGGCCTCATCCCAGATTCGGATTCAGTAGTTTTAAAGGGGGGCCCAGATTCTAACGTACGTGGTCTTTAGCCGCTACCCCAGAATTCTCAGCGCTATTCACCTAGTAAGTGTTGTTATTATTACAAGTAGTGTATCCATATCACTATTAGTTTTTACTTTTGTAACTACAGTGAAAGTTCACAGCTTGTGCAGAGATTAAGAGACAAAACAATCACATACGTGCATACGCACATGCATACGTATAAATGTAAAGAACAAACAAACCCAGATCTGATTCTACTCACTCCAAATTGTGATAGAGTAACCTTACTAGACCTCCCCAGATCAAGGAGGTCTATGTTTTAATACAATTTGGTAAGCTGAAACATGTTCCATGAGTCTATAATTTTAACCATACAAAGGGCTAAATCTCTCGAAGTCTCTAAGCTTCGGGAGGCTTTTTTCTTAAGTTTTTTTTTTTTTTAGTTGATTTATTTATTTTGAGAGAGAGAGATCACGCTCGTGTGCAAGCATAAGCAGGGGAGGGGCAGTGAGAGGGACTCGCAAGCAGGCTCTGCGCTGTCAGCGTGGAGCCTGACGTGGGGCTCAAACCCATGAACCAAACCGTGAGATCGTGACCTGCGCTGAAACCAAGAGTTGGACGCTTAACCGACTGAGCCACCCAGGTGCCCCTTTCGGGAGGTTAGGGAAATGAAACTCCCTCACTCACCCAGCACACATGTGACGCTTAGCTATTTTGTGTGAAGCACTGGGATAAGTGTGAGGGGTTCAGAAATCAATGAGACTGAAGTTTCATGAAGCCCCAGAACTTGTCTGTCCTATTGAGGAAACAGAAACTTAAGTATATCAAATAATTCCAGTAAGAAAAAACTCAGGGTGCAATGCCTATTGGGGATCAGGGACTTTGGGATAGAATGTTCTTCCTGAAGAACAGTCATTTAAGCTGAGCCCTAAAGGTAGAAAGGGCTCATGTATGTAAAAAGCCAGAGAGGATGGCAAGTGCTAAGGCCCTGAGGCAGGAAGGAGCTTGGTGGATCATGGGAGAGAAAGCAGCCCTAGGAGCTGGCTGTGGAAACCCAGAGCAGAGCACGAGACGAGGTGGGAGAGGGGGCAGGGATCACACAAGGCCTCATGGGTCCAGGTCAGGAGTTTGAATTTTATTCCAAGTACAGTGGGTTAGTCATTGGAAGCCTGTGAATGAGAGAGAGACATGATCATACCTGCCTCCTAAAATAATTACTCTGGCCGCTGTGTGGAGAATGGAGTGGTGGGGACAAAGGCACAAGCAGGACCCTGGTGTACCACAGGGAGGGAGGCCACGGAAGGGGCAGTAATGGTGACATAGGGGGCAACCGCCCTCATAAGGGAGCTGAAACAAAGTGACTATTGGCTGCTGACGTCCAGTCTGAAGATATTGTTTCTCTGTCCTCTATCCGACCCTACAGGGGACACTTCCCTTGAGAAGGAGCAAGGAGGTCCCTTCCAAGGGCCACTCCCATTACAGGCTCCTCTGCCCCCCACACCAGGCTAGGGACAAGTGGTTCATTAGTCCATTAGTTCTCAAGGGGGACAGCTGTACCCCCTGGCAACATCGGCACAAACTTTTTGTAGTCACAAGTCAGGGGTGGACCCTACGGCCATCTACTGGGTCAGGCTAGGGAGCTGCTAAATATCCTTCAATATAGAGGGCAGTCCCCCCAACAAGCAATTACCTGGCCCCAATTTCGACAGTGCCAAGGTTGAGAAACCCCGGACTTCTTTTCTCCTCTAAAGCCATTGTCTTCGAAAATAGTTTGCCGAGGGCAGGACTTCAAGCCCTAGTAAATAAGGCAGAGAAAAGGAAAATGGTATGCATTCATTGATCTCCTAGTGTATACAGGCCACTGCATTTGTTAACTCATCTCCTATTTGTGTGGTTTTTTTGGTTGGTTGGGTTTTTTTGTGGTTTTTTTTCTTTTTTTTACAACATACCTGTATAAGACAGGGATTTCTATTACTCCCCTGCCACAGAAGGGGAAACTGAGATCCCCGTCACTGATAACCTTTCAAAACCACAAAGCTGGGAATCAAGCCCAAGGCTCCCTGATTCCTAGTGTGGTGGCCTTTTCTGAATTCCATAAAGCCTCTTAGGTCAGCTGGAAGGAAAACAGAGCAGCCAAGTCTGATTGTAGGAGTCTGGTGTCCTGCCTGGGAAATGTAAATAATTTAGAGTCCAGAGGCGGGAGGGATAATCATCCTGTCTGGTTTCACGGGCCACCCAGATGGAACTCTGGACCCCTCGCCACCATCCACGCCCTCGGTGCACCCCATCCCCCAGAGTCTCAACCAGAAGTCCAGCCATTCCAGTAGGATCGAGGTGAAAGGTAAAGATGGCATTTGGCAACCAGATTCCTCAAGCAAAGAACCACAACTCCAGGCTGAGTAAATGCTATGGAGGCAAAACTCCACCAACATGTGTTAATTTGATGCCTACTGTATGCAAGCCTCCAAGGCAAAAACAGTGAGGACCGGAAAGTCGAGTAAGAAATAGTATTCGGACGCCTTCCGCTCATTAGAAAATGCTTTATCAAGCCTATGTTTTATGCCAAGCCAAATGCAAGGCTCTGGGATACCAGGACAGACCCTGACCTCAAAGGGCGGGAAACAAACCGCAAGAGACTCGTCACGACAGAGAACAAACTGAGGGTTGACGAGGTCGGGGAGGGACGGGCCAGATGAGTGATGGGCATTAAGGAAGGCACTTGTTATGAGGAGCACTGAGTGTTGTATGGAAGTGGTGAATCACTGAATTCTGCCCCTGAAACCAAGAGTGCACTATAGGTTCCCTACCTAAAATTTAAATTAAAAAGTTAAAATTTTAAAAATTAAAAAAAAATACAAGTGCTCATTAAGATACGTGCCGAACTCTCCTTGAGTTGGATGGGGAATGGGTGGCCAGCGCCCCGTGTCCGAGGACAGAATGAGGCATTATGAGAAACGAACATGGACCGTTCAGAAGCGCACATCTAGTGCCAGGGACTGGAAGGTACAGACGTGAGCGAACTGTGATCTGCGGGAGAGAAATCAGGAGGAGCCTTGTGACGGACTGGCCCCTACTCTCAGGAAGGCTCACCTGCGTAGGTGTGACAAGACTTGCATCCTGGAAGGGGAGAATTAGTCACAGTTCTAGAGGGTGGAAGAAGTAATTTACCCAGAGGCCAGAGCCATCCGGAAAGACAGAGATGGGATGTAGCCAGGACCATGCAGGCACCAATCCCAGGGGACACTGTATTTGGAGCCCTTCGTCCATGGTTGCACGGAGACTGGTAAGAACTCCAGGGCAGTGCATGTACTGATCCCACTGAACAGATAGGAAAGCCGAAACACCCACCTGCTGGCCCAGCAGGAAGCCCAGAGGGGATCTCAGGCCCTCTGGCTCAGAGCAGGTGACCGCCAGCTGGCACATGGGCCCAATCTGTGCGTCGCCTACATTTTATAAACGAAGTTTCATCGGAACAAAACACGCCCATCCACTTGCACCCGTCTGCGGCTGCTTCCGTGCTGGGATGGCAGAGCTCAGTGTGACAGCGACCAGAAGGGTCCCCAAAACCTAAAGCATTTACCATCCGGCCCTTTAACAGAAAAAGTCTGCGGACACCGCTCCACGGCTCATGCTCCTGGCCCGGCCAGCCCAGAGAGTTCCGAGCTGGCAGCACTGGATGGAGCCCTCCCCCCTGGGGGACGTTCCCGTCCCCCGGCCACTGCCGGCCACTCCCTGTGCCAGGGGCCAGCGCTGGTGGTGAGGCGGAACTCAAGGGTCTTCTCAGGACGTACAAAGCCCTGCAAGACAGCACATCCCTTGAGTGCTGGAATTCCTGTGGCATCGCCACTATTTATATTGAAAACACCGCAAGCACTCATTTTTCATGCTATTTCAGCTGAAAACAGCCACGGCAGGACCACAATCTGGAGATCGGGGCGGGGCGGGGGGGGGGGGTGTTTGCGCAGCAGGGCTCGGCCCGCGCGGTGCCCCAGGTTGCCTGGTCCCAGGTGCACTGGGCCCCGGCCAGGCTTTCTTCTGGGATAGTGGGCTTGAGGAATGAGGGGAGGCGAGAGGGCAAAAGGGGCCTCGCTGGAAACGTTGCCTCCTGTAATCTGGAAAAGCAAGAAGACGCGAGCTGGCGCTCACACATCTACCTTGTTCGACAACCTCACATGGGTCATTAATTGAAATAAAATGAAACGAAATGGAATCCAGATGTTCGTATATGTTCCCTCGCACAAAATGCAGAGACGGATCACCAAATGGAAATGCACCAGAATACTAGCCACAGTTATTTGAGGGGCGTGGAAGTTAGGTCGCAGTCTATCTCAATCCCTCGTCTTTGTTCTGTTTTTCTTTCATGGCACTTAGGCTACGAGAAGGGGGAGAAAAGATAAAAGTATTACTTAGAGTTATTTGGCGTTTCTTCCCGTAAGACCATAAACTCCACAAGAGACGATGTTTATTGATCAGTGTTAGATCCCTGGTGTCCAGCACACAGCCTGGACCATAGTAAGTGTTCAATTAATAGTTATTGATTGAATACGTGATTCTATTTTTATATATGCCAGATGGTCCACAAGGCACATACATTGTTGCTATAACTTTTATAAAGCACATTACTTAAAAATATCTATCGGGACACCTGAGTGGTTCGGTCTGTTAAGCATCTGACACTTGATTTCGGCTCAGGTCACGATCTCATGGTTTGTGAGATCGAGCCCTGTGTTAGGCTCTGTACTAAAAGCATGGAGCCTGCTTGGGATTCTCTCTCTCTCTCTCTGCCCCTCCCTCACTTGTGTGCGCAAGCACTCTATCTCTGCGTCAAAATAAAGAAACATTTTTTAAAAATAAAAAAATAAAAATACCTATCAATCAAGTCAAAGAACAGAAACGAAAGACTTAAACAAATGTTTATTGACTACCTACTATGTGTCCACATTACCATTTTCCCCTACCTTCAGGAAGCCTTGCATGGTACAAAGTTCATAGCAAATACTCAACTAATGCCTCAGAAGTATCCCTGACCGCACAAATTGCACAAACCACCACCAGCATCACCACCTACTTTGAGGATGATACATAAAACAAAACAAAAAACAACTACTCATCTTTAAGAGAATAAACACTCCAGTGAGCCCAACATCCCAATCTCCGAGCGTCTGGAATACATTTTTCTGGGAGAGAATAAAACTGAATTACACCTGGAGCACACAGGAGAACCTACAGTTGTTTTGGATAAGTTATCACGAGCTGTTAGAAGCCAGGAACTAACTTGTTTGAATAGACAAGTCAGCATTTGTGAACGTTCCCAACACAAAGCCTGGCACCTGACATGACATGCCTCATCCCACTGGCCTCCATCAGGCCTCAAACTCCGAAGATCAAAATCAAACCATGCAATGACCTTGAGAGAGTTGGAAAGGTTAACAACAAGCATCTGAGAGTTACTGACGTTAACATGTGCTTAGTAGGAGAAGCAGAGGACGTTGAGGCAGATCTTGACTCATTTTCCTCCCTTTCACAAACATGGCAATGAAACCTTTGTTTCGGAGGCCACTTACTCATGCCGCGTAAGAAAAGATGCCCAAAGAATAGCCAACATTGCAAAATAATGGCTGACCTGACCATGTTGGTCAAGTCTGGCCTGCCAGCACGAAACAAGACTGGTGCTTGGATTTAATAATAAACCTGTGACTCTATGGGTTAACCCTCTTCGGCTTTCATCACTAAAGATGCCTATGACAGCTACCACGTGATCTGGACCACCTCTGCCAGCTAAGAAGTGATTCCTACAGCATAGGGGGATGGGAAGGGCAGCTGAGAACATGAGACAGCCCTTCAGAAAGTGAAATAAACATTCCTAAGAAGAAACACCCTCCATTAACCATCTCCCAGAACTATAAAAAAGAAAACATAACAGACCTAGACCACATGGCCCATTGGAACAATCCTTTTATCTCAGGGAGAAAAAAGGAGCCAAACCAAAATGGCGGCCTGATGTAGATGTTTTTCTTCTTAAGATTGTCAAAGGACAGATTACTAGACATTATCTGTTCATCGCACAAGTGAGTATTAGTCACTGGCTGTGTGGCAGACCTAGGTGCTAGGAAGGGAAAGGCCAGCCTTTGCCCTTAACGGTTAACTATGATAAATTCTTTAGGAACAGGTTAAAATTTGCTAATGGCCTTCTGCTGAGCCAACTTTTGAGCTAGGTGCTTCGTAAATGGCATTCATCCATTAAGTGTTCGCTACGTCGCAGGCAGGCACAATAAACACACTGCTGGGGCACTGAGGTTGCACGGAACCGACACAAATCTGTCTTCACACATCTCACTGCAGGTCAACTCAGCACCGCTCTGCAGACGTTTTCCCAGTTTCATGGAGAGGAAGAGCGGGATTAGACACAACCCAGTCACCTGGCCAGCCCACCCTCAGGCCCTTCCTCCTCCCCCAAAAAGCTTGCCAGGGCCAGCTGGCAAAGAGTGGGGTGGGAGCAGCTTTATTCCCGGATGGCACCTTGGGTTTGTTTTGTTTTTGTTTCTACGTAAACACCCTTTGTCTATTAAACAGCCAGTTTTATTTTCCACTGATGCCAGAACAATAATGACAGTAATAACAATAATAAGAGTAAGAGTAATAATGCTCCCTCTCATGTTTCTTCAAACACATGGCCCTTTCGGGCTATTGATTTTCCTTTAAGACAGAGTCAGAGTTAACAAGAAATCTTCACCTTCATTTTAACATTGTAAGAAATCATCGGGATGACCAGATGGTACGTGACAAACCCACTCTCGTCAACCTCCCATATCCAGGAGGCGGTGGATGGGCCATTGTGGGGGCCGTGGGGGAAGGGGGACTAGGCGACCTGTGTGGGAGGGGCACTTGCTTCTCAACCTCACCTGATGGTCATGATGCAAAAATTAAGCCAAGTGTGGTCAGAACTTCAGATTTTTCATGTGAAGCCAGAGGTCCGTCTCGCTAGGTCAAATCTCGCAATATTTAGATATCAGCAATTCATGTTTTAAAAAGTTTTAATGTGTATAGCACCAGTTTGCTGGCTCAACAATACATATTTTGGTGTTAAATCTGGCACAGGTCTCTGCATTATTCCAAGGGTTCTTTCCAGCAAATATCCTAGTGTTGAACAAGATTTCAATGTATTTATTTAGAGTACCTATCAGTGGTCTTTTCCTTTCCACATTCATAGAAATGCCATGAAACTACATAGACAAGGGGAAGACTGTGTTTCTATCAAATAGCCTTGTCCTCCAAGTACCAAATAGAAGATGGCAGCAAGATGGGCAAGAACTTGTAGAGGAGACAGAGGTCATCCAGATCTCCAGGAGCGGCCACGGAGGAGAGGAGATTGTACCTTGGACTTGAAGAAATAGAAAAGTGGCAGGAAAGTAGATCAAGAAGAGAGAGAGAGAGCATCAGCCAAATCTTGGGGATAAAATTGAGCAAGTAACGTTTAAGAGCACGTAAGCACGAGCACTTTGATGGGGGAGTAAAGAGGACGTAGAAGTTCTGGAAGGCCGGAACAGAATGTTACCCTGAAGCAAATAATTGTGTATAAAATCGCAACAGTGCCTGGTCTACTGTATAAAATCGGGTCAGGGGACGCAAGTCTCGATGTCCCCTGCGGCACCGGGGGGGGCTCAGTTGGTTAAGCATAGAACTTCAGCTCAGGTCATGATCTTGCAGTTTGTGAGTTTGAGCCACACGTTGGCCTCTATGCTGACAGCTCAGAGCCTGAAGCCTGCTTCAGATGCTGTGTGTCCCTCTCTCTCTGCCCCTCCCCCACTGGAGCACGCTCTCTCTCGCTCTCGCGCGCACACGCGCTCTCTCAAAAACAAACATTAAACATTTTTTTTCAAAAAAGCCTTGATATCCCCTGCACTTAACACACTGCTTAATGTGCAGACAGCTTCCCATAAAAATTTCAGGGTGAAATTAGCTCATATAGATGAAGGCATTTTGACCAACACAAGTATGGCATCAAGGGATAATTAATATTGATGAGGAGACACTTTTCAAAGGAAACTTCCATAGGACTCCTGAGAGAGGAATAATAAATTGAGGGTCTCTGGCAACCGTTAATGCTGTTGTCAAAGTTCAGCAAGGCATTTCCTTTTCAAAAACAATGAAGGGAAACTCATTCCATTGATTTCTGATCCAACTGGGGATACTAAGCCAAAAGTGGAAAGGAAATAGAGGTTAATATGTGGCCCTTTCTGGATTTCAGAGTCAAGGGACACAACCTCCCTAACACCCGTAGCCTCCCCTAAAAAATGGGGGGGAGGGGGTGTGGCAATGCTCTTAGATGAGAAAGCAATATGCTTCATATTCATCTAAAGCTAGGACTCCCTTTCAAGTGCATGACAACACAAGCTTTGGAATCAGAGAGACTTGGGTTCAAGTCCTAGCTCAACCACTCACTAGTTCTGCTACCTTGAACAAATTACTAAGTGTCTCTGAGCCTCTCAATAAAGGGACGAGGCGGCCAAAGCAGGGCCCATCTCCTAGGACTTCCGAAGAGGACAGGAATAATGCACAGCGAAACCTAATTACCCTCATGTACGTATCCAATCAGACACACAACGATCTCCCTTCAGGCAGACATCAAAGGATGTCTGAGCTGAAGCGGATTCCATCAAGTTGAAAATCCCACAAAGATTTCATCCAGGATGTGAACTGGGTCTTGATATTTATCTCTTTCCTGACTCCCCCTGAGTACTCGGGCTGCCTGCACACGTAGATGTTTCTCTCGGCAGAAACACAGATTGCCCACAGCTGTCCCGACCACATGAAAGACCCGGGCGCTCCCCAGTGACCTCCTGGCACGAGGTAGCCATTCATCAAGTGCTGGGGCCTTAGCACCAGACACGCCATGAAAGGCTAGCCCTTGGTTTTTATTGCATTGGTGTTAGCTTTCCTTGTCCGTGGCCATTTGTTCAGTACAAAGCTTTATACTGTTTACAAATGGTGGAGAGTCCTGGCCTTTTCTTCTTACTGACTTTTAGACACTTGCATCATTAATCTTTAATTTCCACTGGAAACTTTAGTCAGCAATGAAAATGAAATGCTGCCTTCTGCCATGGGCTCCGAGTCCTGCCGGACTGTGCACTTCTGAAAGAGGTCTAGGCATGATGGGCTGTGTTGGGGAAAGGACCGCCATCATCCATTCTGTGCAAAAATGGAACCTGTTGTTTTCATGACACTGTGTATGCATTTGATGGCAACCATACTTGCCAAAGGCACTTAGCACAGTGTTTCATTTACTTGTGAGTCTTCAGTAAAGAGCAGTGGTGCTTCTTTATTATAATGATTATGATTACTATTCATTTTACTCAGTTACGGCGCTTTCCATAGCATAGATGCTTGAGAAAAAGGAAAATGTGTCAAACAGACCACGTAAGTGCTGAAGTAGTAACACTTTCATTGATGGGAACTGCTACAAAAATAGCAGAGCCATCAAAGAAACAGCCTACACCACGATCTAGTCCATTTCAGAAGGTTGAACACGGGCACGGGGCAAATTTGTTGTTGGTTTCCTTACTGATGTCATGTGGGGGGGTGGGGAATACGTGGCATACTTTGTGTGAAAGCAGAATTGTTTTCTTGCAGTTTCCTATTAAATAATTTCCTGGATCAGCACCATCAAACACAACATTCTGTGATGATGGAAAAGCTGAATATCCTAGCAAAAAAGCTGACAGATGCATCCAGGTTCTCAAAAATTCAATGGGAGGTAATAGTTTTAATGAAGCTTTAACGATATCACAGTCTATGACGTACACATACCATACTTTACATAGCTACTCCCTTACCTTTTCTTATTATAGTTGATTTCCATTTCATATTAATAATTCAAAGGATACTTTGGAGATACTTCCCAATAACACACACTGAAGTTGGGAAAGATAGTGGGTTTCTTAACGATCCTAAATTCTTAGAGTTCTGTATATCATCGAAGACTCACGAGTCTACTGTAAAGGGTCAACATTGTGCTGATCCATTCAAAAGGAGGTCACATGGATATTCCCCATCTCAGATTACTGATCCTGAGCTTGTGAGCACCATCACCAACAATGCTGTTTGTGCTGCCCAGGAAACTGGACGAGAACAGGAGTTCAAGACCTGGGAATGATGTTACAGAGCGCGTCCAAGTGGAGGAGAGGGTCCTCGAGAGGCAGGTGACCAGCACAGATCAGCTGCTGGACCCTCCGTCCCTGCAGAAGTGCCGTCTGCTGCCCTGGCCCAGGAAGTCACTGAGGGTCACAGGAGAAAATTCCATCCTCTCTGTACACTCACTCTGTACTTTGAAGCATCATCACATCCATTCTTATTTGATCATCACAATGACCCTGGGTTGGGGGCAAGTTGGGCAGATGATAATACAATGTTCACAGTTTACACATGATCCCGACATATTAACTTGCCTTGGATTACATGGCCATCCCACACCAGCTCTAGGATTAGGACTTGGGTGTCACAGCTTCGAAGCACAGAGGTCGTTTGGTATACTCCATTTCCTCCTGTCCCCAGGAACAAAATAGGGCAGCTGCTTGGACTGATGAATAGCAACAACACCAAAAAGTTATGTCTGCTGCTTAAATGAACAACTAAGGATTTCTGGTTCCGGCTAACACGGAAGAAACACACCTCCCCCTGCCTCTCCCACTGCATATAAAACAAGGACACAACTCATACAGCAGCAGTTTGAGGACTCTGAAATGTAAACAGTGGCCCACAGATTGGGGAAGAAGTTCAGAATTTGAAGTACCACTGAGCCAGTGGCGGGGTTTCCATGTTTTTTCCCCTCTAGTATACGTTGGCTTGAACTCAACACTCTCGACCTGGCAGTGGACAGCAGGGCAGAGCAGAGAAAGCTGCAAGAGAAGCCACCTGATTCTAACCAGAGGGCCTGAAAAGGGAACTTCTAACTCCAAAAGAACGTATGGAAATTTCTCATTTTGTGTCCTCCTTCATGTCTCTGTTTTCTCACACCCCCAATCAATTTTGTAAGGGTGGTGGAAGTGACCAGAAGCCCATGGGAGTCAAGACTCTGAGGGAGAGGAATGTTTCAATTTGATGGAGATGCGATTCCAGGAGGGTGGGGGGAACCTTCACTTTTCTCTCTCTGCCCTCCCACCATTGGCCCAACACACCCGACCAAAGCGACTAAACCCATTTTCTAGTCAGAGGACCAAAAGGAGGCCCCCTGGGAAACCAAAACACATTGAAGAGATCATAAGGATGGAGGAACTCAAGAAAACAGAGCCATAAATGCATTAGGTATGCCTGGGCTCACCCCCCTCTTACAGTGCACACTTGGATGTGATCCTATTCAGTAGAGCAAACACATCCATCAATGAACGAACCACCTTCCAGGACCCAGATGCGCCACTAGGTGGTGCCCATGCAGGACAGATCTGAGTTAACACAGAAGGTTTGAACACTCAAGAATATTAGAATCACAGCCCACAGGACTTGGGGCTTGACCACAAGCAGGTCAACTGACAGGGAAGAAACATAATTAAACATCAACATTCTCCGTGGATTTTGCAAAGACCCAGCGCCTCTTAACATTTAAAAGGTTCAGGATACAATCCAAAATGACTCAGCCTATGGAAATGAGCGGGGAAATGAACTCCAAGGAGCAAAGACAATGGACAGACCCCAACACAGTGGCGGTACAAATGTTGAGATTATTTGACAAAGACTTTTAAAAAGCTAGTATAAAAATGCTGGAGAAAATGCCTATAAACACTTTAAAACCAAAGGAAATATGGAACGTCTCAGCAAATAAAAAGAAGAGATAAAGAAGAATCAAATAATTTTAGAACTGAAAAACACAAGAGAAGTAAAAACTTACTGGGTGAACTTGATGACAGAATGAAGATGACAGAAGAGAGTCCAGGAACTTGAAGACGGCTCAATGGAAATTATTCAATCTGAACATGGAGAAAAAGACTGGGGGGAGAAAGGATGGAAATGAGCCTCAAGGGACCTATGTGATAATGACAAATTTTTTAACATTTATGTGACCAGAATCCCAGAGAGAAGAGAAAGAGTATTTAATACTGAAAAATATTGAAAGAAGAATGGTTGAAAACGTTCCGATTTGGTAAAAGACACACCTGAGTGAACTCCAAAAAGTTACGAACTAGAGACAAAGAAAAAACTCATTGCCTATAAAGGGACAACAATTGAAATGACTACAGATTTCTCATTAGAGACCAGAGGGCCAGAAGGAAGTGGCACAATATTTTTGAGGTTTTGAAATAAATTAGCTGTCGGTGCAAATTCTCTATCTGGTGAGAATATCCTTCAGGAGTAAAAGTGATATAAAGACATTCTTAGATGAAGAAAAACAGAACCAAACAAAAAAGAAATCATTTAGAACAGACCTCTCTAACCAAATTGCTAAAAGGAATTCTTCAGCAAGAAATGATCCCAGATAGAAACTTGGAATAACAATAATGAAGAATAAGCCAAGGAAAGAAAAACTCTAATAGGCCATTTTTCTCTTGAATCCCTTAGAATACATTTGAAGGCTGAAAGAAAATGTAAATATTATCTAATGGGGTTTTCAATATAGAGAGGTGTGCTATAGGAGGTGATTCTAATAGAAAGCCGGTGGGGAGTACAGAGCTATAGATGGTGTAAGGTAGAGACACATTCGATACATATGGTGGTGGTAAGGTGTTTACATTCCACTGGAAATGGGAAGCTGCTGATTTTAAGGAGATAGTGGAAAGCTATGGATGGACGGATGGGTTGGTGGGTGGCTGGGTGGCTGGGTGGCTGGGTGGGTGGGTGGGTGGGTGGATGGATGGATGGATGGGTAGATGGATGGATGGATGGATGGATGGATGGATTGGTGGGTGGGTGGATGGATGGATGGATGGATGGGTTGGGGGGTGTCTGGGTGGATGGGTTGGTGGGTGGGTAGGTGGGTAGATGGATAGATGACCCCTAAAGCAACTACTTATAGACTTGACAAAGATAAAACAGATAAAAGATTTAAAAAGAGAGTAAAAAAATAATTTTTTAAATCTCCAAATAACCCAAAAGCAAGTAGGAAAGGGGGTAACAGAGGATCGGAACAAGACAGACATGGTCTTTACTTTCATGACATCAACTAAAGAAGCAGATGAATATTTGCGTTTTGAGAGAAAACTCCTGAAGGAAAATAGAAAGCAGAGCACACTGACAGGATGACCAGTGATGTCAGGAAAGGCCTCTGTGAGGAGATGAACCATCGCGTAAGAGTAAGAGCATGAGGCAGCACGAGCAAAGACCCCGCACAGGCGACCGATCCGGTGTTGGTGGAACAAAGACCACCGTGGCCGGAGCAGTGAACAAAAGAATGCGAGAAGAAAGAGGGAAGGGAGACGAGGGCGGGATGGTCTAAGCCACAGTTAGCGGTCTGCACTGCATTCCAAGAAACTGTTCAAGCATTGCGTTTGAAATCCCATCAACAGGGCACAAGGGCTCCGAGGTCTCCATGTCCTCGCCAACACCAGTCTCGTTTGTTTTTGAGAACAGCACGAGTCCACTTATATGAGGTGTCTAAACTAGTCAAACTCACAGAAGCGAAGAGCCCAATGCCGTTTAAAGCTTCAGTAAGTCAAGATGAACAAGCTCTAGAAACATTCCGCACAACACTGTGTCTACAGTTAGTAATACTATATTGTGTAGTCAGTAATATTGTATTGTATGCTTAAAAATCTGTCCATGCAGCACCTGGGTGGCTCAGCCAGTTAAGTGTCCAACTTCGGCTCAGGTCATGATCTCACGGTTCACAAGTTCGAGCCCCGCTTCAGGCTCTGTGCTGACAGCTCAGAGCCTGGAGCCTGCTTCAGATTCCGTGTGTCTCCCTCTCTCTCTGCCCCTCCCTGGCTCACGTTCTCTCCTCTCAAAAAATCAAAGAAACGTTAAAAAAAATTTTTTTTAATCTGTCCAGATCTCATGTGTGATGTGTTCTTATCACAACACAATAATTTTTTTCATTAAAACAATTGAAATTATCGGAATGCAACCGAAAACGGAAAGGAAAGGAAAGGGTTACTCAGGAGAACCCTACCTAGCCCCACCCAAGGTGGGAGATTCCTGGGCAGAACCTACTGGGGATAACACAGCAAAATAAACAAGGAGGTCCCAGGCAAGAGCCAGCTTTCTCATTCCTCTGACAGCTGAATGGTTAGCTTCCCTGGGCAGAAATGTGTACAAATCTGGATTACATCGAACAGTCAGATGCCTTATCTAAGAGACGACAGCCAAAGCTTGATCTTTGGCCCGAGGGGAGAATTAAAAGGTGTTTATGTTTCAGAAATAATCAGAGTCAGACATCTCAAAATTAAAATTCTTTGTCAGCCTATCAATATTTATGAATGTGTAAAATTTCCGACAGCCCCATTCCACAATTTCCATGCGTTGCGGGTTGAGAGATGTTTGACCCTGGAGAGAGATAGCATCTCCCTGCCCCACATTTCTCATTCACTCTGCAAAGCAACTATTTGCTATTTAAAACTCTGACCCACCTTCTAGTTAAGTTACCCGTATTCACCTTCCTCACTGAAATCAATCAGGAGGAGATCACTTACAACAGACCTTGCAGGATTGACAGTAGTAAATTACAAGTTCCTCTGTGTATAATCAACTCTGAAAAAATGCACGGATGAATGAAGGACTATCATATGCTACAGCCAATCTAGTTTGGAACAAAGGCGAGATTTGCCTTCGAAATGAACGCGTTTCTAGTTGCAGTTTTGACATTGGATGCGCCACGTGAACTTGGCCAAGCCTGTTTGTTTGTTTTTTACCTTCGGCAGCCTCAATTTTATTATCTACAAAATCAAGAGTCATTGTATGCACATACGCACGTATGTATATGTGGATGTATGCAGCTGTGGACTTATGTGTGGACGTAAAGGTCATGTTTTCTGGGAGCAGAGCCTGAGGAAGGGATTCATAGGCATGTGATTGAGGAAATGCTTTCTGACACAAACCTATAGGGCAAGCGAAGCAACACAGAAGGGGGACGAGAATATGATCTCAGATAAAGTCTAACTTTCGCCTGACTCATGAGAGAAGGATAAACAGACCAGGAGCTTAACAATTTTTATCTCAGAGTAGTCTCCACCTTGAGATAAGAACATCGGTCTTCTCCCTTCCCCCCGAACCTCTCCCCCAGCCCAGCATTAGGCACTGGGATGTCTCCAGGGTGGAGGGAATGATTTCTCCTGGGTGAAGAGGCTACTCTCTGGTGAGGGTAACTTTCCGGGAAGGAGGGGAGCCTCGAACACTTAGCAGCCAACATTTACAGCAGCTGGGGGATATATAAAGCGGTCCCATAAAGGAGAGCTGGACAAAGCACTAACATATACGTCATATATGTGAAGAAGAGTATATTGCATATATGCGAATAGAACATAATGAAGGCACACGCACACACGCAATGGAGGGGCGGTGTTGGTAGAGGACAGAAAAAGAGGGAGAGTAACTTCCATTTCCTGTATTGGCTTGCAAGGTGAATAGGAGAACACGGGAAGATGATACTTGAGGAACGACTTGAACGTGCCCTCATGCATTGTCAAAGCCACTGCAGGCTTGCTGGACTCCGTTTTGCTCTTGCCCCTGCCTCTTGTCGACGACCCTCCACCACAACTAAGCTTATCTGTGATTCCAAAGTGGCTATTCGCTGCCTCCTCTTCGGAAGGTTCCCACATCTACCTCCTCTGACCACTCCACCTACTGCACTCAGTCATAATGTCACACACCATTAATCAGGACCCAAGGACAAAACCCTGTGTGAAGTACTCTTCTTAAGAACCCGTAATTAGTGGGCTCAAGCCCCAGCTCCCCATCCAATACTAATTCTGCGGCCTTTGGCAACGTCAACACTGCTCTACACCTCTTCTGTGAAGTGAGGGGTTCCACCAACCTCCAAATGTTTAACACACAAGCTATGGCTGTGCGTTATCTGAGGGTTATTGTCTCTGCATGAAGGAGCCCATTGTTACCATCTCCCAGTTAAACACACGCCGCCCTAACACCCTTGGAACTTCAGGAGTCCTTCAAAAAAGGAACGGGTGTACATGGATTTCAAAGAAACAAAAAGAACACACAGCTCTTGCACCGACGGAATAGAACGCTGAAGAGAGGAAAAGCATGAAAACGAGGGCGGTGGGGGGAGTCCAAGGCTAGGAGCCAAATGCCCTGGTAGCAGCTGGGCTCCACAAAGAATGCTCAACTATTTTTAGCCTCTATTTGGGTATACTGATTTCCGGAACAATATCCTCTAATTATGGTGTCTAGGACTGTATCCTGCCCTCCCACCCTCACCCCACCAGCAGCAGTAATTCTGCACTGCCCGGCAACTCTTGCCAGGTGCTCCTCAAACCAGACGGGGACTCTCACCCTTCTAGATCCGCCATCCCGGAACTGGCTTTAATTTCGACATCCATCAAAGCATTTTGCTTGCAGCGAAGGGCAGTCCTTGGACCCTCCCATCGACGGGCTGCCCCATGGTTTTCTGGTGCCAGTTGGCGGGCAGCGCCAACCACTGGCACCATTTTTGTTGTTGTTTGCAGAACAATACTGCGAAAACCCAACTCCAGCCTCGCAGCTCATGGGGTGGAAAAATGAAGTCTATGGCCTCTTCTGGTTACCTACTGCTGTATGTACGGCAAGTCAGGCCAAAACTTCGTGGCTTAACACAGCCACCGAATTCCTTCTCGTGGTTCTGTGGGTTGGCGTGGCTCTCTGGAGAGTTCTGCTGCTCTTTCATGGGGTCTTTCGGGCCATTGCAGCTAACGTTTGGGGCTGGCATTCTCGAGAAGCTCAACTAGGATGCTGGCTTAAGTCTTAGAACATTGCCTGAGTATGCACGTGGGGAGGAAGACACTCCAGGATAAGGAGAGAAGAGGAAAAAGCAAGAATCCCTGCATCCTCATTTTTTATTTTTTTTTAAATTTTTTAATGGTTATTTATTTTTGAGAGCAAGAGATGGAGTGTGAGCCAGGGAGGGGCAGAGAGAGAGGGAGACGCATCATCGGAATCAGGCTCCAGGCTTTGAGCTGTCAGCACAGAGCCCAACGCGGGGCTTGAACCCATGAACCGTGAGATCACGACCTGAGCGAAGTCAGACGTTTAACCGACCGAGCCGCCCAGGCGCCCCTGCATCTCATTTTGTCTTTAAATCCCCAAAACAAAACAACGAAATCCCAGGAGACCATCAGGTACCTGCATGACTGCCCTTTGCCTCCTTCTTTGCCAAGACTTCTCGTTCCGTGACCTCAAAAGCCAAGGTTGTAGGGCGACAAAGGAGCCAGAAATGACAGGAATCAGCGAGGCCAACATTCAGGCACAACCTGCAACATGCACTTCATATCTACACGCACACACGTACACGTGTGCACACCATACCACCACGGGGGCTGAAGGAACGGTTTGCAGAATCACTTCCATGAGAATCGTAACTTTCTATCCGAAAACCTGAGCTCTCTGAGGTTTATAACATTTCTGATAAAAATCTCTGCTGCCCTGCAGTACGTCTCCTGTCATAGGCTTTCAGCCCTGCAAAGGGTCTTGGAATTCTCCAAGTCCAATTACCTTTCCCAGAGGGAGTACTAAAAGGGATAAAGTCATGAAAAACGATTATATACTTCTGAATCTTCATTGCTAAGGAGGCACGAAGGTGATAAAAGGACCATAGATTTTCTTTCTGAAAATGGTGTTTCTAGATGCAGTGCCTTTCCTGCCTGCCTTATCCAAATGCACAAGCTAATCAGCCTTCACTCACAGTTATTTTTTTTCTGTGCATTTCTAACTGCCTGATATTATATTAGCTTCTTGTCTGTCTCCCTATAAAATACAAGCTCTCTGAAGGCAAAGACTTTACCCATCTTGTTTACACCCCCTGAATTTGCACCTGGTACACAGTAGATACTCATATCTGTTGAATGAACGAATGAACACTCATTGAAGTCCAATTAAGTATAAGACACCATAGTATTTGCTTTGTGAGGCCGTGCTATGCAAGATGAGCAGTGATCCTCAACAACCTTGCAACGTACATTAATAACCACGATGCTCAAGAAAACTACAAGGGCATTTGGAGATATACACAAAGGACAATTAACCATCGGGGAGGGTATCACCAAAAATTGAACACTCTCCACTAAAGTTAACAGACGGGATTCAGACAGAACTCTAGCACACAGTGGGCTTGCTGCTACTTGGGGTACCGTCTGGAATGGCCATCGTCTGACAATCAGACCTTCTGACTCCATGACCTTGGATCATTAAAACCTGCACTTGGCTCCTTCCCCTAGAAAATAAACATTTTCACCTGGATCATCGCTAAGGTTCCCCCTTCCGTGACAGCACGGTGGGAGCTATGCAAGAAGAGGCAGGGTTTGGGTACCAACTCCTCAGTAGGTGTGAATAACGAAAGGATATTAAAGTGATAAAGACAGATCCCTAACCAAATTGTCTGTGGTCAAGAACTGTCTACAAGGATGTTCTCGTGGAGTTAATTACAATAAAGAGAAAATTGCAAGCCAAACGGGAAACTTTTCAGAATTATTTATTTTGAACGAATTTTGGCCTTAAAGAAAAATTGCGAACGTTGCCGAGTTTCCGCAGACCTCGCCCAGATTCTCAGATTTTCAGAGCCCCTTTCTCCTCGGTGTCCTAAAAATGACTCTTGCTTCTTTCATCCTGCTTTTTGGTCCAGTGTCTTTGCTCAACACTGGAAAGTGGTCTTCCCTTTCTTTGATTGTTTTCCTCATTGCCATTGTCTCTATTCTCTTCCTGGGGAAATTCTAGTCATTGGGAATTGGGCCCCTCAGATACTGACCATCCGGGTCGACTATTCTCCTGTGTTTTCTCCGGATCTTTTGCTTTACATTCTGAGATGTTCTTTTGAATGTTTCTTTCGGGTGTTCAAGAACAGTTCCTTCTGAATTAAGACTGTTATGGCAATAATAGTTTTAGAGCAAGGGTGGATAGTTTGTTGTTGTGGAGAGCCATCTTACGCACTGAAGTATTTTCGCAGCAACCTGGCCTCTACCTGCTCAATGCCGACAGCCCAGAACCTCCAGCCATCACAACCAGAGAGGTTTCCAGACACTGCCAATCGCCCCAGGTTGAGACCATGAATTTAAAAGAACCCTAACAATACACTCTAGTTCCATTCATGTTGTTACAAATGGTAAGATTTCGTTCTTTTTAACGGCTGAGTAATATTCCATTATATACATATACCACATCTTTTTTAATGTTTATTTATTTTTGAGAGAGAGAGACACACACACACAGAGTGCAAGTAGGGGAGGGGCAGAGAGAAGGAGACATAGAATCCAAAGCAGGCTCCAGGCTTGGAGCTGTCAGCATAGAGCCCGACATGGGGCTCAAACCCACGAACTGCGAGATCATGACCTGAGCTGAAGTCAGACGCTTAACCGACAGAGACACCCAGGTACCTCGATACCACATCTTTTTTATTCACTCGTCAGCTACAGTGTGTTATGCTAAGCAAAATAAGTCAGTCAGAGAAAGACAAATACCATATGATTTCACTCAGATGTGGAATTTAGGAAACAAAAGAGATGAACATATGGGAAAGAGGAAAAAATAGAGGGAAGCAAACCATAAGAGACTCTTAATGATCGAGAAACTGAGGGTTGATGGAGGGAGGTGGGTTGGGGGATGGGCTAAGTGGGTGATGGGGATTAATGAAGATACTTGTGATGAGCACTGGGTGTTGTAGTAAGTGATGAATCCGTAAATTCTACACCCAAAACCATTACACTATACGTTAACTAATTAGAATTTAAATAAAAATTTGGAAGAAAATAAATAAAAGAACCCTAATTTCTCCATTTCTTCTCTTTTGTGGTAGCCTGCTCTTTTAGATGGCCACAGTCACTGACACAATTAAGCTTTGTTCAATTTCTCTTCTGTTCCTTGAATTATTTCCGCCTTCCAGAGTCAAGTGACCTCTTTGTTCATCTTGGCCTCGTCTATCCGGAGATTTCCCTCCAATGTCTGGTGGTCTCGACTGTCTCATCAGAGCAAGTCTTCATCAGTTGATATAAGTTGCCGAAGTGAGTTTCTAGTTTTTTGAGTTTTTTTTTTCCCCCCCAGTAGACGTCTTCGCTGAATAAGGCGACAGACCAGGAACTCAGGGTGGAGTCTCTGAATCAGCAGGCCTCCCTGCAGGACGGACCAGTCAAAGTAGGCAGGCAGATCGACAGACCCCATCACCAAAATGTCAAAGTGAGCGTGCTTTACTCTGGGGAACTAACACTCACACCAAAGCTCAAGAGAGACTTTCAACACCCACCCGGATGCCTGCCTCTCCTCCAAACCTCATCCTCACGCCCTGTAACCCACTGAACCCAAGCCAGGAATGCCTCTGATGCTCCAGGAAAGAATAATTCCCCAATTTAACTCAACTATTATTGCCTTGCCCTGGGTGTAGGTGTATTCTGGGCCCCTTCCTACCAAAGTCCTTCCACAGGTAAATGACTAAACAAATTGTCTTCCATCCACACCATGGAATATGGCACAGCAATAAAAAAAAAAAAAAAGAATAAATGACTGATGCCTGTAACACCATGGATAGATGGCAGAGGAATTACACAGAGTGAGAAAGCCAATCTCTGAAGGTTATGATACTACACGCTCTCCGACAAGATTATAGAGGTAGGGAGCAGATTAGCAGTTGCCAGAAGTTAGGGGAAGAGGTGGTGGCACATCATGGGTGTGATTATAAGGGGAACGGATGATCTTTAAGATGGCGGAATACTTCTAGACTGTGACTGCGGTGGTGGCCGCGTGAATAAACGGGTGCAGTAAAACTATGCGCATCCACACACGTACTCAGAGCGCATGTAAAACTGGGGAAATCTGAATATACTCCGGACTGTACCAACGTCTACTTCCTGGCAAGATGTTACCACTGGATGCGGCGCCTGGGTGGCTCAGTCAGTGAAGCGTCCGACTTCAGCTCAGGTCATGATCTCATGGTCTGTGGGTTTGAGCCCCGCATCGGGCTCTGTGCTGACAGCTCAGAGCCTGGAGCCTGCTTCGGATTCTGTGTCTCCTTCTCTCTCTGCCCCTCCCCCACTCGCACTCTGTCTCTCTGTCTCTCTCTCTCAAAAAATATATGAACATTAAAAAAAAAATGTAAGATGTTACCACAGGGGAACACTGGATGAAGGGTAACTCCCTTCATTAAGCCTGTACGGAATCTCCCTGCACTTTTTTGTTGGAACTTTCCAGGAATCTCAGTATTCCAAAATAAAAATATTTTCAAAGGGGTCGCTGTGACCCCATTTTCATTACCACCTTGGGCTATTCATGACCTTCATTGACCCACTGACCCACTGAAATCTCTCCCATTCTTAGGCAAATAGAGTTTCATTCCTTCTATAATCATGTCAGTGGGATTTCCAGAGGTAGGGGAAGAAAATCTTAGGTTCCTAGGTACACAGACAACCATCCTGAACTGGAAACCATGCATGTATTTCTTTTGAATTAAGAGAAATATGAGGACTCAAAAAGCTGAGTCTCAATCAAAAGCCCAGCTTCAAAGGAACAAGATTTAGGGAAAGTAATCTGTTTAGAAATACATCATTCATTTAGTTCCTTAGGAACTCTACACTCTGTCCTTGACATGACAGACAACAACAAACGGATGTCGTCAGACCATGTTAATTGAGCACGTTGTAAAATTCCCCCTCGAAGGTAGCTCTATTGATTTGCTTGAAAGAAGTGGTTCTCAAAGTGTGTTCCCCAGTCCAGCACTATCAGTTATCACCTGGAAACTTGTTAGATCTGCAAATTCCCAGGCCACAAGGACTCAGAAGCTCTGGGGGTGGGAACCCAGATATCTGACTTAAAAGGCACCCTCAGGGGCTTCTGATGCCTGCCGGAGTCTGAGAGCCCCTGCCTCGGAACAAGTGATGGGTTCTCTACTATTTATAATAGAGAAAGCGGTTGCATTTCTTGGATTTAAAACTTTAAAAAAATATGTAGTGATGGGGGAAATTCCTTATAAAATTGTTTTTATACTAAATTTCTGCTACTGAGAACCCTGTATATTTTAAATTCTTTTTTTTTCATATTGCTCTTGCTACTAGGAAACTCAGAGCCAAAATTAGATCAGTCACAGTAAATAGAGTAAACCACAGAGTTATCGTATGGATTCCTTCCTCAATATCCCTTCCTTTCCCTGCCTAGTTTCTTACTTTTATTTTATTGGATTTTATTCCTTTGGAGAGAAGAGAAAAGTTATAAATACTGTCAATAAATAAAAGAGCCCTTAACAACAGTGGTAATGTGCTCTCACAGGCTGCCACATGTTCTGCTCCAAATATGAAATACAGATCATGCAGACTGAGCAGATGTTACCAGATATTAAATTATTTGAAAAATAGATGACAGAACAGGAAAATTCAAATACTGCCTAGAAAAAAAATATTTTCACATGTAACTCCCAGGGATGTTCTTATGAAACAGAATTATTATTGCCCTTTTGTTTAAACGTAGGAGAAAGGATTTAGGGTTAGATTTATTATATTAGTATATTAACCACTATTGTTCTTTTGGCTGCTTGCCCTTGGCTGATGTTTTCTTGCAAAGAATTATTGTCTGTTTCCATCATCTTGAAACAAACAATGTGCATTTCAATTGTCTTTTTATTTTCTGTGAGCCAACAGACCAATACAATTCCCATTTGAAAGAGTTCTTCTAAAATTTTATACGTAACTAACAAAACACCAGGACTACTGATCAGTTTAACAATTCCCAGGAAGGTGTTATATTTTGGGGTTTATCTGCAACACATCTGAACATGCCACTGAGAAAGGTCGGGTTAAGGGGCACCTGAGTGGCTCAGTTGGTTAAGCAGCCAACTTCAGCTCAGGTCATGACCTCACAGTTCGTGGGCTCGAGCCCTGGATCGGGCTCTGTGCTGACAGCCCAGAGCCTGAAGCCTGCTTTGGATTCTGTGTCTCCCTCTCTCTCTGCCCCTTCCCAGCTCACACTCTGTCTCTCTCTCTCTCAAAAATAAACATTAAAAATTTTTTTTAATTAAAAAAAGGAAAAGGTATGGTTAAATAAATGCTCAATTAAAAAAGAGATGAACCAACACAATAGTCAATAAATGTTTCTTGAGCAGCACTTAAATTGCTTCTTTAAAGTCTCAGCTTTGGAGGATAGAGAAAAAAATGAAAAACTGAAGACTGAAAACCCACTTGCATAGATTAATTATGTTTACATTGGACAGCACTGCTCTAGATCCCAGTGTCCTAGACCCCACTGTTCCATGTCCCTTCAAATCCGCCAGCCTCATTCTTGAAGACTCTTCCTGATCATTTTCGAGGGGTTGCTCCCAACCGGGCCCCCACCAACAGGCTCGGTCCTGTTCAAAATCAGGCAATTAAACAGCACCTTGAAGCGGCTGCCCGCCCGCTCCCAACACCCGCACCTGTTAGACTCCCCTGATATTCCATCCCCCAACAACACAGAGCCCCTGGGCATCAACACGAGAACATTCCAGACTCCTAGCAATCCTCAGAGAACACCCTCTCCATTAGATTCCTACAGCTCCTATAGAAATCACAATAAACGTAGTGGCATAAAAATAACACGAAATTTATTATCTTACTGCTCTGGAGGCCAGAAGTCTGAGGACAGACTCACGGACCTAAAATCAAGACGTCAGCAAAGCTGTGTTTTTTCCTGGAGGCTCTGCGGGAGAATCTGTTTCCTTACCTCTTCCAGCTTCTAGAGGCCCACGGCACCCCTTGGCTCCTGACTCCTTATCTCTGCCAGGCTCACAATACCTGGCTGGGTCCCTCCATCACATTTTTCTTATCCTCCTTTTTTTCTTTTTTTTTTTTTTTAGTGTTTATTTTTGAGAGAGAGAGAGAGAGAGAGAGAACACAAGTGGAGGAGGGGCAGAGAGAGAGGGGGACAGAGGATCCGAAGCCGACTCTGCGTTGACAGCAGAGAGCCCAATGAGGGTCTTGAACTCACAAACTTACAACAGGAGCCGAAGCTGAACACTTAACCAACTGAGCCACCACAGCATCCCCTCCTGCTTCCACTTTTAAAGACTGTTGTGACTATATTCGGCCCACCTGGGTAATCCCCGCCGTCGCCTATGTTACTGTTGTTGATTAGCCACCTTATTTCGCCTGCAACCTCGACTTCCCTTTGCCACACAACACATTTATGGATTTCTGAGGATTAGGACATGGACGTCTCTGGTGGGGAGGGAACATTATTCTGCCTACCATGACCAGTGAGCCAACAAGTGAGGAAAGGGGTGACCAAGAGACAAGGCTGGTGGCCTGACCAAGGTGGGGCTCCACAAATGGTGAGATCATGACCTGAGCAAAAATCATGACCTGAGCAAAAATCAGGAGTCAGACACTCAAGTGGCTGAGCTACCCAGGCGCCCCTGGGAAACCTACTCTTGATTTCAGCTCAGATCACGACCTCTTGGGTCATGAGATTGAGCCCTGCATCAGGGCTCTACATTGAGCCTGGAGGCTCCTTGGAGTTCTCTCTCTCTCCCTCTCTCTCTGCTCCTCCCCTCCTCATGCTCTCTCTCCTTCTCTTTCTCAAATTAAATAATACATAAACTTAAAATGATAATAGGGGCGCCTGGGTGGCTCAGTCGGTTGAGCGTCCGTCTTCAGCTCAGGTCAGGATCTTGCTGGTTCGTGGGTTCGAGCCCCGCATCGGGCTCTGTGCTGACAGCTCAGAGCCTGGAGCCTGTCATCAGATTCTGTGTCTCCCTCTCTCTCTGCCCCTCCTCCACTCACGCTCTGTCTCTCTCTGTTTCTCAAAAATAAATAAATGTAAAAAAAATTTTTTTTAATGATAATAATAATAAAATAGATGCTCCATGGTACCATGGTACTAAGTCTAGAGATATAACATCCCAGATCTTAGAGTATCTTGGCAGTCATCAGCTGGAAGATAAAGAGCTGAGGTTCAGAGAAGGCAAACAGTGTCATTTAATTCATGGAAGAAATAAGATTAGAAATCAGGACTGGATTGGAAGCCAAGAGACTCTTCCTTCAGTACCACTCAAGTGCTTATCAGGACTGTCATGCCAAGCAAGGATGTTCTGAATCCAACAGGTGATGGCAGTTATGCCCAACCCACTGAGGACATTTCCTTCAAGCTCCGTGGGCAGGGCATCTGGCCTTTCTGACGTATGGGAGCCGCTCTGCTTAAACTGACCTCCAACTGTGTCTTTAAAATCATTATTTCAGGGGCACCCGGCGGCTCAGTCGGTTAAGCGCCTGCCTCTTGACTTCGGCTCAGGTCATGATCTCATGGGTGCGTGCGTTCCAGCCCCACATCGGGGAGCCAAGCGCGGAGCCTCCTTGGAGTTCTCTCTCTCCCTCTCTCTCTGCTCCTCCCCTGCTCTCTATCTCTCTCTCTCTCTTAAAATGAATAATTAAATAAAAACATTAAAAAATAAAATAAAATTATTATTTTGGCAAAGTTCCAAAACTACGGGGAAACCTTCCACCTCGTGCACAAAGCAGAGCACCCAGCTGTACATTCACAATAGCGGCCATTATCTAGAGACAAACGCTTTTATTTTAAAGGACTGCCAGAGAGTATTACTGTTTATCTCGATGTGGCAAATGGGCTTTTCCTTTTCTTTTTTACCTTCTCTGCTTTCCATATATTCTGAGTCAGCCTGATTTTCATAAGGGAAAGCGGCAGTATTGTTTTTTAAAAATTACAATAATGAGGGGCGCCTGGGTGGCTCAGTTGGTTAAGCCACCGACTTCGGCTCAGGTCATGATCTCACGGTCATGGGTTCGAGCCCCGTGTCGGGCTCTGTGCTGACAGCTCAGGGTCTAGAGCCTGCTTCAGATTCTGTGTCTCCCTCTCTCTCTGTCCCTCCTCCTCTCATGCTCTGTTTCTCTCTGTATCAAAAATAAATAAAACATTAAAAAATATTTTTAAAAAATTATAATAATGAGAAATACTACATTTTTGGTCATTGGTTTTGTTCCCTTGCGATCCCAGATTTTCAAGAACCTGGATATTTAAAACAAACGCTTCCTTTGCATTCTCAGAGATGTTTCTCCTTGTTATTCTTTTCCTTATTTCTAAGGGATCTCTGCATTATCCCACATGGCTACAAAATACAAATAAAACAGATTTACTACTGACTATGCTTCAGTAAGCAAGACTACGGACCATATAAAACTGAAATGTGCCCATCAGCGAAAATAAGAAATCAAAACATGTGGCTACGCACGCATCCCATACACACCGTCATCAGCCTCACTTAACCAAAGTTCTCTGGCGTCATGATGCTTTCCCTCTCAGTTATCACTACATTTATTATTCAGGCAAACTCCTTTCTACTCCAGTTTCATATCAAATAAAGAAATGTGTTCAGAGACTATCGCTTTAAGTAGGAACACAAGTCCGGCCTCTCATAACCCATATTCCCTGGGATGCAATTAGTTTAATCTCTTTTCTGAACATGTTCTTAATATAGGCTTTTACCATGGACCATTTTTCATGTGTCTTGGTTTTTCATCACTCAATTCTTGAGTAAGACCACAGACATTAAAATGATAACATACCATGCTGAAGTCATGGGCAAGTTCAAGGAGGGAAACAACACGCTCCGTCTGCAGTTAGAGTGAGGGGAAGTGATTACAGATCGTGACAGCACCATTTTCATAATATTTTGGACTTGGTTCTTACTGTCCCATTTAGGTTAATGGAGTTACATCTTGAAAGTTGGTCTAAGGCATTCAGAGGTCACTGTGCACCAGGCTTGGGAAAGGGGGGCACGTTTTCTCAGAGCCAGGGCTTTAGTGATTAGGTGGCAATCAGATCCCTATTACAGAAGGATCCCAAAGGCCCCGAATGAACATGGAAACACTAAGAAACAGTCTTACTCAAAAGGGACCCTGAATTTAAAAACCTGTCGGAGAGAAGGAATTCAAGCCCTACCTGCTATGCAAATGTTCAAGGTTTATGATATTGGTGATTAATAATATAGGGCTCAAGGAGTCCCATGATCAACTGGCCTGCCCTTCTCCACCAAGGTTCAGACGTTTCCCAATATGGCCCCCGCCAGCCAGCTTGTTTTCCTTGCATTCTACACGCTAGACTCTCCCTCCCTTTACCCCTACTGACTACTGCTTCCTTCTGTAGTTTCAGCCCCCAAAAACACCCTGTCATATGGGAAGGTCATTAGCTGTCAGGACTAGAATTTGCCTGATCTCACCCACCCGCTCACGTCTTTTAAAATCCTCTACTTCCACTCTAATAATCATTATCATCACAAGCCTATCAACGGCTAACACTGAATGCTCTCCACGTACCAAGGATTTTTGCTTTAATTATCTTGTTTTACTCTTGTGATCACGATATGAGGTAGGTAGGTATCTTATTAAATTCTCTGAGCCTCAGTGTTCTCATCTGTAAATTGGGGGCATGCGAAATGACGATCATACAGTGGGTAAATACTTCACACCCAGGAATTCTCAACCCCAGGGTCCATGCTCTTTAACACTATACTAGACTTGCCTCCTTGCTATCAAAATTCCTGAGGTCAGACTCATCCATTCAATCCACAAAACTTCTAGAATCCATCTTATCCCAAAGGATACACATATATTCTTTGATATATATATTATATATACGATACGAGAAAAGTTACAAAAATAGCACAAGACAGTTTCCAAACATTCTTTATCCAGCTTCTCTCAAGCCATCCTTTTCTTTTTTTTCACACTGTCTTCAGTGTTCAGGTCATCACTGTCAAACTCTCATCAGCGGAACCACCGCATGATAGGGACACAGCCACGAAGACCATCTAATTATTTAATACTGCCTCCCATGAACGACATGACTTTCCCCTTGGTGGAGGCTCCCAGCTGACTATCTCGCACTTTATCTGTTATTATTAATCATTTCCTCTGCACACAGCACAGGCGCCAACCCCGCAGAGCGCACATGTTTACGTAACAAACGGATCAAAGATTCTTAACTTTGTTGGGTCTTGGATTCACTTAAAGACTTGTCCCCCTCCCTAGAAAATGCAGAGGCAAACAGGCCTATCGCTTCCAGGTAGCTTGCGGACCCAGGGCACCTCTCTCTGAGTTCAGTCTGATCTGTTTTATTTTTCGAAAGCTAACAGTCGCAGCCTGACCTGCTCACCCCGCTCAGCTATCTCTTCCTCCATCTCCATTGAGCTTCTCCACATCACTCCCCCTGGGGAGGCTGCCAGAGAATTGTGGAACCCCCTCCTCCTAAGACCTGGCTTTCAACCACTGAACTGTGGTTGGTTTGGGGCTGCGGAAATGGCCATTTGCCAAAGAATACATGTCACTGCCACCAGGACAGTCTCGGCAGGCGGTGAGGACAGCGGATCCACTTCTCCCACCGAGTCAAATCCATTACCTCGGGGATTTCCTGACAAGAGCGCAGCCCAGTCGTCTCCGCCGCTACGCACTTGCTGAAGGTCAATCCACTTATCCGTGCAGACCCCAGTGACTTCTCGAAAATGAGTATTTATGAGTCTAATATTCTGTCCAAGCCAAACACTCAAAGGTAAATGTAACTGGCTCTTTTTCTTGATAAAATGAAAGTCTGACACTTTCAGGCCGATAGTCTACCAGAGGGTCAGGCGGTTTTTGATGAAATCACAACACCTAAGAGAGGTCTTGGAAGAGAATCGGGGGACAGGTGGTCCTTGAGTTACTTGGAGCAAGGGAGTGAGCCTTCCTCAGATAACGCGAGACCAGAATGTAGATTGCATTTTCAAATATGAAGGGGTTAAAAAAAACAGGTTTTTATTTTTCCAGCAATACCCACATTTTAAAAACACAACTTTGGGACACCTGGGTGGCTCAGCCGGTTAAGCATCCGACTTCAGCTCAGGTCATGATCTCACAGTTTGTGAGTTTGAGCCCCACATCGGACTCCCTGCTGTCAGCATGGGGCCTGCTTCAGATGATCCTCTGTCCCCCTCTTCCTCTGTCCCT
Source organism: Cryptoprocta ferox (assembly GCA_028646485.1). NCBI lineage: Eukaryota > Metazoa > Chordata > Mammalia > Carnivora > Eupleridae > Cryptoprocta > Cryptoprocta ferox. Next base: position 46,944,266 of record CM053563.1, read on the forward strand.
CCCCAGCTTGCACTCTCGCTCTCAATCTCTCTCTAAAAGAAATAAACATTAAAAAAAATAAAATAAAAAATAAAAACACAAATTTAGTCTATCCTCAGCATGGTGGGATGGTAGGATGAAAAGAACTCAGGTTCGGAATTAGACAAATAAACCTGAGTTTGGATGTGCCATTTAACTTTGTGGCTTTGGTCAGCCAAAATTTCCTCTTCTTTTCCATGAGGAAATAATACCCATGAAAAATGACCAAGATACAGATGGAATATAACCATGTTGCACCAAGGACTCCATAAATCTTAGCTCTCATTGCCTTAAAAACTCTTCCCAGAACTTGCAGGTGTCCAGAGCAGCAAGAAGATAGAAAATTCTACAACTTGAGACATATCAAAATTTGAAATTCATCAAAATTTAGGAAATTTAAGTGATTGAGGGTGCAAATCTCTGTAGGCTTGTCAAGTAGTCAGAAGCCAACACAAAACATTGAAAACTGATGGGGATCGATTCTGGGCAAGATGGGGTAAGCACGCCCCACCCTGTCTCTCCACTAACTGCAAACATAAGCCCTGGGCAGAACGCATGGGGCGATTATCTCACGACTAAATGGCAGCCAGCAGATAGGGCAACACAGATTGGGAATTATAATCAAAGGAGTGATAATATTCCACTTTTTCCCCTCTGGTATTACCCAGTCTAGACACACGTGCAACCCCAAACCCAGAAGGACACCCTGGTGTGGACAGTGAGAGCTTCAAGAGAAGACCTGGCTTTCTGGCCCTAGGTCTCGGAAAGGGGGCTGGAAGGAACAGACATAGTAAGATAAGCCCCTATTTTTTTTTTAAGTTTCTTTCCCAGCCACCAGGCAATCCTGGCTCACGGCAGCAGCAGTAGAGACTGGGCAGACATCTAACGCGGAGGAAAGGGAATCTCTCTCTGACCAGAGAGCTTGGTTCCAACAACAGAAGGCAACTAACCATTACATTTCTTTTCCCTCTCTGTCCTCAGCCAACTAAACATCCTAACTTTTTGAAAAATCATCCCCAGACACATCATCATAACTAAAGACAAAGACAAAACTCTTGAAAGCGGCCAGAGGGAAAAAGACAGGTGACATAGAGGGGAGCAACAACCCTAATCACTACGGATTTCTCGTCAGAAACCATGGACGCCAGACGAGGGAGAACATTCTTCAATTTCTGCAAGTACAGAAGTATCGATCGGAATTCTATATCCAGTAAAAATGTCCTTCACGAATGGAGATGGAATAAAGACATTGTGAGAGGAGTCCTCGCCACCAGACCGTCTTTGAGAGAAATGCCAAAGGAAGTTCTTTAGACAGAAGGGAACGATATGGGGAGGAAGCTTAGAGCATCAAGAATGAAGGGGAAAGCACAAGAAATGGGAGCTATCTGGGTAAGTTTAATAAACTATTCTACTCTTTTCTAGTTGGCTAAATAAAATATGTATCTTGGTGAACGTAAAAATTATAACACTGTTGTGGTTTTCCAAGTACAAGGATATAGTTACACATTTGGTGTAATTATACATATAATAATTATAACATAGAGACGGGAAAGGTAAAAAATACCTGTATTGCAATTAGGCTTCTACACTCCACTTGCAGTAGACAGTATGAGTTCTGAGTGGGAAGTGAAAAGCTGAGTACGTATATTGAAATCCCTAGAGCAACCACTACCATTTTAAAAAATGACATAAACCGATGTAGTAAAAATCAGCAGAAAAACTAAAATGAAATACTAAAATTCCAATGATCCAGAATAAAGCAGGAAAGGTGATGGAAACAGAAGGAACAAAGAGAGAAGAATGAAATGGTATACCTAAGTCCAAACATATCATCGCACACACATGAAATCAGTATCCGATCATACTATTTATGAAACAGATATTGTCAGAATAAATTTTAAAAATAAATATTCTCTAAAGACACCCACTTTTGGGGCGCCTGGGTGGCTCAGTCAGTTAAGCGTCCGCCTTCAGCTCAGGTCATGATCTCACAGTCCACGGGTTCGAGCCCCCGCATCGGGCTCTGTGCTGACAGCTCAGAGCCTGGAGCCTGCTTCCGATTCTGTGTCTCCCTCTCTCTCTGCCCCTCCCCTGCTCACTCTCTGTCTCTCTCTCTCAAAATAAAATAAAGACATAAAAAATTTAAAAAAAAATAAAGACACCCACTTCTAAATATGATGTGGACAGGTTATAGGAAAGGACAGGAATAGACGTACCATGAAACACTCCCAGGAGTGCAGGTTGGAGTGACCCTATGACTATCAGACAGAGTAGGACTTCAGAGCAAAGACGATCACCTGAAATAAAGAAGGACATTATGTAATGACGAGAAGGTCAACTAACCAAGAGGTGGAACAATCCAAAGTGTGTATCCACCTAGAAACAGAGCTTCAAAATACATGAAGCAAAAACTAACAGAATGAAACGGGGAAGTAGAGAAATCCACAATTATAGTTGAAGATGTCAACATTTTCTTTCGGTGATAGATTGAGTAGACCAAATGGCAGCAAGGATGTAGTAGAATTGTATACCACCAACCACCTTGATTTCACTGACTTTTGTCAATGGTCAATGACAATGGCCAAGAAGAGAAACATACTATATCAAAAGAACCCTAGTGGCAGAGAAATTGGATTAGACAAAATCCTGGACCCATGGTAAACATACCACAAATGTGAGTCATCATTAAAACTATTACTATGTCTAAAATTATGGAGATAGGGCAGTGTTTCTCAACCTTTTTATTACCGCTTTCTTAAGAAGCTTCTTTCTGACATCTTCTTCCTCATCACTCCCCCTGCTCCCTGATATTCTAATACCACAGACACATCTGTATGTCTTGAATGTGTGGTGGGCTTTGGAGAACCACAAACTACTGTAGTATTTAAGAACGAATTTTCACCCTCCTGGGAGAAATATTACCCCTGTTGAAAATGCACAGGATAAATAAATTAATCTCGGACATTCTATAATTCTAAGTCTGTATAGATCATAAGACTTTTTAAATTGCTTACTTATGTTACATAAAATATGAACTAAGGTTGCCAGTGAAATTGTTTCTTTATTATTAAATTATGTGATGCAGCATTTGGGAGAGTAACGGGTTAAATCTCAGGTTTTAGGAAAGAGTCTCTAACTAGCACAGGCAGGCAGCTGGCCAGAGACTCGTCCCATTGCATAAATATCGTTACATCCTAGAAATAAATTTATGTGCGAGTTACTGGTATACACTCTAAGGTTCAAGATTTATGAGATTATAAAAAATTTTTTAGTCATGAAGACTATGAAAAAATGAAGTATTCTTCTTCTAGTCATGTAACTAGGCAGATTGAAATGTTCTCCTAATTTCTCTTGACATGCAGCCCATCTCTCGTTAGCTTATAAGGGGGTCTATAACTGCCGTACTGTCAAATACTTATTCCCAATGATCAACGATCACATTAAAAAGACAGCCCAGCCTCATCCTGTCTTTAGAAGTAGAGAAAGAAGCCTAATAGTAAATGTCTATTCTACAGCCAAGAAGGCATGTATTTTCTCAGCCCCTAAATCACACACAGATGGTAAAAGAAGATTCAAGCAGCTCTTTGGAATAATCCAGCCTTTCATTCTTTACTGACCTGAGAGATAGTTAGCCCAATCTTGACTAATCATCCTTTAAATCAAAATATGAAGCTCATATTTCTCCCCTTGAACTTCTTCTCATCTGTTTCTTCTTCCGCTCTGTTCATAATGAGTTATTTCACACGGGGGCCATCCAGTTGACAATTACTGAAGTCAAAAAGGAGGAATACAGTGATGTCAGAGAAGAAAGTGGTCCAACTTCCCACACCGAAGAGTGTCTTCTGGGAAGATGACACTCAGGTACAGATTTCCACATGAAGGAATTTACATTACCAGTTGATCGGGATCTCTGGGACTGATTCAATGTAATCAAAATCCTAAATAGTGGGTATAAATCATAACGTCAAGCTTCTGGTTTTGGCTTTTTGTTTTTGTTTTTGTTTTGTCTTGTTTCTGATTTACTCTGAAGAGGACACCTATCTAGTGAATGAAAAATGGATGTCCATCATTCAGATCACGCCTACACAAATGTCAAGGAACACATGGAAACAAAGTAATAATCAGACTGATAGATCAGAATGTAATCTCCCCAAAAGGGGGAGATGGATGGAGAGTGATGATCTGGGTTAGCAAAGACAAGTCACCGACATGTGTTCCACTATTGCCCTTCCTGCACAAATGGCAGACATTGTTAATCAATTGTTGCATAGTTTGATGAGTCCTGATACAGCCTCTCTATCACATCCCATATGGTACTCTAGGCAGCTCCTTCCAATCCGTTACAGTTATTACAGGAAATGAAATCTTACATGCCATATCTGTAAGGGACGATTAGGCCAAGCCATGGGTCTCCCTTTTCTGCCATAAAACAGAAAACTCTTCACCAGTTATCAGAATTTGTATTTCTAGCAGGTTTACTATCTTTCTCTCACTGCTGGGACTAGAAAATTATTGCCAAATTTTCCTTTTGTTTTAGTGGACCATTTCTGGAAGATAAAATTAGGAAAAAAATGACAGAATGACGTTGAACTTTAGGAAAAAGACTCTTGAGCATCTGTGTTTGTGGAAATCTCCAGGACATTTGGTGCTTCTTAAAAGCACTAACACTGTGTACTGCTGGCCATCCAGTAATGAAACTACCCAGCTCATATGATTCAACTTTCCTGTCCCTAGAATTATAGATAACACTGACCAATCAGTCTTGTTTTTTTTAATCAAGTATAGTTGACATACAACGTTAACACCAATCACAGTCTTGTTTGATAAGTGAGGACAGATACGTAAGACCTCCCAATATGGGGTTCTAGACTGCTCTTCCCAAGCAATTAGTTGTGGTATATTGAGCAATCATTAGAGTTATTTAATCCTCCCTTCCTCTGAGCATGGTAGAAAGACACTGAACGGACATTTGCCCATTCCTCTTCAGGTATATACGGCCAGGGGACTTGATTGGCCAATACTATTAGAGTTGAATAGACTTGCAAAGTTCTAAGAGACATTTCATGATTCACATTCTCCTTCCCTCTGTCAAGTGGCCTGCATCATTGTACATGGTAGGTGCAGCATCAACTTTGGGCTTAGATTGATGTGGGACAGGTCTCCCAACCTACCCAGGACAGGCATTGTGATGGTTAAGCTTACATGTCAGTTTGATGGGCCACAAGATTCCCCGATTAAACATTATTTCTGGGTGTGTTTGAAAGGGTGTTTCTGGACCACACTAGCATTTGAGTTGGTGGACGCAGCAAAGCAGAGCACCTGAACAGAATAAAAGATGGAGGAAGGAGGTATTTTGCCTGCCTTTTTTTTTTTCCTGCCTCACTGTATAAGCTGGGACATTTCATCTCATCTTCTCCTGCCCTCAGAGACTAGGATTTACACTGTTGGCTCCCCTGGTCCTCAGGCCTTCAGATTCAGGCTCAATGACACCCCCAGCTCTCCTGGTCTCTAGCTCACAGACAGTAGGTCATGAGACTTCTCATCCTCCACAATATAACCATGATATGTTAGTGGTTCTATTTCTCTGGAGAAACTGACTAGTGCAGGCATATAAAGTGAGCAAGAAATAAACCTGGTCCTTCAAGCCATCAAGATATAGGAGTTGCTTGTCCCTTCAGCACAACCCAGCCTATTCTAACTGATATGTCACGCAAGGAAACTTTTTTGCAATGTTTGCAAAATCTTTTTGGGAACTCTCAGTAAGAAAATGTTGGTCTCATCAAGGTCCCTTCAATTTTGGCAAACCTTAAACTTATAAGCAGATAAAAATAAGCTCTCTTAATATTGTGGGATCGTTTTTAGATGAGATGTCTAAAGAGGACCAAAGAACATGTTTGAACACAAAAGAGAAGGGGGCGGGGACACAAGGGAGAAATGCACGTGGGAACAATTCTTCAGGCCTGGTGCAAACTTGTGCTGATCCCTGACTTTTGATTTCTCCAGAATGACTGGGCAGGGGCCCAAGCCATTCTGTGTTGGAATAAGAAACCCTGAACCACAGGGAGTGTAGTGTATTGGGCCCAGGACTACCATTGAAGGCGAGATGGGGACAGGACTGGTTAAATGTTACCCACCATCATTTTCCAGGCAAACATTTAATTTTTTTTCTTTTGCTGTTTATACAACTCATCCACAAAAGGAAAAACATTTTAAATAACTAATTTAAAGAGGGCTTGGTGCTAGAAAAGGCAGTATTTTCTTCTGTCTCGCTTTTGCAATATATAGTACTTTTAGGCTATAAAATATTTTTCAACAATATACTTACAAATCTTAAGAGATGCCATCCAAAAACTATACACTACAAATCCAACTTCTAAAAGTTCACACAATGTCAAATAATAACATATTTTTATATAATAAAAACATGTTTTCTTCAGTAAAGAAGGCTGCTGCTCTTTTCAATAATGCTATAGATGATTGATTCATGATCAAATACACTGCAGGTGCACTTTTAATGGCCTCTAACTATGGTTTTGTTTTCAAGGGTTTGTTTTAGAAGAAGGTTTCAAAGTGATAATGTCAAGTCACTTCAAAATATTGTCCTTTCACAGTAAAATTCCATCAAAACTCCATCTTTGGTTCTGGTTTTATAAAATTAAAAGGTCTATGGAATATATTTCATAACTGTGTGCCACTTAAAGATATACTTTTATAGAACATTCCAAAGGAGAAATTCAATTATTGGACAGAGATTATGAACAGGTTTTTTTCCCCTTAAACCCAGACACTTAGTATTTTTACAAATCGTATAGACGAATTCATCTGTTTATTTCATCAAAAAAATACTGTAAGCACTTTTTCCTCACCCAGCTCAGTTGTAGATGCTGAAGGTACCACTGTGAATAAAGACAGACAACAATCATGGACTTATAGAGCTTACGTTCCAATGGGGATAACAAACAAATAATCGATAGATAGATAGATACATAGATACATAGATAGAAAAATGGATAGATATAGATAAAAAATGGATAGACAGATAGAGAGACAGAACAAATGATTTATTACTATGCTATGTATAAATTCTATAGTCAGGGGCTAGGGAATGATGGTCAGAGGCACCATTTTGAGAGGAGAGTCAAGGAAGATATATTTGGGAAGAATCCTAAATGAAGTACACAAGAACTCTCCAGGGGAGAGTAAGTGAAAAGGCCCTGTGGTAGGAACAAACTTGGAAGATTTAAGAAAGAGATTTTGAAAATGGCAAAACGTGAGGTGATACAAAGAGAAAAGATAATAGATGTCATCGCAGGGGCTCCTGAGTGGCTCAGTCGGTTGAGCATCCAACTTCGGCTCAGGTCATGATCTCACGGTTTGCGGGTTCGAGCCCCATGTCGGGCTCTGTGCTGACAGCTTGGAGCCTGGAGCCTGCTTCTGATTCTGTGTCTCCCTCTCTCTCTGCCGCTCCCCTGCTCATGCTCTGTCTCTCAAAAATAAATAAATTTAAAAAAATAGATGTCATTGGAGACAAGGACAGAGAAGCCAAAGCACTGGATGGTTCATTTATGTGGACAGTCCCCAGTCCTCGGGTTGAACACTTTTGCATCAATTTTGAATCTTTCTCATCTATTAATGGAAAGCTCAAAATTTCACTCTAAACGCTACATTAGCCCATCCCTCAACATTTTGATATACAGTGTTAATATTGTTATTTGGTTCTAAATATCTTCTACCATTATGATTGTTTTAGTTGAGCAATGCCCTGTTTTGAAGTAAATTATTAAAATTAGCAAACATATGGTCTTTCGGGGCTTTTAGTACTGGTTTCTAAGTTTATTGTATTGTGTACGAAGAAATTGGTATGTGCAATATTGAATCTTTGGTTTGTGTTAAGAAAGACTATGTAGCCTAGGATAGGCTCAAGTTTTGCAGATGTTCAATGTGTGCTTAAAAACACAGTGGATCTCCCCCAAAAAGGGGGGGGGCATCCAGATCCACGTGGCTCAGTTGGTTGAGCATCCAACTCTTGATTTCAGCTCAAGTCATGATCCCAGGGTCATGGGATTGAGCCCCTCATCAGGCTCTGCACTGAGCATGGAGCCTGCTTGAAATTCTCTCTCTCTCTCTCTCTCTCTCTCTCTCTCTCTCTGCCCCTCCCCTGCTCTCTCTCTAAAATAAAAAATAAAAAGGAAAGAAAACACAATGGGCCCCAAAGTGCTGTGGAAGAAGGGGACAGGGCAAAGTCAAGGAACTGTAAGAATGTCTGTGTGGCTAGAGACACAGGGAGAAAGGTAGAAGGTGGTACCAGATGATGCCGGAGGCTGGCAGGGAGGCAGAATGCCAAGCTCTCTAGGGATTTCTAGCAAACACCTTACCAGGTGTAGCCCATCCCTAACCTGTCAATCATAATTCCTTCCTTGTAAGGCTGTAGTAAGGATTTTATGGAGAACAAAAAACTATGGAAAGTGTCTAGGTCATGAGCAGCACTCAGCCATCAGTCTTTCCTTCAGTTTTTCTCAACTGTATTTATTTTAAGGAATGTCTAGTCAACAGTCTTACCCACTGGGGTTTTATTCCCCCTTTAAATTGATTTCCACATAAAATGTAGGACATCAGTATCTCACTATGCAACACATCCCTTCACCCTCTAATTTGCATGAAAATTACCAGATCAAATAATGTTGTCCTGCATAAAAACCACAATTGTGAAATCAAGTCAACCCTGCAAAAGTGGCCAAACCAGAGGCTCTGCCAAATGCCAGCACCACCAATTAGAAGCTATGGTGATTTAGGGCAGTATCTTTCAGAAAGAATAAGCAGTCTTTCTTCCCAAGAGTACCACTTACCCTCCCCTTTCATGAAGAGAGCACAGGGTGACAGGGCCGAACAGGATCCTTTCCCGACATTTGCTACAACCGAGCGCTGAGGGCGCACGTGGCAAGGAAGTGCTACGTTTCATGGCTTTGTGATCTTCTTTAAGGCCTACAGATTCCGACTTTTCTCAAACACAATGTAAGAAACTCCCTCTTTCTCTTCCTTGCCAAGTACAAAATGTAGAACCATCAAGTTCACCACTGCAAGGAGACTCTGTGGGTGAGAAGGCCAGCTAGAATGGGTGGCTCGGACACTCTCTCTGATTTCCATTTCTCATAGGATTCCTGGTGCTGTCACCCCACTGGCCTTCTGTAGTGTCGCAGGGGAAATTACTCACGCTCTAGCCTAAACGTGAACAAAAGATCTTTCTCTTCGGACCCCGTAACTTAGCTAAGACAATGTTTGAACGGTCACAGCCAGCTCTGCTAAAAGGGAAATGAACACCAGAAGAAAGAGTGCTGTGAATGTAATCTGGTTTCCTGGGAACTTGCACTCCATACAGCTGAAGGCAATTCCAAACTCTTCATCTGCCTTTCTCTCTCAACATCTAGGGGTTCTTTCCTGATCTCAGATCTTACACGCCCTAACTAAGACAAGACGGAATCCAGCAGAGAGCGATCCGTCCACGCCCCTTTTGTGACTTACCTCGACTCAGCCCTTCCTCGGCTGACTAACAGTAGGAATAAAATTCACACAAATCCTCACCTCCTCTCCCTCCATAAGCCAAGGTTGAGCTTTAATGGCCCCAACCATCCACTGTGTCTCAAAACAAATCAAGTAATGCAAGATCTGCATGTAAGCAGCACACATAAAGTCATCTCCTTATCAATATCTCATTCTCCAAACTCCAGCTGTCCCAAAACCTGAAAAAAGTTCATGCCACAGAAGATGACATTTATAAGTGTAACATCTACTAGCCACGTTCTTGTGTTACAATTTTTTAAATACAGGTGTTATTTCCATACAATTATATCTACGTTGCCTTTCGTAATTTTGTAGTAACTGTCAAGCTGCTCCATCTCTCTCTCTCTCCTAGCCTCCAAATACCTGTATTTATTAAATTGTACAAGAATAGCCCTAAGGCAAGGCAGAGCATGCTGTGACCCATCTCCTCTAATGGACGACACGCTCTGAGAGAGCCAGCCTGTGTCTGAGTTCTCTCTCATGCAGCTGTGATTTTGCACATGCTGGTTGCTTGGCCTTGAATTGCTTGTGGGAGACACTTGTCACCTTCGATGGCTTCCCAACATCGAAATGTTCTTCTCTGTTTGGAGAATTCTATCTGGGTTCCACTACAGACGCGGAATATGTCAGATGCTTGTTTTCCCAGACTCCTTTGCAGCTAGGGCATGAGTGAGCACACACCCAGGCTCTGTCAATCAGAGGCACCCACGATGGACTCTGAAACAGGCCCTAGTGGTGTCCGAAAGTGGAATGAGAGCTCCCAGGGCACTAGTATAGGGCTCTAAGTCCAAAAGCATTCAGGGCTTTTTTTGAGAATTTTTACCAGACTAGACCTAGGGTACAACTTTGATCTTCATCTCTGGTTCTGTAAATCTGAGTCAGCCTGGTGGTCAGCCCTCAGTATGACCCTTTTACTCAAACTCCTCTTCTGTTTAAATCGGCTGGAATTCATACACAAAATTTCCCGCTAGGACTCCTCACTACACTTTCCCTACATGGAGAACCAGCTCAGAGTTCCCACCAACTGGCTGTTGAGTGAAAATATGAGGCAATCACTTGGCCTTTGTTGACCTGATTCCTGCACCTAAACAGGAAAATGGATTTTTGAAAAAGACAGACCAATCTCCTATTTTGGAGCTCATGGACACAGTTCAGATGTTATTCTCCTTTCTCTGGGACCGAAGACTATCTTCCCAAATAATTGCCCATCAATCTGACAAACAATACTGTATATTTGCAGTGACACACAAAAAATGATCATCGGGGCACCTGGGTGGCTCAGTCGGTTAAGTGTCCGACTTCAGCTCAGGTCATGATCTCACGGTTTGTGAGTTCGAGCCCTGCATCGGGCTCTGTGCTGACAGTGCAGAGCCTGGAGTGTGCTTCAGATTCTGTGTCTCCCTCTCTCTCCCTGCCCCTCTCTCCCTGCCCCTCCCTCCCTTACTCACACTCTGTCTCTCTCTCTCTCAAAAATAGATAAACATTAAAAAAATTATCATCAAGGATGATAAAGGGGAAATGCATTTCTTTAATGCTTTCTACTTTTAAAAGTTGGAAATCCTCAAGTTTGGGGTTTTTTAAAATATTTTGGACCATAGGTTTCTGCACACTTTTACTGAACACTTACTTTTTCAAAATTTACTTATTTATTTTTTGAGAGAGAAAGAGAGAGAGAGAGAGACAGACAGACAGACAGACCAGGGAAGGGACAAAGAGAGAGAGAGAGAGGGAGAGTGAGAGAGAGAGAGAGAGAGAGAGAGAGAGAGAGAGAATCTCAAGTAGGAAGAGCTCAATGCGGGGCTCGAGCTCACGAACCATGAGATCATGACCTGAGCCAAAATCAAGAGTCAGACCCTTAACTTTATTGAAAGCTTTTAAAAGTAAATGACATTTTCAGAGCAGAAATAGACATTTCCAAATAACCCTGCATAATCCAATCCTTTGTTTCGCCGTGTACTCGAGACCAAGCGAGTCGTGTTTAGTGGCAGAAGTCCTTTCTCAAGGGCTGAGGAATCTGACCTTTCCTGAACAGGGAACAAGACCCTGTCACCCTCCAGGGTCGCTGTCCCCTCACACCCTCTATTCTTGACCATAGAGCTTCTGTCTGAGGAACCCTTTCCTCTGCATGCTGTGGATGAGAACATGTGAGGTGTCCTCTGGGCAAACTTGGGAACACACCTCATCATATTGTCACCAAGGTTTCAGGACATGGCAGTGAGCAATGATGTGCAAACAGAGTCACAAGCGGGCTATTGTTTCAGGCTGTGGTTACTCATATGTCAGTGTGCTTTCAAGTGCATGTTTCTTACCAGGGAGGTCAACAACAGACCCTTAAATTACATAGTTGAGGGTGTAGACAGAGCCTTCCCAACCTTGGCTCTCACTCAGAACAAAATTTGTGTGTAGACATAAAGAAAGCTCTGTGCTGCGGGAGTGTTCATCCAGAGAAATCTAAAAATAGTGAGCTGCTTTACTGTGGATGCCCAATGGGACCTTAAGATAATACTTTGCTGTAAGTGAGTTTCAGGCAAAGTTTATTTGCTGAATTACTAGTAAAAAAAAAAATCCTACCTAGAACCCAATAGAATAATTTGGATGCAAGCTGCTTGTCAATTTTAAACAATGGGTAACTGGGTCCTAATCACTGGCTTAGGGGAAAGAGTACAAGATAGATTAGTTATGTCTGCCTTGGGATTGGCAGTGGGGAGTAGCAGCATGACTTCCATGAATTTAAAAACTCTGTCATCCGATGTCATGGTGTCCATTAAGCATTGCCTGATCTCCTCAACCCAGTGTTGACTTCTCCATCTTTGGAAACTCTAAAACTGTCTCCTTCTGCTTTCCTTGAAACACCTACTATATTCTACTCCATTACTTACATGTTTCTGTTTCCTACCAAATCTTCAATGCCCCACGTCATGAAATTTCCTTTCATTGATTAGTATATTCCCCTCAGATCCCAGTGATCTTCTCTTCCTCCTCACACCTATTCCTCAATTGAACAACAAGTACTGAATGTTGGAACTGGCTAGGCTCTGGGATAGAAACATAAATAAAACCCAGTCCATACCTTCAATAAGCTCATGGCCTAGTGGAGTATTGCAAGAAGGAGGCAAAAATTGTATTCCAGTCCCCCCACTGGAGGGATCTCTGCCAATGATCATCTCTTAGAGGGGTTTGGTATTTTATGACTTATGAAGTAGGTTTCCATATATATGGTGTTTGGCAACATCCCAGTGAGATGGACAGAACAGTGAACTGATGTCACATCGGAAAGGCTAAAAGACTTGTCCACACGGTCAACACAATGTGTTTTGGCAAATAAACCGGGAAATGTTTTTGGAAGTACCCATGAAGCAAACGGGGAAGCCCTCTTCCCTAGTGCTGGGACCTGATCTCTGGACAATCATCCCAGCTTCAGACATGCAGCACGAGCCTCTGTAGTTGGCTGGATAATGGTCCCCACTACGATGTCGACACGCCAATGCCCGTAACCTGAGATATATGCAAGGCTTCGTGGCAAAAGGAATTAAGATGGCCAATCAGCAGACCTTAAGATAGGGAGACTGCCTTGGATTTTCCAGCTCGGCCCAATAGAATCACAAGAGTCCTTAAGTGGGGACAAGGAACAGTCCTGCCAACACCTTGATGTTAGTCCTGTAAGACCAATTTTAGACTTCTGACCCTCCGAACTGTAAAACGGTAAATGTGTGTTGTTTTAAGCCATTAAGGTTGTGGCAATTTGTTACAGCAGCAATAGGAATCTACACAGAGTCCTTGTGAGTCAATCAGTTTCAAAATATCCTACTTTATAGGACTGTAAGAATGTGTGCGTGTGTGTGTGTGTTTGTGTGTTGAGTAATAGAGTACATACACAAGGCCTTCTGCGTGAATGTTAACGCCCTTCTCGCTTCTGACCACATCTTGGGAGTCTTTTCTTTTTATAAAAATTTAAATAATTTCTGGCCTAGAATATTCTCTGACAACGTTCAGAAACACTGGAGAAAAAACAAACAAACTCCTTTTCAAAGAAAGTAGGTCTCTACTCTCACGACCCATGAGACAATCTGGAGGACTTTTTAAAAATACAGATGCCTGGGCTGGATCTTAGACCTACTGGATCGCTCGCTCGGAGAGGGAGTCTCGAGCATACACCGCATTGTACAAGCTCTGCAGGGAATTCTAAGATGTGACAAGAGAACACCTGTGCCAAAGCCACGGAGGAGCCCTGCAGAGCCCCCCGTCCCTCTGCCCCTACACTTGCCTCCACCATGTCCACAATATGCCTTCCTAGCACCTTCTCCCAAACACGCTGATCTTCCCATTGTGTTCTTAGTTCCCGAAAGTTCTTACCAAAAGAAAACAGACTCAGAGTTCCCATAGATAAAATCGACGACAAAAGGAATGCAGAGCCTAGGACCTTTGGGAGTCTAGACTCCCACATCCCCTAGGAAGCTCCAGAGTTGGACTTATTGTCTACTCAGCCACAGAGCTGAGCTGTCCATCTGGGGTAGTAGATCCCAAACCACATGTGACAGACCATTAATATCTTCAAGACATTAACAGACGTCACCTGAAAAAAATAACGGGGCGGGGGAGGGATGTCCATGATCAACTACCTTAGAAACACCACCCGTGCTCACCCACTCTTTGATATTAAAGGCCCTAGGATGCCCTGCAGTTAAAAAAAAAAACAAAAAACGTATTGTTTAACTTCGTACTTGGATTTATTTGGCCAAGGAGCTGTTTTTGTAAGGAACATCTGTCAGCCAGGGGACCCAGTTTGGAAATTCCTATTCCTTCCTGCAAAGGATGAGAAAATAGGGCCTTGGGAGATGATGTCATTCGCCTCAGGTCATGAAATACCGTCTGCCAATGCCTCGCCGACTCCCCTTGACACACCTGGGCTCCCCTGACCTAGACTATTTCCAGCATGCTCACAGCCTCTCACCCCCAGGGGGTCCATGCTCCCGTAACATCTAAGAACTTCCTCTGGCCCCACAGATGATTGTTCTAGGTGAGTCCAGATGCAGGGGAAACGTAGGACTTGGTATATAAATGCTTGAGTTCCCCAGCCCCCAATGTGGGTGGACTCCAGAAGGAGTCTCAGAGGGTCTCCAGTGGGAATGAGCCCTGGTGGATCCACATCGAAAATCTGCTTATGGACAACCCCCACCCCCATTACTGGCTTTCTCCCTTCCCTGCACCTAACCCTACCTCCTCACCTCTGCTTCCCGAGATCCCCTTCCTAAGGAGCTCCTATCTCAAGGTCTGCTTATCTCAAGGTCTGCTTTTGGGAAATGCAAGCAAAGAGTTACTCATGAAGCAAGTTAGGAGTAATGATCTAGATTTAAGGGAAGTTCAAACTCAAGAGATGATTTTTTAAGACTTAATTTTTTAGAGCAGTTTCAGGTTCACAGAAAAATCAAGGGGAAGGTCCCAAGGTTTCCACACATCCCCTGCCCCAGTACATGCATAGCCTCACCCTTAATGAACATCCTCCCCCACCACAAGGGTTCATTTGTTAAAATCAGCAAACCTAAGGGTACCTGGGTGGCTCAGTCAGTTAAGCATTTGATTTCAGCTCAGGTCATGATCTCATGGCTCGTGAGTTCAAGCCCCGCATCAGGCACTGTGCTGACAGCTCAGAGCCTAGTGCCTGCTTCGGATTCTGTGTCTCCCTCTCTCTCCGCCCCTCCCCAGCTCATGCTCTGCCGCTCTCTCTCCTTCAAGAATAAATAAACATTTTAAAACATCAGCAAATCTATACTGACATGTCATTATCACCCAAAGCCCATAGTTTACATTAGGGTTCACTCTTGGTGTTGGTCCGCGTTCTATTGTGTTTAGACAAACGTAAACTGCCATGTATCCATCGTCATAATATCATACAGGTATTTTTCAACTGCCTTAAAAATCCTGTGTGCTAATGATTTGGTTTTGATAAATGAAATCAGATTCAAGCTCAAGATGCCAAGTTTGAAGCAGACATAAACATTTCCTCCTGAGACAAGCAGCTAAATTCTACTGTCAAAAGTTTTAAGATTTTTCTTCCTCCTGATCTTAAAAAAAAAATTTTTTTTTGGACAAATAAGGCTGCGTTGGAGATGAAACATTTTTCCTTATCTTCAGAAAGCAAGCAGGGCTTCTCCATCTTTGTGCCCTCTGGTGAAAGGTCACAGACAAATAATATGTCACGTTGCTAGAATGTTCTTTGAGAACTAAGAAGGAAACACAAATGCCTAAGAAAGTTGAACTCAGGAATTTCTGAACAGGCTGCACATCTGAGGTGGTTTCAGGCTGCCAATTTTTTTTTTTTTTCAAAAACAGTGAATAAATTTGCTCAAGAAATTAGCTATCGATAGCCGGGGTATGAAAACGGAGCCAGAGCTCTGACTTTGGCCAAGGACCTCAAACTGTTTTCCAGATATTTGGGGCTCGGTAAAACCTCACACATTTTCTCCGGCAACTTCTTTTCCTCTTTAATTTCCAAACGCTGAAATTAGAAATTTTAATAGGTGTATTTTTAAAGATACTAGTTGATACAAAGCGGGCAGAAATGCATTTTCTGATCCTTCTTTTAAAGAAAGGATTTTTGAGAAACTACACTTGATCTTGGTGGCTGCCGTTTTCCTTGGGTTTGAGTTCTGCGTGCTGGGATGGGCTGGGGGGGAGGGACACTGAAACACGAAATCTCGCAGGAGAAGCTTACACTTCCACCAAAGAAGAGAGTCCATGGGGACTTCGGGAAACCTGGCCTTATGGAGAGAGGAGGGAGAAACACCAACTAAGGTAGAGAAAATGCTCTTCCCTTTTACCTTAAAGGAGACCGAGGATGTTGAAGGCCAGTTGGATAACAGTCACGAGAGGCATTACAAATGGATTAATAAGTCATCAGACTCCATCTGCTTGGCTCCGAGTATTTTAAGAACTGGCTGGATCTGGGACTGTGTGCTTCGCATCTCACTGCTCCTCATCAAAAGTCACGTTTGCCTGAGAATCCATGCCCAGAAGTATCACTCTTGTGCCCTATGAGAGTGTGACCTGTCACTCCTCCTTAATTGCCTTCTTGGTCCTCAGCCCTTGTCGTGCCGGTTGCCAGAAACTTCCCACTGTCCTGTGGCCTGACCTCAATCCTAGACAAATGACCAGACCATGTGACTCTCTCCTTGCTTAAGATCCAAAACCAGATCTAGCTCTGAAGGGGGGAGAGAGGGTCTGTCCGAAGATGTTGCTCTCCATCTTCCTTGACCTCACGCTGTGATGCTCCTACTAGTGGAAGACATTAACTCTTCTGGGCATTTCCACCTCTGAGGCCTTTGGTCAAGCTACTTCTCCATAAACATCCTGACTACCCCCTACATGCTCCTATGCCTTCCAAGCATCCTCTGGAGATTACGAAGGAGGTCTCCTACAAACAGTGCTTTAAGAGGGTGATGGAAAGGTCCCCTTTGACCAACAATGACTCCATCAAAAGCGTGTCACAGGACCAAAAAGAAAAAAAATCATTCAACTCTTTTCTCTGGATTAAAACGTGGAGGAAAATTGTTTAAAGAGATGGGAGAGATGGGAAATATATGACGTAGCATGCTGGCTAAAATGAACTTATCAAATTTGTTCTGGCCACCAATAGGGTTGATAAAAGGGATCACAGACACAAGATATTTGTTTAGCGATCTCACAGAGAAAGATGCCTGGGGCCCAAGCAGTTGAGCAATCAAAATATTTTTCCTTAGTTACGGGAATAATTGGAAGCGGGGGAGACATTAGGAGACAAGACAAGCATACCAGATGGCCAGAAAAAGAGCATAACCCCAAAGAGAAGACAGAAGTAAGAAAAGATGATGACAATGACAGTAGTTGCCACTCAGTGAGAAGACACGGTGTTGGATGTTTGGCATACAGGATCTTACTTGATTTTCATGGTCCTTGTGCCATTTCCCCCTTTACAGACAAGGATCTTGAGACTCTTCCCTTACCTGAATCGCATAACTCTTAAGTGGCAGATAGTGGCCTCAAGCCCAGATTCCCCTCCCAAAGTTGGAATCATTCCACTTGGCCACACCCTCTTCCTAATAATGCATTAGTTGTATTATAACTCGGGAGGACATGCGTGGTTTCTCAGGCAAAAAGAAAAGAGAGTGAGGGGGAAAAAATCCCACTGGATTTCTCAGATTAGAGCCTTGGCCTGAGACTTCAGAAATGTCTGTGAACTAAATCGATGATTGCTCCTTGGCCTCACATGCCACCATTCACCTAAATCCGTGGCTCCTGATTGCAGACTCAGAGGTCTTGCAAGGGATCTGTGTATCCATATGCACATCAAACCTTGTCCGCAGACCAAATACATCGTGCACATGCCAAGATATTTCTGTGATTGATGATATACCAATTGATTGGCAAATGTTATTGAATTCACCGTAGGTATCTGTCATTACGTATTTCCCAACCTAGGAATATTACAAGCATAATTAGAATCATATGAGATGAATATTGTTGTTATTAAGAGGGGATTTTCAGTCCTACAATCCTGTTCCTAGATACATACTCGACAGAAACGCAGCAATGTGTTCATCAGCAGACACTATACAGGAAGGTCCCCGAAGCAGGGTCATAATTTCTCCAAAGTGGAAACCAATCTAAATCCAACAAGAGCGCAACGCATAAACACGCCGCGGCGCAGTCACAGTAGAACACCGCAGAGCGATAAACGTGAACAGACTATTGCGCACAACAGGATGAATCTCACGAATGTGAAACAGAGCAAGGAAGCCAGAAACGTCCTTGTGATTGTGGAAAGTAATCCCACTTCTGTACTATTCAGAAACAAGCAGAACTAACCTACGCCATTAGAAGTCAAAAGAGGGGCCCCTGGGTGGCTTAGTTGGTTAAGCGTCTGACTTCGACTCAGGTCATGATCTCACGGTTTGGTTCGTGAGTTCGAGCCCCGCATCGGGCTCTGTGCCCACAGAGCAGAGCCTGGAGCCTGTTTCGAATTCTGTGTCTCCCTCTCTCTCTGCTCCTCCCCCGCTCACATTCTGTCTCTCTCTCTCTCTCTCTCAAAAATAAAAAGTTAAAAGTCGAGAAAGGTTACCTTGAAGGTAGTGAGTGGAAGTTGAGTAAGGAAGGCTTCTGGAGAGGCTTAGAATGTTTGGTTTCTCAATCTGGATGCTGATTACATGGGTGCATTTAGTTTATGAGAATCCCTTGAACTATACGTATGATTTGTATACGTTTTTATATTTATATTGTATTTTAAGAAAACATTCAAAAATCATGGGGCAGGAGTCCATACCTAGAACACCAATGACCCACTGCTCTGTGTAAAGGTTCCCCCTAGCCACACCAGATGTTTATCCTTTGCCAAATAAGAATTTTTCTGCCTCCTCATTCTTCCTCAGGCCATCCCCCCAACTTCAACTCACCCACTCCATCCATCTCTATAAAAACGTTTTCCAGGGCACGTGGGTGGCTCAGTTGGTTAAGCGTCCGACTTCAACCCAGGTCATGATCCCACACTTTGTGAGTTTAAGCCCCGTGTCAGGCTCTGTGCTGACAGCTCAGAGCCTAGAGCCTGCTTCAGATTCTGTGTCTCCCTCTCTCTCTGTCCCTCCCCTGCTTGCACTCTGTCTGTCTCCCAAAAATAAACATTAAAAAATTTAAAAAAAACAAAACAAAAAAACTTTTCCATTCTTCAAGAGTCAGCTCAATAGCATCACCTCCAAGGAACCGTCTCCACTCCTCTGGCCAGAAGTGAATTCTTACTCACTCAAACCCCGAATACTTTAATACCATTTCTCTGCTCACACCTCTGAGGTTCTCGGAACTGAGCATTGCACAGCACTTGCCAATGATGGGTCATCAATAAAGGTTTTCTGGTGTTGTGATAATGCCCACATCTCAATCTCATAATGCAGTGCTTTATGTTTGTCTTACTTCCTGCCCTCAAGAAGCTCACAGTCTTGGGAGAAAGACATGTCTGCCCATCCTTGTATTTCCCACTGTGCCCAACCTATAACAGCAGGTGTCAGGTCATATTGTTGAATGAAGACAAAAGTCATCTATAAAAAGCACCCACAGTGACAGGGCAACCTTGAAGAGGTCAGCAGCTCTATCTCACCCCTCTAAGACAGAAAACATCATCCTTCCTCCCCAGTGGCTGGTACTTTAATGGGTTTATACTAGACTGAAAATCCCCTTGGGGGCCCAATTTATCTACACAGGCAAAAATGTGCATTTTACAATAAAAAAACTGAAGGCAGCTGAGATGTTTGGATCATGGTGATGAAAAGCCCAGCCTCATTCCAAGTTCCTTGGATCAACCTTGGCATCAGCTCCTACATACCAGGAAAAGGATCCAACAATCAAATCAACATGGCGACATGCAATGAAAAATGACAGAAGTGGCACCAACAGATATGCCTTCAAGTCCCTTTCAGCCTTGTCTCCCAGGAAGAACGACAGCATTTCAGAATCGTCCCCACCATGTCCTCCATCTAGAGTTCTGCCTCCCCCCTTCCCTCTTCCTTCCCTGTTCTCAACAACCTCCATGCCGTCTGGGACAAACTCACAGTGAAATGATTTTTTTTTTTTTTTAAAAACCATTAGGGCAAAGTGAGCAGTGCTGGACTGCTAAGATTCCTGAATTAATCAGATCGCTGCCATCCATGATTTTAACTTTCTCTTTTCTGTTGGCAGAAGCCAAAACATTAGGAGGTATTTTCCAGCATTATAGTCAAACTGTGCATTTTTAGATTTGTGGGCAGGCTGAGTGATCTCCAGCCAGAGTCTGAGCCCTCAACTCTACATTCCAGTGTCATTCTCTTACCACAGAATCATTGCTGGCCTCCCCCAAGTCATAGCTTGGGAGAAAATGAAGCACATTTTCAGAATTTAATTTAAGAATAACCCAGACAACCTAAGGCCAACAAGGCAGTGGGTGAAGTCAGCAGAAGGAAGAGCCGATATTGGCAAGATGCGTGTGGCCAACACCTCCTATCGTGAGAGATCTTTGATACCTGCACCCAGAATGCCATCGAAAAGCAGAGTTTACAGGTCCAAGCAGCCTCAAGTGTCCACATCTCTTCCTGCTTCTACTACAATTACAAGGAAACAGAGCATTCAGAGGACAATCTGGACGCCAGGACTAACCTACTTGTCATTCAGGTATCATCTTGAATTTCGTTTCTCCCAGAAGCCTGGCCTAGGGCCAGTTCAGGTTAACGTTCGTCCTTCAAGGTGCTGGCCACGATCGCCAATTAGCTAATTACACGTGCAATCAAACATATGATGTCTGTCTCCGCATGGAAGCGTCAGTCCCATGAGGGCAAGGACTGAACGGGTCTCATTCATGGCTGTGCCCCGGCGTCAGGGACTGAGTAGGCAGCGCTCGGTAAACACCTGTCCTAGTTAACACTAGCTAGTTGACCACACCGATTGCTAGAACCCAGCAAGCCGGCAATTCCCACCCACGATAGGAAAGAAAGAAAAGGGTTTTTCATGAGTCCATATAGAAGGTGAATCCATGATCAAATTATCATTCCTTTCTCTTCCTGGGCCCCAGATTCCAGGGCCCCAAACTGTCTCCTGGCCCTCGTTCGTAGCATCTCCGTCCTCCAGGTTAATCGGTTTCAAACATCATTGGCGCTGCCTCTGTCAGCTCCCCCACTTCTGACTACTGGAGTCTACCTCTAAAAACGTTCTCCCAGCTGCCTGCCCCCCTCCATCCTCTCCTGGCCCCCCAGTCCAGGATCTTGCTACCATTCTTCCGGACATCTCACTGGCCTCTGACCTTCGCTCTTTCTCTTAACCAAGTCCCTCCATTTCTAGTTAGCAGATAATTCTTGATCCTTTCCAGATCACCTCCTTCTAGAAAAAGCTCTGGTGAATTCCTCATATCCTGGTGTAAACCATAAATGTTCCAGCTTAGAATACTCCTTGGCCCCCCGATTTCTTCCCACATCGGCTGAAGCGCCACTTTATGCGGGAAGCCTTTCGTAAATCCATTTCCACCTAGAAAATGCAACCAAAGGCTTCCGCCCCACTTTGGGGGAGCTCTGTAAATGTTCCACTTTATAAATTACAAAGCATCTGCTTAAACTGTTCCTATTAGTCTGGAAGTATCTCCCAGACATAATCTAGATCATATTGGTCTTTGTTTACCCAAAAATGCCAAACACTATGCCTAGCACATAATGACTTTTTGAAAACATTTCTTGAACTTAATCAAATTCATTCCTTCATTCATTCTTTCAAATGTGCTGTCTCTGTTTACCAACCCCTGCTCCATCCCCAGGATAATGAAGCATAATAACTGGGTGAATCCTGGCCTGAGACGTTAACCCTTCCTTGATTTTGTTTCTTCATTTCTGAAAAAAAGCTATGCTGTGACCCAAAGAAGATAATTCATATAAAGCACTGTAATGTGGCACATAGTATATGCTAAGTAAACACTAACACCATGTGATCAGTACTATTGTCTCAGTGTTCCATTACGAGCCAGGTATGATTACTAAAACATTCTTCCCAATTCTGAGTTCAACGATATCTTCTAACTCCTACCACTGACCATAGTTTCTTTGCCTGTGGGCAACAGGAATGAAATGACTCCAAAGCAGGCTCAGATACACTTTTAAAAACCTAGTTCTCAGCCCCAGGCCTAGAATTTAAAAAAAGGGGGGGGGGGCGGGGAGAAACTGGGGTCAACTGGGGAGAGAGAGCTGGATTTCATTAATTCCACGGGTTTCTGAAAAGGGCTAAGGTTTTGTAACTTGGTGTTCATTTTCTACCTTAGGACTTTTGCTCTGGGAGTCCAATATTCTGCTTAAATTTCACTTATTTCCTTTAGTTGTAGGATTCGGGTCAGCAAGGAAAATTCTGCAAAATGACTTCACCACTGGCAGTAATCTGCCCAAATTGACTCGCAATTACTCTAGGAGTGTCAGAAATTTCCAAATTAGCGTAGGCCCTGTCTGATGCTGAGTAGGCTCCTTGGGGTGGGTCACGTCCATTACTCAGGTCTAGCACAAGAAGGATCCAGCTGCCCCAAAGGAGTGTGTGCCCTGCTGTCCTCACCTCCCCCGGCACCTGGTCCAATGCCTGCTGGGAACCATGCACTGAAGGACTGTTTCTCCAGGTTCCCACACCCACTTTGACTATACTCTTCTACCTCTGGGTTAATTATTTTTTAAGAAATGGCTTCCACTTACAGAAGGTTCCTTTCTTTAAGGAACCTCATTTTCTTCAATGTGCTCTAGCACGGTCCCATTGCGCTGTAAGGTTGCAAAGACCAAGCTGTGGGGGGGCTTCCATCGCCACGTGTAGGTATCAGGACTGATGCCACCATTAAGCTTATCTTTAAAATTCTGCAGCCGGGGCGCCTGGGGGGTTCTGTCGGTTCAGTGTCTGACTCTTGATTTGGGCTCAGGTCTTTGGTTCATGGGACCAAGACCTGCATCGGGCTCTGCACTGACAGCACAGAGCCTACTTGAGACTCTCTCTCTCTCCCTCTCTCTGCCCCTCCCTTCCCCATCCCTCAACATAAATAAACATTAGGGAAAAAAAAGAATTCTGCAACCATGTCCAGAAATGCCAAGAAGAGTCTAAGTCTCCAACAGTTGCAATGACTTATTTTCAACTACTAAATTCAGAACGCTCCATCATTTTCTTCAGCTCGAACACCCAAGGGGAAATGAATAACGTACAATTTTTTAAAAATTCAGTGAGGATCTACTCTATCCCACTGCATGATACTTATAGCCGCCTACCTGATTCTGTGCCTATACTTTTGTTCGCTATAATCTCTTCTCTACCAGATTCCAGAGATGTTTTTCAACGTGAGTCCTAATAGCTTACAACCCTGCTTTAAAGGGTTCCATAGCTTCAACTGTACTCAAAATGAAATCATGGCCTTCACAGCCCTATAGACTCTGGCTTCTGATATTTCTCCACTCACTCACACCATCCTGCTCTTTGCTTCCCACGCACAAGCAAACAGGACCCCCTTCCGGTTCCTCAAATGTGTTGAGTCTGTTCTCGCTTAGGGCTCAGAGGTTTTGCACTCTTTTTTTTTTTTTTTTCCCACCTGGACTGTTCTTCCCCAAGTTCTAAATAAATGTCTTTGTCTCATATTTTCCTCCCACCTTGCATTCAGCTTTCCTTGAGAATCCTAAAACAGAACCACCTTCCTCACCCTGTAAACCCACTCTTTAAATAATTCAGCTCATTTTATGTCATACTTCCTAGGATTGCCAAGATTTCTATAGTCGATAGCCCCCCGTTCTAAATAAAAGTAAAGGCTGAGGCGCCTGGGTGGCTCAGTCAGTTAAGCATCCGAGTTTTGATCTCAGCTCAGGTCTTGACCTCAGGATCATGAGTTCAAGCCCCACACTGAACTCCACACTGGGCACGGAGCCTACTTAAAAAAAAAATGAATGAATGAATGAATGAATGAATGAATGAAAAGGCTAAGGAGAAGAGAGTCTATGCGTATATAGACCGGCAACATGGCCCAATATGTGGCAGGGGTAAGTATATCAATCCTATCATCATTGAACTAAGGTGAATTTTATATACAATTACCTCCTTAACAGCCATGGACCCATCTCCAGGAAGAAGAATTAAGGAGAGAAAACACCCCCTTCTCTTTAGCAACGTTTTGCTCACTGTATAACAAGAAAATCCTACCCGTGGTGGAACTTCTCATTGCCAATGGAAGAGCCAAGGTTGATGTGATCACAACATATCCAATGTTCGTCTCAGATTGAACTGCCAGCCTCCTTCACACTCCTTACATGCTGCAACGTAATAAAATTAGAACATGAATTTCTCCTTGATCACGGTCCATCATCGTTTCCCTCAAAAGATAGACACTTGATACAAGAACTCTTCTCAGAGGTGACCGAATTAGCCTGTGGCTTGTAAAGTTAGCAAGAGGCATGTCCAAGTGTCATAAGGCCTAGGAATTGAAAAAAAAAAAAAAACAAAGTAACAAAAATAGTGGCAATATTAGCAAATCCTAATATTTAGGGAGTCTTTACTTTGAGCCAGAAGTGGTTCAAAGCCTATTACGTGTATTACTCCATTGAAACCCCGTATCAATTGTTTGAAGATGCTGATGTTTTCTGTCCATTTTACAGGTGAGAAAACTGGGGCCCAAAGAGATTAAATACACAGCCCAAGGTCATTCAGGCAGCCAGTGGTGTGGCAGGATTTGAACCCAGGAAGTCTGACTTCAGCGTCTTCATTGTTAACCATTTACTGCCCCGCTGTGGGCCAGAGAGACCTGGGAGTCAGTACCTCACAAACAATGGAGACAACACCCAAGTACTCAGAGTCCCAAAGGGAAACGGGTTCACAAAAGTGGCTGTTCAAGGCCTCGGCCACCTTGTGGAAATCATGAGGGGCTGAGAAGTGTCGGGGGTCTACTGACCCCTGACAATCTCCTTAAAGTTCCAAGACTTCTTGCAACATCTCCCCTCTCTTGCCCTGGGCAGATCTTCAGTACCTAACCCTTGTCTATGCCGCTTCAGTAGGCTCCCCACCACTGATTCTTCTCGTTCATCATGCAGTCAATCATCACTCTAAATCCAGTCCTCATCACCTTTACCCCTCTCCCCAGTGCCCACTGGGTTTGAATCCCAGCGTTGCCATTCACCCTTGAATGTGTGGGAAAACTTGAATGCATCACACCCATCTTAGGTGAGGGGCTTTCTTTCACCTTAAATGGAGCTCAAATAACCTTCCCTTCACATTCTTGTGAAGATCTCGGTCAAAAAATGGTAGCTATGTAGGAAAACAAAGCACTTAGCAGGTAGGACTGTCTATGGGCATAGCTCCTCCCAACATTTCCAAGTTTACCCCACACTGACGCCCTTCAACAAATATCCCTACCTCCGAGATTGCCTTCTCTCCTGGAGACCAGCATCCTTCCAAGGGTGATCCTGGACCCTCTGCATCAGACTTATCTGATGGGCCCTTAGCATCCAGATTCCCAGGCCCCACCTTGGGCCTCGCTAATCAGAATCTCTCAGGAGGTTCTTGACTGGTTTCATGTTTAACAGGCTCCCCAGGCAATACTTGAGGACACCAGCAATGAATCCCACTGTCCTGTCTATGACAACATTCCCTCTATCTGAGTCTCCTTTCTGCCACATACTTGTCTCCCGAATCCCACCGATAATTCAAAGCCTGACTTAAAATTTCTCCTCCTTCATTCCAGGTTCCTCCCTCCAGAAATAATCTGTCCCTGCTTTGAATTATCATGGCAGTTATTTATATCCTGGTGACTCTTCCTAACATTTTCAGGCTTCTTGAGGTGAGAGTCAGTACATAATTCATATTAATATCTATCCCATCAAAGATATCTATCATAGGGCTTTGCACAGAATAGGTGCTCAGTGAAAATGAATCTAATGGGCGGGATGGAGTCCAATCCCAATATTTTTAGATCATCTTAATAAACCACATGGATTAATAATCAACTCATTTGAAGACACAGAGGAGAAAATTTGACCAAGTAGACTTTATTCTCCCTCTTTGCTCTCCCCTTCTCTCTGATTCCTGCTGCCATTGCCGTTAGGATCACACCTTTATTCCTTAGCCCGCATCTTGTGAGGGGAGGTAAGTGGAATCCTTTATTTTCATTTATTTAAACTTCCCTTTAGTTCAGTTAGGGTTGGCTGACAAAGTCAGGTAATTTCTCTTTCTATTTAAAAGTAAGCAGGGGCGCCTGGGTGGCTCAGTCAGTTAAGCGGCCGACTTCAGCTCAGGACATGATCTGGCGGTTTGTGAGTTCAAGCCCCGCGTCAGGCTCTGTGCTGACAGCTCAGAGCCTGGAGCCTGCTTTGGATTCTGTCTCCCTCTCTCTTTGCCCCTCCCCCGCCCAAAAAATCAACAAACATTAAAAAAATAAAAAATAAATAAAAGTAAGCAAAAAAGGCAATCAATATAACAGTAACAAACCATGTAAAGGTGTCACATTTCCCTGATACAGCTTCCTGTTTAGCCCAAAGCTGGGACAGTTCCACCGGCATCTCGGCCAGCTCCGGGCTCCATGCGCTCTGCAGGGCGGTAGCTGTTCTCATTGCGAGCAGAAATTAATGGGTGCATTCAGTCTGTTCCCCGCCTCAAGTGCTCCAGTGCTCTTCAGTCCTAGGCCTGAGCTCGGCTGCCACCACAGACCTCCATGGACGGGGGGCTCAAACAACAGGCATTTATTTCACACAGTTCTGAAGGCTGAAGGCTGAGATCAGGGTGCCACTGCGGTCAGGTTCTGGGTGAGGGCGCTTTTCCTGGTTTAGCCGATGCCCAGCACCTCGCAGTCCCCTCCCATGACAGAGGGAGAGGGGGAGAGAGAGAGAGAGAGAGATCATCTCTCTCCTGGCTCTTCTTATAAGGGTATTAACCCCATTCACGGGGGCTCTATCCCCATGACCTAATTCCCCCCCCCAAGGTCCCTCCCCTGACAAATACTATCATATTGCACATTTGGGCTTCAATACATGAATTTGGCGAAGACATAACATTAAGTCTGTAACACCACACCCACCCAGGGTCTCTGTGCAGCCCACCTAGGTGTGGTTGAGCGGGGCACACCTCATCCCCAGGCAGGGCAAGCAAGGCGGCGGGACTCTGCCAATGCAATTTCAGAATCAACAACAACTGGAAGCGCATTCCAGTAAGGCAAGAGCAACAACAATCACTTCCATCCACACTCACCCCACTCACCACGTCCCAGCCTTGCCACTCACCCCGTAGTTCTCGAAACACACCAAGCTCTTTCCCGTCACAGACGGCAATTCCCTCTGCCCGCTATGCTCCTGCCCTCTTCCTGTGAATGTACGAACTTACTTTAAGAATCATTTTCCTTCGATGGCTCACTCGGTTAAGCACCTGACTCTTGATTTCGGCTCAGGTCATGACCTCATGGTTTGTGAGTTCGAGCCCCGTCTGGGGCCCCACATTGGGCTCCACACCATCAGTGCAGAGGTTCTCTCTCCCGCTCTCTCTGCCCCTCCCCGCTTCCTCTCTTCACAGAGGAGGCTTCTAGGACTGTACTTTTTAATTAAAGTAATTCCTTTCATTTTAGCCCCTCATTTATTTTCTTCCTAGCAGGTACCGCAATCCATAATTCTTCTATTCATTTCTAGATTTTTTTAACATTTATTTATTGTTGAGAGAAATAGCACGAGCAGGGAATGGGCAGAGAGAGAGGGAGACACAGAATCTGAAGCAGGCTCCAGGCTCTGAGCTAGCTGTCAGCACAGAGCCCGACACGGGGCTCGAACTCACAAACTGTAAGATCATGACCTGAGCTGAAGTCGGACGCTTAACCGACCGAGCCACCCGGGAGCCCCTCTTCTATTCATTTCCAATGCCTGCTCCTTGCCTGTCTTTCCCGAAATGTATAAAGTGAACAAGGTCAAGAATTGTATCCCTCTTGTTCCCCACTCCTGACAAATAGTAGCAGCTCAATAACTATTTGCTGAGTGGCTGGATAAAATAATTACATAATATATAATCACAAGAAAAGAGAAGAAGAAAGCCATACAATCAATTACATCCAATCTTTTGTTCATAGACAATGTTACAGCCAGGAAATAATCTCTTATGATTTAATTTTGCAACAATATAAGATTTCAACATCAGCTCTACGATTTCAGTTATTATTTTGCTGCTAAAAGAAACAGGTCCTCCTTACCCTGGATCGTGATTTACCACAATACTTATTCTATAGACCCTGAACCATAAATCTTACTTCTCCCAAAGGAACTGCACTCCTACAGACTAAAAATGGCCATCCTTAGGAGACAGCAGCAAAGAACAGACAATTTGAAGGAGCAGATGTGGCTTTTTTAGAAGAAGAAAAAAAAAAAAGTCTACATTCTGTTTTAACTTTCCAAGTCTCAAAGAATTCTTTCATGACAATCCGCTGAGAACTACTTCGTGAAAATAAATAGCCACAGAGGAATATGGATTTAATTGTTTGAATTGCTGCATTAGCTAAAATAAAACAGCTGTGATCACATTCTGGGGCAAAAACCATTGTTCAACAAAGAGTTCTATTAAAGATCACCCCAGTGATGAGTCTGGCTTTCTCAAATCAGGCACATCACTTCCTGGACCACCCATTGTTCTCAGGGTAACAGCAATTCCAATTTGGGGGGCAACTGGGTTGGAGAAATGTTGTCCGTGCCATAGGGCACAGAACTGCTCGATAGATTTTTCTCTTTCCCTCACATACACAGCTCAAGTTACTCAAAATTACTCAGCAAAACAAATTCCTTTCATATTTCTATATTCCCAAGACACAGGAAAGGTGCTGGGCTGGCGGCTGGGGCGTTTTGAGTGCCAGTTCGCCAACAGATGAAACAAGAAAAACCTTTGTCCAAGTTCTTCCTAAGGAAACTTTCTGAGCAGAGCGTGGTCCCTGGGGAAAGGAGTCTCCAAGGTGGTGGGTTTTTTTTTTTTTTCTATTTCTTCGGATCAGAAGCCACCATGAGGTAACGATGAAGCCATAACGTTCTGCACAGAAATTCACAGCTACGTGTTAACACCCAAGTTTGAAGCTTAGCCTCCAGGAGCTCTGCAAACACGGCACAGACCACAGGCTCAGAACTCTTATTCCAAAATGCAGGAGCAGGGGCGCCCGGCTGGCTCAGTCGGTTGAGCGTCTGGCTTCGGCTCAGGTCATGATCTCGCGGTTGGTGGGTTCGAGCCCCGCGTCGGTCTCTGTGCGGACAGCTCAGAGCCTGGAGCCTGTCTTCGGGTTCTGTGCCTCCCTCTCTCTCTGCCCCTCCCCTACTCATGCTGTCTCTGTCTCTGTCTCTCTCTCTCAAAAATAAATAAAACATTAAAAAAATAAAAATAAAGTTCAAAATGCAGGAGCAGGGCTCCAGATGGGCGAAGCCAAGAATTCAAAGGGTTGTTGTTTACCAAGCACCAAGTGTATCTACTCTGGCGCTGCCCCACACACACCCGTCTCACCTCTGACCCTTCCCCTGGCCCAGGTGCAGACTTTAAAACATGCAATCAATGTCAAAGCCAGAAGTTAAAAAGAAGGGAAAGTTTGAAGGAAAGAGAGAGAAGGGGGGTAATAAGCAGAAGCTCAAATTCCTAAATTTCTAATTTTCTATCCAGTCCTACATTCCTAAGATTCTGTTCCATTGACCTCACAAGCCAGCCGTTATCATAGGTAAGTGCACCCAAAAGCCAACCCAACCGGTTACCTTAAAATGCAGATTTCCAGTTTTACCAGTTCCTGCTTCAAAGAGATTCTGTGATTTTTATTAAACACTCTGGACGATTCTGAAGCTGGTGGTCACTTAAAACACAATTTTGGAGGCGCCTGGGTGGCTCAGTCGGTTGAGCATCCGACTTCGGCTCAAGTCATGATCAGGCGGTTTGGGAGTTCAAGCCCCAGGTCGGGCTCTGTGCTGACAGCTCAGAGCCTGGAACCTGCTTCAGATTCTGTGTCTCCCTCTCTCTGCCCTTCCCACACTCATGCTCTGTACCTTTCTCTCTCAAAAATAAACATTAAAAAAATATTTTTCACCCATAATTTTGATTTCCAGTGTTTTGGGGTTTTTTTTTTGTTTTGTTTTGTTTTGTTTTGTTTTATGTCTAAGACATCTCAGAATTTCAGGATCCAAACTACATATCCCTTCCCCTGATCTCCGGAAATGGTGCGAACACCTTTCCCCATCACCAGTTCCAGATGTGCTCCCATTGCATCCTCACCTACACCCTCTTTCTCAGTGGGGCTGAGAATCAGGGAAGAGATGTAGTCAGAGGTTTCTGGAAGCCTCTTATTTCATCTGCAATGTTCCCTTTGGCATGTAATGAAACATACTCAAGGGTGTGACGTCAGAGGAGAAAGGGGTGGCAATACCTTTCCCACGGCAGTGGCTCACCATCTGCGCCCCGCCCCCAGGGAGTCCCCGGAAGGATTTTCCCCCTACCGCCCACAAACGATCCTCCCCTTTCGAATTCCTGTTACACTTAGTTGAACTGCTCTGTGTGAACCACGAAGTAGAAACGAGGCTCCCCCCTTGTTCTCCTGTCGCTCCTGCCACCCGACCACTAGTTGTTTGAGAGGGAGCACAAGCTCTAAGCGCCTCTGCATCAGACACAACATACAGCCAATCATAAGCACAGAGTGAGCGCAGCAGCACCCCTCGCTTTCGCCTGCCCAGCATCTATTCCCTGCGCCCTGCTCCCCATCCTGTTCGCGTAACCGCCCCCCAACTTCCCTCTCAAGAACTACCCTCCAGCCTACATCCACTTGTTTCAGACAAGCTACCCCCAGCCCCGGAATCCGGAAGTGGGCACCTAGATTGGACTAATCAGCATAGCCCATTCCCCTGCAACAACCATTGGTTCGTGGTTGTCACATGACCCAAGCGGGGCCAATGACATCCCGTCCTGGAACACTTGCAAGTATAACAAAGAAGCGAATGGTCTCCTTTGACGTTGATGGCGCTTTGGGGACCTTGCCAGCCGCATCATCTCCGCTAGGGGGA
This sequence comes from Cryptoprocta ferox, assembly GCA_028646485.1. Classification (NCBI taxonomy): domain Eukaryota; kingdom Metazoa; phylum Chordata; class Mammalia; order Carnivora; family Eupleridae; genus Cryptoprocta; species Cryptoprocta ferox. The sequence goes on from CM053563.1 coordinate 46,975,363, forward strand.
GAGCTGCTCAAGAATGGAGCAACACGGACGCAGGGGTGATGGAGGCAGGGCCAGGGGCTAAGTCCTAGAGACCTGGTTCCTGGATCCTTTCCAGCCAGAAGCTACCCCTACCCCTACCTCTGAAACTTTTCAGTTCTCCCCAGTGTATAGCTAATAATATCGCATAATATTTGAGCCCATTTGAGTGTGTGTCTAGCAGTTCAACCAAAAAGATGCACATTTATTTCATGCTTCATAGGTACTGATTGGTTCAGTTAATAGCCATTTTTAGACTTGGGAAATGTTGGATGTACTGCATTCTTAAAGTCTATAAAATCTCTTTCTTCTTCGTTTTTTTTTTTTTTTTTTTTTTCCAGAACAAGGTCAGTTGCTTAAATTCTATCTTTGGCAAAAAAAAAAAAAAGACAGATATGGTCTTAGAACTATGGCCTTCAGAACCAGACTATTGAATTTGGATCCCAGCTCTGCCACATACAAATTGGTTGACCTTGGGAAAATTACTTAGGAATCACTAAACAGCAGACGATCACAGTGAAAAGGAAAAATATGCATTGTTACTGGAAGATCATTTTTTTTAAATGTTTATTTTTGAGAGAGACGGAGAGAGAGCATCAGCTGGGGAGAGGCAGAGAGAGAAAGAGACACGGTATTTGAAGCAGGCTCCAGGCTCAGGGCTCGAGCCCACGAACTGTGAGATCATGACCTGAGAAAAGTCGGATGCTTTAACCAACTGAGCCACCCAGACTCCTGTGGAAGATCATTTTTTCTGTAGATGATGGCTTGAAAGATGGAGAGACATCAGCCAGTGTCAAGCAATATCAAGATCAAACAATAGCGGATAAGGGCGTCAACTCAAGCAGCATCACCGGTGACACACCGCAAAGGACAGAGTGCAAAAACTGCAGTAAGATTGAGTAGCAAGTCAAATGTAGGCTGTGGGGGAAAGGCGAAGAGTCCAAGTTCCTGGAAACCAGCTCAATTATTTTTATTTTGAAACCCTGAAGCAGAAATGCAGTGCCAGCTGGGGGAGAGGCTCTTAAACTCGAGTTCATCCACGGAGTTATTTTTAACAACTCAGCTTTGAGGGTAGACCTGTAGCTTCCTCTTTCTTGAAGAAAATTGACCAGCGTCTCACTTCTGGACAACAGAGCTCCGGAGATCTTTCCAGCAGGTGATGCTTTCAGCACTTTGATTTAAAGCTGCGTTCCCAACGTGTCAAAGTAGTGCAACTACTGTTAGAGGAGGTGGTTTAGGTGGATCACAGAACGACTCGCTGCGCACAGACAAGACGTTAAATAACCCTGAATCACACTGGGAGGAGGTGCTTCCCTTTCAGGCCTCTTGATTATTTTGTCAAGGAAAAAAAAGATCCCACGTGGGGCCTAAAACATCTTTGGCGCCTCTTTCTAGCACTTGCTAACCGCCCTGTTGAACAGGGAGCACATCTCCGGGCTTAAAACCTTCCAGAGGCCGCAGTATCTAGCGAGAGTTAAGTAATACTGTTGTGTCTTTGCTGAGTTTATTTTCACACGTGCTTTCTTTTAAGGGCAAGTGGAACTTATTTTCCACTTATAATTTATATCTATACATCTCTTTTTAAGATAAACTTACTAAAAAAAAAAAGACAATGAGGCACCTGCGTGGCTCAGTCTGTTAAGCACTGGACTCTTGACTTCGGGGCTGGTCGTGGTCTCGCCATTGGTGGTTTCAAGCCACACATCGGGCTTCACGCTGACAGTGCAGGGCCTGCTTGGGATTCTCTCTCTCCCTCTCTCTCTGCCCCTACCCTGGACATCTGCTCTCTCTCACTCTCTCTAAAGAAATAAATAAACTAAAAAAAAAACAAAAAACTATTCAAAGGGAACTCACTAAAGCGAGGGGGCAGGGAGCCACGGCAGGCACTGGGAACAGGGTCTACAAAAGGCGGCGGTGTGGGGCCCGGGGCTGTAACACAGCGGCCAGCGTCCGCTCGGCAAGTCTAGCGCTCAGGGCATCAGGCGCCGACCTGCAGCTAAACGCTTACAGCGGGTAAATATGCCCGCTCTTCGGGCTGGTGCCAGCCAGAGGCACAGGGCACACCTGTCCTGTCGGGGAACAAGGTCTCAGGGCCTGCAGAAACCAGTGCCCTCATTGAACCTGTGTGTGTGTGTGTGTGTGTGTGTGTGCGCGCGCGCGCGCGCAGGCAGCATCCTGGGAGCCCCTGGGAGTCCAGCACCACCTCCTAAACGCCTCCTTACTTTACACGATCCGGGAGTTTGGTTCACTCGTTAGGAACGAACACACACGCTCGGCCCCGATGCCCGGCAGCGCCTGGTGCCGGACACGCTCCGCTCGGCTCGGCTGCCTTCCCGGCCGCGCCGCCACGCTCCTGCGGCGCCCTCGCTCCCGCGGGCCGCAAGGGGACCTCCGCCGCTCGCCCAGCGAACCGCGGGGCGCACGGATGTTTAACTTCGCCAGCCGTCTTTCGTCTCCTGCCTCGACTTCTCAAGGCGGGAGAAACCCCCACTCCTGGCTGACCCGGGGCCGTCCAGCGCTGCCCAACGGCTCCCCCTAGTGGCCCTTCGCGGCGGCGCGTCCGGCCTTCCGCGCCGGGCGCACAAAGACCATCCCGGCCTGGAGCTTTGCAAGTTCACGGTCAAAGAGGGCACTAAAAAAGCAACGATGAAATAGTGCACTGCCGGCCGCGTGCGGTTCCTGCCTCGTCTATTCCTTTATTTTGCCAATGGAGAGCATTAGAAAGTAAATCTCATTTGACATCCCTGGAAACCCAGGAAAGCAACGAAGATGTCCTTCCGGAGGCGAAGGGACAAATAAACCGTGGTCCGTGCAGACGATGAAATGCATGCAGCACTAAAAGGAAACGAAAGAAATGAGCTATCAAGCCATGAAAAGACATGGTGGAAACTTTAATGCTTACTACTAAGTGAAAGAAGTCAATCTGAAAAGTGATTCCAATTACACGGCGTTCTAGAAAAGGCCAGAATATGCAGGCAGTAAAAAGACCAGTGGTTGCCAAGGGCTACTAGGAGGGAGGAGGGAACAGGCAGAGCACAGAGGAAGGGTACAGCAGGGAACCAGTTCTGCTGATGCTGTAACGAGGGATACAGGTCCTCGTCCAGGCTTTTAGAATGCGTAACACCAAGAGTGACCCCTAAGGTAAATTATGGACTTTGGGTGACACTGGCCGTGCAGTTTCATGGACTGTAATAAATGTATCATTCTGGCAGACAATGTTGATATGGGGGAGACCATGCAAGTCGGGGTGGGGGGGCATTTCTGTACATTCTGCTCAACTTTGCTCTGAACCTAAAATGGCTCTGAAAAATAAAATCTATTTTTTTAATTAAAAAAAAAAACAGGGGCAGCTGGGTGGCTCAGTCGGTTAAGCGTCTGACTCTTGGTTTCGGCTCAGGTCATGATCTCATGGTTTGTGAGTTTGAGCCCCACATCAGGCTCCGGGCTGATGATGCAAAGCTTGCTTGGGATTCTCTCTTTCTCTCTCTCTCTCTCTCTGCCCCTCATCTGCTCACGCTGTCTCTCTCAAAAATAAATAAACTTTAAAAAATAAAATAAAACATACATACATAAATGAATAAATAAATAAAATACAGGGCAAATCCTGTTTGGGACATATTGAGCAACCAGTCAGAAAGATGTAGATCCTTCCTCCTCCAGGTGTGGTCTGGGACCACCAGCCTCAGCACCACCGGGGAGCTGGTTAGAAATTCAGAGTCTCGGGTTCCGTCCAGAACTGCTGAATCAGAATGCACGTTTAAAAAAATTTTTTACATTTATTTACTTTTGAGAGAGACAGAGCTCAAGTGGGGCAGGGGCAAAGAGAGAAGAACAGAATCCGCAGCAGGCTCTAGGCTCCGAGCTATCAGCACAGAGCCCGACACGGGGCTCAAACTCACAAACTCTGAGATCATGACCTGAGCCGAAGTCAGACGCTTAACTGACTGAGCCACCCGGGTGCCCTCAGAATGTGCATTTTAACAAGATCTTTGAGTGATTTATACTGAAGTGTAAAAGGCATGGTCCCTTCCTTGAATGTGCTTTCAGCCCAATTAAAACACTTAGGGGGGGAAATGTCTTTGGTCTAATTTGGGATGGAAGGAAGAGCAATATGGATAATGGTAAGGAACTTCACACTTTTGATTTTACTTCTTAGTTCCTTTATCCACAAGGTTTTCCCACCTAAGAGGTCATTGCCTCTTCACCATTTGTACAGTTCTTGCCTAATATTATGCAGTGAGAACCCCTGGGAACTTACCAGGTGCCAGGCCCAGTGAGAGACACAAGGCATAGTCCCTTTTCTTAAAAAGTACACTCTTTCTGGGGCACCTGGGTGGCTCCATCGGTTAAGCATCAGCCTTCAGCTCAGGTCATGATCTCGCAGTTCGTGGGTTCAAGCCCCGCATCGGGCTCTGTGTTGACAGCTCAGAGCCTGGAGGCTGCTTCAGAATCTGTGTCTCCCTCTCTCTGTGTTCCTCCCCCACTCCTGCTCTGTCGTTCTCTCTCAAAAATTAAATAAACATTAAAAACAATTTTTTTTAAAAAGTACACTCTTTCTTAAAAGGAGTCCCTCCCTGCTCACGCTCTCTCGCTCTCTCAAAAATAAAAACAAAACTTTATTTTTTAAAAGCAGGCAAAAAACGTTAACAGGAGATGACAGTTTTGTCTAGCTCCCGTTAGATCAAATATAATAGGAGTGAGCACGGGAGCCCCTCTCGAAGAGGAAAGAAAAAGTAGCGAACCACATTTTTTAGCACCCACCAGGTGTTGCACACTCTATGTCACCTCATTGAGTTCTCACAACAATTTCACAAGCTGAGAATTCTTTCCCTCCTTCACCTGATGGAGAAACAGAGTCACCACATAGTTCAGCAACTTGCCAAAGGTCTCACGGCTGAAAGCAGCCAATTACCACAAAAGGGGGACCCCACGCTAAGTAGGGACAGCCCTTGAAACTAGGACCAATTATTTATTTCTCAACTATTTTATGCTCAGTACCTAACATAATATCTAGCAAATAATGGACGTTGAATAAATATTTGTTTGACGTTTGAATAAATGAGTGCCTAGCCACTTCTGTCAAGGTTGACAGAGAGGATGGCGCATGTGTCCCATGGGTCCTAACTCTGTGCTAATTTTTTCTTTGCCTGGCATCGGGCCCTGCAAACAGTGCTAATGACAACTATCCTTTTCAGTCATTTGCTACGCGCGAAGCACGTTTAATCTGTTTGAAGTTTGTTGTAAAAATTAGAGGTAGTGTATGTGAAGTCACTTGTCCAAGGTCACATGATTAACAGGCAACATTCGCTAGATACACGCTCACAAATAATCGAATGGATGAATACGCGAAGTCACAAAGCTCCGAAAGAGTCAGAATGAAATCTCTCCAGGCCTCTGTTGCTTTGAACGTGAATACAGATCCTTCAGTTTTATGATTCAAGATCGTTTGCCCCAGCTTCGAAAGGCTCATAAGAGATTTTTAAACGTGAAATCCTGGAATAGAAACAAGGTAAACACTCTATTGACAAGTAAGTCGCGCCGGTGACAACTGTAAATTGGATGTGGCGACACTGGAGACACACCTGCCTTCAGGAGTTTGAGAGGAGGTCCAGGCCACGGCTCCCTGCTCATCCGTAATTCGGCCAGAGATCCTCCAAATGCACCACAAAACCCGACATTTCAGGCCAATTACCCCACCTTCCAAGTTCAAGAAAACACACTATGAATGTGGCCACACGCTTTGCTCTCAACTTTTAAACCCCTCTGTATATTTTAATGGCAATTTAATCCATATGGTTCAGAGTATTTGCATTAGATTCATCAGAAGCAATTTTGAAAGAAGCTACACTCTAGTAACTTCCTCAGTGCGCTGTGCTCGACTTGAACTCCTTCTCCGTGGGTTCCTCCAGCAGAGGCTGCGGGGTGGAATTTGTACTAATAAAGGCAACGTGGAGATTAAGAGCTGGGACCCCAGAGCCAGCCCCACTGGGTGCAAATCCCCCTCTCACTACTCCGGATGTGCGTGACTTTGGATTTGCTTGCCTTTTCTGAAAACAAGTAAAATGATAATCACCCCCCCGTGGTTATTAAAGATTAGCCAAGTGGCACCTGGGTGGCATCTGACATCGCTCAGGTCACGATCTCATAGTTGGTGAGTTCGAGCCCGGCATCGGGCTCTCTGCTGCCAGCACAGAGCCCCCTTTGGATCCTCGGTCTCCCTCTCTCTACCCCTCCCCCGCTGTGCATGTGCACGTGCTCGCTCGCTCTCTCTCTCGAAAATAAATAAACATTAAAAAAAAAGATTAGGGGCACCTGGGTGGCTCAGTCAGTTGAGAATCCAACTTCGGCTCAGGTCATGATCTCACAGTTCCTGAGTTCAAGCCCCACATCAGGCCCTGTGCTGACAGCTGGGAGCCTGCTTCAGATGCTATGTCTCCCCCTCTCTCTGTCCCTCCCCTTCTCTCTCTCTCTCTCTCTCAAAACTAAACATTAAAAATTTTTTTAAAAAAGAAAGGTTAGTTAAGTCCATGTGAATGCCAGGCATCATTTCAACCATTGGCTATTATTATTACTACATTTAAGCTGCAAGTAACAGAAAAGTAACATGGGAATGGCTTGTACGTGATGATTTATTTCTCTCCCATAAACTCGGGCAGTCCGGGGCTGGGGTGATGACCTCAACCCACCGAGAACCTGATGCTCAGCCAGCTCCACACATAACTCTCACTTTCGGATCCAAGATGGCGGCCCCCATGCCAGCCAACTTGCCCATATTGCAGCCAGAAGTAAGGACAGAGGAGAAGAACTACACGCCCTCCCTGTAGAAGCACTTGCTAGAAGCTGTGCATTCCACTTGTGCTTACAGCCCATTGAACAGAACTTTGTCTCATGGTCATGTGTAGTCTTAAAGGCGACTGGGAGATGTAGCTCTTTATTCTGTTATTATTTAGTCTATTATTACCACCGTAGGGCAAAGAAGGAAGGGCAGATACTGCGAGATAATTAGCTGTCTCTGCCACAGAGTCAGAGTAGAAGATGAAAAATACCATCTGGGGGCAGGGAGGGGGGGTGCTTGGGCCATTTGAAGGAGTTACTCCATTTTCCCAGATTATCTCCCATGTACACAGGAGGTATACATGTTATTAAACTTCTGTTCATTTTTCTCCTGTTTAAAACACACACACACACACACACACACACACACGCACGCACACTCCATCTGGATCTAGGGTGCATACCAAAGGGAGATCTTCGGATAACGGAATGCGGTTTGAGAAGACTTTATCTTTGACTCTGTGTTCTGCCGTCTCCACATTCTGTTTGCTTACAAATCCCATAAATAGATGCTGCATAAAACACTAAATAAATGTTTATTCTAATTATTGTACAACAGTGACCGCAAATCTCTTTTCTCCAGTCTCACCAGAATTGTACCCCTGGAAGGCTTCAGATGATTGTGGATTTAGAAAGAAAAGGAGAATGTGGGGACTCTGAGCACTGCTTCAATTAAAGAAGGAGGCTCCTCAAACCCTCGAGGACAGTCACGTTCCTGTCCGTCATAACCGAAAAAGTGATGGCACGCCTGCAAACTCGGGGTGCTCTTCCAGAAACTCGTGTGAGACAAGACACCTTCCCAGCCTGTCTGAGCCTTTACAAATAAAAGATGTTGACAACACATATATAGATAATAGGAAACATATTTTTGGCCAGTGCACTAGCTTTTTGGTCAGGCTTGAAGACTGTAACAGATATTCTGGAAGCTTCCCCAGCATCCTACCCAATTCTCTCCTTCTGAACAGAACTGTATTTCCCAGACTTGTGGTTCGGTTTGAGATTGGCTTGAGTCAATCGAAGAATGCAACCCCGTGTCCACAATAATTATTTCAGAGTTGGGTGTGTGATGGAATAAAACATGAAGAAAAACTGTTGGCCATTCTTTGGGGATCATAAAGAATATTCGGTCTTAGAATTAAGATGGTGGATTAACAGACTATAATGCATACAAACTAGAGTGGCAAGATGAAGAGAAATTGGCCCATAATGGCACTGTTGAGTCAGTACATGGAACCTTCCCTAAAGCCTATGGACTTTGAAATTCACAAGCCAGTCAGTTCTCCTGCGGTTTAAGCGTCGTGAGTTAATTCATCTGTTTAGTATTCAGTTGACACGGAGTCATTAAATGAAAACAAGGAAATAGTTAATGAGGCAAATTAATCAGGAAGCCATGACGGAACATCTGTCATTATCAATCATACCAGGGTTGAAATGCTGCTGTACCATTTTGCCACGTCTGTGAGCACATTCAGGTCATTTGAAGAAAATAGGAGACTCGGTTTCTTAATCGGGAAGTCGGCGATAACTACAATGTTCTCTCGGGGTTGTTGTGTATATATTGCCATCCACCATATATGACGTGGCCTAGGACCAAGCCTTCTTCCTAGACAGAGCAATCTATGAAGACACAGTAAGGTCACAGGTGAAGGGAAAGGGAAGACTTATATTTACTGAGAAAGAAATTGCGTATGAAGCGTCTCTCTGACATACACCCAAGGAGGAAGATAGATGGATGGACGGCCAGCTGTGGAGCCCAGACTTCACAAGACATCACAAAGATGAGACATCCCAGATATTCATGGAGTACAATTTACATATAGCTAAAAAAAGAAAAAAAAAACTTCTTGTGGCGTAGTTCTGGAAGTTTGGACAAACGCATACATGTATATAACCAACATCACACACACTCAAGGTATGGAATGGCTCCACCATCCCCCCGAATTCCCTCCTGCTCCTTGGAGACCCACTCCTCCCTCCATCCCCAACTCACAGTCCCTGAAGATCAACACATCACTGACCTGTTCTCTGTCCCTACAGTGCCACCTTTTCCAGAATGTCCTATGAAAGGAACCACGCATAATGAGTCTTTGACTCTGACTTCATTCACTTGGCATAGTGCATTTGCCATTCTTCCCTGTCAGGGTGGAACTCTGTCCACCTCCCCCCACCGCCCACCTCCCAGCATTTGATTAAAGCTCACCTTCTCAACCACACGCACCACAAAGGATGACGACCTTTGGGGCACAGAGCAGGTTTCCAATGATCATTTTTCATGCCCCCCCCCAGTTTTACATATATATTTGGAACTGTTGAAGGGAAAGCAGCATGTTAAGAGTATGCTATGGACCAAACGGCGGCCCCCACCGTCCCCCGCAAGTTCACACATGGAAGCCGGAACCCCAATGTGACAGTCTATAGAGATAAGGTCTTTAGGAGGTAATTAAGGCCAAATGGGTTCCTAAACGTGGAGCCCTGATCCAGAAGATCCTTATAAGTAGAGGAAGAGAGACCCAAGATGACTAAATCTCTCCCCGCCCCATCTCAGTCTCTCTCTCTCTCTGCCATGTGAGGACAGTGAGAAGGTGGCCATCCTCAACCCAGGAAGCAAGTCGGCGCCAGAAACCGACCCTGCCAGACCTTGATCTGGGACTCGCAGCCCCGAGAGCTGTGAGAACACGCATTTGTGCTGCGTCAGCCTCCCAGGCTGCAGTAGCTGGCGGTGACCGCAGCCCCGACAGGTGAGACAGGGTGACTCAGAAGAAGGACCTGGAGTTGGAAATCAGGGAGATGGGTTTCGTCCTCAACATCGGTTTCCTTTTTTTCTGCGGGATGGGGCTGAAAAGGACCTTCCATGCGTGCTCATCCTGAAGGCTAAGCCACAGGGGCATCGTACGCAAAGTGTTGAGCCTGTTCCGAGGACCTGGAAAAGCTTGGCTTGTGGCACTGCTTACCGGCTAGCCGCGTGTCCGCCCCTGCTGGCGGGATGAACCGCGGCATATCCAGGGATGCGCAGGAACTGCTGAAAACTCCTGAAATGTAATCTGCATGCCAGGGCCCCTCTCTGCATGTTCACTTTTTAATTTGTAAGACGAACGTATTGACACCAAAGGATGTTTCTGACATCTGACACCATCTATTTTCCATGTACCACGATCTAGACAGGGAAGAATCTTACAGTAGTCCTTTTCATTTTAGTATAAGCAGGTTTCAGTCATCATTACCATAATTAGGTGTGAAGCTATGTACCAGAAATCATGAAAAGAAAATATGTATATCTCCCTGAAGCATAAACTCTCTACAACAAGATGGAAAACATGGGGGGTGGGGGGAAAGACTGCAAGGTGCTTTCTCTTGCACCTGAGATCAAAATTGGTTCTGCTCAAGGACATTAAGGCAGACTGAAAACAAGAACGAATGAAGGGAGTGTCCTGTTTCTTGAACTTGGCGGCTCCCTTGGGGAAGGAAGGGGCGGTTGTACTGAGGACCCACTGAGCCCAAGGTGGTGTGCTGACCCGGCTCATTCCAGCTCTTTCGAACTGACTGTGCCCTCCAGGCAACTCTGGGTTCAGGGGTACCTGCTGGTAGCTTGAAATCGGCCTTGTGGGACTGTTTGCGCCACAGAAATTGGCAAATGCTCTAAAGCAGGGCTTCCCTCCGCCTCTGGAGAGCCAGTTGTTAAAGATTTACCAGCACACCACCGGGTCCATGGACCAGGCTTGCTACTGTTTCCCAGGAGAGGAGCCGGAAGCAGCTGAAAGCGCCCTTCACAAATCTGGAAGGAGGATGGAGAACTGACAGCAACAGGCAGATGAATGGACCAAGAGAAAGATTCAGGAAAGTTAAGGAAGCCCCGAATTTGGAATCTGGATGCAAGACCTTTCACCACCCTTTTTTTTTTTTTTTTTTTTTTTGAGAGAGAGAGAGACAGCATGAGCAGGGGAGGGTCAGAGAGAGAGGGAGACACAGAATCCAAAGACAGGCTCCAGGCTCTGAGCTGTCAGCACAGAGCCCGACGCGGGGCTCGAACCCACAAACCATGAAATCATGACCTGAGCTGAACTGGATGCTTAACCAACTGAGCCTCCCAGGCGCCCCTACCTTTCACCACTTTTGAAATTTGGTGGAGGTTTGTGACTTGGGTCTGAGAACTAAGCCCTGTGTGGTACTGGAGCGAATGATCTTCACAGATACTGGCGAGACAGTCAATCGAGCAACTTCACTGCTGAAAACAGGACGTGTGCAAAGGTTTATCCACCCGGAAGATGGACACAGCATGTCTGGGCACGCAGTCTGTTTGGGAACTGCCCAGTGCCCCTCAACAGGGAGCTCTCTTTAACTCCGCTACAGCGGGTCCATATAAGTAGAAAATGCAGCTTTTAAACAGTCCCCTAAAACTTCTGCTGTGATGAGAGAAGAGTCATGATAAAAAGTAAGAAGAACATGTCACAAAGCAGCGTGATTTCAATGATCAAAACTTTATAAAATGTAAATGCCTCGAAGGTTATAGAGGGATTAACTCTGAATGGTGGGGTTCACGGTAACTTTTCTTCTTTCGGTGCTTTCTATATTTTCTGATTTCTCCATAGTGAGAAGATATTTCTTGAAATAAGAAAAAAAAAGAAATGCTTTTTTTATTATTATTATTAAGTAAACTCTACCTCCAACATGGGGCTCAAACTCATGACCTGGCGGTCAAGAGTCTCATGCTCTATTGACTGAGCCAGCCAGACAACCCAAGAAATGCTATTTTTAAGTGATTTTTCCAACAAGATAACGAGAGAAGTTAAAACCTAAAATGTAGTTATTAATTAACTAAGGAAGGAAATGTAATACCCAACATAACATCGATTGTACCTGAAGAAACAGCCATAACCAGTTCTTTCTCCTCCTCCTCCTCCCCTACTTCGTCTTCTGCCAATATAATATTTACTCATATTTACTAAGCATGTACGGTGTATCAGCCATGGCACCAGGTAAATGAAATATATAACTTATTTCTTCTGGGGGGGGGGAAGGGGGCAATGAAATAGTTACTATTTATATCTCCACCCAACAGACGCAAAAACAGAAACTTACAATGTAAATAGCTTGCCCAAATCCTCACAGCCTGTAAGGGCCAGAAACAACATCAAACCCCGCAAACAAAAGCACACATTTTGTGCAGATAACAAATAATCGAGTTCATCTTTACTACTCAGGCCATCACGCCTTCAAGGAAGTGGTAGGCTCAACACTGGAAGTTAAGATCTCAGATCCCTCAGGCTGTGACACTAATCACACCCGAGACAGCAATTGTCATATAATGACCCACACCCCAGATGCTTAATCTAAAACACAAAAGAACTTGTCATCTGTACACTACAAGCATGCCTTAGAGGCAGTCAACAGGGTTTTTTATTGGTTGATCAACAACTAATTATTGAGCACCTCATGTATACTAAATAAGACAAACACAGGCTCTGCCCCCACGGAGTATCCAAGGCAGAGTAAGGAACTCAGTAAGCAAGAGGAGATGAGTGCTGTGATGGGGACCCACAGGGTTGAAGGGGAGGCGGCCACTCTCTCCTTTGACGCAGCACGGGGCACGCTGAGCTGGGCTCAGGCACAGCTGACCCGACCATCTTTTTTAAGAAACTGACCACGCGCAGCAATTTTTTAAATCCCTTCTTCAGTCTTTGCGTCCGCCCTTCCAGACTTACCCCTGCAAAATGCCTCCTGGCAATATGCCGGGAGTTCTAGAACTAGTAAGGGGTGGGGTGTGGGGCCTGCCGTAGTGGCCTTTCCAATATACTGCTTGAAACAATAATAATTATAATAATAATTAATAAAGATTAATAATAATAATCCTCCCCCCTGCGCAGCCCCTGCTCCTTTAATAAAAGCAGCATCTTTCCCTCCTCTGGATTCCCAGGAACCACCCTACACACACACGCTCAGGGGACCCAAGGATTGCCTGTCCCCCTTAGGCAAAGGCGCTGTGGTGTCCGGCTGGCTTTCCGGGCGGACTTCCTGAGCGGGGCCTCTGCGCCAGTACGCGCGTCGCCCAGCAGGGGGCAGGAGTGTACAACGCAGCCGGGTCCGTCTCGCGTTAGAAATAACCGAGGGAGACCGGAGAGCACAGATGGCCCGGCATCAAGGCAGATTCAAGTGCAGAATAAACCGTCGCCTGTGAGCTGTGTGCCGGACAGCCCGAGAAATAGCCTGGCCGGGGAGTCCACATGCCTGGGCCCTAGTGTGGGTCCTGGAGTCAGTCAATTCACCTACAGACCTATCCATAACCAGTTGTGGCCGGACCAGCACTGGTGGTTCTTAATATTTGACTGCAAGACACCTTCAGCAAGAACCCATCAAGAAACTTAGGGGAAAAGCTTACTTACAAGTCCTGGAGACGGCGTGGCACACCTGGCCCGTACAGCAAGGTCACAGGTCGAGAGAGAGAGACAGAGACAGAGACAGAGAGAATACAGGCCTGGGGTTCTGCTTCTACTGGGGTGGAGGGTGGGGGCCCAGGGTGTCTTGGGCTCACTCTTCACCCTCTTCACTGGTGAATTTGAAACAGAAGAGTAGGAATTTAAAGTGCAAGAAGAGGAAAAACAGGTGGCCTCAATGGTCAGTTACCCACCACTGAAATCAACCAAGATCTCTAAAACAAAGGAGGTTGGGGGGGGGCGATGGGGCGGGCTGGTTTTTATCTAGTCCTGCAGGTGCCAATATGTTTATTTGCCATAGCTGTGTTTGAAGTGGGTGCCTCTTTGAAATGGACGCCTAGGCAATCAAAGCTTAAATCAGGCACTTGCGAGACAAAGAGAAAAACCACCTGTCAGAGTTTACATTATAGGGTTTCAGTTCCCCCAGGTTCACCGTGAGGGCATTATCCTAGGTGACCCCCCGATTTGATTTCTCCTGGAGATTTCTGTGATATATACTCTCGCCCTTCCTGAAGTAACCCTCGAAGTCCTGTTCTTGCTAAAATGCACATTGGAGTATGTGTCTCCCCAGTTTCTAATCCGGCAGCGGGGGTGAGGAGGTTAAAGCTTTCCCACCTGGTGGCTCCAAGTCTCTCCTTCAAGTACATGGGGCAGGGTCTTCTTCCCATGCTTGAGGGTCAGAGGGTGGGGTGGTTGTAGTCGCAGTACTAATAATAGGCTAATGTTTATAGATGTGCCAATTAATGCGCAAAGCACTTCACATGACCATGAATTAATCCATTAACTCCTCCCACCAAACCCGTTATCCAGTTGAGGTCACAAGAGCCACAGAGAGATTAAGTAAATTGCCTGAGAATGTGCCGATGGTGATGGCGGCGCCTTGGGATTTGAACTCCAGGGGGTGACACACAGCTGTTGTCTGTTATTGCGCTCAAGGACTTTGGGGATAGGAGAGGAACTGACCAAAGATAACCATGGCTCCTTATTTGGACCAAGGTTCGTTCATTCATGCCCTCGCTCACACCCCCTCTCAATAAAGATCTACCAGTGTCCACTATGTCCTGGGACCTTCCTTAGGCCCTGGAATCCATGTATTTGCAATGATGACATCCTATCCATCATGTGTTTTTCTACCACAAAACTCAAGAGCCTGGGGGCAAGACAAATTCCACACTGACTGGGGTTGTGGTTTTGCTGGGTAGACCCAGTGAAAAGTAGGTAGGCTTTGGGGAGGTGGCGGAAAATGCTAGGGAGACAATGGTTCAGACAGTCAACCATGAGGTTCAGCTCAAAACACGAGTTTTTGCCCACCTGAGCTGCAGCTGGTCAGGATTTTATGAATCTGCCTCCCACCCCAGCTCTTTTCCAGAACAGCCGTTAGTCTATGATGCTAAATGGGCCACTTGCCCCAGAGGAATGGCCAGGACTACAAGGTGCCTTCCTAGCCCTACCACTGACCATCTGCAACCTGGAAACACCGTCCACTGCATCTGAGCGTGTTTCCCTCGTCTATAAAGTGAGACACGATTTGGCTCAATTACTAGCGAAATATTTTCAAACCAAGTTAGAATGTGCCTGGCACTGTGTCCGACCCTGAGGACATAGAGTTATCCCTCCCCCAAGAGATCAAACTCTTAACACATTCCAGATATGTTTAACCTATCATTATAAAACTGGTCCCACCTCTGATAGAAGTTTCTACAGGACACCACAACTACTATTACTAATAGTCTATGCTTTAGGACACCTAATTTGGGCTAAACTCTATATGTGAATTATTTTTGTGATCCTTCACGATAATCCTCTGGAGCAGATACAATGAGTATTTCCATTTTACTGATGGAAAAACTGAGGATTAAAATGATTCAGTTACTTACCACAAGTCACGCTGACAGTAAGAGGTAGTAGACAAGCCCAACTCAAACGCAAGGCTGTTTGTTCCTAACCCCTGTGGAAACATGGAGCAAGGGACCCAGCTCTTCTAGGGCGTGAAAATTCAAGCCAACAATTTCAATTCGATTTCAACCATTTCAGTTGTGCTAATCTTGTCAATTCCTCTCCTCGAATTAAATTTCTCTACTGACTCCTCAGTCCTTGACTAAGAAAAGTTGGCTTAACATGCAGACCTGGAATTCAAGGAGACACGATTTCTTCAAATGCTTCCCATAAATTTGGGTCTGGAGCTCATCAAAAGAGATGCGAAAAGATGTGAAATGTTAACTTGATACATTCCCCCCCAAAATAACGGAGTCTTGCCTGAGCTAATTCCTAGCTCTTGGTTGAGCAGGTGCCATTTATTTCCAGGGCCTGCTTGGATACGGCACATTTATGGAAAGGGGCTGTCAGCACTGATTGCTCTGTCATGTGCCCAAAAAGTCCTACAGAATCTGAAATGCTGACAAGTTTAGATTTAGTGGAAAACATCTGTAAATCACAGATCTTTTAATATTAACTAACATGGAAAAAATTTCAGCTTCAATGACTTACTAGCTCCCTGAGCCATCTTTAACGTCTGTGCTCTTTTCTTCCCTAAGCCAAAGGACAAAACAGCTTTCAGAGCTATGTTCAAAACAGAGTACAGCCCAGCACAGGGAATACAGTCAATGGCATTGTAACAGCGTGGAACGTGGAAGGGTCACACATAATAGCTACATTTGTGGCGAGCAATAGCATAAGACTTGGCCAGTCTCTGTTATACACCTGAAACTAATGTAGCATTGGGTTACAGTATATACTGTACCTCAATTAAAAAACTAAGTAGGGGCGCGTGGGTGGGTCAGTCGGCTATGCGTCTGACTTCTGCTCAGGTCATGATCTCGCGGCCCATGGGTTTGAGCCCCCTTTGGGGTTCTGTGCTGACAGCTCAGAGCTTGGAGCCCGCTTTGGATTCTGCGTGTCCCCCACCCGTTGTCTGCCCCTCCCCCACTTGTGCTCTGTCTCGCTCTGTCTCTCAAAAAGAAACAAATGTTCATTTTTAATAAAAAAAATAATCCATTAAAAGAGGGCACAGCTTGGGGCGCCTGGGTGGCTCAGTCGGTTAAGCGTCGGACTTGGTTAAGCGTCGGACTTCGGCTCAGGTCATGATCTCACAGTCCGTGCGTTTGAGCCCCACGTCGGGCTCTGTGCTGACAGCTCAGAGCCCGGAGCCCGCTTCAGATTCTGTGTGTGTCTCTCTCTCCCTGCCCCTCCCCCGCTCACTCTCTGTCTTTCTCAAAATACATAAAAAAATTAAATAAATAAATAAAGAGGGCACACAGCCAAGATGGCTGTTATATATAATGTTTAAAATGACACTTCAGATACTCCAGCTAACCTAAACGGAAATTTTAGTAGGCTATGGGTCATTTGTTAAAAGTTTTTTAAAGGTACAACTTATAGACCATCAAATTCATTTAAGTGTACAATTCAATGATTTTTTTAAGGAAATGTTCAGAATCGTGCAGCCATCACCCCAGTTCAGTTGTAGAACATTCCATCACCCCCAGGGGCCGCCCCGCATGCCAGCTTGGACTTCCTCTTCATTCCCACCGCCAGACCCAGGAAATGCCTAGTGGTCTCCTTTCTGTCTCGACGTGTCTGCCTTCCCTGGACATTCCATCTACGTGGGATCATACAAAATGTGTTTGCGTCTGGCTTCTTTCGCTTGGCTTATGATTTTGAGGGTTATCCATGTCGGAGCATTGTACAGAACCTTGTTCCTTTTTATCTGCCGGCAGGCCTCCATCATACGGATGTAGCGTGTGTCGCGTATTCATTCACCAGCTGAGGGCATGTGGTTTGTTTTTTTTTTTAAGAGAGGGAGCCCAAGCTGGGGAGAGGGACAGAGGAAGAAAGAGAATGGCAAGCAGGCTCCACTCTCAGCACAGAGCCCAATGCAGGGCTCAAGCCCATGACCCCTGGGATCATGACCTGAGCCGAAATCAAGAGTCAGACGCTCAACCAACTGAGCCACTCAGGCGCCCCTCCACTTTCTGACAGTTGTGAGTCAGGCTACTATGAACGTTCGTGGACAGGTCTTTGCAGGGACATATGTCTTCACTTCTCTCCAAAGGATGCCGGGGAATGGCCTAGCTGGGTCATGCACTGAATGTATATTTCACTTCTTTTTCCACTTTGTTTCACTTTCCTTTTACTTGTAACTTTTTAAGAAACTGTCCCACCTTCTTCCAAAGTGGCCATACCAATTTGCTGGTCATTTTTAACAAGACCCATTAACAGGAGCATGAGTTTTCCAGGTTTTTTTGCATTAACTCCGCAATGTGGAGAATTTCAACTATCTTTAATCCGTTGGAGGCTTTCTGGTTTTAAGCTGCTTCAAACTTTGCTGTTGCTCCATGGAAGAGGAGAGTTTGAAAAGAGAGCATTAGACCTCTTGGTAAAGAATCCAGTAATTACGTATTAACAGAGAGGGAGGGAAGCAAACCATAAGAGACTCTTAAATACAGAGAACAAACTGAGGGTTGATGGGGGCGAGGGCGGAGGAGAGGGGGAAATGGGTGATGGGCATTGAGGAGGGCACTTTTTGGGATGAGCACTGGGTGCTGCATGGAAGCAGTGAATCACGGGAATCTACCCCCAACACTGAGAGCACCCTGTATACACTGTATGTTAGCCAACTTGACGTAAGTTATATTAAAAAAAAAAAAAAGGAATCCAGTAATTACCTATTTAAATTGTCACACACACATACCCCCCACCTCTGCAGGCTTCCTCACTGCTTTTATGGCAGCTTTCTGGCTTCTTGTACTGGCTCCATGCTGCTATCGCAAACACCAGCCTCACCTCTAAACCTGAGGTAAGCACCCTTTTTCGTGGAGACTGGAAGAAAGAGAGTGTGTATCTTTTGCTGCTGTATAATTTCCCAGCCTCTCTCAGGAGACTATATTTTGCTAACCTTTGTCTGCTGAGTACTCAGCATGGACTTTGCTTCATTGTACCTACTTGGTAATAGTCTATGGATCAATGAGTGAATCTATGAACACAGAACATGCCCCTCTGTTGAGTGTATCGTCATGGTCTTAATCTCAAACAACTAAAACCTGTTACGGACGCAGATAATGAAAGACTGAAATCTCTGCCTAGGTCATTTTTTTTTCTTCAAAACTAACTAGGAACTGAACCAAGCATTGACTTAATCCCAAGGGTCCAAAGGAGGCTGTGAGCTCTAGAGAAAGGCTTCCTGTTCCATCTTTCATCAGCTTTGTGACCTTGGTCTAGTTACTTAATTTCACTAAGCGTCAGTTTCTTTATCTAAATGCATTGCAGTGAGGATTAAATGAAACAATCCCCATAAATCCCTAAGTTATTTTAATACGTTACCCTTCTAACATTTATTGCATGTTTACTAAAGTCATTATGAATATGAGCATGGAGGTTGAGGTGTCTTGCTTATACTTGCAATATCCCACAGGCCCTGCGGATGCATGTCACACCCCCTTAGAGTTTGGGCTCACATCTGCATAACAATCTCAGGCCATCAAACCAACCTCCGAATTATAGCCATTTATTGAGAAACTGTATAAAGTACAAGATCATGAAAGCCAAAGACAATAAATGTCTTTGGCCATATCTATTGTGCATATAGATGACCATATCTATTGTGCATACACACACACACACACACACACACACACACGTGCCTCTACTTTCATCAAATCTTGGTGGATCCCTCTAATTTCAGAACTGGCATCCAGCGGGATTCTTGTCTAAGGGAGGCTGGTTGTGGCACAACACCCAATGTCAAGAGCTCCGGCTTGCCTGGACTGGTTTCACTGAACACTACGTACCTCTTCAGTCTGTCTCAGGGGAATGAGCAAAAGTCACCGGAAGGCCCTTGGAATCCTCAGAGAGAGCGAGCAAACTATCAACGTGGAAGCAGCATTTCAGCACACACGGTCCAAGCTGAGAACGAACGGGTTGGCCAGGCTGCAGTACATCCTCGGTGCTGCGTCGACCGGTGTCTCCATCACGGGCCGTGGGAGACTACAGAACCGGGAGGCACGCTACAGGTGTGCGTTACAAACACGTGTGCATCACGAACACCCGCACGTTTATAGAAGATCGCCATCTTTGGAGGCCAAATGTGATGAGGCTCCTCCCCGACCACTTGCTACTCTTGGTCAAATCACTTAGCTCTTCCGAGACCGTTTCCGCATGTGGAAGAGGCGATCAAAACCTCTGCTGAGCCCCTGGGATCATTACCATGCGATAAATGTAAAGCTGTCCGGCAAAGTGTGTGACGAGTCTTAGTCACTGAAGAAGTCATGGGTGTTGCTAGTCCACAAAGGATGTATGAATATACGTACACACACACAAATATTATTCGACGATACGTTTGTGAATATGCAGCCTGCGGCAGAAATCTCCCAGAGGGATGGGAAAATAAAGGTAAGTGCTTTCCCAAAGCTCACTTCTCCACCAGTTTACACACTTTCTACGTTCGTCCTCCAGCTTACACTGACTGGTTGCCACTGAGCTAATTTTTTTTTTTTACTTGTATATTCTGATTACCTATAATGGATGGTGATATCACTGAGTCAGCCAAGCAAATGAGCTTGTCGAGATCAGGGCGCTCTCTGGCCCGCAGGTGCCTGGCTACTCCATGGGGAGACGGAGCAATGGGGAAGAATGATGGCCCCAGACTCTAGGAGAACTTGCAGTGAACACACCCCCTCAGAAAACTGGTAGCTCGTCAGCCCAACCTGCCCCCTCCCAAGACCACTCAACTCCAGAACACGCTTCTCAGAACACAAAGAAAGTTGCCCAAAGTGGTTCGGTGTGTCTTTTCATTTCAAGGAAGAATAAACCCTCGTTTGTCAATGAGGGAGTGTGGTCGGGCATCGTGGCTAGTAAAACCTGCCATAATTTATTGCAGTGCATTTTGCTAATTGCTTCTAGAATTTATTCTACAGTACTGTGTAAATAATGTCAGGACTCGCCGTCTCGAAGCGTGCTTAACAGACATCAGTTGTCTTCCACTTAAGCGACTTAGACACAACCAAAAGCGAATTAGGATTATTGAACGCCGATGTGGAAAGATGAGATATTAAATCTTTAATGCCCTGAACGTAATGATATAGTTGATGTTGTGTTCTTGTTAGTTGTGGCTTTATCATTGTGCAGCAGTGATGTGGTGAATGCGTGCATTTTTCTGCAAGGCTCCTGGGGTGTTGCTATGGCGACGGGAGCATCTCTGACATACTCCTCTAGGCCCTGTTTGCTGGCTTTTTCAGTAAACACTTAATTACGCGTTGCATTCTGCAATCAGTGTGGTTGGAAGAGAGTTTGCTTAGCTGATTTCGGGCTAAAGATGAGTGCCCCCCCATAAGCAGATGCTTTCATAAGTCTGTTGAGTGTGACTTTAATAAATGGAGCAAAATCAAGAAACCCCTAAGAGAAAAGCAAACAAATAAGTAAGCAAAGATTCAGTCTAATTATTTCTGATAACCTCCCTCTATAAAAGCTTCTCAAAGTCTTATCAACAATATTAATTTCGTACTAAAAACCCTGATAGTGGGGGGCGGGGGGGTGGATTCTTCGACATCATATAACGTAGGCAGGCAAATCAAACAACAGGAAAAAATTTTTGAGGACTATCCTGACTAGGAAGAAGGTATTATCAAAACATGAGATCCTTCAAAATATAGAAGGTCAGGGATTCTCAGCTCAGAAATGGGCTTCTGGGATCTGTGACCTCCCCCACTTTCTGAAAGTGTAAGCAGACTATTATCTGTGTGTGTGTGTGTGTGTGTGTGTGTGTGTGTGTGTGTGTGTGTATCTTTCCAGAGAGAGGGCCCATAACATATCAGAACCTCCTCAGACAAAACAAGATAAAGGTCCACCGATGATTGTATTCTATTGAAAAATATCCCGTCTCCTTCTGAGAAAGCCTGTTAACTCTCTCTCATCACGCATGATTACCAAATGCAGGAGAGGCTCTTTTTACAACAGGGACCCCACCCCGTCCACATGATTCTTCATTCAGCTTTGATCTTGATGCAGACGTGCCTGGATGTGGTGAACTTCTTCCTTATGTAAAGAAACAAGTGCTGGGTTAGATGCCCTCCAAATAAAGAAATAAGTTGACCCACACACGCTACGGTACCACACATGCTGCGCCCCAATGAATGACTCCGTTTTATTAAAAGTATTTAATTCGATGAGGCCACTTATGTGACAGATTCTTGCAGGAATCAGATTTCTGTTTGATTCAGTTTTTGACTAGTTACTATGTATCGAGAACTTCCTTATACACACTCTCTGTGTCCTTGTGACATCAGTGCTGTTGTTTGCACTGAATGAAGCTAGAAATGAAGGGTTTAGAGTCAGGCAGAGCTCAGACAGAGCCACAGAAGCAAATCTGGGCAGGAAAGAAGCAGAAAGGAAGATGCTTCTGTAGGTCAGGGATTCTCAGCCTCACCTTCACTAAATGTCAACAACATGCGTTGAGTTTTTAGGCAGCCACATAGGCTGTATAACACACCGCCCCAAGACTTAGGGGCTTAAAATCACATCTCTTCCTGATCATCTCTCATGATTCTATGGGCTACAGAGGGGACAGCTTATCTCTACCCTACAATGTCTGGGGCCTCCACTGGTTTGACCCGGTGGCTGAGGACTGGACTATTGGGACCACCTGACATCTTTCTCTGTACAGCTCAGCGCCTCTCCAAGAGTTCACTCATGCAGTCTCCCAACATGACACTCGCAGGGCAGTCACACTTCTTACATGGTGGCTCATGTTTTAGGTTTTCCAAAAGACCAGGGCAGAAGCTGCAAAGCTCCTTGGGACTTGGCCTTGTCAGTCCCGGAGTGTCCCTCCATTTGTCAAGAAGACACCAGAGCCTGCCCACTTTGAAGACGAAAGGGACTTGACTCTACCTCTCAGTAGAAGGGGCAGCAAAAAATGTATATCTGTGTTCAGCAGCTCAAAAGGCAGGATGGACGCATTAGATAATGCTGTTAAGTAACCCCCCTAACTTCTGTACATACCCATCATCTCAATTACCTCTGCAAAGCAGTCCCGTCATGCCATTCTACAGATGTGAACATCGAGGCTCAGAGAGATTATATGACTGGTCCGGGCGGTGGCAGAGCAGGAATTCCACCCAGAGCTGTCTGCGAATTCAGTGCCATTCACGGCCACCCTTCCTGGTTCCACCATGCTTTGCCCCAGTTACAACCACGATAGCCCATGATTTCTTGTCCCTTCCTCCTAACACGCTTCCTATTTGGATCTCGCACTATAGTGTAATTAATTACTCATCTTCCTTTTTTTTTCTTCTTCTTCTGGCATAGAGCTGTCTCCCCAAAGGGATCACAGAAGAGTACAGTGGGAGAGCTCTAGGTTCTGAGATGGGAACCAGAAGCATACGTTTGGCCAGCATCTTGGGATTGCACAGATGATTGGGGGGGGGGGTTCGGGGGAAGACCTGTGCTGGCATGAAGCAGCATCTGGTCCCACCCTTGTCCATGGTTTTTGGCACGTGCGAGCCTCTGAAAAAAAGTGTGCACTGAAGCCAGTGACGTCTAGTGATAGCCCCTTCCTCTCTGTCCCGTCTAGAGCTGCACCTTGTCCAAGGCGAGATCACTTAATGAGAGTAGTTGAAGTGCATTTCTTAACTGGCCTTGAGATTTCTGTCAATTTTTTCATCTAGTTCTAATCGAATAGAGCCGAAAGCCATTTTCAGCTAATTACAGGAAATGCTTCTAATGGGTAAATTAAGTCTGCGGCTACCCTGGGAAGCTCACCAGCCAATAGCTTTTCCTCCTTTCCTCAAGGTTCGCTTTGCCTTCTTCTTAAAGGGCTTATCACTCCCCAATCCGCACCCCCCACACACAGCGCCCAGAACACCCAGCTGTGTTAGAAGCTTCCAGAGGTCAGTCTGCCCCAGAAGGAGCGGGAGTCCACCAATCATACGTCCAAGAGCCCGGGATCTGCCGACCTCATGTTGCTAATCATTGTGGTGCGAAAAAATGCTCCTTCTGTCTTTATGAAAACGAAAGATGGTTTGCCACTTACCCGGGGGCTGCACTGCCTGCCAAAAGCAAAGTGGTGGGAGTTGGAATTACCCAAAAAACTAAAAAAATGTTTAAAGGCTCTGAAAATGTGAAAATGCCTGTCTCCCCACAGCGTTACTTTGCTGCCTGTCAGAAAGGAGCCGAAGGAAACTCTGGGTCTCACAGCTCTGGAGCTTGTGCTAATGAAGGGACTGGAGCAGCCCCAAGTGACAGAGGGAAAACAGCCCTTGGCTGAGACGGCGCCTAGCAGTAAGCCCAGCTGCAGATCAGGATCATCCATCACGTGGCCCATGAGGTTACAAAGAAAAGGAAAGAAAACCCAGAGAAGGGGAGACCCTCACCCATTTCCCAAGCACCCGACTGTGTAGCTCAAAATCAAATATGTTAATCATCTATTCCCGTTAGTCCTTAAAATAGTTACCGATGTGTCTGCAGAATAAATAAAACTGAGCATAGAGTGTGCGTCTTCCCTGGATGAATGCTACTCCTCATTGAGTCTACCTACGCCTCAGGATTGCGGCTGCCCCAAATGCCCCTCCCTCCTCCCTGCCTCCTGGTGTCTTCACCTCTACTTAATCCCATTTTACCTTCTTGTTAGTCTCTGGCAAGGACCAAATGTTTGCGATGGATATTCAAATACTCAATCTAACGGGGCGCCTGGGTGGCTCAGTCAGTTAAGCGTCTGGCTTCGGCTCAGGTCATGAGCTCATGGTTCGTGGGTTCGAGCCCCACGTCAGGCTCTGTGCTGACAGCTCAAAGCCTGCAGCCTGCTTTGGATTCTGTGTCTCCCTCTCTCTCTGACCCTCCCCTGCTCACACTCTCTCTCTCTCTCTCTCTCTCTCTCTCTCTCAAAAATAAAGAAAACATTGGAAAAAAATTTTTAAAGAAAATCAATCTAACAATATTTGCAAGAGAAAATCGATGCCCGGGGGAATTAAATAATCCATCTAAAGTTTATCCACCATTTAATGGCAGGATTTGAACCCAGGTCTCTGGATTCCAAAGCTTATGCTCTTTGCCATCTCAAGCTGCCCAATGTAGCAGGTCCAACCCACTAACACGCCCAGCTATGATTCCTTCCTGCCAGTCTGCTGAATTAGCCTTGTTCTTTCTTGGAGTATTCGAGTCATCTCATGAGGCTTTATCATTTCAACCTTGTCCCCTTGCCTACCCATCCCTTCAGTGGCTCATGGGATGGTCTTCTCAAGCGTGGACCAACTGGGGATGGAGTGATCTTGGAGGTTTGTTGGTGTTAAGGTGGAATTGGGACAAGGGAAGTGAACCTCACATTTGCCAACCATCCCTTAGTCCTCCAAGGAACTGGTGACATGGATACAGTGGGAACTCTGGCACCTGAAGAAGGAGGGGCCACTCTGCAGACAGATGTTGCTCATTGCCATTTAAGCTGGGCTCCAGGAAAATGAACTGGGGGTGCCTTTTCCCCTTCCCCTCACCCGAGATCCAATTCTGCCACCAACCAGCTCCAGAGCACGAAGTCTTGGGATCCGTGTGGGACGCAGAGGAGCAGGGACAAGAGAAAGGAGAGGAAGGGAAAGGGGAGGAGAGAGACAGAGACAGAGAGAGACAGAGAAAAAAAGGAGGAGGATAGTAGGTTGGGGAGGGTTTTTGCAAGGACCGGGCTTCTGAGTTGGGTTCTAAATGGGGAATAGGGCTGCACACAAATTTGTCCCTCTACCTGAAGCGGGACACAAAGGCTACCAGAAGCAGGAAACAACCAATGAGTTCAGGAGTCAAGGGAGACAGTTCAAAATGTAAGTTGTCTTTGAAACAACCAACAGCATTCACATTCTAGTTCTTTCAGTGCTTGGATTTAGAGGATTAAGATGGCATGTTGGCATCTAGGGATTAAGGGGCAGGCACTGGAAGGACAAACAACCTTTTATCCTGTAGGCTTGTGAGTTAAAAGCACAGGATTTGAGAAAAAAAATGCCTTGGGTTCAAATCTTGGCTCTGTAACTACTGGAAAATCTAGGGTATCTGTGCCTTAGTATCTTCATTAGTAAAATGGGAAGATGAACACTATCTAAGTCTTAGGGATGGGAAAATAAAATGAGACCGTATACATACAGAGTCTAGCACAAATCCTGGTGCATCCTCATCACTAGTCGTTAGTTATTACTAAATTCCAATCCCTTGGAAGGTCCCGGGATCCACTCGAAGTCGGCCACAACCTCCATACTGCCAGGTGAGGTCATTCCAATGTGGCAGTCTAACAGGCACGTGCTGCCTTGTTCCTAAGAGAAATATCAACCCCACACTGTGAACTGGAGAAGGTGTGTGCAGGGAGCGGACGGTCTGGAGGGCACGGTGGCCACAGTGTCGGAATTATAGCAGCCTGCTGTAATGTTACAACTGTACTGAGGCCTTCGGTCCCAGTGGGTTCTGCATTGTGGGCACGAAAAGCTGGAATAAATAAAGCAACTGCTGAGTAGGAGTACATTACAGCTGGGTATCACAGGGCTGCCTTTGAGGTACACGCTGATGGGGGAGCGCGGGGCAAGCTGAGGGCAAAATACAGGCTAACAGCACCCCTCCACCCAGGTAGAATATGTGTGATATTCCTCAGACATTCCTGGCTACCCAAGAACAAAGGAAAGGGGGTTTAAGTGCTTGCCATGATGATGTGGGAAACTAAGGCAATGAACAATTAAATTCCCTTGCCACCTACAGCCCACTGACAAGTTCTTGAAACTGGCAGCATGACCTCCCTTGAGGAGCTCAGCCGTTTTGATGATGACACTTTGCTGGGGGCAAAAGAAATCTTAGCTTAACATTATCCCAACCTCGAGGATCCTGTAAATCTACTTCCTTTATCTCAACTGCCCCGAAGATACATGCTGGCAATCCTACTCCAAGCTTATGGCCCCCGATATACATCTGAAGGGTCTCACAACTGAGGTTTTATTAATAAATGGCGTTTCCCTAGCAACAGCTAGCCCCTCAAGGTCCTGGAACCCTTGCTTCCAAAATTCCCTAGAGACTTTACCTGACCGCCCCCCCCAACCTGAGGGTATATAATGAATTACCCATCACGACCCCAGTGCCCTTCTGCCCACAGGTCCTGTCCCCATGCTTCAATAAAATCACCTTTTTGCACCACAGACGTCTTCAAGAATTCTTTCTTGGCCTTTGGCTCCGGACCACCCCACCATCACCCAAAACTTCATCACTCACTTCAGCATCTTAACAACCTAATTCTCTCCCTTTAAGAGGCTCCAATCTCAGTAGCTTTTACCCTGCGGGGATGGTTTTCTGAGGAGGCGGAGGGGAGAGTCCCTGAGATCCAAAACTCTCTTCCATCACACTTCCCAATAGACTGTCAACCCAGCCCCTCAAAATTAGAACTCCCACCGGCCCCGTCAAACTAACCTGGTGCCTAAAAGAACCCTCCAGTTCAGGCTTCTGAATTGCACACCAGTTCAGTTGCTTGAGCTGCCTAGAGAAACATAAGGGAGAGGGTTCTGAGAGTGAGTTTGATCTTAGTGGTTAGACATAAAACAAACATTTTCAAGGAATAAATAGGAGATCCCAGTAACTGACTTGGAGTATTCGAATAGGCAAGCTTGTCTTGAGGAACTTTTCAAACCATATTCAAAATCCGCACTGTGCCTTTCTTCCTGAAGTGTGTCGCTTTTGCAGACATGATTTTGCTAGAATTTAAAAATAGTCTATTAAATTTAGAATATCAAAGAGCAGAGCCCAGGGGGTTCAAGACAGAGGGAGTGAGCAAAACCTCGATGTTGGGAAGGTAGATGGGGAGTGCAGGAGACATTGCCCAGCCATTCTGGAAAACAGAGGATCGCTCCTGAGGTGTGTACCATGCTGCGGGGTGAATTCCGGGCTAAGACAATGGGCTTTTTTTTTTTCCGTAAGGGTTTTCTGTTGAACACAGACTAAGAGTCCAGTGGGCTAATTTGTGAGGTAGTGAGCCCCCTGGCTCTGGAAGTGATCAAGCAGAGGCCAATATTCTCTGTCAGAAATGCTGCAAAATCAGATGGGAAGGTAAACTATTTCAGAGGGTATAATGTATATTATACATTATATAATATATATTATATAATGATATATATATTATATAATATTATATATATTATATAAATGTATATATATATACATACATACAATATATAATATTATATATATTATATAATATATTATACATTATATATATATATACATTTATATAATGTATAGAGGCTGCTTTTTTTTAAGGGGTGCAGGGATTGGGGGAGGAATACAATCAAAATATATATATACAAATATATATATATATAATATATATATGTATATATATAATACAAAAAAAATATATATATATAGTAAGATAACACCAGAAGAATGGAGATTTTCTTGACAATAGACATCTAAAGATCCTGGGTCCATTCCCTTCGGCCACATTTGATAACTGGCAGGTATGGTGAATACCTGTTGATTCCTTTCAATGAGTCAGGCCCTCGGAATCTCCACTACCTCCCAGGCCCGGAGTCATCTGCATATTTGCCCCTGGGGCTTGATGCCCTGTAAGGTTTTTCCCTATAGTCCACGGTGAGAATCAGGCCTCGCCCATTCTGTACTTCCATCATTTTGTTGAAAAGAGACTCTCAACGTCTTGATTCAAAACAGGCCACCTCGGCTATTACAGAACAAAATTCGGCAGAGTACATTGGAAGATCTAACTGGCCGTGTTCTGCCACTTACAAACCAGGGAGCTCTTCATCTCCCAGGAGGAGGACAAAATGGAAGGTTTTACAGGAAGGAGGGTGGGGCAAGAAGCGCTTAGCAACAGAAAAGAAAGGATTGTTTCTAGCGTGATCAACAGACCTCACGGGGAAGGGCAGAAGGTCTTATTATGCAGATTACTTCATTTCCCTTGGGGTAGAGATGGGGCCTTTGTGACAGATTACCTCATTCCTGGTGCTCAGAAAATGCCTGCCTGACCCGTTAAAACAACAGGACAAGGGGAGGTTGAAACTGCGATTTGGTTGGGTATTAAATTCAGATTTGGCAACTTGGCTTAACAGCTGCCATTTTGGGCCTGTGGTTTTCTTTTTTAACAAGGCTCACCGTGTTTCCTAAAGAAGGGCAGGACACAGGTCCTCTGATCTGTGTTTTCACAGTAATATTCTCCTTCAGTGAAAAGATGTCACTTGTCTGTCATAAGCCTCCTACATCTTGAACTCATCCCCAAACACCCGTGAGATGAAGCAGAATCGAAGGCCCTTGGGTTTAGAGAGGAGGGAGGGACGGGGATGTCTCTACCATGAAATCAGAGGCTTCTAATGTTGTCATTCCCACCCTCCCCCCCTTCCCAGCGCTACTCCATTTCCACAGAGTGGAAGTACCTCGTTGGTATAATTATTTGAACTCTGCAGATAATGAATGGGATGCATTTTGAAATCAAACTCCGTTTTCAGTCTACTAGCCACACTGCCACTTCAGTGATGCTTTCAAAGCACAGATGTGATTGTAGTGGAGGAAAATTTCCACCTGAAAATGTGGCTCTTCGGCGGAAGGATTATTTTAGGCTGATTATTTTTAAGAAAAAGAGACTCGACACATTTGTCTTTTTGCTTCCCCTCAGCTGCCTAAAAGAAATTAGATGGAGGATTTACTCCAGGAAGGGAGCGATCACCGTAAATAACTAAAGTATCACAAGAACTAGGTGCAGTAGACAGGGAGAAAGCCAAGACCTGTTTGATCGAGGTCCTGTCTATGTCCTGTTGTTTCTGGATGGCCCAGCAAACCGCCTTCCTTCCCGTTGAAGCCCTGGACCCCTATCCCCTCTCCTGAGTCCAACACGACACATAGTCTCATTTTGCCTGTCTCTGGAATCTCTCAGGTCTGTGTGGGTGCCGAGTATGTACGTAATTAAATTGGATTTTCTCCTGTTAATTGGTGCCATTTCGATTTAATCCTTAGACCAGCCAGAAGAATCTGGAAGGACAGAGAAAAATGTTCCTCCCCAACATGATAATATCATGTACTTGCTTAATAATCTTCCACCCCTCTCTTCGCCTGCAGCCTGATTAACGAAGGAAGACGTTGCGTGTGAGGTGACGCAGGCAGTGTACCGGTGAGCCTCTTATGTTTCAATAGTCACGTGTATCATTTAATGCGTATTACATAAAAACATAACAGCATGTCAAACTCAATAACTTCATTTGAAATGTAAGGTTTCTTTGACATCTTCAGTTTAAAAATTTCCTTCCTAAAAATATTTAAATGAACAACGCATTTTTTAAATGTTTTTTAAATGTTTATTTATTTTGAGAGAGACATAGGGACAGAGTGTGAGCAGGGCAGTGGCAGAGAGAGAGGGGGAGACACAGAATGAAGCAGAATCTGAGCTGTCAGCACAGAGCCCGACGCGAGGCTCGAACTCACGAACCGTGAGATGGTGATCTGAGCTGAAGTCAGATGCTTACCGACTGAGCCACACAGGCGCCCCAGAACATATTTTAATTTAAAGAGAAAACAACAACTTTAAGTAAATAGTACTGATATTATGTGGGGCGGGGTGGGGGGAAGGAAGAAGAATTTCCCCTCTACTCTTCTAGATTTTTGGCTGAGACCCTCCTATAATAAAAGACAGATTAACAGGAAAAAACCAAAGAGGCATTTCATAAAATGTATACCTCCTGTATACATAGGCGATACCTAGGAAAACTAAGTCACCCCCCATATGGGACTTACCAAGCCACCACCTTACATACCATTTCCAGCTTAAGACAAAAGAAGATGTTGAGGACACGGGAAGAGTTACCAGGAGAAGAAAAGCACAGTGAACAAGGGTAAGGCTCTGGTACAGATTTAAGTCATTTCTTGTGCGTTGAGAAGAATTTCTAGAGATGTAGAGTCATCCTTCTGCCCCTGGTACAGAGAGGACAACACTCTTGCCAACAGAGATTTTTCTTACAAACGTTCATTTCTTCTAGTCCGTTTTCAGGGCTTTTCCTGTGTCTGCTGTTTCTTAAAAATAATCAGCCTAAAATAATCCGAATGTCAAAGAGGCACATTTTGGGGTGGAATATTCTGCTCCCCTTCGTATGTGTATAGAGAAATATCATGAAAGATGGTACTCGAATGGCTGAAATTGGGTTTTAGAAGCACTGACCTATAGGAGAATCTAATACGTGGAATGTCTTATATGCGCATCCCAGCCTGGCCCACTCTAAGCTTCCCGGTCCCATCTAATGCCAGGAATCACCATGTGTTTTAGAAGATGGCTTGGCTTTCTGGGAACCTGCATGCTTCTTTAGGCCTCAGGGCCTTTGCACATGCATATTTCTTTAGAGCAGAAATCCCTTCTGCGGCCCTCTCTACCCGGTGAACCACCCCCCCAAGGGTATCAACCCAGTTCACATCTTACCTAACTTAGGAGCTCTCCCCAGCCTTGCCAGGCAGAATTAACTCCCCACTTTGTCCCCTATAATTTTTTGGTATGCCCTCTATTCAAACATGCAGCCGTCTGACATTAGTTGTTTATGTGTCTGGCTTTACAATTAGGCGGAGGCTCAAGAGGTAAAAAACTGCGTTACTCATCCTTGTAAACAGAGGCACTTAACAAACACTTAGTAAGTGAACAGACAGTTTTTCCAAAGAGCTTCAAGCCAAAGCGGTTTTTCATGGTAGTGCCTGCCTCCCACTCTCACCTGGGTTCCCATTTACTCTTCAAAAGACGCTTTGAAAGCAACGCGATACTCACTTAAGAATATGAAAGCTGAGGGTGATATTCTAGCAAGCTTCCGCCTCTGCCAGACAAATGACAAGACAGGAATACTCACCGGCGACTTACTGGTATCCCCGAGTACTAGGCTGAGGATTTAGAAGGGATCTAGTCCCCAAAGACTCGTTCAGGACAAGAGACGAGATACCATCAGGAGTCATTAAAAAAGCTTAAATGCTAATAGCAAGGGGAGTCACATAGAGATGGGGGAGAGGAAAATGTGCCTCAAACTTGCCCCTTCTCCTCCCCCCCCCCCACCCCCTGGATCAGGGCACCGTCCCCTCTTCCCTGAACAGGTGTTACTCACGACTGTCGCACCCACCTCAGCTCTGCCCTCTCCCTTGGCACCCAGGACAACCTCAAAGGCCTCCTGCGGTCTTCACGTGGCCCTAGTGGTCCCCCCCAGCCCCTCACAGGATCCCACGGCACCATGAGCGCAAGGCAGGCCAGGCTTCTCCTGCATGGGCCTGTTCCACGTGCCGTTTTCTCCCCGAGCCCTGCTCTCAGCTGACTGTTCAGATCTTGGCTTCAATGTCGTGTCCCCAGAGGGTCCTTTCTGGATCTCTCCGTAGAAAGTGAGTGCCTCCCCATTTCCTTACCAACGCTGGTTACTTTCTTTACCAGTTTCATAAGCATCTGTGTGTGTGTGCCCGAGCGCATATGAGCGTGTGTGTATTTAAGGCCTTTGTTCCTTTTTTAAATTTTTTTGTAATTCTGGGATGGTTAACCTGTAGTGTTAAATGAGTTCCAGGTGTACAATATAGTGACTCAACAGCTCCATGCATCACTCAGTGCTTATGATTTGGTCTTATTTTTAAAAAGGAAGGACATTTAGGTCAGAAGGTCCCCTCTCCCTCATTCTCTTCAGTATCCTGGCACCTAACTTAATGCCCAGAGCCCACTGAGGACATAATGTGTGCCTGAAGCGGGGAAGAGAGGGGAGAGAGCAAGGGAGGGGGGTGGGGCGGGGAAGACATCCATAGTTTCCAGGAATCCTGTTCTTTCACGCGGCGCATTCATTTTCCCACAGCAGAATTACACTCCGGAAGTTGAGAATTAGCGGGAAGCCGGTGAGGTCAGTTGGGGAGGAGGGAGAGCACACAGAAAACTGCCCTCTGTCTGGGGTATCAGTACCAAAGATGTCGAACGGTATAGGCAAGACAATTTGGCTGATAAATGCAGTTATGCTTCTAAATTGCTTCTTCCCCAGGTAACCGTTAGCCTTCCCTCTTCCTCTGCCTTGTTCAGTGGGAAGCAGCGATCAGAGTTAGGGAAAAGCTTTACACAGAGTTTGCTGCCCCCTCCGGGCTCACTTTTCTCCCATGATTTCTGTGCCTCTGCTGTGTAACATTGTTTTATTAAAACATTTTTTTAATTTTTTTTTTAATTTTTGAGAGAGAGAGAGACAGCGTGAGCAGGGGAGGGTCAGAGAGAGAGGGAGACACAGAATCCAAAGACAGGCTCCAGGCTCTGAGCTAGCTGTCAGCACAGAGCCCGACGCGGGGCTCGAACCCACGAACCGCGAGATCATGACCTGAGCCGAAGCCGGATGCTCAACTGAGCCACCCAGGCGCCCCAAACATTTTTTTAAATATTTATTTATTTTTGAGAGAGAAAGAGAGAGAGCACAAGCAGGGGAGGGACGAAGAGAGAGAGGGAGACACAGAATCCGACGTAGGCTCCAGGATCTGAGCCCCATGCAGGGCTCGAACCCACAAACTGCGAGATCATCACCTGAGCCAAAGTTGGGCGCTTAACTCACTGGGCCACCCAGGTGCCCCTGTAACATTGTTTTAAAATGATCATCAGTCTGAGAGAGAGAAAGAAGTCTTTACCAAATGTCCCAAGTGCAGTCCGAGCGCAATAAAACTATCATTCCCATAGGCTAATAAATTTAACGAAGGCATTGATTTTGGAGTACTTTGTCTCAATAAAATATATTGAGTTGATTTCTCCCTTTGCTCCTGTGACATCACACTCACGCCCTTTCCTCCGATGCTCCAGCTGCTCGTTCCTATTTTCTGTCTCCCTCTATTTCCATTTCATCTTAAAGGTTGGAGTTTTTCAAGTCTTCTAGAGCGTACGTGCTGCTCAACAAGATTAACACCAAGAACATAACAACAGACACTTCCTGTGAGCCACGCTTCTGTGCGATTTTCTCAAGCTTTCTCTTTTACCTTTACAGAGCTTCTAAGGGACCACCCCCTACTATTGTCTCTTCACGGAGGAGGAAACAGACACAGAGATGTTGAGGAAGTTACCCAGCCTGGGTGTTGTGTCTGGTCATGGACAGAGCCAGGCAATCAAACGCCATAACCTCAGTTCGTAACCATAACTCTCTGCCTGTGCTTCTCAACCAGAAACGATTTTGCCCTGCCCTGGAAACAGTTGGTTATCCCACGTGGGGGGTACTCCTGGCATCAGGGATCCGAGGTCAGCGATGCTCTTAGACATCCCACAGTGCACGGGGCAGGCCCCCGAAACAAAGAATCATACACCCTAGGATGTTAATGGTCCTAAATTGAGAAACCCCACTCTATGCCTCTTTCGTAACCTTTTATCGGGTGAGCTTATCTGCGCCTCAAAGTCCAACCCGTAGACTGAATATACTAGAATTTATATTCTTTGCCCTGACATCTCCTTTGACATTTACAACTTTCCTGCATTCAGATACACAACTTGATATCTCCATTAGAGGTCACAGATTCGTTGTATCCAAAACTGAGCCCACGGGTCTTCCTCCACCACGACTCCTCCTCCTCGGCTCCCTATCTCCACAAATCACACCACCACCCAAGCATCCGCACAAGCCAGAAACCCAGGAGACCCCATGGGACCTCCCTCTTCTCCCTCTTCTCCAATTCTAGCCAACACAAGTACGACAGATTCTACCTCCCAAGTGTCTCTGGAGCCCACCCATTCCTCTCCATCGCCGCCAACACCACCGCCTCGGTCCCAGTTTCCTTGCAGGTATTTCCAGCTGGGGCACTTACAGTCACCTCCTGGGCTTGGCCTCACCCCTTCACATCAACCAGGACACCTCTCCTATATTATGATCCCCCAAAAGACATGACTTAAGAATGGCTGTGCTTGATTGAAGAAAAAAAATTTTGAAAGCTATTAAATAGCTGTTTTACCCAGCTCTGAAAGCATCCTTCTCAGAGCCAATTTCCCAGTTGGCTCATTGTTTATCCGTGGGTATCCGAACAGATGGCGTATTTGAAACAGGATGGTTGGGACCAAGATGGCAGAGCAGGAGACCCAGATTCTGTCCCCCAACAAAGAACAGTAATTAAACAGACACCCAAGAGTAGTAGCTCTGGAAGAGCTCAGGAGTTCACCGAAGAAGCTGCCACAACACAGGAGAGCAAAAACCCGGAGATTCACCGGAATATGTACACGTGTCTTTTTTCTCCATCTTAACACTGTGCCTGCCACATAGTAACACTTAGTAAATTAAAAATAAAAAGACCTGGATATATATTTTTTCTAAGTTTATTTAGTTATTTTGAGAGAGAGAGAGAGAGAGAGAGGGTGCACATGTGCACACGCGTGGGGGCAGGGTAGGGAGAGAGGGAGAGAGAGAGAATCCTAAGCAGGCTCTGCGCCCACACTGAGGCCCAGGCAGGGCTTGAGCTCACAGACCACGAGATCATGACCTGAGCCAAAATTAGGAGTTGGACACTCAACCGACTAAGCCACCCATGCGCCCCCAAAAGATCCTGGTTATATACTGAGTGCTTAGTAAGCACCGTGTTCTACATTGAAGGATGGCATTACCTTGGTGGAATGGGCTGGTTCCAAACCTTTGGTTATCAGATTGGTCTGGTTCCAAAGACCTTACAGTTAAGGCCTTTTCTGATTATGAACGAAACGTTTTCACAATTAAATATTCCACTAGGGAAGCTGTTCCACTTATTTCTAATAGCCAGGGTCCCACTGGCCCCATTCTCCCGAGAATGGCGGCTCTGGGTCCTTTTCCACGTTCCTTAATTCTCTCCCCCACTCTGCTGTTCGAAAGGACTATTTTTTTTTTTTTTTTTTTACAATCTTCACTTTTTTGTTTCTCCCCTCTAGGACTAAATGCCTGGCCAGAGTCATCATGCAGAGTATGAAAAATCGATGCAGGGTTGCTCCGAGCGTCTTCAAAGAGGTTATGTTCCCTCTATTGATTCACTGGAACGCACTAAAGCCCTGTACTGAAATTCTGACGAATCCTTGCCTATTTTCACAGATTTTTTTTTTTTAATCAGGCTAAACAGACACCTTATAAATTTTCTGCCATAAGAAAATTTCTGCAGCCTGCCAGAGCTTCTGGTTTCAGACCACCAAAACTATTGTGTTTGAATCCAGCATAAAACGCCCTGGAGAATAATTGATTTATGGCTTAATGATTTGCCAAACACAGTCTGTCCTAGGACAGACTATCTGCAGGGAACAGCGTGTTGTGGTTGAGTGCAGAGAAAAGCTATGTTAAGGATTCTTAGTACCTGTTCTGTTGCCAGAAATTGTGTGATTGCTCTGCTCTTAAATATCACCTAGGAGGTCCTTGAACCTTGGGCGCTTGCTTGAAGAATGTCACCAGTCCTCATACTTCTATGCATATCGCTGAAAGTGAAGGACATTGCTTGCCCTCCATGCAAAGCAAAAATGGCTAGAGAATGAAGTTAGTGGAAGAGCATGGTCCAACAGAAATAGAATTAAATCGAAAACCAGGAGGCCTGGCTTCAATCCCTTAACACTGTCACTCCCTAAGCATGTACACAAATGTCACTTTTCCCCTTAGCATCCTGGCCTGTGAAATGAAGGAGCTGAACCAGATCAGAAATCACAAACTGGCAGCCAACTGGCAGGATTTGGCTCGCAGACATGTTTTCTTTGGGTCACACAGTATAAAATCAAAACAAATAAGCAAAAAACATTAAAACCCAAGTAGCCCAAGATGTTTCAAGTACAGAGATGGCCTCTCAAATTCCACATATCAAGGGGCTCCCGAGAAATCAGAAGATTGGGTCACCGCCATCTGCTTTCCTTGTGGACACAGCTGTCAGAAGTGTGTCGCTGCGAGCCACTTTACCTGGGGACCCTGGCAATCCAGTTTGTCACCTTCTCCACGCTTCACATGTCAATCCCTGGTACCAGGCAGGGGGATAGAAGTTATTTTTCATTTACATTCATATTATTCTATTGTTCTCTTATTAGAGGGAACCATTTCATTTTCCAACTAGTGATAGAAAAAATATGCACATGGGGCACCTGGGTGGCTCAGTCGGTTGAACATCCGGCTTCGGCTCAGGTCATGATCTCGCGGTTCATGGGTTCAAGCCCCGCATCGGGCTCTGTGCTGACAGCTCAGAACCTAGAGCCTGTCTTCAGATTCTGTGTCTCCTTCTCTCTCTGCCCTTCCTCTGCTCACGCTCTGTCTCTCTGTCTCTCAAAAATAAAATAAAACATTAAAAAAAAAAAGAAAAAGTATGCACGGGGCAGACAGACAATGAATGCCGCCTGCTTCAATAAAAGTGGCAAAGAAAACACGTTTTTGTGGAACTGAAGACTATTTCTAAGTGTGCCAGATGCAGACAGGGTGTGTCCTCATCCAACTGATGCAGCCCACTGACCTCATTGACGTTACCTACCCGCAAGGTAGGCGTTAGCATTGATACCTCCCAGATGAGACCATCTCAGGGGTCCCTTCTAGTTCTAGAAACTTTGTCTATGAAAAATGTGTGCTCTGCTACTAGAAAAGCCATTTATTTACCTTTTAGGACTCTCTCTCTCTTTGTTTGTAAGAATAACTCAAGGGATTACACAGAATC
This sequence comes from Cryptoprocta ferox, assembly GCA_028646485.1. Classification (NCBI taxonomy): domain Eukaryota; kingdom Metazoa; phylum Chordata; class Mammalia; order Carnivora; family Eupleridae; genus Cryptoprocta; species Cryptoprocta ferox. The sequence continues at coordinate 47,012,223 of CM053563.1, forward strand.
CAAAGCAGGCTCCAGGCTCTGAGCTGTCAGCACAGAGCCCGACGTGGGGCTTGAACTCACGAACTGTGAGATCACAACCTGAGCCGAAGTCGGACTCTTAACCAACTGAGCCACCCAGGCACCCATAGTCGTTTTAGAAATAAGGCTGAAAGGCTGTGACGGGAGCGGGGCAAATATGGTTGGGGGGTGGGGGGAGGTCATGGTCATGCCAAACGAGTCAGAACAAGCAGTTGCCCTGAGAACCACAGTGTTACTGGCAACATCAGCACCAGATTCAGCATCTTTTAGCATCCTTTTCAGTGGCCTCTTCCACAACTCCACCCCCTGGCATTTATTTCAGATCAGACCCTCTTCCCCTCCCCACTGCCCCAGGCTGTCCCTTCTAGTTCTATTTCCCAGAGAAAGCCTAGCCCAACACTTCCTCTCCTTGGGGCCTCCTGTCTCTGGCTTTCCCTCTAGGCCAGAACACATGTCACAGTGATTGACAGAGCCTGTATTTTTTCCCCTTTCTTGTCTCTTATTTTTGTCTCCTTCTCCTTCTCTCTCTCTCTAGCAGCTGTGATTTCAAAGACCATGTTCAGATGTCAGACCTCACTTTAAATCTCACAACCCAAATGTTGATCAATCAGAGAGTCTGTATCCGAGTAACAAACAGAAAAAAGGGAAAGGAACCAAAAACCTCTCGGACAATACGTCCTCGTTGGCAGTCAGCCCACAAAAGTCCCTTCCGCCCCTCACTCGTGCGTGGAACTACAACCTTGCTCTTGTGAGCGTGGTCCCTATACAGCAGTATTGATATCGCGTGGGAACTGGCTAGAAATGCAGAGTCACAGGCTCTTCCTCCTCTTCCACAGGCTGAGAGAATGAGAGGCTGCATTTAGCAGGATCCCTGGAAAGTTGGATACACATGACAGTTGGTAAAACTGCGTTAAAGGCATGCGCCCGGTTGTTGGTTAGAGCGCACCCCCCCTCCTCCCCTCCGGCCAAGGGCTGTTCTTACAGCCATCTTGGAGAAAGCAGGAAAGAATCGAATGTGCCTTAGCTACAGACACAGATCATAGGAGATCTATGTCCCTTTATCCTTCATGGAGAGTCGAAAGTGGTCCCTCTCCGGGACATGAATGCAGCATGATGGAACAGCCAAAGGGTCGCTGTTCTAAACGTCCAAAACCTAGGTCCCCTGGGTGACTCAGTGGGTTAAGCATCCAACTCTTGATTTTGGCTCGGGTCATGATCTCACGGTTTGTGAGTTCAAGCCCTGTGTTGGGCTCTCTGTGCTGACAGCATGGAGCCTGCTTGGGATTCTCTCTCTCTCTCTCTCTCTCTCTCTCTCTGCCCCTCCTCTGCTCGAACTCATTCTCTCTCTGTCTCTCAATAAATACATAAATATTAAAAAAATAAATAAATGCCCAAAACCTGTCTTCTAACTGTGGCCATCTCACTTACCTTCAGGTCACTGGGTTTCCCTAAGGCCCTGTTTCATCGGATTCAAAATAGAGCGAATATTACCTTCCCTGTCCGAGGGGCAGCGTTTCTGGGAATATCACGTGGAAGGGAGTGCAGGGTCATGGTTAAGGAAGAATCTAGGGCCCTAGATTTAGACAGCGCCACATACAAAGTATTTGTCCACCACTTCTTACCTGAGTAGCCTTAGGTAAGTAGCTTGCCCTCTCTGTTATGAAGGTACCTCCCACATAAGGTTATTGTGAAGAGTAAACATTGTAACTTTTTTTAATGTATTTATTTTTTTGAGAGAGAGAGAGAGAGACAGCGTGAGCAGGGGAGGGTCAGAGAGAGAGGGAGACACAGACTCTGAAGACAGGCTCCAGGCTCTGAGCTGGCTGTCAGCACAGAGCCTGACGCGGGGCGCGAACCCACGAACGCGAGATCGTGACCTGAGCCAAAGCTGGGTGCTCAACCGACTGAGCCACCCAGGCGCCCCCATTGTAACGTTTTAAAAGCCAAAGGCACTGTGTGGGACCCAGCGAGCAATCGGTAAGTGTTACCACCCCGTGAAGAGCTCTACACACGGGCTTTATTCTCAGTGGGGGGTGGGCGTGCAAGGCCATCCCTAGCTGGGCATTAAAGATGTCGCCCTGTGGCTCGGCAAGGAAGTTCCCAGACCTCCGTCCCGGAGCCCCACGGTACGCCTAGAGGCACCAGGACTTTGAAAGTAACTCGGGGCTTCTCCACGACGCGCAGGCAGCAAAGCCATCAAGTCACAGGGCTCTTCGTAAAACCTCTGGAACAGTGCTCGGTTGGGAGCGATCGCCCATAACTGCTCACCAACGTCAACTGCTGACATTGTTGCTGTTCTGTTTTGAGTTTCCTAGACCATTATCTGGAGATAGAGTCTGACAAACCTTAGAGGTAGTAGACGAGCACCCAAGGGTGAAACAACAGGATTTCCTCAATTTTCCAAACATGACTTTATGAATCCCGTTTACGTGAAACTTAAACCAGACCCCCCCCCGCCTTGTGAAATTATCGTGTTGTAAGGGCTGTACACGTAGAATCCCATTTGATCCTCACGATAACCTTCTGGGTTAGAGAGGGGACTGATGTCCCCATTTCACACACGGTGAAACTGAGACCCCGGCGAGAGAAAGAGATTTGCCTCGGGCCACGCACCTGCCAGCAGCCGAAGCCAGACCCCGGTCTGCGAGAGCCGTGACTTTGCCCCTCTGGGCGTGAGCCAGGCTCACTGTATTGTTTGGCTCCGGCCAAGGTCTAGTTCACTGAATATCCGGGGTAAAAGGAGTGTGAGAACCTCCAGAGAGACAGATGGTCGCATAGCAACCCTGTGCTTGAGGCCGATGAGGGGCGTAAGGCTCCTCCAGTTTTTAAAGCCCCGTCACTAAAAATAGCCTGAGAGAGGACCGCTAGCCACGAGGTCTCCCCCGACAAGAGACACCTGTCTTGCTGCTGAATGTCTCCGCCGTGTCGTCCTTGAGACGAGCCTGCGAAATTATGGGAGGCCGACCACCCGCGCCTTCTATTCAGCAAACACACCACCTCACTGCGCTCACTCACCTCCCGGGTGAGGGTGCTGCCGCTTGTATCATCCTCGAGAAGCATCTATCTCCTGTTTCTCCCCCCTCCAAAGCTGGGATCCAATCCAGCTCGGGGCAGGCCCAGCCTGCTTGATTGCAAAACACGGCCCCCAGCGTCCCTGTTTTAATCTCCCCGAAATTAATCACCTTGGCTGGAGTCACGTTAGGTGCAAACGTTTCTAATGTCTACATTTGTCACTCTGGGAGAAACCGTGCCAATTACCGTGGCACCAGCCATAAATCTCATGGCTTCTAAAGAATATTAGATATTTAATTAGATCTTGAAAACCCTCTCTTCGCCTAGTACCTTAAGGGTCTCCGGGTCCTCTTCTGAGGCTAATAATTAAAGAAAGGACTCTTCCCTGAGTCCGCATCTTCCTCTGGGAATCAGAAAATGCCCATCAGAATAATTACTGAGCCTCAATATTGGTCTGACTTGGGTAGGCACCCGGAGCGACAAAAGAAATTTAAATGCAGCCATTTGCCCACAGAGAACTTCCAAGCTAGCTGGCCATTTATTTTTCAAGTGTTCCATAAATATTTGTTAAGGCGGAAATAATGGTCCCCCTAGATGTCCACCTCCTAATCCCTGGAACCTGTGAATGTGGTAAATTGCATTGCCAAGGGGAAGTAAGGTTACATATGGAATTAAAAGTACTAATCCAGGGCACCTGGGTGGCTCAGTCGGTTGAGTGTCCGACGTCAGCTCAGGGCATGATCTCACAGTTTGTGGGTTCGAGCCCCGCATAGGGCTCTGTGCTGAAGGCTTGTTCGGAGCCTGGAGCCTGCTTCAGATTCTGTGTCTCCTTCTCTCTCTACCCCTCCCCTCCACCCCGCTTACGCTCTGTCTCACTCTGTCTCTCAAAAATAAATAAATATAATCGAAAAATTTTAAAAAAAAGTGCTAATCCAACGGGGCGTCTGGGTGGCTCAGTCGGTTAAGCATCCGGCTTCGGCTCAGGTCATGATCTCACGGTTGGTGGGTTCGAGCCCCATGTCAGGCTCTGTGCTGACAGCTCAGAGCCTGGAGCCTGCTTTGGATTCTGTGTGTCCTTCTCTCTCTGCCCCTCCTCCACTCATGCTCTGTCTGTCTCTCTCTCAAAAACAAACATTAAAATTTTTTAAAAGTGCTAATTCATTGACATTACAATAGTGAAATTAGCCTGAATAAAATGAAATAAAATAAAATGAAACAAAATAAAATAGTGAGATTAGCCTGATTATCTGGGTGGGCCCAAGGTAATCACCAGGATTCGTAAAAGTGGAAGAGGGTGGAGGCCTGGGTGGCTCTGTCAGTTGAGTGTCCAATTCAGCTCAGGTCATGATCTCACAGTTCATGGGTTCAAGCCCCATGTCGATCTCTGTGCTGACAGCTCAGAGCCTGGAGCCTGCTTCTGATTCTGTGTCTCCCTCTCCCTCTCTGCCCCTTCCCCCCTCATGCTCTGCCCCTCTCTCTCTCTCTCTCTGAAAACAAATAAACATTTTAAAAAGTTAAAAAAAAAAAAGCGGAAGAGGGAAGCAGAAGAAGAGACTCACACGAATATATATGAAAGAAAGGCGCAGAGAGATGCATCATTGCCGGCTTTGAGGATGGAGAAAGGGGCCCCGTAGCCCGGAAGTGAGGACGGCGCGTACAAGATGAGAAGAGCGAGAAGGCTGCAGGGCCTCTGGAACCTGCCAACGTCTTGATTCTGGCCCAGTGAGACCCCTTTTGTACTTCTGACCCCCAGGACGACAAGACGATACATTTTCACGGTTTCAAGCCACCAGCTTGTAACAATTTGTTACAGCAGCCACAGGACACTAATACAAGCTTAATTAACAGCTCGGAGGGGCGCCTGGGTGGCTCAGTTAAGCGGCTGACTTTGGCTCAGGTCATGATCTCATGGTTCATGAGTTTGAGCCCCATGTCAGGTTCTGGGAGCCTGGAGCCTGCTTCAGATCCTGTGTCTCCCTCTCTCTCTGCCCTTCCCCTGCTCAGACTCTCTCTCTCTCTCTCTCTCTCTCTCTCTCTCTCTCTCTCAAAAATAGATAAACGTTAAAAAAACACTTTTTTTTAATTAACAGCTCAGAGCTCAGGACGAGGAACACGAGAGCAAGGAAGCCAGACACTGCTTTTACCCTCTTGCAGTGTATACTCTGGTGATGTAGACAGAGGGAAAAACAAAGAACCACAGGCCACAGGCTCTAAGATGGGCAATAAAGAAAAAACAAAGCGGGGTTGACAAAGAGAGGAGCAGAGGGTGGGTGGGGGCATTCAGATGGGAACAGTGGAAGGAATCTCCACAGACATGACATCTCAGCCTAAAGGAAGAGAAGGAGTTGAGGGGGAGGGAATTCCAGGATGTGAAGACAGCACATAGGCCCTGGGGCGGAAAAGAGCCTGGCACCGATGGAAAGCCCATGTGGTTGGAGCACAGTAGGCCAGAGAAAGGGAAGTGTGAGGTGACAGTGACCAACAAAGAAAGGGCCAGGGACATGCTGGGCCTCAAAGTTCTGGGTGCCAGTTTGTATTATCTGCTAAGGGTTCTGGGTTTGAAGGACTTTAAGTAGAAGACTAGCGTGATGCCATTCACATTTAAGAAGATCCCTTCTGTTGTTGTGCAGAGGAATGGATTGAAATGATAGGATGTGGAGACACCAGGCCTTTGCCATTCTCCACCGGGGGGTGGGGTGGGAAGGGGGGGTGGACAACAGTGGCTTACACATGGGCAGTAACTATGGAGACGGAACATCAGGTTCAAGATGTATTTTGAAAACAGAACTCACAGACTAGCTGATGGGCTGCTCATGAGGATAACTATTTCCTTAAGAAAGAGGGAGACCAGAGGTGGGGCGCCATGTTTATCTCATTCACCAGTTGGTTCTGCACGTACAGCTCTTCAGTCAGCAACTATTAAAGTACTGACCACCAACCAGGTTCTGCGTTAGGTACTGGGAAGTCTGCAATAACCTCAACGCGAGCCCCCTCCCAGAGTGCTTCAATTCTAGCGGGTTCGACAGATAATGAACAAATACATGGAAACATGTTGAATGAAATCTCAGGCAGTCATAGGCTATGAAGAAAGAATACAGCGGGGCATTCGTATGTCAGGTGGGGGTGGAAATCCTGGCTGACTCACGGAGGCGACAAGCTCATTATGTAGCCTAACTAGGAAATGGGAAACTGAGACATTAATTGTGTGGTTAAGATAATTAGTAATAACTGCAAACAGGAGCTGTCACGAGCCCTGAGGCAGCTACCTCTTTTTCTGTCAAACAGTGTTGCGTGGTGACTCTCGGATGGGGCCATGGAGATTCTTCTTTCTGACAGAGAGGAAGGGAGGAGATGATAGGAATAATGAAAGGTCAGGGCCAGCCCTCAGTGAGCCCCAGACTTGTCCAACCTAATCACTGATAACTGGACCACAGCACACTTGCTTGAGGACACACTGGAACCCAGTTTCCTTGGTGTCCACAAGAGGGAGGAATAAGTGAGCAGCAAGTCCGGTCAGGCCAACGGATTTAGCGCAACAGACATGCCCAAGCTGTATGATGTGTATAGAATACTCAGAGTCAGAACTCCCCCACATAATAAAATCGCCCTTGTATACAGGTATCGGTAAGACAGGAATCGGTAAGACTGGGGAAGCACTGGGACGCCTGGGCGGCTCAGTCGGTTAAGTGTCCAACTTCAGCTCTGGTCATGATCTTGTGGTTCGTGGGTTTGAGCCCCGCGTCCGGCTCCATGCTGACAGCGCGGAGCCTGCTTGGGATTCTCTCTTTCCCTCGGCCTCTCTGCCCCTCCCCTCAACTTGTGCTTTCTCTCTCTCCCAAATAAACTTAAAAATTTAAAAAAAAAAAAAAAGACTGGAAAATCAGCACTCCCCAAATCAGAGGTACACCAGCCACAAACAGTAACTATGAGTAGTCAGGTAAGTAAACTCTTCTGAAATTTCTCTGTGCTGAAAATAGAAGGCTAACGAAATGCTGAGCGCATCACAAACACAGAAGATAGTTAGACTTTGGGCTTCTCGGAGGCAGGGGCTGGCTCGACAGTATTCGGTTAAGGCCAAGTACATAAGAGGTGCATGTGTTGATGTCATAAAATAGATTAATGGGTGTATTTGGGCAATAAATTCATAAAATCATAAATTCTTACTGTATAACCGTTGCATACAAAAGTCTGCTCTGTTTTTTGCCTGGAACATAGTCTTTAGAGTAAAAATGTTTGCCATCTACTACTAGATCAGGGAAAAGATGTAAGAAATAATCAATAGGGGCATTTGGGTGGCTCAGTTGGTTAAGCATCCAACTCTTGATTTCGGCTCTGATCATGATCTCAAGGCTTGTGGGTTTGAGCCCCACGTTGGGCTCTGTGCTGACAGTGTGGAGCCAGCTTGGGATTCTCTCTCTCTCCCTCCCTCTCTTACCCTCTCTCTCTGCCCATCCCCTCAAAATAAATAAATAAACTTAAAAAATAATAAACATTAATCAAGCAACTACACTAAGTATGGGCACTACGCTAGATAAGACATATACCCCAGGAGTACTCTTGCTATTGGAGAGGTTGCCACAGTGGAGAGAAAAAAGATAAAAATAAAACATGAAAATGATTTTGGTGGTTGATGTTAAGAAGGAGGAGGAAGAGAATATTCACCATTTATTGAGGTCTTAGTATTTGTTTAGAATTCATTCAAATTCTTTCGTGTTCTGCATCACAGTTAATCCACCCATGAGCCCTATGAGGAAATCATTGGTTTTATCTGCATTTTACAGATGAGAGAACTAAGGAACAGAGAGGGTAACTACCTGGCCCAAAGTCACACAGCCTACAAATAGCGGAGCTGAGGTGCAAACCCCTATAGCCCATGCTCACAACTCGTGTTCCAGGCTAACTCCCTGCTTGGGAGGTATTGACGGGGCACTTGATCTACAGAGAAAAATATCAATGAGTGTCAATTGCAGCCTCATATTTCATATTAAACACATGAAAAGTCAGCAACTATTCACCCCACCAAATTGTGTGGAAAGACTCCTACTCCCCGGCAGAAACGGAGAAGAAAAAGGACTTCCTTTGGAGGTTGTGATCAGTATCCTTGTCACTGTCATCACGCAGAGAGACAGTAACTTTGCTGACCTCATATTCCCAGCCTCCATGGGTCAAACAAGATCCAACTCAAACTTCAGTCCATCAAACGTGGAAATTGCACTATACAACTGCTAAAAATTATATTTTTGAAAAAATTGGAGAAAAATCCATGATGACATTGTAAATGTCCAGGGATACAAGCAAGATATGAAACTGTGGGTATATATTACAGCATCCTGTAATTTGACACAGGAGAAAACCTTATAAAGCATGCATGAGTTGAATATGTAGGAAAAAAACTACAGAAAAATATAAGTACTGTAGTGATTTCTGTATGATGGTATTTGGGGTCGTTTCTATTTTCTCCTATAATTATCTCTTATTTTCTGAGTTTTCTAAACAGGTTTTCTTGATCTCAATCTATACACACACACACACACACACACACACACACACACACATCTACACGCATATTATTGAAAAACAAATGGAAGTTATACTGATGTTACTCCCAGACCATTTTTAAATTTATAAAAGTCCACTTGACATATTGAAGAAGGATCCAGTAATAGCAAGGATATTTCTTCTTGAGTCATTCAGTCTAATCTATAACTTTATTAATATGATAAAGGAGTATTTTCCGAGGTCCAGGAGAGGGTGAAATAGACTTTTCTCTTATAGATGAACAACTTTTACCTGGAGTCAGAGACTCAAACACAATGGGGAAAAATGTGAAAACACCTTATGGCTTCCTCTCATTTTTCTGGAAATCGATGGGAAAGAGAAGAGGGGGTCTCGGCAGAGAGGGGAAACGCGAGTTACAATTTCTCAGCGCTCAGACAGAATCACCAGTACCTCGGGTGGAGGGGAATGCAGCACTGGCCCCCATGGCCAGAGGGGCTGGTCCCATCACCCCCACCTTTGTCCTAATGAAGTGGGATGGGTTGTATCCGCGTGATTCATGCACATTGCCTGGCAAACACTTAGAGATTAAATTCCACATTGCAAGAAATATGGGAAAGAGTATTTGTGGAAGTGAAGATGATTCCTGTTTTTTCCCAAAAGTCTGAGATGTAGGTAAGAAGGTATTTTACTCTCCTGTTTCTCTCACTTGGGCTGATGTTTGTCTTACAGCAAATGGCGAGGGCTGTCCTGCCCCTCTGTCTGGAGGAGAGGACCAGGAATGGTGCACACTTCCCTGAACATAAGGGCTGCCACCACCTCCAGTAAATCAGTGTCATGTTCTGATCTCAGAATGCAGTCTGCAACAGAATTCCCTGGGAATCTTAAAAAAAAATTTTTTTTAATGTTTATTTATTTTTGAGACAGAGAGAGACACAGCATGAGAGAGGGAGGGGCAGAGAGAGAGAGAGGGAGACACAGAATCCAAAGCAGGCTCGAGGCTCTGAGCTGTCAGCACAGAGCCCGACACGGGACTCACACTCATGAGCCATGAGATCATGACCTGAGCCAAAGTCAGACAGTCAACCAACTGAGCCACCCAGGTGCTCTTCCCTGTGAATCTTTTTAAAAAGTAAGATTCCTGAATGAGAAAACCAGAGAGTCCAGTCTTGGGGCCTAGGGTCAGGTTCTGGAATCTATACTTGACAATCATCTCATACCAGCAGGAACCAATAAAAACAATGTGCTTTACAATTGCAAGCCCCACATGTAACTTAATATTTTCCAGGAGCTACATTTTTGAAAAGTAAAAAGAATCAGAAGAAATTCATTTTATTTTTAATTTATTGTTATTATTTTTTATTGTAGACGAGAGGCATGAGCAGGGGAGAGGTACAGAGAGAGAGAGAGAGAAAGAAGGAATCCCAAGCAGGCTCCATGCTCCACACAGAGCCGGACACGGGGCTCAATCCCACGACCCTGGGATCATGACCGAGCCAAAATCAAGAGTCGGACATTCAACAGACTGAGCCACCCAGTCGCCGCCCCAAGAAATTCATTTTGAAAATGTATTTCATTTCACTTCGCATCTATCATTTCCACACGTAATCCTTATTAACAGAATTCTTGATTTTTTTCTAAGTCTCCAAGACTTGGTGTGTAGTTTACACTCCCCGCATACCTCAATTCATAGTAGCCACACTCAAAGGCTCAACTGTTATCATTACAAGAGATCTACCGTTCTCATTCAGCTTTGCAAGTATCATACTCACATCGATTCCCATGACTTAAATAAAAGCTGCCTTCGTCTGTTCGAGTTTTATAACAAAATATCAGAGTTGGGCGGCTTCTATACAATCGCAAGTTATTTCTCACAGTTGTGGAGGCTGGAAGTCCGAGATCAAGGTGCCAGTGGGGTTGGAAAAGGGCGTCTTCTCCACAGACTTCTCACTGTATTCTCGCAGGGCAGCCGGAGGAGGGAGCTCTGTGGGCGTCTCTTGTATCAGGGCGCTAATTCTATTCATGAGGGCACCACCCTTATGACCTACTCACCTCCCAGAGACCTCACGCCCTAATGCCAACACATTGGATTTTAGAATTTCAACATACGAATTTTCGGAGGACACACACATTCAAACCATAGCAGTGCTCAAAGCCAGAAAGTGTATTGGGCCACTATCATTTGCTCCAAAATCCACCCCCAGACCTGTGATAGGAGACTAAGTTCCCAAACCCAGCTCTCCCTGACCTCGCACAAGCGACCACCTCACCTGTCAAGATCCCAGTTTCCTCACCTGTAGGTAAGTCTCGAACAGGAAGATCTCCGGAGACACCTTTTTGGAACTCAGTAGTGCTAACGAATGGATAATCTGCCCTTTGGTTCCAGGAAAAGAGCATTTTTCTTTTCTTTCTGTCTTTGCTTTGTGATTCTTCTCAGAGAGTTAAAGGTGAGGCATGAGGACCCGCCTAGTCCTTCACAAAGCCAACCAGGTAGCACCAGTCCTGTGAGGCTGAATGACAGCGAATCACCACCAACCTGTGAGACAGTCATGCCTGGGAGAGCCCACCTCTCAGAAGAAAAGCAGCTCTCAACTTCATGCCCACTTATGGGCAAGCTGATGATTTGATGCGGGTACTTAATTTAAACCTTCTGGCATTAATTAGGACAAGCGAGACAACGCAGATAAGACAACAACCCAAATGTCAGCTGCCTAAAACAAAAGTCTATTTTTCCCTCAGGCGACACATCCAGTGAGGGGCAATACTGTCTATTATGGCTTGAATTCACTCATCTATTGAAGTCCTAACCCCCACGATCTCAGAACGAGATCTTATTTGGAAATAAGGTCATGATAGCTGTAATTAGGTAAGATGAGGTCAACTGGACTAAGTCAGGTCCCTAATCCAATATGGCTGGTGTCTTTATAAGAAAGAGGAAGTTTAGAGACAGACATGCACACAGGGAAAAAGCCACACGAAGAAGAAGCCAGAGAGATGCCAGTATTGTTTCTGGAAGCCACGGAACGCGGAGGGTTGCCAGCAAGCCACCAGAAGAAGCTAAGGAGAGGCTGGAAGAGATTTTCCCTCCCAGCCCTCAGAAGGAACCGACACTGATGACACCTTGATCTTGGACTCCGAGCCTCCAGAACTGTGAGACAACACATGTCTCTTGTTTGAGCGGCTTAGTTTGTGAAACTGTGTAACATCAGCTCCAGGAAACCAATGCGCTGTCCCTTAGGAGCCTGAGATGCCGTCTCGTGGTTCGTCATGCGGGACTCATGGCCTTCTGGGTAGGAAGACTCAGGGAAGAGCTGTCAGAAGGATCCCCTACGCTTTGGGCCTTGAAGTGACACCGGCCACTTCTGTCGAAAGGCTGTTGGCCAGCAATTCTCCTACAGGTCCTGATGCAGAGCTGAGAACCAGGGACGAAGTCTGGTGAGCATCAGCATCTCCAGAACCCTTCCCAGCAGGGACCCTCCCCAGAGATGAAAACACTAACGTCAGCCAAAGAAAACTTTGCTGGATGGTCCCTCCGGTCCCTCCAGTCTTCCCCTTGGTGAGTTTCAGCGGTGGGGGCGTTATAAGAGGTTAGGTCCACGCAGGTGTCATTGCATTTCAGACGACCGCTGAGCTGTCCTAATTATAACTGGCTGCTGGGAGGGTGGTGTCCATACGGACTCAGCCCTGAATGAGTTCCGGGATGGATGAAGATTAGTCGTGAAGGGCGACTAATGAGCGAGCACGAGAGCACGTACACCAAGCGCTCTCCCCTCTGGCTCTAGGGCGAGCAGACACGGATGTGGGGGCAAGGCCCATCCATCCCTGCGTCAGCATAGAAAAGAGGTCAGGACGCCTGATCTTAGGCCTCAGTCCCAAATAACACGTGAAAATCCTTCCCCAGATATACGCATCCCTTCAGGGTTTCCCAACCACCTCTGTTTATATTCTCTTATTTGCTAGTCCCAACACTCTCGGAAGGCAGGCGTTTTCGAGAAAGGGACAGGGAAGTTTCACAGGGTGAATGACTTTCCTAAAGTCTTCAGAGTTGGTGGCTTTCAAAAAGCCAGGATTAGGGGCACCTGGGTGGCTCGGTCGGTTGAGCGCAGGTCACGATCTTGCGGTTCATGAGTTCCAGCCCCATATCGGGCTCGCTGCTGTCAGTGCAGAGCCCGCTTTGGCTCCTCTGTTCCCCCCTCTCTCTCTCTTTCTGCCCCTCCCACCGCTTGTGCTCTCCCTTAAAAGTAAATAAAACATTAAAAAACAAACAAACATAAAACCAGGATTAAAACCTACCTTGCTCAGAGGCTCATAGCAGGGCCTCTCACCATCGCCCCTGGCGCGGAGGCATGGCTCTCATTAGTCATTGGCAACCCCCCTGGTTCTAGAAAGAAGTTTTAAACAGGAAAAGGCAAGACTGTGCTGAGCACCCGTCAGTCAGTAAGATACATTCCTCCATCAAGCACGTAGGAGGGACCCAAACCAGGAGTCGGTCACCACGATCTCAATCTCTCAACCTTCAGGATTCACCAAGGTACGGCTGGTTCTGAAGGATACGTGGGTGAAAACGCTTTTGTTTGAGCACAGCCGAGGGAAACCAGAGCTGCCCGGCTCCAGAATTGAGCAAAGAGCCCAGTGCAGAAACACGCACGCAAGCAGCAAGCTTTTAGGTGTTCAGGTAACGTGATCAAGTAACAACATCTCCATCCCGAAACATGGGTTTGAGAAGCTTCTCAAATGTGCAGCCTGAGAAAGATTAGTAAAGTGTTTCTTTTAAGATGACTTTTTAATTGCAAAATAAGAATCTCCCAGCATCTCTGCCTCACTGAGCTTAGGGAAATATTTAGCCGGCGATTGTGTGTCCTAAGAGAAAGGCGGCTACATAATTGCAAATTATTACCACTTCTGCAGGTCACCGCGCTGCCGAGATTATCTCCCAGCAGGCTGACAATCAGAAATCTGCTTCTAATCTGCTGGTTTTTCACAGCTGCTAACCTTTTCCTTTATTCCTGGATAGAATGGAAATTAGTGTTGTATGCCTCCGCCTTTTGCTTTCATGGATCATTTATCATATCAAAGCCCATTTGTCTGTGTACCAGCCTAACCAAATTAGGTAAACAGAGTTCCAGGAGGAACCAACAGCTGTTATCCAGACACGTAATCGCAAAACACAAAGCTTCGGTGTAGCAGCTGCTACATAAACACAGTTTTCAAAAATATGGCAGCTAAGAGGCAGTTTGAGGCGAGAATCTTCCGGGGACTGCTCAGAAGGGCTTAGTCTGAAACAGAGGCTTGATTCCCAATTCCTTACTCTGGCCATAAAGCCCTGCAGTTTGGCCCTGCCCACCTCTCTGAGCTCCCTCCTCCCCCTCGGAACCTTCCTTGCTGGCTGGGTGCTGGGATCCAGCGCTAAGTAAGTGTATTCGGAGCACTGCTTCACTTAATCCTCACAGCAACCCTCTGAGGCAGATATAAGGATGGCTGCCATTTTCCAGCGGAAATCACAGTGCTGATGTGAACCAGGTAGGCAGTTCCTACCCTCATGGAGCACGGAGTCTAGAGTCAAAGAGTGACTGTATTGTTGTCTGTGAGGTCACAGCCATGCACAGTGGGCCAGGACCCTCCCTTGGGTTTCCTTTCCTTCCATCAGTACCTGACCAGGAGGTAGAAGGTGGAGGTGGCGGTAGTGGAGAGGGGAAGTAATGAGAGGAGATGTGGCAGCCTGTGTGGGTAGGTGAGTTTCAGGCCAATAGTCCATTCCCCCCACCCCCGGGAGAGAGAGGCTGCCAGCCCAGGGTTGGGTTTTGGACTCAGCTCTGTATCCCTTGGTTCCTGGCCGTTTGTCCCTGGGTGTCTTGTCTGGGCTGTGTCGTCTATCCCTGACGGACCACTGAGCTTTGGACAGCGCCTTGACTTGCCAGGCTCTGATGGAGAGTTAGCTCCAAGGGCAGGAAGACTGGGGAGACCATTTCCTGTTTGATTATACTGGATCCTGCTCAGTCCTGCATTTTGTTAAACAGGGGGGCGCTGGTCCTTGCCAGCAGCAAGAAGAGCCTATTGTCTGTGGACATACGACATTGTAAGCTGGAAATATTTAGCAGGATGTAGATGTGGGATGAAAAAGAGAGAGGCCTCTTGTTTTCTTCCCTTGGCTACCTGAAAGTTCACAGACAAACGTGACTGCAGTGTACGTCTTGCCACCTTGCCCTCAGCTTCTCACACAATTTCCTCCTCTTTCCCACTTAGACAACTCACGTTTCCAGTCTTCTGTAGCTTTACTATCAGGCAAACCACCTGAAACAATTTTCTGGGTTTTTTAAAAGTTTTTATATAGTTTATTTATTTTTGAGACAGAGAGAGACAGAGCACGTGTGGGGGACGGGCAGAGAGAGAGAGAGAGGGAGACACAGAATCTGAAACCGGCTCCAGGCTCTGAGCGGTCAGCACAGAACCTGATGCGGGGCTCGAACCCACGAACCGCAAGATCATGACCTGAGCCGAAGTCGGATGCTTAACGGACTGAGCCACCCAGGCGCCCCCTGAAACAATTTTCTTACCATTAGATGTGGGGTTTGAACTCACGACCCTGGGATCAAGAGCTGAGCTGAGAGCAAGAGTCAGATGCTTAACCAACAGAGCCACCAGGCGCCCCTAAGCCATGTGCTAATAGGCAAGGTATACATTACAAATAAAAGACAGCTGAGGACATCTATTTATGTATATGTACCTATACATGTATGTGTTAAGTAGCTGTCAGACACAAAACCACAGAACATGTATAAAAAAAACCACGTTCAATAAGGAGCAAAATGTCATACGTGGATTTTGCCATTGGAGTGAAATGGCTTTTGTGCAAATCCCAGCTCCCTCTGTGTCTGCTCTATGTTACTCACTTGTTTACCTGCTCTCTGTCTCAGGACGCTCATCTGCAACGAAAGAGAAGTCTCTACCTTGGATGGTGGTTCTGAGGATTAATAAAACCCATCCATGTAAAGCAAGGAACACACTTTCCTACGACGCCTCACACACGGGCCCTCGAGCGTAAGTGGTTGTCGTTGATGACGATTTCTGATACGGAGTGTAAAACTCACCCTGTCACGGGGTTAAGGAAATGCCACAGAGGATGCGGTCAGGAATGCATTTTTACCTCTCCTAAGCTGATGTGCATTTTATTTATTTTATTTTTTAAAATATTTTTTAATGTTTAATTACTTTTGAGAGACAGAGAGAGACAGAGAGAGAGAGAGACAGAGCATGAGCCAGGGAAGGGCAGAGAGAGAGGGAGACAGAATCCGAAGCAGGCTCCAGGCTCTGAGCTGTCAGCACAGAGCCCAACACGGGGCTCAAACCCACGGACCGTGAGATCATGACCTGAGCCGAAGTTGGACGCTCAATGGACTGAGCCACCCAGGTGCCCCTGATGAACATTTTAATCTCTGCGCAAGGTCAGAGTTAGACTCCAAGGTCAGAGTTAGACTCCTGTGCAGGCAAAACTGTAAACATCTCATTTCCCATGAGGCTATGCAAATTAGCCTACTTAGCCACCTTGCCCCCATTTGGGGGAACAGAATGTTACTTTTGACTATGAAGAAAAACAAACAACATTAAAAGCAATGTGCTCTGCTTTGTATCCCTGCCTCTGAAGCACATCTGTATTCTGAATGACAGTGCGGAAAGGAAATACGGTCCCGACAGCAGATGCCTCTTCCCAGAAAGATGACTCACCTCCTCTGTCAATGTCCCCCTGAGACTTGTTTATGGGGGTGGCATCCTTTGAGAGCGTCTGGTGGTGCGTGTTTGATGCGATGCGTTTTGCTTCCCTGTAGACAAATTGAAGCAAGTTCATTAGGAATGCACGATCTCGTAAAAATGGATAAATGCGAATTCCATGCGTACATCCTGTGCGTCTATGTATCAGTGGGTACGTCGCGGGCTGGTCCCCTGGCCAGAATGCCGGAGGATGGGAGTGGTGTCCGTCCTCACTGCCCCTTCCCTAGTAGGGAACCCAGCACTGTCTGGAGACAGGAGGGTGTCCCAACATCTCACCCACCCTTAGGAACTCCCCTGTATAGCAAGCCAGCCTCTCTCTCTCTCCCCACCCCACCCCCACCAGCTGGCCTCCATTTCCCGGCAGGTTTTCTCCCTCTATTGGCTTCCTGCCCTTTCTTCAGGCAAAGCCAGCTTGTCCACAGCCCTCCAAGTGCTTTATTCTCTGTGCTTCTCTTTCCTCCCAGAGCGACGGGCACCTTGGCCGAAGCCCATCCAAATCCTCCCTGTCCTTCAAAGCCCAGATGAAATGTTTCCTTCATTTCCACACGTAGCCAAAAACTACGTATTGATACCCGGGTGCTGAGGCTACCGCGGTGGGGAAAGGATGCATTGCTCTGTGTCTCCTGGAGCTTAGGTTTTCATGGGGAGAGGTGGAGAGTTCCGGAAAATGAAACACATATGATTCCATGTAGCGATGAGTGCTTCAAAGAGGAATAAAGTAGGTAAAGGGAATAAGAAATGGCGGTGTTTTAGGTTCCTTTATTCCCGGGAGGAAACTGCATCCCTCCCCTACATCCCTACTCGTTGCTCTAATGGGGCGCCACCCAAAGTGCCTTCAACAAAACACGAAGTCACATAACTGCTAGTGGGTCTTCATGGGACCAAGTACATCAGAGAGAAGCTGGGGTCCACGAAATAAAGGAGACTTCCTTACAGCTGGATTTTGGGGGAACTTTGCCATGTTAATATAGATCAGAGATCTGCAAGGGCAGGCATCAAATGCCGCTTTCCCCAAACGTTATTTGACCACAGTGCTCTCCCACTGGGCACTTCACGGGGTAGGTTTGCTTGCATCCCTTCTAGAATATCAACTCTGTCATGACACGTATGACACCCAATCTCTCTGTCCCACACATGACAGCACAGCTCACGCCATGTAGTAGGCATCAACAAATCAGCACTTTCAGGGGCGCCCGGCTGGCTCTGTCGAAAGAGTGTGCGACTTGGATCTCAGAGTCGGGAGTTCAAGCCCCACGTGGGGCAGAGAGATTACTTAAATAAACAAATAAACTTTAAAAAACAAAAAACAAATAAGCACTTTCATTGCTAGATGCCTGTTTCTTTTTTTTTTAAGAGTAACTTTCTTCTTTTTTTAAATGTTTACTTATTTTGAGAGAGAGAAAGAGAGAGAGAGAATGCCCAAGCAAGGAAGGGGCAGACAGAGAGAGAGAGAGAGAGAGTCCCAAGCAGGCCCTAAGCTGTCGGCACAGAGCCCCATGTGGGTCTTGAACTCACAAACCCCGAGATCATGACCTGAGCTGAAATCAGGAGTGGGAGGCTTAACTAACTGAGCCATCCAGGCGCCCCTAGGGGCTTGTTTTAAGTCCTCACTGATATGATAGGAGGGGGATGAGGAGCAGGGGCCTGCTGGGGGGAATGTGAGCTCACATTTGTTGTTATTGTTGTAAAAGAAAAGAATTAATGAGGATGCCTGCTTCTCTGCTCCATCTCCCAAAAATACCCTAGGAAGAAACCTCTAAGGATTTCCCCCCAAAGCATGTGTTTAAGTTAGGGTACTCTCTGTGGAGGACTTGAGCTGGTATTTCCAAGAAGATTGCAAGACGACCAGAAGCTCAGAACTACAACCCTCAGGTTATGCTCATTTGGTGGCCGCTAGACATATGTGGCTATTTAAATTACCTCAAAGTAAATAAAATATAAAATTTTTTTAATTTAATATTTATTTAGTTTTGAGAGAGAGAGAGAGACAGACAGAGCATGAGCAGGGGAGGGGCAGAGAAAGAGGGAGACACAGAATCGGAAGCAGGCTCCAGGCTCTGAGCTGTCAGCACAGAGCCCGATGCGGGGCTCAAACCCACAAACCGCGAGATCATGACCTGAGCTGAAGTCGGACGCTTAAACTGACTGAGCCACCCAGGTGCCCCCAAAATTCAAAATTTTTAATTCTTCAGTCACCCCAAGTCCTCAGGTGCATACCTGGATAGCGGCTGCCGCATTAGAGAACACAGGTAGGAGGATTGCCCTCATTGCAGAAGGTTCTATTGGACAGTGCTGCCGGAAGTGTAACCCTCCACCACCGGCTCCTTGAAATTGCTCCAAAACAGCCTTGCTTTTCTCCTGAAGACCTCAAGCGATAACCAGCAGCCTCTGTCCCTGACAACGCCATTATGCGGCCAGCCATGGGACAAACGTGAGACTGGAGGCTAGCAGCAAATCGGTGGCATCGTCTTGAAGGGTTTGTCCGCCTCTCTGCCTCTCCCCTCCTACACTGTTTATTACACCAGTTAGACCAAACTCTGCGACACTCTCCGAGTGTCGTTCCTGAGACCAGAGCTCAGAGAGCATGGGTCCTGGTGAACCTGGTGTCAAGAATGCACTGGCTAAGGCACCAAGACAGGTGACAGGTGGAGGCTGGATTGGAGGAGGGTTGTGAGTCCCTGCCTCCCCTCGCTCCCCAGTGAATTCTCAGTGGGCAGCCCCAAGGCCAAGGTGCGGACACAAAGGGTGAATTCCCTGGGGAGCAGAGTCTGTGCTGCTTCCGCAGACACTGGGCTTCCCACGTGCACTGCAAAGTCTTAAGCCAATTTCACGACTAATTCACAAGCTAATTGGGACCAGACTGCTGGTCGCTGTTCGGCACAGTCACGCCATTATGTGCGTCCGAGGCTGAGCCTTCATTTAGATTACAAATTTTCCCAGCACAGTTGTTACTGGTAATTAAACCTACTCGATTGTTCCATTACACAGAGATTATATGACAGAAATGGAATCAAACATAACTAATCTTTATCTCATGTCTAAAGGGGCATAGAAATGAGGACCAACAATGGGATAAAATATATGAACGATGCATGCCCATCCGTTTTTGTGGGTTTTGCCAGCCTGGCTCAGGGAAACACAGAGATTTAAGCCACCTTAATGTGCAAGCATCTATCTGTTTTATTGTTGCACAATGAAAATTAAACATGGATGAAAACACCATGAATTGCTTTGAAAAATCACATTGGCAGCGCCTGGAAATAAATTCTCAGCAATTCACATTTTTTGTACTCTAGTTCTAAAAGCCTTTCCCTATAATCCCTAGCTAACCTTTAATTCCTAGTCCACACCTGCTGCCAGAAATCAAGGGCCATCTCAAGTCATTGACTTTTTGGCTCAAGTACCTACCCAGACTTCCTGGGCCTGGCTGATTTCCACTATTTTTTAATTTGATTTTATTGAACTGTGTTTTATGTTTTTATTTGCAGATTCAGGTTCCATTTCTCCTCCTTTCAAAGTGTACGCTTCTATCAGCATTGCCCAAAGATCTGGATACAACTGCTGATACTTGGGCCCCACTGGAGTCAGTATCCCCGAGGCCACAGACCAAGAACCTCCATGTTGAACCAGCCCCCCGGGAGATTCGAGTGAAGACCAAAACTACTCACCACCGTGTCTGACACCAAACCCTCAAGAGCAAGGACCAACTGTTATGTGTCTTTATATCTCTAACATCCAACTCTGTGCCTGGCCAAGAGTGGGCTCTTAACCAGAGAACGTACTGAACCAAACTCATAAACTCTTTCCTTTCTAATGGGTCTAAAAGAAAAAAAGGCAAGGACCACATTATGTAGGGATCAGTCCAGTCCAGCCCACTCTCTACAAAACGATCCACTCAACTTCTCCCTGGGGCCTCTCCTAAGACGGATCTGCCCGAATTGCCAGCTCCCAAGACCAGAGTGGAAGAATGTTCCAGTGGTACCAGGCATGGTAGCTCCTGGTACTGGTGGCCACCACCTGTCCTCCCCTCTGAGGCTGCCACATCGGCAAGTGCTGCAAGGAGGGCCTTTATATCTTTTCAACATCAAATGTCTCCCTTTGGAGCCCTTAAGCCAGTGTATTCAACCTTTACAGCAGAATCACCGAGAAGCATGTTCAGAAATGCATGTTCTGGGGCACCTGGGTGGCTCAGTCAATTTTGGCTCAGGTCATGATCTCACAGTCTGTGAGTTCAAGTCCCGCATCGGGGTTAGTGCAGAGCCTGCTTGGGATTCTTTCTCTCTCTTCCTCTCTCTGCCCCCGCCCTGCTCATGCTCTCTCTCTTTCTCTCTCTCTCAAAAGAAATAAAAATTAAAAAAAAAAAAAAAGCTTAAAAAAATGAAAAAGAAATGCGCGTTCCTGGGTGGGTTTTACCCCGAGATAAGTGATTGTGGGGTGGGATCCGGGGCACTGAGGTGTACATGTAGCCTCCTTGTCCCCAGATGATTTTGATGCTGAGGACCCCTGTCCCATCTGTAGAGAAATTCCTATTTAAACCTGGTCCTCAAAGAACTCCTTCAACTTCCTCTCCTTAAAAGGGGGAAAGACTTCGGCTCCTTAACTCTGATTTGGGGGTGGGGGAGAGTTGATGGAGGATGGGGGTGTGAGCTGGCGTCTGCTTTGCAAACACCCGACTCAGCAGTTGTGGCCAGTGTACTCAGACGCCGATGCTTAGGGGAGATGCTCCCCTAGGACTTCCAGGAATTTAGAGACACTCCCACAAACAGAAGGGACGGAGGAAACTCAGATATCCTGAGAAAATAATGCTCAGTGTGCGTTCCCTAGAAGTTTCCCTTCTGTCCACAGCCTACCTGCCCCCCACTGCCCATGCCCAGGCAGAATTCATTGTTCGCTATGCCCCTCCCCCCTCCCCCCAGCATTTAGACCTTTTCCTGGATTAAAGCACTTATCTGGCATTAAAGTTAATTGTTTGTTGTAGGTCTTTTCCCCAGAGAGCCTTTGCTCCTGAAGGCTGATTGGTATTTTTCTTATCTCTGTACCACCAAGGCCTGGCCATGGGGTGCTGCTCAAATAAAGGTTCCAGATGGGTGGGCTGTAGATAAGGTCCACCCTGTGGCCTGGGGTGTGCTTCTCTGAGACAAACACCAGTGAGGTGTTGGCGTTGAGGGTTGGCCTGGACCTTGATGCAACTTTGCTTCTCTTGAACACATTTTCCAGAATTATGTCCCTACCAACAAATCTGTGTGCAGAAACTACCGAGGCAAGTCATTTCCCCTAAAAGACATTGCCCGTTAACCTTGAAGCCTGTGCTGTTTTGCAGGTGCAGAGATATACACACACCCGTACATATATAATCTTATTATGATGCCCTTCACCTTGTGATGTTCCCTGTGCTATGGCTCCCAGCCTTACGAAAGCCATAAAAATGAAATGTTTTTACAGCAGTATTTGTGATCTTGAAAGAAGATGCCGTGGACGGGGACTTGGTACACAGCAAAGCGTCTCGGGATGCCTCATTTTACGTTAAAGCAACCCAGACCCCTGCCACACTCTGACTTTCTCCCTTGGGAGTATGTGAATTTTGCTGAACATTTAAAGCATCTTTTTCTGTTCCTTGGGTCCAGACTTTTGGAAGAGCCCCCCACTCGCCTCCGGTCACTCCCCACTTTCAATTCATTCCCACCCTGCTTCCAGAGAGATCTCCCAGGAAACCCAGACCTGTTATTCCCCTCCCTTCTGGAAGAAGTTCAACCTCCATTTTGCTTTGGCTTCCATTCTGAAAAATGTTCCTTTTTGTTCCAGTGCGCTATGCTGCCTACCCATCTGAGCAAGAGCTCTCACCCACGCCTGGCGTCTCTCCTTCCCTCGGCCCAGAAAGTCAACTTCCCCACCTTGGCCTTTTGAAATCCCACCTACCTCTCAAATCCCGCTGGCGTGCCAGGTGCAGTTCAGTGGATGGGATCAAAACCAGGCTCCACCATTTACCTGCTGTGAGACCATGAGCAAGCACTCAGCCACTCTGAGCTGCAGTTTACTCATCTTCAAAATGAGGATTCAAAGGACGTCTGAAAGAAGAGTCAATAAAATCCTCAATGATTTTCAGCCCTCAACTTCATTCTTTGAACCAGTCTCCCATCCCTTCTCACACAGAGCTGAGAGCATACTGTGCATTACTAGAGCTGAGATTCATGTTGCTTATCACCCCCAATAGACCAGGAGGCTTTAGAGGTCAAGGGGCCCCATCTTAGACATGTCCAGCACATGTTGCTACACAGTGGATATTGGATATTTATCTGCTCATTCACAATCAGATCCACATAATTCATGGGTCACTTGCCTCTGAGAAGTGGTGTCAAAATAAATGAACACAGAGGTCAGAACCATCTAACCTTGAACTCTAGCTGTGTGGGCTTACCAAGACATTTTTTAAATTTCCTAATGTGGGAAGTGAGGACAGTAACACCTCTGTGGACGTGACTCTCCCTTGTGTGGTTGCTCAAAGGATTAAGTTCACTAATGTGGCTGAAGGTGCCATTAACATTATTTAGATGCCAACAAGCTTTTAGTTTGGGCTCTCTTGGCCTTGGCAAGGACTGGCAAGGGGAACATCTGAGTACAGTGGTTTTAAAGGTCTTAGAAACTGTGATTCAATTGTCCCACGTCCAAGGGCCACAGGGTGATATTTCATGGGCTCTAGACAATTTTTGTTTTGCGGACCCCTTCCTCCATGAAATAATAGTAATATAATTATATTTTATGACTGCATTGGTATAAAGATGGATATAACTCAGGCTGGATTCACTATTATATGTTGCTTATTATTATATTCATTTTCTTCTTCTGATTTTAAAGGAAATTAAAACAAACAGTTTTTGAGCCCCCAAAGTTACTGTTTGTCCCCTGGCCGAATGGAGAAGTCAGCCTGGCCTTAAGTCTTTGAAGTCTGATGTCTTGCAAGTGACATCTCAAAGCAGGCTCCCTGCCACTCTCTCTTCTCCAGCCTCTTCTGGGGTCTCTGTACAAACTTATTCTCTTCCTGGGACCCTCTCCCCTTATTTACTTTCCAAACATACCTTAGGGCAGTCGCTTTCCGAATATCCCACTCCCCTTACAGCCCAGATTGCTGGCCTTACCCCCAGCTTCTGATCCAGCAGCTCTGGGGGGAGTCCAAGAATCTACTCTTTTTTCGATTTATATTTTTAATGTTGAGAGAGAGAGAGAAAGAGAGTGCGCGGGCGCAGGAGCGAGCGCACCTGAGGGGGGGGAGGGGCAGAGAGGGAGCCACAGAATCCGAAGCAGGCTCCAGGTTCTGAGCTGTCACCACAGCCACACACAGGCCTGGAACCCACCAACTGCGAGATCATGACCTGAGCAGATGTCAGAGGCTTAACGGACTGAGCCACCCAGACGCCCCTGGAATCTACGTTTTTAACAGCACCCAAGTGATGCTCATGTTCTGGTCCCAGGACCACACGTGGAGCACAGCTGCTCTGGAGGTCGACATGTTTCCATTCTCTCTGGTGAGCCTTCTCTGACCTGGTTCACCCATGTTTCTCCCTCATATGCTCCCCAAGGACTAAAGGCCTCCTCTTTATCTATGTACGTGTTTGATCCCTGTCTCTCGCGCACGCTTGTCTGCAGGCTGGCTTCACGTGTCTTTTTGCTGGCTATGGGATCTGCCCAAGCACATAGTAGGTGCTCATGTGTAGGTTGCTGTTCAGAAAAGTTGAAACAAGTAACTTCCTAGCAACAGTGAATGCGCGGCTGGGAGTTCTCCTAAAATACCTGCACTGCATTTTTCGCCCTTCCTTTTTTACAACGTTCAACCTCATAATTTCTCATAGGCTCCCCAATCTTGTGGAAGAGCAAGGAGCTGGGTAGACCGCTTTGGCCTGTCCCCTTGCGGCCTGGCCCTAAGCCCCGCCCCCGCCCGCGCAGCCCGCCCCCGCCCCGCCCCGCCCCGCCCCGCCCCGCCCGCCCCAGCCCCGCCCAGCCCGCCCCAGCCCCGCCCCTTAAGGCGCTAGGCCCCGCCTCTCCCCCCGCTCCAGGCGGCCGCTGCTCTGCGCATGCCCACTCGGCCGCGCGCGCGCGAGGAGTTCGGTCCGAAAACAAACTTCGCGCTGGAGATGTCTCAGCGCCGTCCTGCCCCGGAACCTGTCAGGTAAAGTGTCCCCGGCCCCTGGCACTCAGAACAGGGCCCGGCCCGACCTTGAGCGCGGCGCCGGGGCCTTTCGGCCGGGACCGTTCTTGCCGAGCCCATCTCCCCGCGTGCGGAGCCCGCGCTCGGTGCGCTCGCCTCCCGGGCCGCCCGCGGGGCCCCGGAGCCTTTGCACCCATGGGCTCGCACCCAGCATCGTAGGGTCCCAGCCCTGCCCCTGCGCAGCCCCCTTTCCTCTTCAGCTTAGGGCTTCTCCGGAGTTCCATCCCAGAAACCAGGAGCCCGCCCCAGGCAGCTCCCGGTTCAAGGCCCCGGTGGCCACTTCCGGCCGTGACCCTGGGCTTCTGTTACCTAACCTCTCCGAGCCTGGGCGGGACCGAGTCCTGACCTCGCCGGGCGGTTGTGAGCATAGAGAAAAGCGTGGAATGTGGAGGATGAGCCCTTGCTCAGAACAGGGTGGCTGCTGTTTGCGTGGTGGTTATTCCACGGACCGGCCCCTTACGTGGACAGACACGGTTGTGCGAGTTTTGCTTGTGCTGGTCCCTCTGCTCAGTTTTAGGACCCCCCTTTTTTTTTTAAAATTGTTTTAAAATGTTTATTTTTGAGACAGAGCGCGAGCTGGGGAGGGGCAGAGAGAGAGAGGGAGACACAGAATCTGAAAAAGGCGCCAGGCTCTGAGCTGTCAGCACACCTGATGCGGGGCTCAAACGGACAAACCGCGAGATCATGACCTGAGCCACCCAGGCGCCCCTTAGGGCCTCAAAAAAAGCCACGCTCGGTGGGTCCAGTGCGCACCCTGGCGGGCCAGTTTTCTGGACGGGGGCGTGTGCACGGCGTACACGCCTGAGTCCCCTCCAGTGCGGGCATGCTGTGGTTCTTTTCAGGCCGTTTGGTGTCTTTGAAATCCACTGCTGTCACTCAGCCCCCTTTAGTGAGCCTCCTGCCATGAAGAAAGAGGCAAACCAACCAACCAAAAAAAAGTAAACACGTCACGTCCGGCAAACAACTGCCCATCTAATGCCGGAGACACGTATGAGGGCAGTCACCATGCACTGGGTGCTAGTGGAGTGCCAGTCGCAGTATGTGAACAGTGTCATTACGTGTTCACAGATACGTTCAAGCATGTCACAGGTGAGGGAAGCCAGGCCTGCAGAGCTCATTGCGAACACTGTACAAGCAGTGCTGCCCGATTTGCATATCTGATTTTGCCCACTCTGCAAAATTGCCTTTCCCAGAGAAACACGAAAACCAAACTGTTAGTTTCTAGGGCTGCCGTAACAAAGTGTCACAGACTTGATGGCTTAAAACAACAGGAATTCGTTCTGCCATAGTCCAGAAGCCTGGACGTGTGAGTTTCCTGCCTGTTGCAGCTTCGGATGGATCTTGATGTTCCCTGGCCTGTGACCACATCACTGTAATCTCTGCCTCCGTCTTCACACTTGCTTCTTCTGTGTGTGTGTGTATGTATGTGTCTCTGTCTGTCTATGTCCCCTCCTCTTCTAAGGACGCCAATCACTGGATGTACGGCCCACCCTAAACCCAGGATGATTTCATCTCAAAGACTCGACTCGTGACTATACCTGCAAAGATACAACTTCCAAATAATATCGCGTTCTGAGCC
Source organism: Cryptoprocta ferox (assembly GCA_028646485.1). NCBI lineage: Eukaryota > Metazoa > Chordata > Mammalia > Carnivora > Eupleridae > Cryptoprocta > Cryptoprocta ferox. The sequence goes on from CM053563.1 coordinate 47,038,295, forward strand.
TTCTGGGTGACATGAACTTTGGGGGACACTATTTAAACTACTACACAGACCAGCAACAAAATACACCAGTCATAAGGACCAGAACATTCAAAGTCATGAATTCAGGGCACCAAATGTGTTTACAAATCCAAATACTTGCATAGCATCAGGCAATGGTCCTCAAAAGTGGGTTCCTCTGGCCATCAGCATCAGCATCAGCAGTGGCTGGGAGTTGGATGCGAAGCTCCAGGCCCCCCCCCCCCCAATGTACCAAGTCACGTTTCCACGGTGTGTTTCCAAGTCTTGGGGTGGACCCAGAAATCTGTGTTGTAACAGGGTGGATTTGAAAGACATTTTTACCGTAATTTCTACTTAATTTTCACAGTGAACGTACACACTAAACTGTATTCTTAGCAGTTTTTTGTTTTTTGCTTTTTTTTGCTCATTTTATCTTGCCAACCATCATGCGGTTGGGGTGATATTATTATTCCTGCCATGTTATTGAAAAATACAATGAGAGTCAGCCCTGGTAGGGTCCAAGATGCACAGCAAACAGAAACATAGGCAGGACTAGGGGCTTTTTATCATAACTGTTCACTAAAGTGTTCGGTGTGTTTCCATTTCAGAAACAGTTTGATAGATGATGCTAAGGCCCGCTTAAAAAAGCATGATGCCGGGACCAGGTATTCTCACTTGCCGTACGACACATACTCTGTCCTTGTGCCGTTGTTGGTGAAAGAAGGAAAACTTCATCTGTTGTTCACCCTCCGGTCAGAGAAGGTAGGTGACAGGCCCCTGCCGTTAAAGTTCCAGGACATCTGAAAACCCCACCGAATCTGTCACTTGCACGCATTTTGAGGCCATCGATTCTCACATGGACTTTGGAGATTGTGATGTTCAGGGGGACAGAAAGCCACAGGGTAGCGTGGCAGTTTTTGGAGAAGTTGTAGAAAGAAAAATAAGTAGTTAACTAGCAAGTCATTAGAAATACTTCTAGGCCAGGGTTTCTTAATCTTGGCGGTATTGGCGTTCGGGCTGGATAATTCTTTGTTGTAGGGGCTATTCTGTGCATTGCGAGATGTTTAGCGTCATCCCTGGGTTTTACCCACCAGGTGCCAGTAATGTGCACACGTGCTCGCGTGCGCGCGCGCACACACACACACACACACACACACCCCTTTGTGACAACCACAGGTGTCTCCATACATCCCTGCCCTGGCAGGGATGGGGCCCACAACTGCCACTGCACACAGCTGCTGTTTTAGACTCTAGAACATTCTCGAACACAGAAATTAACAGCCTGGGCCCCTGAAGCTGGCTGCTCACGTTTGAACGCAGGCCCTCTCCTGGCCAGCTGTGTGACCTTGTCCTAGTTACTTACCCTCTCTGTGCTACAGTCTCTCTACTTGCAAAATGACGATAAACTACTAGTACTTGCTTGGTGGGGCTACTGTGAGGATTTCCCAGGGAAACAAATACAGGGCACCTAAGCCAGCCTCGGCACGTGGCAAGGCTTCAGTAAGTCTCAGCTGCCACCACGTTGCTTTAGCAGACGCGGTCTGAGCTTTTCGGATAGACTGCTGCACTTTAAAGAGCTGTTGGGCTGAGAATGGAGTTTCACTGGTTTTACCTCCCAGATACAGTCGTTCTCCCTTGCTCTCGGGGTACTTCTGATGTAAAGTTGGGGAAGCAGTAACTTCAAAGTTATTCACCTACAGAAATGAAAATGGGCCACAATAGCCATGGTTTTCTAAGCAGGACAATGGACAGTATCCCCGTAGGGGGACAAAGAAAGCTGAGGAACCAGCTGAAGTTTTGTGGGTTTAGGATGAGACTCGTATGGGTTCTTTTTTTTTTTAAGTTTTATTTCTATAAGTCTCTCTACACCCAATGTGGGGCTCGAACTCACGACCCCGAGATCAAGAGTCGCATGCTCTACCGACTGAGCCAGCCAGGCACCCCTAGACTCGTGTGGATTTTTTGGGTCTGGGTCAGGCAACAATCACATCAACACAGGAGGTAACGCAAATCCAGGTTCCAACGGGAGAACCCTAACTGGAAACCAGGGGACCGGGGTCTGTTCTCAGCTCTGCCAAAGAGCACGGGAGAAACACTTTGAGACGAACCATAGTAGAAAATCGGGGCAAGACCGAAATGGGTCTCCAGTTTCTGTTTCACCTTTGCCTGTCGATTATTACAGGTGAATCATCTTAGACCATAAACGCTGGTGTGCAATGATCACATTTAAACAAAAAAAATATTTAGGAGTGCCTGTGTGGCTCAGTTGGTTGAGCATCCGACTTCGGCTCAGGTCATGATCTCACAGGTCGAGTGTTCGAGCCCGCGTCAGGCTCTGTGCTGACAGCTCAAAGCCTGGAGCCTGCTTCGAATTCCGTGTCTCCCTCTCTCTCTGCCTTTCCCCTGCTCCCACTCTGTCTCTCTCAAAAATAAATAAACATTAAAAAAATTTTTTTTAGAAAGATGGAAAACTTGCGTACTTTGATAGGAGCCTTTTCGGTGGTGACAGTTCGTGAATAATAAGTTTTGTGAATGTGTCTATTCCTTCAAAACAGCATAGCATTTTCTTACAATTATTCAAAATGGCCATTAGATCAGGCCAGTATTTCTGTCAAGGCCAATGATTCCCCGTCAGTGCCTTCTGCCACTACTGCTTTGGTGCTGAATGAGTTGTGGGTATATAAGCTGCCATTATAGAATGGAGTTCTTCTGTCCGAGGTGATCTTACAGAACGTCTTTTTCTTGGGATGTGGGTGGCCAGTAGTCAAGATGGCAGAAAACTATCCCTCAGCTTTGTTTCCACCAACCCGTAACTCTAATTGAAACGAAGATGTATGCGATTTCTACGTACTGTGGCAATTCCTGCAGTGTTATTGATTTATTAGCAGAGAGGAACTTTACAGGGTTTTCTTTTGTTTTTTAAAAAGCTTGCTCAAATGGGACTCTAAGTTCTGGAATGCTGCAGAATTTACAATGGCATCTGGTTTGTTCTTACACAGATATGTGGGCCCTGGTGCTAAAAATGCCATTAGGACCTCTTGATTCAGCTTCTTACCATCAAAAACTGACCTTACAAGTTCCCATTAATAAATATTTCACATGGGCCAGGTCCTGTGCCATGAACTTCAGCCACCAGCTCCTGTGACTCACTCTGTGGCCTTGGGAGGTACTTGACCTTGGGAGGTATGTGCAGCATGTTACCCCCCCCCCCATAGTGCCCTGTTGAGAAGAGGCCCACCCTGGACTCTGGCTGAGCCTGAGGCCTCCTTGACAGTTCAGTCGAGAGAGGATGGTGGGCACTGGGCGGGACCGAGTGTCAATGAAGTTGAGTCACATTTGCCGAGGAGTTTGGTCCCACGCGAGGGGATATGCTTCTCCACCTCTGTCTGGCCCAGATAAGAGAGAAATCATAACAAGACAGACAAGAGAAAGAAAGAGACTGAGGACGCTACAGATGGAGCCCCAGTTCTGACGTCAGGAAGGCATGGAATCGAGGACGGAGGTGGAAGGGGCAGCGCAGGGAGAAGACACTCCTGATCCCTCATGTGCATGTGCAAAGAGACACAGAGGCACCAACAACTGTCACTGCTGGTGGCTCAGGTGACCATGCTTCTGGTGTTTTAGTAAGCCCTTAATCAACATCTGTGTGCTGGTTAAGAGCACGGGATGTAGAATTACACACTGGTGTCCAGTCCGGCTCCACCGCGTACCCCTTGTGTGCCGCTGGCTGTGTTATTTAACCTGAGTTTCAGTTCCCTTGTCAGAAAGTGGAAGTGAGAGCACTTCACTAGTATAATGGCAGCTTATATATCCACAAATGCATGGAGAGAGAACAAATTGTGGGGGTGCCTGGGTGGCCTGGTGAGTTGAGCATCAGACTCTCAGTTTTAGCTCAGGTCATGCTCCCAGGGTCATGGGATCGAGCCCCATGTCAGGCTCCATGCTGAGTGTGGTGCCTGCTTAACATTCTTTCTCCCCCTCCCTCCCTCTGCCCCTTTCCCCCACTTGTGCTCTCTCTCTAAAAGAAAAAAAAATTCTGGAAAGATAATAAATTGTGATGTATACATACAGTGGCATACTGTTCTGTCATAAAAAGGAAAATGTACTGATACGTCGTGATACAACATAGAAGAGCTTGAAAACCTCACTCTGATGTAATGTATATAATCGTTGAACCACAATATTGTACACCTGAAACTAACTTAATATTCTACATCAACTATACTTCAGTTAAAAATTTAAAAATTAAAAAAGTTTGGAGCACCTGGGTGGCTCAGTTGGTCAAGCTTCCGACTATGGGTCAGGTCACGATCTCACAGTTCTTGAGTTTGGCCCCGCCTGGGGCTCTGTGCTGACAGCTCGGAGCCTGGAGCCTGCTTCGGATTCTGTGTCTCCCTCTCTCTCTCTGCCTATCCCACTCATGTTCTGTCTGTCTCTCTCTCAAAAATAAATAAACATTAAAAAAAATTTTTTTAATTAAAATTTAAAAAGTTTAAAAACATTATGCCGAGTGTAAGGAACCAGAGAGGAAAGGTCACATGTCATATGATTACTTTTATATGAAATGACCTGGGGTAGGTAAATCCACAGAGACTGAAAGTAGGGGTGGGGTAGGGAGGGATGGGGAGCAGCCGCTTAGTGAGTACAGGGTCTCCCTCTGGGATGAAAATATTCCGGAACCAGATAGTGGCAGTGCTTACACCACACTGTGAATATTACATGTCACTGAATGGTTCACTTGAAAATGGTTCATTTCATGTTACATAAATTTCACCTCAGTTAAAAAAAAAAAAACACAACACTTTAGAAAAAACTAACTGCCCGTGGAGCGGATCTGAGGGCCCCCGGGAAGCCCAGGCCCACAATGGGTAGGACTCAGTGAAGGTTATGCGTTGGTCACAGTGCTCTACTCATTACCCCTCCAGCTTTTCTCCCCCGTCGATATAAATCTGTATCTTCTGGGTGCGAGTAGAGAGAAATTGCAAGTAAAGGGCATTCTCAAAGTTCATTTCTTAAAAGGATTCAAGTAAAAACATTAGGGTTTTTTTTTTGTTTGTTTGTTTTGGTGGGATGGCCTTATTTCCACGTACTCCCCCCAGTGTGGCGGGAATGGCCTCTGACCCAAAATAGGAGTTCGGGGCTTCCCTGTTGAACGAGCGGGAGTCCCCATTGCGCTCTGTTTCTATACCCAGCTGAGGAGGTCACCTGGAGAAGTTTGCTTTCCCGGAGGCAAGTGCGAACCCGCGGACGAGGATGCTGTGGCCACGGCTCTCCGGGAAGCCCAGGAGGAAGTGGGGCTGTGCCCCCGCCAGGTGGAGGTCGTCTGCCGCCTCGTGCCCTATCTGCTCGAGGTAAGCGTTGGGGGAACCTGGGTTGCTCAGCCCCTGGGGAGCACACCCAGCGGATCGCCGCTTGGCCAAACAGGACCCTCGACAGCGCTGTGCACAGAGTCAAGAGACTGGTTCTCATGTGGACTTTGCCCCCTTGTGAGCTCAGTGGCCTTGGGCAAGGCTCCTTCCCCCTTCTGGGCCCCTCTTTGGCCATCCGGAAATGAAAGGGTGGAACTTCATCAGTGGTTCTCAGACTGGTTTCTGCGGAACCCTGTAGGTGCTGCAGAGTTCTCTCATTAGCATTCCGTTTCCATTTACTTTTCACCAGTCGCCATTTCTTTTGAGAATTCAGTTGAAGAAACTTCACGCACTTGAGCTGCTGTAGACCAAATGTTAGCCCCTTGGAGGCTACCAGTACGTCACCTTTGTCCTAAATATACTCATTTCTATTTCTTATTTATTTATTTATTTAGCTATTTATTTATTATTAAGTTTATTTATTTTGAGAGAGTGTGCAAGTGGGGTGGGGCAGAGAGAGAGGGAGACCCAGAATCTGAAGCAGGCTCCATGCCCCAAGCTGTCAGCGCAGAGCCCGACATGGGACTCGAACCCACAAGCCATGAAATCATGACCTGAGCTGGAGTCAGATGCTCAGCCGACTGAGCCACCCAGCAGTCCCTACATATACTCATTTTTAATGCCTACCATGGAATCAGGCTTCTCCATATATTCATTGAGCAGTGCCCTGAGATCACCAGGCAAGCTGTTTAAAAACGATTACTGTTGGTAACTACATTTCTGTATGAGTCAGGATTTCTTTAATAGTATACGCCAAAAACCCATAAACGCAAAATGAATTCTGGAGCTGATACAGCCTGATCTTATTTCCTATGAACTTACGACTATTTACTAATTGACTTTAGAGGGAGTAAATGTAAATTTGTATTTGGATAACAGCATTATTTTATTGCTTTAAAATCTTTAACGTAAACTTGTAATGTCAGAATAGTTATAGATTTACAGAAAAGTTGCAAAGATACTATGAAGAGTTCTCATAACCCCGCCCCCAGTTCATCCCATTGTTAACATCTTACATCCCTGGTGTCTATTTGTCACAACTAGGAAACCAACATTATAATAATTGCTATTACCTAAACCCCACATTTTACTTGCCTTTTACTAATTTTTCTTCTAACATCCTTTTCTGCCCTGGATCTCATCTGGACACCATATTGTATTTGCTTGTCATGTTTCCTTTGTCTCTGCTCTGTGACAGGTTCTCAGACTTTCCTTATTCTGATGACCTTGACATTTTTTTTGATGTTTATTTATTTTTGAGAAAGAGAGACAGAGTGTGAGTGGGGGAGGGGCAGAGAGAGAGGGAGACACAGAATCCCAAGCAAGCTCCAGGCTCCGAGCCATCAGCACAGAGCCCGATGTGGGGCTCAAACTCATGGACCTTGAGATGGTGACCTGAGCTGAAGTTGGATGTTTAACCGACTGACTTGATCTTGACACTTTCGAGGGGCCCTAGTCAGGTATGTTGTAGAATGCCTCTCCATTTGCACTTATCTGATATTTTCCTCATGGCTAGGCTGGGGTTGTGGGTTCAGAGGAAGAATACCACAGAGTGCTCTAGTCACTTATCAGAGGTAGGTATAAACTGTATGTTTTATACATTGGGCATTCAGGTAAATTTTTATTTCAAGAGGAGAGTCCCTCTGGTGCAATTAGAACACCAGCGGGTTAGACCCTTCTTTATGTTCCATGTGGCCTAACGTCCTGGTGGTACAGTGTTGTCACAGTCAGTGACGCTCAGACATCTGTCTTCATCGGGCCCATTTGAAAAACAGAAAGGTCACCACTCGGGAGATTTAGTGGAGAAGAAGCTAATGGCCCCTCACATAAATGCTTCCTAACTAAGAGGGGAAAATGGCGGATTAGGACAAGAAATGTGTCAATCACTTTCTAGGCAGCTATGTTCTCTAACGGCAACCCTTTCCGCTTGGCATCTGCAAAATCCCCCAGCACCTTTTGGGGATTTCTTTTAAAACTCCATTGCCAGATGGAACCATAATGGTTACAAGTTCCCACAGTGAAAGGAACTTCATTTCCAAGGGAGCCACTGAGCTCTGCCTGGGAGCGGTGGGACACAGCAGTCTTTACAGGAGAACGTCGGGTCTTCAGGAAATTTCGGTGGGCCAGACGCTCCTGGAGCCGGACATTCCTAAAATGGCCTACTCTTGATATAATAATGCCAGTCACATCATCAAGAAATTAGAATGAACACAGGGCTTTCAAGAAAGGTGTAGTGTGTTTGGACTTGCTAGCAAGGATTGCTTTGTTCTTTGAACCTTGCAGTTCTTTTAAATGTAGTACAAAATGCCATGTATTACACTTACAAGCGTAATGTTAATTCAGTGCTTCTTACCTGGGGCGATTCCCCCCCCCCAACCCCCAGGGAACATGGCAATCTCTGGAGATCTTTTGGGGTGTCAGAGCTAGAGCAGGTGCTGTTGGCTTTTTCCCACCCCTGCACTAACTGCACCCCCCCCCCCCCCCCCGCCCAAGGCAGGCTCTGGCCCTCCAAGCCCACCCCAGTGGTCGTTTTGTCATACACGTGTGTACTTCCCTTTGCAAAAGTCTCAGGAGACATTTGTCCTTTTTCTCTGCACGTTCCATTCACTTCTTCTCTTTACCGTCCCTGAAGCTTCAACTCCTGTAAACATTTCATGCATTTCAGTGGCATGTCCCTTCCTGGGCATGTTTCTAAGAGTGTGTGGCTTGGAATGCCTGGGTGGCTCAGTCGGTTAAGCGTCTGACTTTGGCTCAGGTCATGATCTCACGGTTCATGAGTTTGAACCCCATGTCAGGCTCTTTGCTGACAGCTCAGAGCCTGGAGCTGCTTTGGATTCTGTGTCTCCCTCTCTCTCTGCCCCTTCCCTGCTCACACACTGTCTCTCTCTCTCTCTCTTTCAAAAATAAATAAACATTAGAAAAAACATGTGGCCTCCTCCTGGGACTCAGAAACATGCCATGTTCCCGTTTCCACAGCCTAAGCCAGTCTCCGCCGGATTCCAGCTCAGCCGGTGGTCGAAATTCAGTCTTTTCTTGGTCCTAGAACGTCCACTGTGCACCTGCCATCTTTTTCCTTCCAAGATGGACACCTGCGTCTAGGAACTGGGTGTCCACAGGTGCTGCTTCATTCGCTCATTTCCAGGCTCTCACTATTCTAAGCTTGAACCACATTGAACGTGCCTGACTTCGCATCTGAAACATTCAGCCTCAAACCATTATCTCCCTTTGTGGCTTTGGTATTTTTTCCCACCAATTTCCTCAGACTCTGACACGCTGGTCCAAGGGCCAGCACTGGCCTCGCTAAGTTGCTTGTGCACATCTGTGCCTGTAACAGTTTGGCCCTCACGGTAAGGTTGTGTCCCTCGCTCAGCCCTCAGTGAGAGCTTACGTCCGAGCTGCAGCTGAGAACTCTCCAGAGCCTTTGTAAGCCATGTGCAAGGCTGGTGTGCCATCTCTGAGAGACAGCACCATTTGTGTCTTCACAGAACCTAACGCTGTGCTCTAGAGTGTGGGCAGCAGGCCATGTGAGTCCTGGTTTCTGCCAAGTATTAGCCGACTTTGACCTTGAGCAGGTTTCCTCAGGTCTCTGATTTCCATTGTTAAAGCTTCCTCAAGGTCAGGCTGTTGTGCAGAAGCAGGGAGAGGGTGCTGGGGACTAGACCAGGGCCCCCGAGGCTGCGGTCAGGGCATGGTGACGGCAACGGCAAACGCACCCTGGAAGAACACTCCTGGTTTTTCCAGACCCTTTCTTGTTCCTCTTACTGTATTTCTGAAAGCTCACACCTGCAGCTTTCCACCTTCCCTTGCTCACAGAGAGCCTGGAGGGCGAGAATTCACTTCACCAGGCAGCCAGTGACCATGCTGAGGGTCGTCAAAGTCCAGCTCCGAGGTGAACGGCCGCAGCTGCCCTTGCCTGGCTTCCTCCCTGCCTCATGTGCTCCCTGGGAGCATCGCCTTCAGAAAGCACTTGTATCTGCATGCCTCATCTCTCAGAGTCCACTTCTGGGGCGCCCCGTGACCCAAGAAGCCGAGTGTCCGCCCAGGGCCAGGTGGGGGCTACTGCTTCTGTCCTGGGGGCACTTATGACCCCGAATTCCCCACCCAAACAAAGGACAGCTGAAGCCCGTGCCCCCATCTTCCCCTCCTGGTCCATGCAGTAATGGTCGGAGTTGTCCCTGTTCTTAAACATGTGTCAGCCGTCGCTCCCCTGAGAGATTTTCCGCAGGCCTGTTCATCCTGGAATGCTGCATCTGTCTCCCAGTGTTCCCCTGGCTCCTCTTGGGATGCCCCCCAGAAGCTCAAGATTTTTCTCACTTTCCATTTCAAGCCTATGCAGCTCTTACCTTCTTTTTTTTTTTTTTTTAAACGTTTATTTATTTTTGAGAGACAGAGCTTGAGTGGGGGAGAGGCAGAGAGAGAGGGAGACACAGAATCTGAAGACAGGCTCCAGGCTCTGAGCTGTCAGCACAGAGCCTGACCCGGGGCCCAAACCCATGGACCATGAGATCATGACCTGAGCCGAAGTCAGACGCTTAACCGACGGAGTCCCCCAGGCGCCCCAGCAGGTCTTACCTTCTTATGCAGCTCCCACCCTCCAGGTTCCCAGTGGGGTCTTTCACTTAACAATACCTTACATTCATTAGCAAGCAGTTGTGGTTATAAAGAGACATTCCCCCATACATAAACATCTATGTTATATAAAAGAGTTCATATATAATAATAAGTGTAATTTCCCATAATTGGGTATATGCCACAGTTAAAATGTCACTGTACTTTTCTGTTGGCCAGATGGCACGTCCTTGTCTGCACTGATGGGGACAGGTGGTGTCTGTCACATTCATTATAAGGACCGAGAGGATGCCCTTATACGGATACACTCCTAAGTGACCTCCGCTGTCAGTGGAATGAGTGGTGACTTGAGAGTTTGGGGCCAGTGCAGATAATGCTTCAGTCTTGTATCTTTCCTCACTGGTAGGAATTTATCATACAGATATATTTGCCCAAATTCGACTGCTAGGTGCAAGGGACCACATTTTGATAATATTGCCAGGCTGCCCTTCCCGAAGATGATACCAGTATGTTCAGAGTCATCTCACAGATGCTGCCTCATGCGTGTCCCCCCCCCCCCCCCATCTCATGGGGAGCATGAAGTTCATGTTTGGAGCAAATTTTTCCTCCTATGAGATTGACTGCTTTGGACCGTTTTCTTATTTTCCTAGACATGGCATGATTTTAGTATCTGAAACAATGATCTCTTCACTTCTTCAATTCGTGTATTTTGTTTTCTGCTTTTAGAGAGATACGCTGATAACCCCCGTAGTAGGATTTATAGACGACAACTTCCAGGCCCAGCCTAATCCTGATGAAGTTAAGAAGGTGTTCCTGGTGCCTCTGGAATATTTCCTGCATCCACGTGTCTACCACCAGAGTCACATGACACTTTCTGGCCATCACGTGGTTGTTCACTACTTTGAGTACAGACATCCTGAAGATGGTGTCAGCTACCAAATCAAGGGAATAACGGCGAAATTTGCCCTGTTGGTTGCCTTAATTATTTTGGGGGAAAAACCCATCTTTGAAGTTGAATTTAATCTCAATGATCTAGTTTCCTCCTCTGAAGAGATCTTCCTGAAGCGTCACAAACATGCTGTAAGCAAGTTATGATTTATGAGACTAACATCCAAATAACTAAGGGGGTTTGGTATGTGCTTATCCATAAGAACAACAATAACGCTAGCTGTCGGAAACTGACAGGTGTTGAGTATTTTTTTCCACAATATGAAGGTAAAAAATACCTTGTCTTTTTCCCCCTTGCCTTCTATTACCCAAAATAGCAAAAAGCCTTTCAAGAGTAGAAAAATGTGAGGAGTGCCTCGGTGGTTCAGTCGGCTAAGTGTCCGACTTCGGCTCAGGTCATGATCTCGCAGTCCCATGAATTTGAGCCCCGTGTCGGGCTCTGTGCTGACAGCTCAGAGCCTGGATCCTGCTTTGGATTCTGTGACTCCCTCTCTCTCTGCCCCTCCCCAGCTTGCTCTCACTCACTCACTCTCTCTCTCTCTTTCAAAAATAAATAAACTTAAAAAAATTTTTAAAACAGTGGAAAAATGTGTTTATAGTGTTACGTAATTTCACCCACAGAATGTTAACAGTATATTTTTTAATACTTATAAGAAAAAGTCTCTGGTATAGAGTAGGTACTTAATAAATATGTGTTGACTCTATGACCATGTGGCATCGATCTTATTCGTAAGAGGTAATCTTCCTTTTAGTCTGTTGTTACATGTGACTAGAAACTTCCAACCACCTATCAGAATCTAGCCATCTTTTCCTCCCCGGCAGCAGAGTTGAGGCTGTGCTCCGAGCTCCCCAGGGAAGAAACAGCGTTACCCAGGATCCCTTGCAGTTAAATGTGGCCCTGGAACTTAATCTGGGCCAATGGAATGTGAGTGAAGGTTGACCTTGCAGGTCATCTCCAATTAAGAATTTTTTTTTAATGTTTGTTTATTTTTGACAGACTAGGAGATAAGAGCGTGAGCAAGGAAGGGGCAGAGAGAGAGGGAGACACAGAATCTGAAGACAGGCTCCAGGCTCTGAGCTGTCAGCACACAGCCCGATGCAGGGCTTCAACTCACAGTGAGATCATGACCTGAGCCGATGTCGGACGCCTAACTGACTTGGCCACCCGGGCGCCCCTAAGGTCATCTTCAATTAAAAAGATAAGCCAGCTTCCTTGGACTCCCTTTCCCCTTTCCTCCAGCTACAACAAGGATTTATCTGCAACCCAGCCTTGACCATACAAATGAGGACAATTCCTGGGGGAAGAAGGGGTGCGGCAGAACCCCGAAGTGGTAGGAGTTTGGACCTCTAAATGACTCTGGAACAAAGCAACCTGTCACCCTGCGCTGTGACATGAGAGAAGAATAAAATTCTGTCATTTTTCTGCCATTGTTATTTGGGGTCATTTTGTTAGAGCAGAGCCATTCCCCTAAGTAATATACCGGGATACTGGGAAGGTACTGGATGGATAGTCCCCCAAACCGGAAGGATTGCCAGCAGCTGGAACTTGCGACGACCTGACGTTTAATGTATGGGTTCTATGACACACACAGGATGCTGGGGGCGTTGATCCAGAGCAACTGAAAAGAAGGGATTTGAGGCCCCTATGCCCACCAATCGAGAGAGAGAACGTTCTCTGGTGTTAAGATGATGAAAGCAGAAAAACACTGGTTTTTCTGCACAAGCCCCAAGCCCCAAGTCAAAAAGTCAAATGTTCTGAATTGCATGCCTTGAGATCTACCGCCTCTTACATGGGCCTCTCTGGGCATCATGCTCCGGAATTAGCAGGAGTCTCTTTAATTATCATGGTGACCATCCTGCACGAGGTCAGGGACACCAGTGTGGAAAGCAATCGGACCTCAAGTCCGTGATGGCAATTTCCCCATCTTACTGCAGTTCCCAGAGGCTCAGGAAGCCAAACCAGTTGTAGGAAGACTGGTAAAGCTGAGATGGAATGCCCCCAAACCCACCAATCAGCCGTGCGACTGCCCACTGCCTCACAGTTCTTCCGGTCTGTGAGCCGGCCGAGGAAAAACACCTGATCCGCCGCTTCGTGCCCCCAAAAGTTGAAATGGCACAGCTCTGGCTCCAACCCTGAAAGCAGATGTTGAGGAAGCCTCTCCATTAACATTCAGTAGCTGGCCCTGCGTGAACAGGCCTCAACTGTTTCCGAACAATTATAGAGACATTTGCAAATGTGTATTTACAATCTGACAGTGGCCTAATTGCTTGGTAGACTGTTGAGCCCTCTGGCCATGCAGAAAGCAGCCTCTTTGAACTGTTTGTTTTTGTGAACTCTGCAGACCTGCCTGGTTTCTAAGAGGACTTGGCCCGGCCAAAGTCTACAATCTGAAGGACACTCGTGGCCACCCAATGTAAGGGGCTAAATATTTAGCAATGGAGATATTACCCGCCCCCCCGCCTTTTTAGTGGTGTATTTTATGACATCTATGTTCAGAGTTCCAGTGAAACATCCTTTGGTTAAAAGGAACAGAGGTCTAGCAAACCTGGCTCAAATGAAAGAAGGTACGGGCAGGGTCCAGATATCAGGGAATCTTTAAAACCACTGAACAAATCAGCCTCAGGAAGCATAGCAGTGGGGAGGGAGCAAGCCCAGCTAGCTACCTCAAAAGCAAGAAGTTGTAAACCTTCCTTTTTGCATCCTGTTATTTTTTTTTAATGTCTATTTTTGAGAGCAAGAGAGACAGAGTGCAAGTGGGGGAGGGGCAGAGAGAGATGGAGACACAGAATCCAAAGCAGGCTCCAGGCTCCGAGCTGTCAGCCCAGAGCCTGACGTGGGGCTCGAACCCACGAACCACGAGATCATGACCTGAGCCGAAGTCCGATGTGCAGCCGACTGAGCCACCCAGGTGCCCTGCATCCTGTCATTATCGTGACAACAACTATCTGTTGGGTTGATTGGTACACACATAGAAAAGCAAGAGACCGTCACTGCGTCCATCTCTGGTTTCTCGGAGGAAGCTTCATTTAGCTGAGCTTGGGTCACCTGGCAGGTTTCCAGTAACCTGTGGCTATGTTCAAGGGCAGGGATCAGGGTCGGGACCACAAAGGCACACATCTCCCTAAGTCTCCTGTGTCAGCAGGCAGTGGGTGGGAGCGTTTCTGAAGAAAGTGGGCTAGGTGGACATCCCCCAACCGCTACTGTCTCCAGTCCCTAAAATAAGTTCCTAAATTCTGTGGATTGTTCCATCCAGACAGCTCAGCTCTGTCTCCTCTTTGCATCCCTGCATCCTTGGGAAGCAAGTAGTTAAGAGCCTTGAGTCTGAGCATCAGGATGCCTAGATTTGAATCCCAGCTCCAGTATCAGTCCGTTCGGTGACGTTTAGCAAGTTACTCATGCTCTATAGGGCTCAGTTTCCTCTTCTGTAGGTGGGAGAAATAAACTTCTTGTTTTGGGCCTTTTGAAGGGTTTAAAGGAGTGAATACATGGGACCCTTTTACTTACAGCACAACCAGATGCTCAGAACAACGGCTGAGAAGTAGTAAGGGCTCAATTACCAGCTAGCTAGTAAATATGGCGCTATTATAACTGCAAGGTTATATTGTAACAGTAATGTCAAGTATTGTCCTTTCTTTTGTTCAGAACATCGTCATTTTCCTGTACCAGAGGTGCCTGAACTTTCTTGTTTGACCGCGAGCACTTGGCATCTCAGTAATATTTTCACAGCACAATTCAGGCCAAAAGAAACCCTTCATAATTTTCATTTGTCATTCTATACAAACAATTTGGTAAGTGTTTATATCCTACGAACTTGGTAGCTATTTGAACATAAATCATATACTGGAAAAATCCTAATTTTTAATTTTTGTTTTTTATTTATTTTTGAGAGAGAGAAACAGAGCATGAGCAGAGGAGGAGCAAAGAGAGGGGGAGACCCAGTATCCAAAGGAGGCTCCAGGCTCTGAGCTGCCAGCACAGAGCCTGATGTCAGGCTTGAACTCACCCACTGTGAGATTATGGCCTGAACCGAAGTCACTGAGTGAGGATCTTGAACCAACTGAGCCACCCAGGTGCCTCTAGAAAATACTTATTTTTTTTAAGTTTGTTTATTTATTTGGGGGGGGGTGGCGGGCAGTGAGGGGCAGAGAGAGAGGGAGAGAGAGACTGGGAATGCCAAGCAGACTCTGTGCTGTCAGTGCGAAATCCGATGCAGGGCTTGATCTCACAGACCATGAGATGATGACCTGAGCTGAAATCAAGAGTCAGATGCTTAATTGACGGAGCCACCCAGACGCCCTGAAAAATACTATTTTTATTTGACTCTTGTAAGATAACCACAATTGCTTGCTAATGGGATGTGAGCACGCCACTTGGGGATACAAGTAGATGGAAGATTCAAGTACCGTCATGTGGAAGGAATAAACACACAGACACAGAGAGGAGGGATGCCTGACTCAGATGTGGAACTCAGGAAAGCCATCTCAGAAGCGGTGAGCTTTGATGGCCAAGTGAATGGGGTTGTGGTGGTGATGATGGGGACTAACATTGATTAAGCACCTGTTAACATACTTGGTCCTTTACTTCGATTCCTCATTTAACCCTCACACCAAATCTCTGCAGTGAGTATCACTCCTAACTCCCATTTTTAGATAGGAAAAGATGAGAACCACAGAAATTAAAGATTTGCCCATGGTCGCACGGTTCCTAAGTGGAAGAGACAACATCCAAACCCACATGTATGAATTTCGGAGCCTACACTCTTTCTACTGTTACCCGCTTACTCCAAGACGAGGCTCATTTCACAAGGACAGAGGCAAGAAGAGAAGGTTAAATTTACGTTTCTCTTGATTCACTCCATGTGAAAGGGAAGACAATACAAACTTAATAAATTGGAGGGAGAGCAGTGTTTATTTTTCCGTCATCATGTCCTCCAGCTTATTCAGCTGGCGGTGCACACGGTGAAATGACTAATTAGCTAGGATGATTTTAATTAAAACGGAACCTACCAATTAATAAATGAAAGTGCTGGCATACTTGCTAATTTAACAACTCTGTCTGTGGGGCCAGCTTTTCAGTTGAAGAACCGAGATGGGGAAACATTCCTTCAGCCCTGAGACAAGATGATTAAATGGAACTCAAGTCTTGTTCTTCTTTCCAGTTGGTTTCTTATCTGAGAATAGCACAAAGTTTTGATAAAATCATTGGAGTGATCCTCGCTCAGTCCAGTTGTCTCAGAATGTGGTGTGCTTGGGCCGATGATGGGGTCCGTGTGTACGCTGCATTTGGAATCCTTGATTGCCTTCCCATCACCACTCTGTGCCTCCCTGTGCCTTCCCATTGTTGAACAGCACCCAGTATTCGTGGGTGACCACTGCTTCAACCACCCGTGCTATGTCACAGCATGGACACGTGGATATTGCGCCACTTTGCTTATCTGTTTAATATGTGTGTAGCTTTGTGCATATTCCAGCCATGACCCTGAAAGGGACAGAACAGCATTCTACGAGACCTCTCAGCTTGCCCTCCCCTGGCCCTAAATGAAGCAGGGATGGGGGCTCCTGGTTGGCTCAGTCGGTTGAGTGTCTGACTTTGGCTCAAGTCGTGATCTCACAGTTTGTGAGTTTAAGCCCCGCATCAGGCCACGTGCTGCTAGCTTGGAGCCTGGAGCCTGCTTCGGATTCTGCATCTCCCTCTCTCTTTCCCTCCCCCGCTTGTGTGCTCTCCTTCCTTCTCTCTCTCTCTCTCCTCTCTCTCCCTCTGCCTGACAAAAATGAATAAATAAACATGAAAAAAAGAAAAAAGAAGCAGGGCTGGATGGCTGACCGGAAGGGAATATTTCATTTGATGGCCAGTAATCTGTGACTTGTGTGGTCGTCTTAAATAACTAAGCCAAGTCTATTAGATTTTCCAAAGAATTTGAACTATGCCAGAACATAAAACATGCTCAGGAACGACTTCAGGCCATGTGCATAATGATGAGTAAACCCAAAAAGTCAGAGTTTAAAGGTTAGTTAGCCAGTAATAGGTGGAAATGTGTCTTTAATCTAGGTGGTAGCGGTCCTGTCAGAATCCACCAGACACAACTGGAAGAAGAAGAAATATTTCCTGAAGCAATTTAAAGATCTTTTTTAAAGGGCTCATATTCAAGTCCATAAATTTTTATTTTATAGGTGTAGCCTTGGTTTGATATTTCCTTGACTATAACTTTCCCCATTTTTCATTTTGTATGGTCGAGCCTTTATCTGTTACTTCATCATGGCGGTCAGTGACACTTCTGTTTCCCCTTGCTTTTTCATTTCTTTCCCATGTGAAACTGAAGTTTTCTGGTCATATTGTTCTACTTTCTTAATTCATTTGTGTTTCTTTATTAATTTGTGAACAGATTCCTCTCTGGGCTCATTTCCTTTCTTCCACCAGCCTGGGTTTTTCCTTCTAAATCTGCTATATCCCACGGAACCCATAAAGCATTCTGAGAAGGTGCCTACATTTGGGTTTTTTTTTTTTCTGACTACAAATCTGTACGGCCTAACATTGAACCAAAGGATAAATTGAAGATAGTTTTGCTAGACTTCCTAACCTCTTATAAATATGTATCAATCTGTCTTAGCCCCCTGCAGTGAATTGAACAGTGGCCCCAAAAACATACCGAGTCCTAGTCCACAGTACCTGTGAAGGTGACTTTATTTGGAAATAGGGTCTTTGCAGACGTGATTAAAGATCTTGAGATGAGATCATCCTCGATTTAGGGTGGGCCTTATACATGCATGGATGGAGAGGGAGATCTGAGACACACAGAGACACAGGGAGGAGGACTTACGAAGATGAAGGCAGAGGTTGGAGTGATATGGCCACAAGCCAGGGAACACCAGGACCCACCAGAACCCGGAAGAGATGAGGAAGGTGCCTTCCCTAGCAATTTCAGGGGCAAGTGTCAACCCTGTCAAAACCTTGATGTTGAACTCTGGCCTCAAGAACTGTGAGAGGCCAGAACAGAATAAATTTCTGTTGTGTAAGGCCACCAAGTTCACGGTAATTTGTTACACCAGTCCTGGGAAACGAATACCCCCGGCTCCGAACCCCGCCCCGCCCAGTTTTGAGGAATGTCTCCCCTCTGCGTTAGGAGTCACGTGGAAACAGTCTACTGCTGACTGTCCAGGGCTTGGCCTGCAGCCCACACTGATAATCAGATTTACTTGCCCAGCAGTTCCCCGGGGATTAGGCCCAAGCAGCACCAGCGCCTGTCTGCCTGTTCTCTGGAGAACATTCTTGGGTGTTCTCACTAACTAGCCTAGCTGCTAGACTATCAATTCCACGAAGGCAGTGACTTTACCTTGTTGGCATTTCCAGGGCATGACAGCGCCTGGTCTGCAACACTTTCCAATGTTCCTTATCTCAATAGCTCAGAAATCTGCGTCGTCCTTGACACGATCCCTGCCCTTACGCCCTAGCTGACAGTCGGTATCCCACTCACATCCCCAGGTCCCCGTCAATGCAGTGAGCTCCAGACCACTTCCAACGGCCAGTCCTTACCTCTCTGTTCCTGAAGATGTTTCTAAATCCATAGCAGGCAGGTTGGAAGTACCAGACAATTAATGGCCCTCAATCAATAACTGGAGGAATCTGGTACATCAGTAGCCCAGTTTCTTCACCCCTTGGGTGGGATCATTCTGAGGCATAATTCTTCATTGACTCTGAGCGTGAACTGAGTTCCAGTCGTCCACTATGGTAGCTGGCTGACTTTTATCTCATTTTTTAGTGGCTGCCGTCTTTTTCTTGTCTCCTTTCCTCATGCTCCTACCCATGTGTCCCATATATTCCACTAAATAACTTGAGTCTTTGTCTTAGAGCTTCTAGGTAGACTCAAACTAAGATACTCCTGTATCCAAACTGTCACCAAATTCTGCTGAATTTACCTTCTGAATGTCTGTCAAGACTATCTTTTCACATCTCTACTGGCATCAAGTTAGCTTAAGGCGTCAGAGACGTCCGCAAAATATCTGTTAAACCGCTGCTCTGTGCCATTTTCCTCTCCAGCCAGAGTTATGTTTTCGACATTTAAATACGATCATCATATTTTCTTTGAGACGCCTTGATGACTTCCCTTTGTTTTCATGAGAAGGACTAATGGAGCTCATGAGCCCTGTGTTCTGGGTCCTGCCTGCCTCTCTAGCTGTGTGTTGTACAATGTGCTCCTCCCTGCACATCCCACGCCTACATCCCTGGCTTTGGTTCAATTCACGGATGCCACAGGACTCTTGCACAAGCTGATCCCTCAGTTCGCAATGATTTTGGCATTGGCCTTTGCTAACTCTTACTCACCGTTCAGATCTCAGCTTCTCGGGGAAGCCTCCCCTGGCACCATAAAATAGGTCAGCTCCCCTGGCGATAAGTTCTCCGGTATCTGCACCTCTCCCCCGTAACGCATCACAGCTACATTATTACACCCCTTTGTCTGATTCCTTGGTTGACGCCCCCTTCCTCCTCTCGACTCTGAGCTGGATCCATAATAGCATGATCACGTCTCAGTGTTGGTCCATCACTTACCCTTCCATCCAGCACAGCATTTGGCAAAGAGTGGATACTCAACACATATTTACTAAGTGAAAGAATAAAACTAAATGGGCAAAGAGGCATCTCTTTCTAATCACGTAGCCAGTTTGGTTGGGCTAAGGACAAATCCAGTCTCTTCCAAAGAGTGTACCTGACAAAGAGCAATCTCTGATGGCCTGATGTTGTCCGTCAACCCCGTTTACTGCATAAAGGGCGGAAAGGGCCCTACCAAGAGTGAAATCAGGAAGCAGCTCTTATCTTCAGTCAGTCACTTGGTTGTTTCCCTGCCTAGCTGTCTTGATGTACTTTCCCATGAGCACTAGAGGGCAAGAGTTAGATCCTCTTCCTCCTACCTCCAATGCCTGGCACACGTTTGGGCCTCTGCCCCTTCAGATCTGGATAAACTTGACTTGAATCCCCACTGTGATCCCAGGGCAAACTCAATGTCCCCCTGAGATTTATTCCAACCCTTAACAGCTTACATTTCCTCGAATCACTTCTGGTTCAATCTCCAGCTTCAGTGAATCTTGTTCTGTGGTCTTGAGGTCTTTCCTTCCTCCCTCTCTACCCCGGCGTCAACCCAAATCTGGTCACAGACCGTCTTTTCTTGTTTTTCGCAAGATGCCTTTTATGTAAACCTCTGAGTGCCTTTATTTAGTTCGAGACAGAGGGGTATCAGCAAGGTAAGTAGACTGTAACACGGGAGAGCAGAACTTAAATTTGAGTGTTGTGCTTACTTGTTGTTAAAAAGGTCCTGTCCATTTCTGCCAAATCAGGCTCCAGGTTGACTCTGCGCTTCTCAGCGCTCTGGCCCTTGCCTTCTCTCTGCGCCCTTGCGCTACCTACGTGCACTCATTTCTTTTGTGGAAGGTCGTATCTAACTTACTTGACCCCTTGCATCTCACAACCACCAGGATTCACCTTCCACATCCAAAAAGCTTAGCAGTGAATTTTCCTAAATAAGAATTCATCTACATGTGGCACATGGATTCCAATCACATTTTTTTTTCTCATGCCACTGGATTTTTTTTTTTTTAATGAAATGACAGGTGGTGAGAGTGATAATATCAGAGGCTGGATGTGGAGTAAGAAGGTACATTTGAGGAGGCGAGGTGGGGGGTGGAGAGGAGGAGCAATGGGATCACACTGGAGTACAAAACATGGCGGTGGAAGAGAGTGAGAGAGGAAGAATTTATACTGAAGGGGCAGTTAGTTTGATTTTTGGGGGAGGGGTTTGAAAGGAATAGTCTAGACACACATAGAGACAATATCGGGTCACTAACCAGGGACGTGGGCGTTGGCCCTGGCACTGTCCATTAATATGCTGTGTGACCTTGGAGACCTTAACCAACCTTTCTGAACCTCAAGTTTCTTATGTATAAAATAGATTTGAACTAGTTGCTCTCTAAACAACTTCTACTTCTGAAATCTCGAATTCTGGGTTTTCCCCAGCCATATTTGAGCATATACAGGTAACCAAGCAGTTTTGTCTAATGTTTTACAAAGGAAAAAATCTGACTGAGGAAAGGAAAAGAATCGCTTTTTGTCTACTGTTTGAAGATAGCAGCATGCAGAGAGCTCATTATGCGAAAATACCATGTGGGGGAGATTAATTAAAAACTCTGACATTCAGAGCAGGGATTTGGGGCAGGAATGTACAAGTCCAGAACTCTGGGTAGAATTAGACAGGCATCAAAACAGCGAACCATATTAGATATCTAGTTAGGCATTAGGAGGGGGGCATTTGGAAGCCAATATTCCAAACCCAAATGCTGGTTTGTACATTTTGTTTGAATTACTGCACATTTAATAGGATTTGGTTTCAGTGACTGTGCTTAACAGTCTGTTTCCTTGACAATGCAATCCCCAGAGGGGCAAAGGCCATATGGAACACATGGGCCATTTTGTAACTTAGTAAGTGAGGCGAACGGATCCCCCCTGCACACACAGTAAGGAAAAGAATGGCCAGCACGTGGTAAGTACTCAATAATGGAAGGTATTATTATTGCTATCAGAAAAAAATCCACACTATCCTTCATATTATAATAGATGCCCAAACAAGCTATTTTTTTTTTTCCCCAAAAATGCTGACCGGACAAAATAACTGTTCTTTCTAGTTCTGTTGGCACTCTCTTTGCTTCTGGGTGATTTTGTTCCTCCTACATCCCTCACTTGCCTTCCACCAGCAAGTGTTGTTCATTCTGGGTCCAAGTCATATCCCAGATCCATCCAGTTCTCCCCATTTTGCCTGGCTTTAGCCGCCATCACCCCCTACCTAGACCCACCACAGCCTCCTAACTGGTCCCCTCCTTATGCCTTTTCTTGCCCCCTGCACTCACTCCGTCCTTCACTTAACACCCACAGTGATCTTTTGAAAACATGAGCAAAATCAGGTCACTTCTTGGCTTAAAAACTTCTCGTACCTTCCAACTGTGCCCATACTGAAGTTCAAGTTTGTTTCCTGGCTGACAAACAGGCACATTCTGGACCTTGCCTGCCTCTGACTCCCCTTACCCTCAGCCACTGTGCTTCCTTCAATACAGTCTTCCTTCTCTCCCTGAAGCATGCTAAGGTCTTCCCTATGACAGAGGTTTTGCACCAGCCGTCCCCTCGCCTTGGGATGGGCTTGCCCTGGTCTTTGCATGCCTGGTGCCAGTCTTATCATCAATTCTCGATACTCTTGTCCTTTCCTGGGAGAGTCCTGCCTTTACATACCCATATTTCAATTTTCTACACACCACTTCCATATCTGGTATTTTTGTATATTTATTTACTTGTGTTTCTTCCTCTCTCTCCCACTAGAACATAAGCTCTGTGAGTGTGGAACATTTTATTAAATTTTCTTTTCTTATTTTACAAAATTTTTTTATGCTTTACTTTTATTTTTGAGAGAGAGACAGAGTGCGAGCAGGAGAGGGGTGGAGAGAGAGAGGGAGACAGAATCTGAAGCAGGCTCCAGGCGCTGAGCTGTCAGAGCAGAGCCCGACGCGGGGATTGAACTCACGGAGTGCGAGATCATGACCCGAGCCAAAGTCACACGCCAACCGCCTGAGCCACCCAGGCGCCCCAGGTTTTCTCTTCTGCCAGGACTCGTTAAATATTTCTGGAATGGATGATGGATTAATTTTGTTGAAAACTAGGTGGCCGAGTCATTTTGCCACAAAGAAGTAGGTCAGCATCATAATGAGATCATATCAATGATTAGGTCAAAAAAATTCCCAGGTATGCGATTTTGATGTTTATTTTATTTTAATATTGGTAGTTTGTTTCACCAGGGGACAATTTTGTCACCCTTTATGCAGCTTTAATTATGTTTTAGAATTGCTAATGTTTTTTTCCTCCTTAAAAAATGTCTAATTTACTCCAGCTAATTAGCCCAGCTCTCTATTTGTATACATTAGGAAAAAATGAGGACAGTCTAGACACCCTACAACTTGTGAACTGCTTAAATAAATTATTGTAAATTATGGAAAAGTATATATGATTTCATTTTTGTCTCATAATCTTACCCATACATTTCTATTTAGATAGATATTCACCAAGGTGTTTGAAATTGTCTTCTCAGGAAGGGGCTTGGGATCATGCTACCCTTTAATACAAAAAAACTTTGAAAGGCTATATAATATAAGGATTTGGGATGTTTGTGTTGGAGGAGAGAACTTAAAAAAAAAAAAAAAAACAACCAAATGCCTAGTAGAGGAAAAGGAAGTAAAAATCCAAATACGGAAAACAAGATTTGCAGCTATGGCATTCAGCTGTGGCGGTCAGAGAACAGTAATTCTAGCTGTATGTCTGGCAAGCGTTGGCTCAGCCAACCGGGCATCACCACGACAGACCGTGCGTGGCCCTGAGACCGTCTTCTCTGATGTTCCCTCTCCTACTCCATTCCCTGCACACCCCAGTGGATCACATTCATGTACCTGTGTTACAAACTGGTCACGTGTAAGACACTGCGAGAAGCTTTGAGAAGGTTTTCTTTTTTGTTTTGTTTTGTTTTTTAGTTTATTTCTTTGAGTGAGAGAGAAAGCACAAGTCGGGGAGGGGCAGAGAGAGAAGGAGAGAGAGACAGAATCCCAAGTGGGCTCTGCACCATCAGCACGGAGCCTGATGTGGGATTGGAACTTGCCCACCATGAGATCATGACCTGAGCTGAAGTCAGATGCTCAACCGACTAAGCCACCCAGGAGCCCCACCACTCACCTGTCTTAAATAATGTTGATATATATCTATCCCAAGACCACCCCCTAAGACTAGTTCACCAAGATGGGGGGAAAAACATATTTTATAATCTTAACAAAATTTCAAGGCCACTCAATAATCACAAATGCTCTGAACTGAAGATATGGGTTTCAATTATGTTCAGATATAGGTAATTAATTGAGAAAAAAAATATTGTACTAAAAAAAGAGTCTGAGTCTTTGCATACAGAAGACACTTGCTTCTCATTCCACAGATTTTTTTTTTTTTTAAGTAGGCTCCACATCCAGCACGGAGCCCAATGCAGGGCTTGAATTCATGACCCTGAGATCAAGACCTGAGCTGAGATCAGGAGTCAGACACTTAACCAACAGAGCCACGCAGGCGCCCCTCCACAGTTTAAAATACAAAACCGCGAGCGGGTCCATTCATGGGGTTCATAGATTTTGAAAATGTTCATCATCAGGCAACTTCTTCCCCATGGGCTCCTCTTCTACCCACTGCTACTGGAAATGGTTGAGTCTAAGAGGACCCAAGCAACAAACAAAATGAACAATAACATGTGTTTACGGAGGGCTTTCATTTCCTGCTCCTAGTTTAGTCGCCCTTATGATCCTATGTGCAAGACTGGAACAGTTACCCTGTTGGACAGTGTGAGTCAGGAGATTTGTGATGTCCCATGATTGCCTGAGAACACAAGGCTCTTCAAGTGGGGATCGCTACTGCGGGACCCGTGCACTTTCACCTGAGTCACGCTGCCCAGGGAAGACGAAAGAGAAGAGAAATCAGGTATGTTACTATAGGGCTCTGTGGTAGCTGTGGTTTTGACTTCCTTAGCATGTTTTCAGGTCTCCATTAGCCATCGGACATTGGTGGTTTTCCTCAATCACTCCTTCTGAGTTTCCCATCACAGGATCCCAGTGCGATGTTTTCTCTCTGGGCAGGGAACTATAGACCTCTCAGAGGACCTCATGGAGGTAAGAGGAGAAATATAATACTGTTCAGTCTTTTGCCCTGAGAGTTCTAGGCAACACTAAGTTCAGAGGACCCCCAGGAGTAACATTAAAAACAATAGCAACAGTAACAACACTTAGCAGATGACAGAGTGGAAATTGTCTGCCAAAGAGTTCTATCTTTTTCTATCTCTCCAGGCAATCTGACCAATTTATTAATTTTGACATCCAGCTAATAACACATTGGGAGATAAGCTCGCTGATGAATGTTTTCATTTGGAACACAGGCCATCGATGTTTGTAAGGCATGCGACACTGTTAAATTAAGGCTTATGTTCTGTTAGTAGGGGGGAAATACCGTGTGTTTCTTGAACGGAACTCATCAGATAAATTCTCTTGGCTATAAGCACTCAGACCGCAGGGATAAGCTGAAAGCAAACCATTGGATTATCTTGGTCTACTCACATTTTTGCAGTTAATTGTTCCATATAAAATTTCCCTTCTCCAGCTCCGCAGTTGAATCTTGACTATGTTCATGAGAAATGAGCCAGGCTATCTATTATTTATTTCTCAAATTATCCTCACTTAGCATAAGGTTTGATCAATAAAAATTAAATAGCTAAGGGGCCAACATGGCAAAAAAGTGATACTCGAGAGGCAGACATGTTTAAAAAGGGATACACGCCCAACACGGGGATTATAAAACTTCATTGTCAGATTTAAAGTCCAAAGGAAAGAACCCACCCCCTCCCCACCAGCACTTCCAAACACAAAGACACTACTCCAAAGAGGATGAAAATGAATGGTACCAGCCCCAATTTTTGAGAACCTGGCAGCTGAAAGAATAAGGGTTAGGTCAATATGAGATACTTCTAATAACAATGGCATAGAGTCAGAATGACTACCACCATTTTAAAGGCTTACTGGTATTATTCTAAATTATTTTTTAACGTTCATTTAGTTTTGAGAGAGAGATACAGAGTGCGAGTGGGGAAGGGGCAGAGAGAGAAGGAGACACAGAATCAAAAGCAGGCTCCAGGCTCTGAGCTGTCAGCACTGAGCCTGATGCGGGGCTTGAACTTACAACCGTGAGATCATGACCTGAGCTGAAGTTGGATGCTTAACTGACTGAGCCACCCAGGCACCCCTGGCATTATTCTAAAGCAGAGACCTGCTAACTGTGGCCTGTTTTAAAAATTTTTAAATAATTTTTTTAATGTTTATTTATTTTTTGAGAGAGACGGAGACAGAGCATAAGTGGGGGAGGGGCAGAGAGAATGGGAGACCACAGAATGGGAGACACAGAATCCAAAGCAGGCTCCAGGCTCTGAGCTGTCAGCACAGAGCCCAGTGCAGGGCTGGAACCCACAAACTGTGACATCATGACCTGAGCCCAAGTCAGATACTTAACTGACTGAGCCACCCAGGTGCCCCAAACTATGGCCTGTTTTTAGAAAGTTTCATTTGAACCGAGCCACACCCATTCGTTTACATGTTGCCCGTGGCTGCCATTTCTCTACATTGACAGTGTAGAGTATGGCCACAGAGACCTATGACCTAAAAGCCACAAATATTAATTCTCTGACCCTTGATGGAAAAAGTTAGCTCGACTGTGGTCTCAATGGTCTTCCAGCATTTTCCTTTTCACCCTTACAAAGACTATGAGGCAGGTTGATGCTATTTCCATTCCCACTTTACAGATGAAGAAAATGAGGCCCAGAGGGTATCGAGTAACTTCTTCAAGTAAAGCCAGGGCTCAGCCCACTACTAATCGTAAAACTTAGCTTTTTAATGAACCGACAGTGCTGCCTCCCTATTGCCTACATACCATTGTCCTTCCTTACACCAGTCCCCTCTAAAACCTATAAAATATGGTGCCCAGACAAGAAAACATAGCTTCGGAAGCTAGGGTAGGAGCCTCTAAAGGGCAGACTGTGGGGTGGGTGCAGGAGAACTTACTGGGAAGCCCCTTTGGGATCATGCATAAGGTAAATATCAGCCAGCAGTCAAAGGTGTCACCACAAAATTAAAACTTCCCTGCCCAGACATACTCTCTCCTCGCTCCCCACAACCTCTGATGATCTTTAGTAATTTAGGAAAAACTCAAGGATTTCCTTACATGCTCTAAGCCACAGAACAACAGGACACAAAACAATACCAACACAGAACTTGCAAGAACTCTGTGGCAAACTTGTATCTGAGATCATCTTGTTCCATCTCAGATGAGAAAACCAATAATGCATAAAGACCAACAGACAGCATGGTTGCTTGAAGGAATCTGTCATTTCCGTGACACCTTGAGAATGACAGGCGCTTTACGTACATTCATTCTGACCGTCACCACCACCTACACATCAGTATGACTGTTGCCATGCTACCACTGAGGAGAGCCACCATAGCCACAGATCTGCTGAGGGGCAAAGGATGTGATCTTTCTCCATGGCCCCTGTTTGGCTCCAGATATCACTGTCTTCCGTTTTCATTTGGGATCTGCACATTCTCTTCCCATGTTAGCCCTGCCCCTGCTCCCCGGGCTTGCCGAAGGCCCTTGGCTTCTCTGATTTGAACTTGTGGGAGCTCTCTCAGGGCTGACTTATGCTCTCATGCTTAGTCCTCCACTTTTTCCTCTACCCACCAGCAGGAGGGGGATGCCTTTGACCTCCTGCTCCATGCCCTCCAAGGACTCTCTCTGCCCCTCAGCTCTTGGATGGTCACTTCACCTAAGAGAATGCCCCGGCAAAAGTTCTGGCTCCCTCTCAGTCTCAGTCTTGGCAAATCCAACTTCTATCCCTGGTAACATGTGCATAGTTCACTGTGAAGATCTCCACTGAGGTGGGCTCCAGATGCTGCAGGAAAACTGAAAATCAGTGCTCCCTCTGCAAAGTTCCGAGTGCATGCATATATTCCTTATCGAGAAAAGGTGGTGGATGGATGTGGGGGGGAGGGAACCCATTTATTTTGGACCCATCATGGCCAGTCCTTTACTACTGTTGGCCTTCATGTCCCCATCTGTCGAAGAAACGTTAAGGTGCCTAGTCCACAGGGCTATTGGAAGTAACAGAGACAATAAATTGACTGACCTCTGAACTCCTGACTCAAAGGGCGCTGAATAATCATTGGCACCATCGTTCACACTGCATAGACTCCTGCCCAGGGGATTTTTGTCTCTAAAACTATGTGCCCAGAGGTGCCTCTCTAAATCTCCCCTTTTGCTCTAGTCCGTTGCTTCTCAAAGTGTGGCCCTTGGGCAAGCAGCATCAGTCCTCATGCAGGAGCCTGTACGAAATGCAGAATCTCAGGCCCTTCTTCAGACCTCATGAATCAGAATCTGCAGTGAAACAAGATCCCTGGTGATTCTTGTGAAGTTTGGGAAGCACTGCTCTATCTTATTCTTCCCCAGTAAATATCACCTGTAATTTTTGTCCCATCATAATCAAATTTGATGATTAGATTTGTCCCAATCTAATCATGTTAGATTCCTATTGCTGCTATGACAAATGATCATGGATGGAGTGGCTTAAAACCCCCCAAATTTATTTTCTTGAACTTCTGGAGGCTGGAAGTCCAAAAGCAGTTCTCCCGCGACGGATCTGTTCCACTGCCTCTTCCAGCTTCTAGAATCGCATTCCTTGGCCTGTGGCTCCTTCTTCATCTTCAAAACCAGCAGAAAGCATCTCACTTCAGCCTTCCCGTGGCTTCTATCTCTCCCTCTGCTTCCTCTTTAAGGATCCTTGTGGTTACATAGAGGGCCCAACTGGATAATCCAGGAAAATCTCTATATATGAAAGACCCTTACCTTAATCCCATCTACAAAGTCCCTTTTGTTATATAAGGTAACATTCAAGGTTGTAGGGATTAGGACGTGGGTATTTGGGAAGATCATTATACAGCCTACCATACCTGGGTCTCCATCTGGCACTTGGTAGCTCTTTAACAGAAGTTAGTTGACATTGCTCTTCATTTGGTGGATGTCACAATTAGCATGTGCCCACCTGGAGATGCCTTCATGGAGACAGGCAACTAAATAAATGGACCACAATTGATCTTAATCAAATATTAATGAACATATCCCTCAGATTCATATGTTTTCAATGGAAGAAGTAATTAACCTTCAAGACTTCACAAAAGAGGTGAACTAAGTCCTGAGAACTGAATAGAAACTCTGCAGGTGACTGAGACAGGGAGAGACACTTCAAGCAGAGAGGAGAGCGTTTGAACAAGCATGGAGACGTACAATAGCAAAGCCCATTCAAGGGACTGTAAGTATTCGGGGACATAAAGCATCAGTATGAAGCCAGGAAGATCAGAAGATGAAGCAAAGGCAGTTAGGAGGGATCACAAGAGGAAGGGCTTTAAATGCCCGACCAAGGAAACTGGTGTTCATCCCGTAGATAACAGGCAAGCATTAAAGAGTTAAAATCAGGGTATTGACAAGATCAGACATGGTTGAAGAAAGGTCATTCTGGTGACGGTGTGGAGGCTCTTTTGCAAAAGCTCAGCACAATTAAATTAACGTTCAGCGCATGGTAGGTGTCAGAATAAATATCTGCCTAATGTTTCTCACGCACCATCACACTTGAACTGCCGTGGAAAAAGGGACCCGGAATAACAAGATGTTCTGTTCCAACCAGATGCCACTCTGATCGGAGTTGGGGGCCCAGCCGTTCAGTGGTAATAAACATGCTGGTTGCCGCTTCAATCCTTTTTAACTAGAGAGGGGACGCCAGGTATTAAATGGCAAAAGAGGTCTTGCCACATCACGCCTGGAAGGCATCTTCATTCCTTCAAGGCAAGCTTGGTCTGTTCTCTACTCAGTGCTTCTCAGCCTCAGATTTGTGCCAGTCATAGTCATCTGCCTTTTGAATGGGCATCTGCAGGCAGTTCCGTTGGTCAGCAGGATTAAGGAGCGCTGGCCTGGCCACCTGAGTTGTCCTTGGAGAGCCTGAGATCCATGAATCATCTGGCTTACTGTAGGTAGACAACCAGGAATTTTCCTGGCTTGTCTGGAGATGGAGATGACAGTGAAGAAGCTGATGGTGACAATGATTCTTCAATCACTTCCTCTGTGCCTAGCACTTGCTTTACCTGCATTGCCTCTAATCTTTACAACAGCGTTCCTAAAACTTTTGAATGTCACCCACAAGAAGAAATTCATTTTATAATGTAATGCACTGTACACATATATGCGTGGAAACATTCCATGAAATGACACACTCCGCGTAATCCACTGTGGCGTTTTCCGTTCCATTCTATTTCATTTTTTAAAAATTTCTCTTAATGTTTATTTATTTTTGAGAGAGAGACAGAGACAGAGTGTGAGTGGGGGAGGAGCAGAGAGAGAGAGGGGGTCACAGAATCCGAAGTAGGCTCCAGGCTCTGAGCTCTCGGCACAGAGCCCGACGCGGGGCTCGAACGAACAAATGGCGAGATCATGACCTGAGCCAAAGTCAGATGCTCAACTGACTGAGCCACCCAGGCGCCCCTATTTCATTTCATTGTTTAAATGTTGGTCATCATGTCCTAAACTGATTGAGGGATCTGTAGTGCAAGAGTAAAAGGGGGGTATGGTTGTCCCCACTCTCCTAGCAAAACAATCAAGGGTGACATGCATTTAGCACCATGCCTAGGACAACAAAGATCCCAGTCCACTGCAAACTCCGTGTTCCTCCCATCCCATCACCCTGTGTCCCGAGGCACAGAGCCTCAGGTATTGGGAGAAAAGCCTCAGCACAACAGAGAAGGGATAGTAACAACCACAACGGCAATGTCATAAGTATTAATAGCCAACCCCATTTAAGCCCTGTTGACATAATAGCCACTGTGCTAAGCGGAAGTGTAATGTGCTTCCTGATTCACGTGATGGAGAAATAGCACCAGAGACACAACAGTGCGTGGAAGGTGCGCTGAACTGAGCATCAGAAGCTTTGCCATTTGCCCCCCTCTCATGCCCCCCCACTCGCCACGTCCAGTGTCAGATTACTTAACCGGATATGGAGACCGATCATTCGCTTGACACCAGCGAAAACATCTACTAGTCATATTAGGGATCAGAAGAGGTAAATCCCTTGTAAACTGTACAAATGTCAGTTCTTTCCTTGTTCACCATTCTTGAAAGGCCCCCTTTGCAAAGAAGATGGAGAAATGCAAAGCCCTCAGCTTTGCCTCAAGAAGGCAAATATGAGTCTTGCAGTTCCCTGCTTCAGAAAAAAAGGAAAAGGCCTGACACAACAGGGGATTTTGCCAAAAACAAACAAAACAGAAAACAAAATCTGGTTTCCCTCCAGGAAAGGTAACGCAGCTGTCATCCACCTAGCTGACGTTCAAGTGGGGCTCTGTCCCTTCCAGCCTCGTGGGCTGTCGGCCTGGAGGCCCATGCTCACCCCCACTCCCCCAGAAAAGGTAGGAGGTGGGACGTTAGATGCCAAGTGCTAGTGGGCTTGAAAGTTTGTCTCCGTCCCTGCGACTTCTGCGTGTTCTCAGCTCTTCCGGCAAGGCCTTTGCTCACAAAAACTGGAGGACAAAGGGGCAGTAGATGCATGAGAAATCCAGAGCCCAGTATCAGGAGGAAGGGCTCCAAAGATTGGACAGACTGTCCTCTACAGATGGACAGACACCAGGAACTCTGATAATGGAGCCAGCTGAGATCAGCACACACAGGAAGCATGAATGGGAGAAGGAGACACAGAATCCGAAGCAGGCTCGATTGTCCTTCAGTCGTGTCCCTACCCTGCCCTCTGACCTCCAACCTCTGTCCACACTGTGCCTTCCCTTGTGTGTCTGCTCCATGCCCGAGTCGCATCCGGATGTTGGCTGTCCTTTGGTGCTGCCTCAACTTTATCACACCAGCCTCTGGGCATTCTCTTCCCCCTTCTCCTTCCCTGTCCCTGTCTCTGTCTCTCTGCCTGTCTCTTGGTCCATAGCACTTTCCTAGTACTTTAACTCATTTCATTGGAAATGTAGGTTCCAAGATTGCAACACACTAAATTTCCCAAGAAAAAGAATTGTAGAAAGAGAAGAGTGTGGATTCAAATCTCACTCTGCCTCTTACCAGCTGTGTAAGCAAATCCTTTGTGCCATTCTGCACGGGCCCTGCTGGGATAAAACCTGGGATCTGGGCTGCAGGGCAGGGTTTTAATTTTGGTTCTAGCATGTAGCACAGAGCATGCCGCACATTTGGGCGAGACACTAGTAAGTCTTAGCATCCATATCTGTAAACTGAGGGAATGATAGTACCTTCTTCCGGGCGCAGCTCCAAGGATCAGCGAGGTGACAGCACATGCGTGATGACCCCACAGCTGTCTGAGGCTCAGCTTCACCGTCTCTGGACTGCTGTGAGGACCGTGTGTGTGTGAGGTCCCTAGCACAGTCCATGGCAGCGTGAGTGACTCAACAGCTGGGATCCCTGTGCCTGGCTGGGGAAAAGAGTCCCCCTCACTCCTTCGTGATCATTCTTGGGGGTTCTCTTCATGCCTAACAATGTGCTTTGCCCATAGCAGGCTCTTGGTTAGTGGAATACCGATTGAGGAGGAAGTTAATCAAGATCAGGCCAGTCCGCAGCTCCGAAGGTGGGCCCAGGAGTGGGGAAGACGCCAGAGGAAGTCAACTTGCCGTGGATGAGAAGTGTTAGGGGATGTAATGGCTGGGCACCTCAACCAGAGTTTGGCAGGTTAATAGCTCACATCTCCTTGCATGCATTCATTCATTCATTCATTCACAAAGGAGGCCACTCCTTTCCTTCTCTGAATTTACGAAACCCAAGGAAAACTTTTGTCTCCCAACATCTCCTTCTGAAACGTCAGCTTGGCCAGACTCAAAGGCCTTCATCTCGGCATTCCAAAAAACCAGAGTCATGAGGACTGACCACTCTTGCCAGACAGGCTGCAGGGCAATAAGGAGAGCTGCCGCTGATGCAGCCTCGTGGAAAAACACGGGGCATGAGGCCAGGTTTCGGCCCTGTAGCACCAAACGTTCTCAGCTTGCTGCGCCTGTGGGTGAGTCACTCTACCTCTCTGAGTGGACAATGCCATGCCTGCCTGTTTATATGTAGATATGATGCCTCATCAACAGAGCCCCCACACTCTGCTGGGTACTTTGCATTCATTATCTCATTTAATCTCGACAACAGCCCTGTGTTGGGATTTGAACCAGGGTTGATCTGACTCCAGATGCCATGTTTTTTAATTTTTCAAAAGCCAGTTGGCTTGTGTATCATCTCCATGATTTTTGCCATAAAAAAAATGCCACCCTGCACCCCTACTATTATTTTACATATTTTACATATGCTTATCTGAAAGGGAAAATGTATTTCACTACCATGGAAGGAACACAACACAAAAAGAAGAGAAACTCAATATGAGGAACAAAACAGTGCTATAAAATTCTAGCCAGATATTAGTGCTCACTAGTATGAATCCAGGGCTCACAGAAAATAGATGATGCTCTCAAGTGGGAAAACTGAGGAGAATTTAATGGAGACATTATTAACAAAGATGTAGAACAAGGTTAAGGGAAATGAACCTGGCAAATGTCGGGAACGATTACCCACTAGGGTAGGCTTGATGGATTTAGCAAATAAAAACACAGGATGTCTGGTTAAATGTGAGTTTCAGAAAACAACAAATACTTTTTTTAGTATCATTATGCCCCGTGCAATATTTGGTATCTGCCTGTGTTAAGAGTATTTGTTGTTTATCGGGGACACAAATTTAACGGGACTTGCTGTGTTTTTCTGGCAAAGCTGCCCTAGGAGGGACAAAACGGGAGAAGTTACTAGAACACACAGGGAGTCCGGTATCTGGAGAAGAACCAATGGGGCAGGGTAGGAACTGGAGGCATGAAGATCCGAGCTCTCGCTCCTCCTCCAGTCGCCTGCTGGTATTTCCCATTTCTAGAACAATCCAGAAATGGGTGCACAAGTGCATTTGTTGACAGCCTTCCAAAGGTTTCCATGGAGATCAGCCTCTCAGGGCACAGAGCAGGGTAGAAAAAGGAGAGTGGACCTGGAGGGCAAATATGAGATGTCCAAGCACACCTCCAGGGTATTTGAGCCCAAAGTCTAATTTCTTTTTTTTTTTTTTTAATTTTTAAATGTTTTTTTTATTATTTATTTTTGGGAGAGAGAGAGACAGCACGAGCAGGGGGAGGGGCAGAGAGAGAAGGAGGCACAGAATCCGAAGACAGGCTCCAGGCTCTGAGCTAGCTGTCAGCACAGAGCCCGACACGGGGCTCAAACCCACGAACCGTGAGATCATGACCTGAGCCGAAATCGGACGCTTAGCCGACTGAGCCACTCAGGCGCCCCTATCCAAAGTCTAATTTCTTACTGTTAAAAATTTAACCAGAGTTAGAGAGGCGTCGAATATTTGCTCGTACCCAACCTGATACTTTCTCCTTAACTTAGCCAGAAAGTATGGAAAAGGGACAAATAACCTCCTCGTGAAGCGAGTGGCGTTATTTAATGTCACAGCGATGTACCACCGAAGATGATCGTGTGGACGGCTTGCACTTTGGGAAACCCTGCTGTAAGTTCAGCCTTTTTAGGGGTAGCACTAGGGTTAGAGGAGTGAGGCACTCACCTTGGGCGCACAATTAAAAAAATTTTTTTTATGTTTATTTGTTTTTGAGACAGAGAGACAGACAGACAGACAGAGCATGAATGGGGTAGGGGCAGAGAGAGAGGCAGACACAGAATCCAAAGCAGGGTCCACACTCCGAGCTGTCAGCACAGAGCCCGATGCGGGCTGGAACCCACGAACCACGAGATCATGACCTGAGCCAAAGTCAGACCACTTAACTGACTGAGCCACCCAGGCGCCCCTGGGTGCACATTTTAAAGTGACGCCGAAAACGTAATCAAGGTTAACAGTAGTCTAATACATGATTTCTAGAAATCATAATAATGCAAATATCCATGATTACCGAAACGTTGGTGTTTTAATAAAGACAGGATCCTCCCCTATGTCTGCGGAACGGATTCTTACCTTTGTCCCCCTAATCCAGCATCTGTAGGTATGTCTGCACTTGGTGGTAGTTGTACTTTTCACATCTAGGGGGTACTTTTTAGTCCCTAAAGTTATTAGCACCTTATTTGAAGTTCCCAACAATCCATGAGGGAGTCAGGAAAAGTCATGCCTGTTTTATAGTCACAGATTAGTGGTTTTAATCAGGGACCTGGGGCCAAAGCCTGTATCTGCCTCTTAGAAGGGTGGGACCAGGGGCAATTTGCAAATTTACGTTCCTGGAGTCATCGGGCCTTCATCTGCCCCACCTCGCCCTGCACTCTCCCTCCGCTCCAGAGTCCACTCAGCACCCCTGAAAGGTCACTTCTAGAATGGGCAGGGAGAGCCTCTCTCTACTGAAGACTCTTCACTGCCTACCAAACTCGTTTGCTCTCATTCGCTTGAGGAGGCTTTCACTGGTTGACTTATTTCCGGTCTTATCCATGAAAGGAGCGGAGGGAAGGTACGCGGAGGGACTAAACAATTATTTTCCCCCATAGGCACGGAGAAGCAAAGAAAAGGGGGTGGAAAAAAAAAAAAAGCAAATTTATAGAGGGAAGCAAAGAGAAAGCACCTTACTCCCCGCCCCCAGAGTCCAAGAAAATGGCAGGATGTTTCCAGAATTCCTTATTCAGAGTCCCATCCACCCGTGGAGTCCTTCCAAACACCACCTGGCTTTTTCTTTAAGCCCATTGTTAAAGGGTTTCTTTTGCTTTTAACAATGACAGGAATGAAAAAGCAAAAGCCACTTTCATAGCAACCTAATTAATTCACCTGTAGCTCTTGGAGTTTCCATTGCTTCTCCTAGTTGGAGTGAATTTTCCCCTCTCCAAACAAGAGGTAAAATTGAACTAGGAGGCTCGTAAAATATACCAAATAAATATTCACCACTGCCTCATCTGCTTATTCAAAATCACTCCTGGTTATTTACAGATTTTCTTATATAGATTCTAAAGCGTGTAATACTTTGGACGGCTCTGTACTTCTTGAGCTTTGAACAGAGCAACACATCACACCAAAATGTAGTTTTCCACTCTCTGCAAGATTCTGATTGCTGTGACCATGAACTTACTTTCGGGTTATTTTGAGAAGTGTTCCTCTTTGAAGAAGACGGTCTGGGGAATCTGTGAATCGGACACAGGGTACATATTCTAGTTTTGCCACTTATCTGCTGTGTGGTCTTGGGCAAAAAAACGTAGTCTCTCTGGATCTTATACATTTGAAATTTATAAGGTGGGAATAATAACTTCCTGGCAGGAGTTCTAGAAGAATCAAATAAGATAGTATATACGAAGGGGGAATGAAATTAGCTCCAACATACAAGGTACAAGAATGTCACATTGGTTTCTCTGAATAAAATTTAGCCTACTCACAGCCTTGTGCGTCTCCATAATAAACAAGTAAATATATGGAGGAAAAATCTATGCTGTTTACCCATCCCAGTAGGTTGGCAGATTATACAAGAACGGAATTCCTTACAACGTATGAAGGCCCTAGTGGTCCTTCACATCTGGGCCTCACTGATATGTTCCTATTACTTCCATGCAAAGCAAGAAGGCAGGGGCTTTGCTGAGGCTGAGTGTCCTGGTATCTGGGGCTCTGCCCCTTGTGAGCTTCCGCCCCCCACAGCCACTGTCCCCCAGGGCCTACCATCTCTCTGGTGTGCTGTGAGAGAGTGGAGTGGGGGTCCCAGTCACTCATGGAACCCACAGCCCTCCCCCCCATCTTAGAAAAAGTTTCCCAACACTCAACTCAGACCCAGCTGCTTCCATCTCCCCTGTTGCCCAACCCCAGAATCTTTTCCTTCCCTTGGAGACATTTCTACTCTTGTGCAAAAGTGCAGGCCCAGAGATATAGACTCGCAGCCCACAGATGTGTTTGATTCTATTTTAAAAATTGAACTAGTTGTTAAGGTTTAAAAACTGGGGAACAATAAACTTTGGTACATGCACAGAATGGATTACGAAGGAGCTGTGAACACAACTAAGAAAGATCTCCATGAACTGATTATAGAGTGATTTCCAGGAGAGATTGGTAAGTGAAAAGAGCAAAACACAAAAAGGCATATACAGAATGTGTTCGAAGAGAAAAAAAGAAAACGTACAGATCTGCGCTAATCTTTTTAAAA
The DNA here is from genome assembly GCA_028646485.1 of Cryptoprocta ferox. Classification (NCBI taxonomy): domain Eukaryota; kingdom Metazoa; phylum Chordata; class Mammalia; order Carnivora; family Eupleridae; genus Cryptoprocta; species Cryptoprocta ferox. The sequence continues at coordinate 47,075,044 of CM053563.1, forward strand.
AACACACACACAAACGCAAAAGATAAGCCAGAAAACAATGAATTGGTTACCTACAGGGGTTAAGCAGGAGGAACAGGGAGGGAGAGATACAGAAGGGGGCAAACTTCTTTGAGTATACATTTTTGTATACTTTTCTTTTTGACATTTATTTACTTTTGAGAGACAGAGAGACAGAGTGTGAGCAGGGGAGGGGCAGAGAAAGAGGGAGACACAGAATCGGAAGCGGGCTCCAGGCTCTGAGCTGTCAGCCCAGGGCCCGACGTGGGGCTCAAACCCACAAACTGTGAGATCATGACCTCAGCCGAAGTCAGCCAAGTCAGCCGCTTAACCGACAGAGCCCCCCAGGTGCCCCGCTTTCTGTATACTTTTGACTGTTGGAAGTGTGTCAATGCTCCACACATTCAAAAACTAAAGTGAAATCCACAAGGACAACTGGGAGGAGTGACGCAATCCAGTGTTAAGCAACCTAGTGTCATCGGCCGCTTACACCCTCAGTAAGTGGGTTTGTGTTAGACGGTCCAGCCCATACGAACCCTAGGGCCCGTGGCTCCCCTGATTCATCATTTTGGCACCAGCTCTCCCAGCAACTGAGTAGAGATGAGACTGTCCACTTAAGCGTCCGAGGTCATGCCTTAGCACTACCGACTTTGCAGTCAGAAGGTTAAAAATACTTTTCTCCTTTGGAAGTTTTCTCTATCCCTTCCAACCACTGCCCTTGTATCTCTCTAATCCTTTATCTCTCCCCACCTTGGAGTGAAGGGGAGTCCCACTTCTCTCTCGTTTCTTCCTTCCTTCCTTCCTTCCTTCCTTCCTTCCTTCCTTCCTTCCTTCCTTCCTTCCTTCTTTCCGTCCTTCTTTTCTGGGTGGCCTCACTGGGAATGAAGACGCAGCTTCCTCTTGGACGCTGCAGGTAAAGTATCTGCAAGGCAGCTGGGCTCTCTGCTACCACGCGTCCCCTACCCTCTGTGCTATCCCAGAAGACGTGGCCTCTCCCCACCTTGTGTCCTATTACCAAATACCACCTACTTGCCCGGACTTGGTATACCTCTGTCCCAGAAGAGGTGCAAGAAGGCAAGTGATCTGACCCCAAGGTAAATATTTGGGGGTGTCTGATAGACTAAGCTCCTGCCTTCCCTCCAACCCTGGAAAAGGTGCTCAAAGCCAAGTGGAGGACAGAACTCTGGGAAATGAAAAGCATGGGCAAAAGAGTCCTCCGGAAGATGCTTTGGGACCTGGGTGACAGCTGGTGTGATGAACATACATGGGGTTTGGAACCTGTCAACCTGGGTCGAACCCAGATTTTTCCACTCTCTAATGGTGTTTCTCGTAAACAGCAGTAAAATTAAGATAAATGTACTTTCTACTTCACGGGATATCACGTCGGCTAATGAGATGATATATATAAAAACATCACACACCACGTAGCTATTCGCTTACTTATTAAAAATTACTTCTTTCTCCCATCCACAAAGCTGGAAGGGAAGATGTATGCCAGATTTTTCCCCCTTAAAACAGGTCATTTGAAAGTATTCAGTGTAAAAGCAATATATATCAACTGTAGAAACATTATCAAGTATAGATATGCATAAAGAATAAACATTTCAGGATATTCATAAAATAATCAAGCATCACCACAAAGACCTTCCTTGATGTTTCCAGATCATCTTAACCTTATGTAGATAAGCACAGACACAGGTATCATTTTTCTGGGTGCCTTTTCAACCTGCTTAATATATTCTTCCATTGATAATATTTTCAAAGATCCCATGATTTTTAATTTTATGGATAGGAAAAACAAACCTCTTAAATCCTGACTTCTGTTGTAGAAGTTAAGATTTCCAGGTTTGGAATATTATAATTAATGCCGCAGTGAAAAATGCTTGGAGCAGAAATATTTGCATCCGTCTTTAATAATTTCCTTAATATATCTTTCTGAACAGGAATTGCTGAGTCGAACATTTACATCTTCCAAAGGTTTTTGTCTCACACACACACATTCCCTTCTCTGGTGTTTGTGCCACCTTTCACCTCCCAAAACACTCCACGTGGATCCTTTGCCCTATACCTACAGTCACACCGGACTGTGGCATTCAAAGACACACAAAGACGGTTGTCACACAATTTTCAAATTTACTGGCAAGAGAAAGGAGGTCAGCACTTACGTTTGTATTTATTTGAGCTTATGTTTTTCAGATGCTTCTTGCTTACTAACTGGAACATTCTTTTTTTTAAATGATGTTTATTTAATTATTTTGAGAGAGTGAGAGTGTGAGTGCACCTGAGTGCGAGCTGGGGAGGGACAGAGAGAGAGAGAGAGAGAGAGAGAGAGAGAGAGAGAGAGAATCCTAAGCAGGCTCCATACTGTCAGCACAGAGCCCAACTTGGGGCTCAATCCCATGAACTGTGAGATCATGACCTGAGCCGAAATCAAAAGTTGGACGCTAAACTGACTGAACTGCCTAGGTGTCCCCACAACTGGAACATTCTTAAATAAATCACTGTTCTGTCCCGATTGTGTCTTGGGCCTTTTCCATGAGTAAGGATGGTTTCTCACTTGAACTGTGTCTATCTGAAAATGACTTTCACTTCTGAGCATATGCCTTTCCATGAAATCCCATGTTAATACCCCAAAATACAGATGGAAAATTCTTGAATAGATTATATGGCCCATCTGTTTCCAATACTCTTCTTCTGGGAGTAATTTTATTTTTTACATAATTACAGGGAAGGTGGCAAAGTAAATTTACCTGGGACCCTAGGGTTTTTTAGTAAAAATAACAAAACCTCCATTTTCCCCCAAAGAAGCTCTGGTGTGTTAACTGACAGCAGCAAGAAGTGCTGTTCGAGGGGCCTTGATTAGTAGATTTGCTTTGTGTTTTATTCCCTGGGAAATATTTTATTTTCCAGACTGGGATACCAAATCACCCTTGAATGTTCCCCTAGTACTTTTTTCTGTAGAACATTTGTTTTTTTTTTTTGCTTTCTTAAATAAATGTTTGTTTATTTATTTTGAGAGAGACAGAGAGAGAGGGAGAGAGAGAATCTCATGCAGACTCAGTGAAGAGCCCGACATGGGGCTCGACCTCATGAACTGTGAGACTGTGACCTAAGCTGAAATCAAGACTCAGATGCTTAACTGACTGAGCCACCCAGGAGCCCCGAATGTTTGGTTTTCTTATAAACACTTTGGTCTTTCTTGGTTTTATACCATGCGTTCTTTCTTCAAACCAAAACTGAGGTTTCCTCCCCTTCAAAATACCTTTTCCCAGACCAAGTGGAATTCTCTTCTGCTCTGTTCTAAAAAACTGCACTTCTCTCCTGGCTCCTGCCCAGATTCATTGCCCCAATCTATTTTTTTAATGTTTTATTACTTATTTTTGAGACAGAGAGAGACAGAGCACAAGCAGGGGAGGGGCTGAGAGAGAGGGAGACACAGAATCCGAAGTAGGCTCCAGGCTCTGAGCTGTCAGCACAGAGCTGGATGCGGGACTCGAACCCACGAGCTGTGAGATCATGACCTGAGTTGAAGTTGGCCGCTTAACCGATTGAGCCACCCAGGTGCCCTGCCCCAATCTATTTGTGTTCAAGACCTGAAGACCTACTAGGAACTATTTCCTTCTCTCCCTTTCCACCCCCTTCCCTCCTTCAAGAATGGATCCAATGCCTACTTTTGCCCACAAAGAAATAAATAAGATCGAACCCTTGCCTTCCAGAATGAAATGTAGTAACAGGCGTGCAGCGCTAAGAGTACATGGTGCTCATGAACCCAGAGCACGTCTCATTTCCCCATCTGGGGAACTTAAAAGTTTTTTTTTTAATTTGACCATTTTAATTTTCTTTTGGTACACTTTCAGTAGACTGTCACCAGTCCACCAAGCTTTTCCTTTGCATCTTTAACTGTGACATACTAAAAAAGAAAAAGGAAGGATCGTAGTGAACATGAGTCAACTTTGGTGGCTGGCCAGTATCTGAGCCTCCTTCCCATGTCCGGGGAATACCCCACCTTGAACCCTGGAAGTAGACAAAACCTGAATCCCACTCTAGCACCTCATGATACCACGTTTGCTTTGCCGACCTCCCCCCTTAAGATGCAGGCTCGTGGTCCCAGCGTCGCTGACCAGATTCACACCCAACCTGGGCTTTGAAGCAAGGTAGTGGAGACCTGATTCTGGGGATGGTGGCCAGTACAGGGGCAACAATGGCAAGGTTTTCAGTGGCAACAGAGTGATGGATCAGCAGCGGTACCCAGTGTCTGCTGGTGGTGGTGGTGGCACAGAGGGGTCCCATGTTTTATCAGAAATGGTGACAGCAGTGTTGTCACCAGACAGTATCCTCAGCATAATTTCAGCCAGGGTCCTATCTGCTTCCCATCCTCCTGTTCTTCCAGAAGGTCTCCAGAGCCTGACTCTGCAGGTCCCACTAGATCGTGCGGGTGACCCAACATCCCTCCAATTAATTCCCTTCCTTTGTATGTGAGAGCAGCCAGTTTCAAGTAAGATCCTTGACGGTTAAAAGATTTGATGCAAAGTGATGCACTATGTCACGTGAAGACCAAATGACCTCATTGCTGCAGGACTGACTTTTGGCAGCATCCGGAATACAGAGAAGTAGGGGAAAATCTAGTCATCACAGCATTTTACTGGAACCCCGGGCTCAGGAGAACCTGCTCCTTAGTAATCAGTGCCATATGCACACTGCAAAACTTGATTTTGTTTGACCAAACAATATCGCCCCATCGCATCAAGTGATTGTGGTAATTTTGACTTACATTCCGTTTTACTGCTTAAAAATATAATATGTAAGCTTGTTTTGCTTTTCTGAGTTGTTCATAAGAGCTGTGAGCATAAAGCTATTACAGCAGGCTTGCATTCATGGAAGTAGTATGATGGTAATAACAGCTTCAATCAATATGCTCCGGCGTTGACAGCACTGCCCAGCCCCTGTGCCCTTAACACTCACCCCTGCACGCCTAAAGCTGCTGGCTATGAACACCTGCTACTCTCTGCCTCAGGGCTTTTGCTATGGGAGCCAGTTTAGCCTGAAAAGCCAGAAGTTCTGAAAAGTTACTGCTCCTGCAAGCAGCCCTCAGCAAATCACGGAAGGGAAATTATTAGTGCATAAATACCCCAGCTTCATCAGCGCCCAGGCGGCATAACTCAGAGGCATGTGTAATTCCCCAGGGGGGTGAGCCCCAGGTGCAACTTGAAAACGCACCCTTTTCCTGTTTCCTTTCAAAAACCATCAAACTCCTCGCTCAGTTACTAGGGCTTCCTAGGATCCTCTCCCAAACAAACTGATTGAATGCACCTCCCAGCCTCAGGGTCGGCTTGAGGCGGAGCCGGAGCTAAGACAGCACACCGTCAGCATTGTACGTTCCCCTGAATTTCCAATGTTGAGGGACTGGCAAGGATTGCACACATTCGCTCACACACCTACCAGGCTATTAGACTGATTTCCCAGCCCAGCAAGCTAAGGAAGTTCCTGGAAGAGTGACTGCCATCCAGAGAAGGGGCAGAGACAGCACACTTGGCACAGTTCCTCTGGGTCCCAGACCCCCTAAGATAGGGGCACAGCGGCTGAGGACGCTGCACCCAGCATTGGGTTTTGCTTTGCTACTGTGGTTGTATCTTCAAATTTGTATTACCATTCTAGAAGATCCTGCCCTACCAATCTACACGCTGCTGTCAAAACAAATGTTGCAATCACCTAGCTTTCCTGAATATTCCTGAATGCAACTCAGCATCACTGAAGGTCACCACCTCCTCTTGCAGGGTTGGGGGATGGGGGGAATAGGGTCAGTGCCCAGGATCCCTAAACACCATCCCTGCCTGACCTCTCCATGCTCACAGAAAGCCCTTTCTCCCTAGTGATTTATCGCATTTGAGAAATCCCGCGGCACATGGAGGAGAGGAGCTGTGAGGCCACATGAGGGCAGCTTGAGTAGTGGGAATGGGGTCAGAGTTCACATTAGCAGTAACACGCGGGCTGTATTATCACATGACCTCCACTTACTCTGTGTCGTGTTGCCCCTCCATTGCTGCTTATCCTGGCCAAAGCATCGACCCCCACCCCCATGCATCTCATCCTGCAGCCTGCCTCAATTCCACTGTGGGCATGATTGAATCAAATCCTTAAGATAAAACAAGACAAAACAACACACACACACACACACACACACACACACACACACACACAAGCGTTGTTCCCGATTACCAACTGGATGAACAGGTTCATGCAATGCCAAAACTCAAACTCGTATCGGAGAGACCGTCCTATTTGGAAATGCAGGGGTGTAGTAAATTAAAGCACGTCCTCTTACTTTCCCCTCTACAAAATATGAACTGTGTCTAAAACAAGACTGCCCAGGATGATTTAGCAGCCTTCTAAAATCAGCTTCAGATTTATTCAGTTGTCTGGAGTGAGACCTCCGGACATGAAACAGGCTTCTGAGCTCTTCCAAAGGACAAACAGTATCCCAGCTTGGAGACATTCCCCGGGTGTGTGTTGTCATTTCTGTAACAATCATTTCTGATCAATGTCGTTTCTGCAGAGACGGCCCTTGTGCCAGGCCACTGCCAGCACTGACGACTGATGTGACCTCAGCCCCTGGGCTGGAAAATCCCTTGAGTATCAATTAGTCTGCGTATCTCCTTTTACCAACTGGAACAAGGACATTTCCAAAGTCGCACAGGCAGCAAGTCAAAACCACGGGCCTCCTCACTCACAGGACCAAAGGATCCGTGACTTCTGGCAAGATCTCTCGACTTTGACGCTAGGACATTTGGGGCTGGATCATTCTTTGCGGTGGGGCTTGTTCTGTGCATTGCAGGATGTTTAGCAACATCCCTTCCCTCTGCCCGTTAGACGTCTACAGCACCAGCTGTGATGACCGACATCGTCTCTAGCCATGGCCAAATATCCCCAGAGGGGCAAAGTCACCCCAGGCTGAGAACTACTGGCTTGGAGGAATAATTATTGGTGCCACCTGAGCTAAAGTTGGCTCAGCTATGTTTTGTTGGCCCTAGGTAATATTGGTTGGGACTTTAGAAATCTGGGACATTTCACATAAAAATCCAGACTTCTGGCTTCTCTTGAACATTTGGAAGATGTGGCCTACATTCTGTGAGCACACGTCTCACACGGCCATGACGGACTGAGGTTGAGTTGAAGCCAGTCCCTGTAGAACGGCCGTCTATCTGCTCTCCTGTTGGTTACACTCCCCACTACTCTCTATTGTGCCCCACACCAGACACTTGAATAAGTTTCATCATCTTCTCGGGCCCCATTTTACTGTTTAAGTCTTCTCAAAACTGTTTGTAGTTTTATTTTCTCTTGAGCAAGCTTCTCAGCTTATTAAGCAGGGGTCATGCCAGTTTCTCCTCGTTTCCTCTGTAGGGCCTAGCCCTGAGCAGACATTCAGAAATAGTTATCCATTGATTTCCAGAGCAGCATTTCCCAAAAGATATCCTGCAGAATGCTTGCTGTGGACTTCAAGGAAAAGGGGCTAAAAGTTGAGCAAGGTTGGATGAAACTGCCTTCTGTGCCCCCCATTTAGAGATTCAAAAGTCCCAACTGTACAAGGATCTAAATGGTCCTGTGGGGCGCCTGGGTGGCTCAGTTGCTTAAGCATCTGACTTCAACTCAGGTCATGATCTCACGGTCTGTGGGTTCGAGCCCCGCGTCAGGCTCTGTGCTGACAGCTCAGAGCCTGGAGCCTGCTTCGGATTCTGTGTCTCCCTCTGTCTCTGCCTCTCCCCTGCTCACTCTCTGTCTCTCAAAAAGAAATAAATGTTAAAAAGAAAATTTAAAAATAAATAAATAAATGGCCCTGCATTAAAGAAAGCTGCTTGACTGCACTTGACCTAGAGTGTCTCAAGCAAGTTTGACCACAGACCTCCTTAGTACCCTAGCCTTAATCACAATCCCAAGAAACTACTGTTTTATTGAATGGACTTTGGAAGTTGTTAGCTTAGAACTCTAAACTTTTCAGACTGAACGTAGTTGTTGAAACACTAAGTGACGTGACAAAGGCAGTTACAGAGACCAGCATATAAAGAGTGATTCTTCTCAGTACATATGCTCATTTGCGTTACCTCTTTTAAATTTCCCACACGAATTTGTAAAGTTGGTGTGATCAATAGCCCCATCTTACAAATCAGAAAACAAAGCAACAGAAAGATCAAGGAATTAGCGCATGGTTACATAGCTAGGAACAGTTCAAGCCAGGATTTGAACACAGCCTGTCCCCACCCCAGTTTCTATGCTCTTATCTTCTAGTGATACTGTCCTGCCTCCCTGGGACATTGTGTCATACTGTTGGCATGTTTGTCTCCCTCTCAGGACATGCACCAGGCCTTAGTCTTGCAGGAAGCAGAAATGGAATTTCTGTCCATTCACCTACTACCATGTGTGGGAAATGATACTTGGAAGAGCCTGTCGTGGTATCTCATGTAGTTTTTCACATCAGGCCTGAAAATTAGGTCTTCTGGTTCTTATTTAATTTGGGCAATTCTCTTAACCTCTTGGAGCTTAAAAGCCACATACTAGTAAATGGAAAACTGGGATGTGAACAAGTTCTGGAAACAAGGTTATGTGCTCCTTCCACTTTGCTTATTTCATAGCAGGAATACAGGAACTGGATGAATAGATGAGTGGATGGATGATGGATGGATGGATGGATGGATGGACAGAGAGATGAATGGGTAGTTGGATGGAGGAAGGATGAATGGATGGGTGAATGAATGAATGGAGGGATGGATGGATGATGGATGGATGGATGGATGGATGAAGGATGGACATATGGATGAGTGGATAGATGGATGGATGGCCAGAGAGATGAATGGATGGATGAAGGGTGGAGGATGGATGGTTGAATGGATGGATGGATGGATAGTTAGATGAATGAGTAGATGGATGGATGGATGATGAATGGACATTATTCCTTGCCTACTTACTTTGGATAAAGCAGCCCACTTAACTTTGTGAAGAGGAAGGTATACTAACAGGAATGGGGTAGGATGCCTTCCCCCAAAGAACTTTTCTCCTGGGGCTTGAGTCTTCTAATCTCAGAACAGGAAAGGCAAAATGTGCCTTTCTCATACTGAGCATTTCCAATTTACACTGAGCTCTTGTAGCTTCACACCGTCATTACTCTGAGAAAGCCCCGACCAACTGGATATGAGCCAATAAAATAACAAAGGAAACAAAACTCTCCGGGAAACCAACTCTTAGCCCCAAAACATCAGGGAAATAAGAGACTGAGTTAGCTAGAGGGTTATTTCATCCTGATTTATAGTATGGTTCTCTCGGTTTATATGAAAAATGGTAATGATGGGGTAGGGAAGGGACTGCTCCTCCTTTCTGGTTTCTCTTAGACTCCATCTGAGGAGTAAATGCTTTGTTTACTTCTCAACCTGAATTTTACATCCCCACCCCATTACCATTATTCACAATGATCTATAGCAAAGTACTTTGGGGAAAACACAGCTCTCTGCAACATTTGAAAGAGGCAGACAGCATCATTGTAGCGATGATTCATGCAAGAAATCAAGCAGCTTCACACTAGGGGGAGAGCCCTAGATAATATTCAGGGAAAGGGGTAAAAGAAATCACTCAGAAATTATCTTTTAGCATGAGCAAGTTTTCAAAACCATAAACTATTTGATTTAAATTCCTAACTCAGTCCTATGTGATAGATTCTTCCTACTTGGCCAACCACATGTACCAAACAATACTAAATAATTGATAAGATCATCTCGCTATGGATAACAGCTACTTATGGAAAAAAAAGGTAAAGTGTTTCTAATTCTATTCATACATGATCATGTTCATAAAGAGGCAACACGGTTTTCAGTATCTTAGGACGAGTATCTTTTGGTTATGGAAAGAGCATTGGGTTTTCTTGTTAACCTCCATTATAAAATTGCAGTTGAATGACTATGAAGAGAAAATTTTAAGAGGGTGAAACACAGTTTTAAAGGAGTCGATGAGAGAACAGTGCTGAGTCACAGGGGTTGGGCTCCCTGGATAGCACTATGCTTTCAGGAGGCATGGGGAGGACCGGCCTCCATCCTCCGTACATTCTCCATCCTCCTCCAGTGGCATCTCTGTAGCATTGCTATACCTCCCAGTGCTCTCTCTCCTCTTTCCCATCAGTTGTAGACTCCTGACTTTTACCCAGGACAAAGTCAGTTAAGTAAGAAAAGACTATATTTCCTAATTTCCTTTTCCACAGGATGTGGCCATGTGACTAGGCTCTGGCCAATAAGAGGGAAGTAGATGGACATAGAGGACTCTTGAAGTCTCTTTCTAAAAAAAAGGAGGAGGGCCTTTCTCCCCCTCCCACCCGCCTCCGTCTTGTTATCTGGAACATGGATGTGAGGGCTGTAACTTGAACCATGAGAATGGGGGCGGGTCCTTCCTCCAGGTGAGGTACGGAGCTGGAAGGGACATTGATCAATCCTTGGTGACTTTGTAGAGATTCCATACCATCCTTATGTATGCCATCTTCTTTAAGCCCCTTCTTACGTTGCTGTTGTTGTTATTTGTCGCTGAATCTGCTACTTTACTATCACTTTCACTGGGAAGTCTTCTCTGACCCTCTAGACAGCACTTGATATTTCTTCTTTACAAGTGCTTATCAGGCTGGTAAATGATTTCATTACTTATTTAATATTTTTTAATATTTGTAGCAGAGACTGTCAATGTTCCACCCACACCCTCTTGAAACTCATTGCCATGCACGGTGACCCAGCATTACACGGAAGCACTCACAACACTTTCAGGATAGCTTGGTCTAGCCACTGACTCCACAGCAGCCCCCACACAGGGCAGACCACAGGGGCAGACGGTTAGTGGTTAGTACATCGTCACCAACAGCCCTAGACCAAGGACTGACAGGAGTCAGGAGACACTCCATTCACCTTGCCTCCTAAGAGGGCACCTTTGAGGAATGTTCTCCACGGTCATCTAGGGTTCTCCAGCACCATTCAACCTGAGCCAACGACTGATAACCTGCTGGGTAATGTACCCTGTTATCAACTCTTTCCCTTTTTGGTCTCATTTCCACCGACCCCTATTTCCTGGAATCACCACAAAGATAAGCCATTTGCATTCAGATATTTGAATGTAGAAAGATTTGCTTCTGGGGACCCCAACCTAAACTAATATCTGCCTCCTTAGGAGGAACGCTACCCTTTTAGGACAGGGAACATGCTTGTCTTATTCACCATATTATCTGCAGTATTAGCAGTGGCCCAAAGCCAGCACTCAAAAGGGGACAAATACGTGTCAGTTCACTTTTTTCTCCCTTGGACCATTTAGAGTTAGCTGCCTGCGACTGGTCCTATGAGATATAATTAGCAAGCTTACTCTACCACATTGAGGATGGCGTGCACACCTAGCCTGTACTTCTCTGAAAATAATGCTGGCAATCCTGCTCCGTTATCTTTTAAATTACATCAACACCAACTATAGGAAATCATGGCACATGTCCCTTCATACGAGCCCTTGGATTTTACTAAGAGTTTTCAATGCCATGAATGTCCTCCCTTTCTTCACTGTTGACCTTCTAAATTTGTCTCCTTGCTCTTGACCCATTCTATAGAATTTTGAAGTATATAATAGCATATAAAACCACAGACATTGCAGCCTAGTGGGGAAGTATCCACATTTTAGACTCAAATGGCTCCCACTTTACATCCCATCAGTGCCACAAACTAAGTTGTTGACCTTGAGAAAGTTATTCAGTTTCTATTAAATCTCCTTCAGTGTAAGATCGGGATCATAGTGCCTCTGGCATAGAATTACTTTGTAGATTAAAGAATATGATGCGTGTATAACAAATGATCCTAATTATATTGAAGAAAGTACAAGAGAAGAAATATTATTAAGGGATATAGCTAGGGGCACCTGGGTGGCTCCGTCGGTTAAGTGACCGACAGCTGCTCAGGTCATGATGTCAGTTTGTGAGTTTGAGCCCTGTGTCAGGCTCTGTGCTGACAGCAGAGATCCCACTTTGGATTCTCTGTCCCCCTCTCTCTTTGCCCCTCTCCCCTCTCTGTCTTTCAAAAATAAATAAACATTAAAAAAATAAAGGATATGCTGAAGACATTGACTATTTGTCCTAGGTCACATATTTCTCCAGATAAGTTACAGAACCATTCCATGTTATTTAGAAAACCATTCCCAAAATTGTACTAAGACTGTTTCCCATATATTCTTACTCAAAGCCCTCGTTTCTGTTGGCCACTCCCTCGGATGGCCAGCACCTTGAGGGGTTCCTAAATTTGACCCTCAGTCCTCTTCTCAAATGTGCACACAGCTGTTCCCAGCCCTGTACCTGTGGATAGAGCTGAGCTGTAATACTACGTTTCACCAGAAGTGGCCGCTGTTTGACATCGTCCTACAACGTAAGCTATTTCACAACTTGAAGCTCCAAGCGAGGGAACGCCCAGGAAATCCATTTTACAAATTGAAAATAGATTTAGTGTGTTGATTTGGAGAGGTGCCTTGCAGCATGGCTCTTGCCACATTCCGCCGGAGAGGAGCAGGTCTGGGAATACTTAACAATCCAAATAATGGTATATAGGACTCACAGAAAGGTTCTCCTCCCCGAGCAGCACAGACCGGAGTGTTTCCTCTCAGTTGTTGTGACAATCAGCAGCAAACCAATTATAATCTGGGGTTTGTAAACAGCCAGAAGATTCCCTTGGAGGGAGTAATTATATTTCCTTTAACATATACGGCAAACAATTTTTCTTAAGCATGCTATGTGCTGACTGCAAAGTAGATTTACTTTACGAACGCTAAAGGAAAACCCTCAGGATGAAGGCAAGGGATTTTGGGTGGGACAGAGATATTAGGAGGCCGATAAATGAGCAGAGAACATTAAAAATGTCATGGAGTATTATTATTCAGGAGCCGAACTGGCTTGGCCCATTCGAAGAAACATGCATGATGAGATGGTAAGGGCATTGATGTTAAACTCAGTTTTCTCTTTTATAAAGTGTGAATAATAATGCTTACCTAATAAAGCTATTCTGAGAATCAAATTACAAAACATACCTGAAGTGTCCAGATCAGTAGATATCCCAAAATAATATCATATATTGTGGATGTTATCAGCCTCAAACCCATATCCCTTTCGAACTCACCATTCCCTATACAAGACAATGGCTTTCTACCCAGAGCATCCAAAGTTCTGTGCCTGGGCATTCTCTCAGCCCAGGTGCATGGGGGAGGTTGGAAGTCCCAGGGAGTTCATATGTCCAGGAATAGCCCCTAGCCATGCAGAAAATTTAGTGATAAATACCCATGTCCTCGCTTCTTGGGCAGGGCAACTCGGACCCTTCCACAAGGGTCTCCTGTGGGTTTGAGTCCCCTCTGTGCCCGTGCTCACCTGCTTATTAATGCACCCTGGATGGCTTCTCTGTCTCACTTTCCTCTCTCTGATGGGAGTTCCTGGGATTACTTCCAAAATAAACCATGGGCACTCAAAGTCTTGTTTCAGGATAGAATCCAGCCTAAACACTATATTTCACAATAGAAACAGGATTCCTAATTTGGGTTCATAACTGGGTTTACAATGACATGTTCAGTTCACTAACCAGGCTTGTCTATTCAGCTTCCTATCCATCCCCTCTTCCATCCCCCAGCCACTGCCTCAGTTGAGGCTCTTGTTATTTATTTGTTTGTTTATGTCTGCACTATAGTCTCTGACTGACCTCCAGGCTTCCAGCAAGTCTATCATCTAATCTACCACCCACTTACTGCCAAAGTTATTACCCTAAAACACAGTGATGCCATTCTCTGGTTTTTGTTTTTTTTAAGACTTCAGTGGCATCCATGATTATGTTTTAAATTTTATAACATGATACGTAAAACACTTCAAGAGCTGGTTTGAAGCAATCTTTCCTCTAGTCTCCAATGATTGCTTACTCCAGCTGATACTCAGCCCACACAGATCAAGACAGTGTCTTCTCTCACCTGTTACCTTTCCATGTGTTTGAATGTGCTTGGGATCTCAGTCCTCTGACTGAAGAACCTGGCTTATCCTTCAATGTCTGGCTCAAATGTCTGCTCCTCCAGGAGGAGCTCTCTAGCTCCATGGCTAAGTTCCCTCCTTTGGGCTACCACAGTAGCATCTGCATTCACTGACTCATTCATTCACTCAACAAGGTTTTTTTTTTTTCTTTCTTCTGAGCATTTTCTACTATGTACCAATCATGTGCTAAGCCCTAGGGAAACCATGCTGGATAAAAGCAGAAATTGCCCCTGCCCACAGTTGGAAAAAGGAAACAGACAGTAATTATCAGGTGATCATATAAAAAAATTCATTACAAACTTCCATGAGAGTTTACCATAAAGGATGCAGACCCAACCTGCAGAAAGGAGGAAGGGGTGCTTAAGTTGAAAGTGAAGTAGACGATAACACCAGGTGAAGGACGTGCAACATACGTTCCAGGCCAAGGGATGACAGGTGGTAGGAGGGAACACAGTACCATTTTTGAGGAATGGAAGGCCAGGGCATTTAGAGCACAGAGGCACAGGGAGAATGGAAGGAGGAGAGGCCCTTATACCATTCACTGTGTCATTTCCATTTCTTGGCTGTGTCCTTCCTGCCTCATGCTTGAGAATAAGCTCCTTAAAGGGAGGGACTATGTGTCACTGAAAGTCCTATTCACCCCGGCACTTAGCACAATGCAGATAAACAAAATTAATGTACCCATTTTATGGATGAAGTTGCTGAGGATCAATAAGGTTGAATGAGTCGCCCGAGGTCCCCAAGGTGGCGGTGTTTGCGCGGTAATAGAATATACATCCATCACTCCTCCACTAGGAGGTTTCTCTGAACAGCCTCAAGGCAATCTACCCGCCTCCCGCCAACACCCCCTACTGCCCGTCCTGCCCCTCCTGCCCGTCGTTTTTCTAAATAGCCCAAGTTTCTCTATAAGCTCCTTTTCAAAACCTCCTTTTCAAAACCCAAAAAGCCAGTTCCTGGGGCGTGCGTGTGTGTGTTGGGGACGGGGCGCACAATGATCTTCTGGTGGTCAAAACAAAAAGAGGACCCTTTTCTGGTACAGGATTCTTTTCTGAAGCCTCTTTGGTGGCTGATGAAATGGTGCGCGGGTGGTGAGAATGAGCCATCACAAGAGGCTCCTGGTGATGCCCGGTAAAGAGCATCCGCGCTCTGACCCGGAGAGTCTGGAGTGAAAAAGATCCTGGTTTAGACTCTTCGAGGGAGTAAGTGGGATTTCTCGTTTCCCGCTTCCCGAACCTTTTTGCCCTTTCAGCCGGCACCTGCGATCTGGGAAACAGCCCCGTTTCCCGTCTACCCCGCCTGCCGCCGCAGATCCGTGCGAGAGGAGGCAACCCTGTCTCCGGGAGGCATCCTCCAGGCCCAGACGTTCGTCTCTGTCCATTTCCAGGCGCCGAGCCTGCGCCGTAAATAACAAAGTACTGCGCCGCCCGCGGGGACGCGGCGTCCTCTCTGCGTGTTTTATTCACGAGTCTTGGGCAAGTCTGGGCTCTGGGGCTGCGATCAGGAGCCCGGTTTGAGACTGGCTCTGGAACCGGAGTCTAGGCTTCGCTTGGGCAGGGAAGAGAGGCTGGAAGCGAGGGTGGGGCGGGGGGGGGTGACGGGGTGGGGCGGGCGGGGGCGCGGCTCTTGCGAGGATTACGGCGGAGGCTGTGGCCCTCCGCGCCGCTCGCAGAGGCTGCAGCCATTGCACAGCCGAGCATCCCACATTCAACAGGAGGAGCCCGCGGGAGCCGAGCCCGAGCCCCCCGCGCCGCAGCCGCCGCAGCCCGTGCGCCCCGCGGCCCCGTGCGCCATGGCCAAGGAAGGCGTGGAGAAGGCGGAGGAGACGGAGCAAATGATCGAGAAGGAGGCAGGCAAGGAGCCTGCCGAGGGCGGCGGCGGCTCTCACCGCCTCGGGGACGCCCAGGAGATGCGCGCCGTGGTGCTGGCCGGCTTCGGGGGGCTCAACAAGCTGCGGGTCACCCGGAAGGCCATGCCCGAGCCGCAGGACGGCGAGCTCAAGATCCGCGTCAAAGCCTGGTCCAGTATCCGCGTCTTTCTCGCCTTCTCTTTTTGCGCGCTCGGCGCTCCCGGGGCGGGGGTGGCGGAGCCTCGGCGCGGCCGCTGCGCGGGGAAGAGCGGCCGTGGGCGCCCCCTCCGCGCCCTCCCGCGGGTCCCAGAGCCTCCCCGCGGCCGGCGGCCGCTGGGGACGATGCCGCGAGGTGGCCCTCGCCCTCTCCAAGCCGGATCTAGGGGTGACCGGAGGGGACTGTGAGCTCTCGGCGGGGAGGCACGGGGTGGATGGTGGCGCCCAGCGCCCGGGGTCTGGAAGATTGCGCGGCGGGGGCTCTCCGTCGGTTAGGACAGCTCAGCGGCCGGGAGAGGGAGTTTGAGAACACGGTTAAAGAATAATAATAACCGCCGGATGACCGCGTACCAGCCATCGTTTTTAGAGTTTCAGGTGTGCGGTCTTATTTAATACTCCCTGGGACCCGATGAGTTAGGTACCATCGTTGTCCATCGTTTCAAGTGAGGAAACCAGGAAGCAGAAAGAGTGATTTGCCCAAGGCCTCCCTGCCGCCACTCACTGACCTGGCCAGGATTTGATACTCTTTAAACCTCTAGGCTGTAGTCCTGCTGGGTCTGGCGACCGAGTGAGGGCTGGGGAAGTGCGGTCTCCCTCCCCACTCCTGCACTCTGCCCCTCTGGGTTTGGGGAAAGGCGCCGGGAAGCGGGAGGCGGGCCATCTGAGCTTGGTCAGGGGCGAGGCCAAGCCTCCCTCTTCCCCGTCAGCGTCTTCTCTTCTTCTGTGCTTCTCCGAAGACGAAAAACAAGCAACCAGTAGTCTTCTCCCCCCATCTCGAAAGGAGCTCAGCAATCCGAGGACCCTTCTGGTCCCCACTCCTCCTGGGGGAACTTCAGAGTTAGGCCCGGGCTGGGAATCCCCGTGGAGCGCCTAAGCCTCTCTGTGTGCTGTCACTCTGTGATCCTCTCTCTGAAGTTCCAGGAAGGAGGGCTCAACCCAGAGGGTTCACTGGATCCAGTGCTCTCAGTTCGTTATGCATCAGCCTGGGAAGCTCCCAACGGGGGATTTGCCCTCAGCATAGTGAGACAGACTCACCCTTTCTCAGTCCGGGTTTTAAAGTCCCCAACAGACACCGCTCCGCCGAAAGCAGCCGTCAGCCTACCTGTCCCTAGGTTAAATCCCAGACGTGGCCTCTGGGAACAGATGAAGAGGCAAGAACGGCGCAAGGGAGATTCTCCTCCTCCCAGTCTCTGCTCTAAGAGCAGGTACAGGACTCCCCTGGCGGGCTGGAAGGCAGCTGTCAAGAGAAGCAGGCACTGGTCTCTGACTCGCTCTACATACATGTAGCTGGTCAGAGTTGACTCCAAACATGACTTTTGGGAATTCAGGGTAAGGGGAGAGGCTTTTGCAAACTGGGGGATCCTATGCAGTTCTATTTTGTTAACTCTGCTGAACAAAGCAGATTGATCCCAGAAGGCAGTACTTACGTCTGCCCTTTTCACCAACAAATCCCCAGTGCCTAGCCTAGTGCTTGGACGGTATGTCCAGCATCAGTTACTACTGAAGGACTAATGAATGGATTGAGAAAAGACGCGCTTGGACGGGGATGATAGAGTCATGTTTTTTTTTTTTTTTCACTTGCTGGTGGAAGAACGGCTCTTAAAACTAAAGCTCCGCATTGGTAATTCTCCTTTCTCAACCACTGATTAGAAAGATGATCTGTACGTGGATGTGTATATATAATTTATGACCCTTCATCCGAATTGGATTCTAGGACTTTTTTTCAGAGGGTATGTTCAGAGAGTAAAAATGTTGAAGCTACTGTTTAAAGAAAAGAGCATCATTTGCAGTACAAATAGGTCTGGGTTCTCTAGTCTTATGCTAATTGCATAGACGCTGATAGGAACTGAAGCGTTTTGAAATAATAAACGTCAAGATGAAAGCCAAGAGATTGATTTTCAAAGCCAGATGCACAAGCCTGTTCTTTATTGGAGCTGCGCGCGCACACACACACACACACACTGGAATCACTGCAGATTCCCCACCCCAGTTGTTCAGTAAGCCAACCAGACATGGGGGAACATTTGGAACCCAGTATTGCAAGGGGCCCAGACTGATTTTCATTTCCCCAAGCTGGAAGCAGAGTTAATCGGTTTTGCAAGGGGGGACTGAAGTAGGTTTGTGAAGATTGCCCGCTGGGCCGTTCCCCCTACACTGGGCTAGGATTGGCTGGCCACAGATGCCCACTGATTGTAAGTTTAGCCTTGGGAGCCTGGATGACTCATTCTGTATTTTTATGAATCAGCTGATGGCTTCCTGGATGAAGGTCCCTCTTTTATGTGCTCTCTGTTTTTAATGGAAACCTTTTATCATCAGATAGGATATGCTATTTGCTTGGGAATAAAGCCTGGTCCATCTGAACTAGTATTATTCAGACCTGGAATGAGTGTCCAAGTTGGTTACTCCATAAATTGTTTCGGAATGGAAGAAAAGAGGTACAGGGAAATGCATATTTGATCTCATCTACCGTTTCTCATTGATAGTGCAAGAAGACAGATGCTATAGTAGAGCAAACTGAGGCTTGGAGATGTTGAGTAATTTGCTAAAAACGTCACACAGAGAGTACAGTTAGGATCTGAGTCTTCGTCTGCTGTTTTCCTTTTATTCCATTTCGTCTCGCTCTGTGAAAGAGCCACCGGAAATGTGATTTACCTCTGTGGACCTTTGGCAGTGCAATGCCAGCTTGCTTTCCTTCCTTTCTTCAGTGAATATGCCTCCTTTGATTTTTTTTATGTCTGGCTTAAGAGAACGTTCTCTGGCTATTCCCAAAGTAATATGGTTTTTCCTCCCCAAACGGAGACTCGATGGTCAAATGCAGCTCAAAAAGAACCATTTTGGGGAGTGCAGGGTGGGAGGGATTACAGAGTCTTCGAATGTGTTACGAGAGCATCAGCTTTGATGGGGAACCAGTGCAGTCAACCCTTCATTGAGCAATTTACACAGCAAGCGAATTAAGTGGCTGTGCGGAAACAGCACATGGCCTTTGGAAGAAGGACCCAGATGTAGGCCCAAGCCCTGCCACTTTCTATCTGTGTGACGTCGGTGGACACATCTCAGCCTCTCCAAGCTTGCCACACCTCAACTGCAAAACACAGATAAGATGAACCTCATGCTGTTGAGAGGATCCAATACAAGAAAGAGATTGGCACCACGAAATAAGTAGTAGTTGTTGTGACTGTTGCCATCACTGTTGTCATATCTATGCCTCTATGACTTATTTCTGTGGTAACTTGGAAGCTGCCATTTTAATCACGTATATATTATAGGTAATGTCATGTCACATTTGCTCTTTGATGAAGAGTGAGACTCCCTAGACATGAGTCCCAGCCCTGCCTCTTGCTAACCATAGGTCATGGGTTTTGCCTCCTAGAGGCAGAGCCTGAGACAAAGATGCTCTCTTAAGTGGTTGATTGAGGGGGTGCTTTTGGGAAAATGGGAGCAAGGAGAGGAGGACAAGGAAGGAGCTAAGCAAGGATTTCATCTCCCCTGGATCCCACCAGGAGTTCAGGGCATGAATTATACCTTAGAGTCAATCTGGCCTTGAAGCAACAGGGGAAGCCTTTGTGCTCCCCACACCGCCAGCCCCCGGTCGTCAGTGGGGTCTGCGCTGTGGGATGCCTTCTGAGTGGGGCATGGAGCCTCTCAGGCAATGGTGACTTCTGTTTGAGTGCTGTCCTCTGGAAGAGGGAAGGGGGTTTGGGGACTGCGCTGAGCCATGAGCGGCCAGCACTCCCAGCAGGTGGGGGATGGGTGTGCTGCCCAGTGGCACAGACATCGCCCTCTATTCAGACTGACCTTGAACGCGTTGCTTATTCTCTGAACTTGAGCTTCTTGGTCTATAAAATGGAGATAATAATAGCACCTCCCTTTACAGGGATGTAATCGAGTTTAAATGAGATACAGTGTATAAAGACCTTTTTGGTGATGCCTGGCGTTCGCAAGTGGTCAATACATGATAGCTATTATTACACTATTATTCTTGGTTTCCATAGCTACCATCTACAGTGTATCATTCAAACTGGAACTTTTGGGGGTGTTAAAGGGGCACTATTCATAGTTACTCTGAGACAGCAGGAGAGACTGGAACTGTTTTGGCAAACCAGGGTACGTGGTCCCCCCATTAACTGCTAAGGGTTCAATCTATGCCTTTGCTGCCAGAAGTCTTGTCACAGTGGGGCTTTTCTTGGATGGGAGCTGGGAGGATTTGAGGCCGAGGGTCTCCAGGCTGGGCTGCAGAAATATATTTAAGTGGCCATTAACAAGCCTTGTCTCTGGTTTGTGGCTCAAATTGGCTTGTGATGGAAAGGCACTAATGGATTGGAGACATTTATTTTCCCAGACTGATTTACAGAGAGAGGCCACATGAAACTGCTAGAATGAGAGCAGTTGGATGAAAAATGGTCCCAGCCGGTCATGGCTGCATTGGCTGATCTGAAAATGGGCTGAGGGCAGGCCACACGAAAGGAATGCCAATACTCACTGGGCTTCCAACATGTCACGGGGGTGGCGTGGACTGACCTAGGGGAGGGAACTAACAGTTACTGAGCACTTGTTACGGGCCAGGAACTGAGTCACCTGCTATGTACTTTGTTTCATTTTTTCCTAATGACAACTCAACAATATCAATATTACTAACTCCATTTTAAATCGGGAAACTGACATTCAGAGACAGGTTAAGATCACAAATTGATACGTGGAAGAGCAGTGTAAAAGTCCAAGTCAGCTTTGTTCCTGGACTCTCTACATTTGGGAAAATCAGAGAGATTCAACAACAAAGGCAAAAGAGAGAAAGGACAGAGAGACAGTAAGGGACCAAGAGGTAGAGAGAGGCAGACAGACACAAAGACCGGAATCAGGAATACAGAGAAAGGACCACGAATGCATTTGACTGATTTGAAGCATAACGGATAAGACTCAAAATGGCACAGTGCCATCTTGCCCCCCACCCCCAAAATGGCCATTGGTATTTCTAAACCATATCCACTTTCCCTCCCTTGCTGATACATGGGGCTCTTTGGAGATCTACTTAAGATCAGATTGCTATGACTGTTGGCCCAGAATATCCATGCTGATGAAACACAATCACCGCTCCTTGGATCCACTCAAGACATTCAAGTTTCTTCCTCTGCCCCCTTTGGCTCGATTGGGCTATTGCTACATTGGCAACTTGACTGTAGAATATCCCAAAACGACACAGCATTAAACTGTCACTGATAAGGCCAATCTAATGAAATATGGCCAATGTTATCTTTCCTGTGTTTATTCAAATAAACAAATGGAGTGCATGAGGTTAAGTGACACCAGTGTGTATAAAACTGAGAAATTGTTTGGAGGGTCTCTAATACCCAAGCCAGGAAGCCACTCTACCATGATGATTGGAACCAAGTGTTCTGAATTACTCTGTGTTGGATAGAGATATTAGCGTTTGACAGGAAAGGATGGCTCTGTGCTGACTCACACTGAGCCCCACTTGGTGATGAGGAGATAGAGATGCTACTTCAGGGATCTTATTTATTCATGAAAAGTTGCATTTTCCCTTTAACTGTGTCCTCCCCGGTGAGGGCTGGGGATGGTGACTATGTCTTCTCTTCATGCAATAATGGAGAATATTGCTTGCCTCCCCAGCAACTGGAGGAAGAAACGAAGCCCAGAATCAGGGCTTCTTCTCTCTCATAGAAAAAGGAAGTATAGGACGTCTTACGGAACACGGACATAGAGTAGGTTCCCATAAACAGCAGCCTGATCTTAATGCTATCAGCACCAGTCAGAAAGCAATGGCAGGTGACCCATGACGCACAAAGGGAGTGATGACTAATAATTACACGCATCCTACCCTTCACTTGTCTTTGCAGCCACGAAGCTCATTATCCTTCTCCACTTTACTTTGGACCCTCATAACTCCATGAGGTTATCATGCTTACTTTCTAAGACAGCTGAAGTGGAAGTAGTGAGAAGCCACAACAGATCTGAGTTCAGACCCTAACTCGACCTCACCATGGCTGTGTGATCTTAAGCAGATAGTCCCTTCAACTTGCCCATATCCTCGCTATGGTAATTATACCCACTTTTTGGTATTGTTATGAAGACTAGTTGAGAGTCTATCAAGTCCTGACTGCTCCTTGCACGTAGTAGGTGCTCAAGAAAGGTTATTTCCTTTGTTAGTACTCAGGCTGTAAGAGATGGGCGGGAACTTGATGCCACCCTCTGGTCCCTGGTCCTGCTGTTCTACCTCCAAACTACACTGGCACCAGGGAGCAGGGTGCTGGTTTTTGAATCTTATTCCCCAGGGTCAGAATGGATTTGGACTGACCCATCGCTACCCTTACACCGGCCCTCTGTGTGCCCCCCGAAGGGTGACAGGAGGGATTTCTAGGATAGCTGGATGTGCAGGACGGTACAGCCTCTGGAGTTTGGCTCACTCTCATTCAGAGCAATCAAAATCCCACGACCTTTGGGCACATCACTGACATCCGACTCTGACCACAGAGCTCACCCAGGTAGGGGGGAATGGCACCCCCACGACCCCAAGTTCCTGGCACTTCTCTTAATAGGGATCTTTTTTGGCATCTTGGCCTTTGTCGTAGAAGAAAAAGTTTAATTAGGAACAAGAAGAGCCTCTTCACGGGAAAAGGGTAGCAGGCGTGTAATCTCAAATTAGTTTGATTCCTCTGTGTGTGATCTCACACAGAAAATCGGTTGGAGCCACGGTATTAAAATAAGTCAATTTAATGTTTGAAGGCCCAGGAGACAAAATGTATGCTTCGGTGAAAGAGGCTGTTTCATCTTTGGACGTGATATTTCCTTGATGGAAACATGCGGGGAGCTTCTGTCCTCAGTCTCATTCTGCCAGTGACGCTTGTGCCCTCAGCGAAGCCTTGTCCCCATCAGCATCCTGGAGCTGGGTCACACTAAACAGTGCTGCCCTAGACCGTACCCCCTCAGCAGGTGAAAGCAATGGGCCCTCTTACTCCCGACTTGGCTAAACGGCTATAGTCCTCAGAGCCCAGTGCAGGGTAATGGTCCTCTGTGAAGGCAATGATAATGGTTCATTTCTTGGGCTGGCATTGACGACACACCCAGATGGGATCGGAGGACGTATGCTTTTTGGTTATAAAATAGTTAATGTCTGGAATGAAACAGACCTGGATTTGAATCTTGGATGTGACCATTTTAGCAACCTATGTAACCTTAGGAAAATCAGTCTAACCTCAGTTTGCTCATCTGTACTATGGGCACCATTATAGTACTCATGGGGTAATTTTGTGTTTGTGTGTGTGTGTGTGTGTGTGTGTGAGAATAAAAAGAGATAACATGTCTAAAGTATCTAGCAATGATGTTGGCATTTTAATATTTGATGAATGAAGTCCTTGTCACATAGTATATGTTTAATATATGTTAATGGCAGGAAGAGGATGCAAAGGAGTAGGACAGTAAAAAGTCCACACTTTATATATAAAGTTTTCTAGATGGAGTCCCTATTCAGACTCCAAAGCGTACAAAACTCTAACATCCAAAAGAGTCCAGACAGGATGTGTCATCATGCCATGACATACACAAAAAGATTCAGATGAATTCCTGAAGGAACAAGAGAGGAAATGGAGCCAAAATGTATTGTGCTCCTACTGTGGGCCAGAAGCTGGGCTAAGCACAGAGATCTTCAAAAAGAAGACCCGTCACTTCTACTCTGACTTCTCTTTTCTTTAGCTCAGCCGTACTGACCGTCATGATGAAGTTGTCTCTGGACTTCTAGGCTCTCCCCATTCCTTCCCTTCCCATCTTTTGTCTTCTCCCCATGAGTTACCTTCATGTTCTCCCCCTGCAATGAGCTTCCTTCCTGAGATGAGGAGAGACCGTGGCCTTCTCCCCTGGCTGCCTTGTGCGACTTTAGCAAGCCCCAGAGAGAACTTTTTTCTCCCAATTTTCGTACATCAAGGAAGGAATCTTAATGGCCCTCCATGAGTCACATATCAGCCCCTGGATCTCTCTTTCTCTCTCTCTCTGGCCCCAGGGGGTAAGGTGCTGTGATTGGCCACATTTGCATCTCATGCCCCCCTACCCTGACCTAGAAGAAATGGGACACCCTGATTGACTGCACTACCAGGAACACATGAAGTGTGTGTGTGTGTGTGTGTGTGTGTGTGTGTGTGTGTGTGTGTTAGAGGGTGGGGACATATTCTAAAAGGAATGGAGAGCAGTTACCAGAAGATAGGGGTAAGAGACACACCAAACTGATCAAAATGGCAGCCATGATGGGTGATGAGAGACTCTGTTGTTCACCACTAAACATGAAGAATCAGAGAGGGGCTGCCTAGGGAAAGGCAGCTCCATTCCCTACCCTGGGACATTACATTCTCAGCACAAGGTTGTTGAATCATTAAATGCCATGTATATAATATTTTCAACTTTGAGGCCCATTGTCTTTTAAATCTAGTTGGTAATCTTGGAAATTCTAGAAACTTCCTCTATTATCATTTCACTGGTGAACACCAAGCCTGGTGCTTGGTTAACAGTAGGCACTCAATAAATGTTTGGGGAACGAGTGAATACATTACCGACTTTCCCCCAAATGTTAGATGTACATATCTACAGAAGTTGCCTTTTCACTTGTAAATACCAGCAGTATTGACTTTCCTGATACGGACAGTAGCCGGTCCACACCTGTGTGGCTTCAGGCTCCCCTTGGTCACCTCGACTTCCTCTGACAGGAGGTCTGTATCTCTCCATCTTGCAGATCTTTTCATGGAGACTTGAGAGGACACCAAAGGAGCTATGTTTTCAGACAGTTGTACCTCTCCTTCATACAATCTGTTCTCTCAAAGCCGGATGTTCACTTTTTGAATTCTCTAATCACTCCTTTCCCTAGGCTAGGAAATGTGGGTCTCTGACTTCTCACGATGCTCTGTAATTTTCTCCTTATTGACATCCTGCTGCGCCGAGTGCTGGAGGCCAGGGATCTTGAAGACAACCCACCGTGCTACATCTGGGGGTTATTATTCCGTTATTCCAGGAGCACTTACTTGAGCATTCCTGCCATGCGTGTCTACCTGGGGACCCAGGCCCCAGCAGCCTGGATGCTAAAATGAGATTTAACTAAACTAAACCCTACTGTGGTCATCATTTCACGATGCGCATGCATATCACATCCTTATGTGCTACGTGTTAACCTAATGCCATGTTACAGGTCAGCACTGGGAAATAGATACGCATTTCAGACTACTGGGGGAGAAAACTCAGTCTTTTAAAACAAACGGTATGTCCATGATTCTGTTCCTACCTTCCTTGGTAGGTATTCAGGACCCTCCCCCTTGAAAATCTGCCAGGTGGGTGCAAGGGTTTCCAGGGGGTGTTGCCCTGAGGCTTAGAAGCCTTTCTTCTGGTTGCCCCATTGATTGTGACCTCCTGCTATTGTCCTGTCCTGCCCCTCCTACCATACACTGGAGCCATCCCACCAAGTTTCCCCATTTCCTCTCCATCCCAGGGGATGCAGCCCTCCCTGTAGGCTGTGGCACCCTTTCTATGCCATGTAGGTTATAAGCAACATATGCCATCTTATGTACGCATGCCCCTGCAGTTCGGAGCCAGTAAATGTAACACACTGTCGTTAATTACTCATCATCACTATTACCGTAATGACCTTTATTGAGTACTTATGTTAAGTGTTTTATAGCAATTTCTAGGGTACCAAACATTTCACAGATGAAGACACAGGATCGAAGGGGTGATCATGCAAAGATCATGCAAGTAATGAGACAGAGAGGGCTGATGTTAACTGAGCCCAGGTCTCTCTCCAGGGCTTCATTTTCATGGATTTCATACCCATTTTTCCCTGCTCTGTCCTAGACTCAAGCCCCTGGAGGTGAAGGGTGATCTGCATAGAAGCATATACCCACATATCGGAAGCAAGCCCCTTCCCCCCTTGTATTGCCACAGGTGTCTTCATCCAGACTTAGGTTTTCCAACTCATATTTCCCTTAGGATTAGTTTTTTTATTTTCCCCAGAAGGCTTAGCTGCTCTTCATGCACACAGAAATGTGGTGAGGCAGCACCACTGGCCCAGATAGTCTGAGTTCTACACTAAACTGATAAGACTTTCAAGCTGTGCTCTATGGTCCCCTCCCCTGCCTCCCAACACAGACATTCGTACTTCTTCCAACAGACTATCCATCAAGTTACAGCCTTTCTTTTTTTTTTTTTTCTTCAAAAAAAAGATCAGAAAGAATTTTTATTTGTCTATATTACCCCTAGTTCTATCAGCTAATGGGGAGCTATTAAGCCCCGTTCCTATGATTGGTCTGAATGATCTTTAGACCTCCCAGCTAAACTCACTAACGTTGTACTTACTGGGGACCCTGTCATAAACTCTGAGTCGGCATCTTGCAGCCAGAACCCAGTGGCGAAATGCAGCTAGCAGCGTGCCCACCTTCCTGAAACAGCCCTTCCAAGTTTATCTGTCTTCAGGTCCACGAGAACCTTCTCTGTCTGACCGTAGAGGAAACGGTCCTTTCCTCTGGGTCGCTCCTTCATAGGAAATATATAGCAAAGGCAAAATTCACCCACCCACTCCCCTGGAGCTTCAACCTCTCTATCCTCGGCCAATAGCACATATGGGAGACTCGACTTCTTCTTTTTGCTCTTTTAATGTTGTCTTTGCTTTTCCTGTTCTTCCTTTTCTCTTTTGTATCCTTGATGTAGTTGGGTCTGTTTGCTCTTGAATAGAAGCCCAACTTCCAATATAATTTCAAAGCACCGTCAAATTCTGTTGAGTCCTTGGGAAAACACCAAAGTGGGTCGTGTTTGTGCTACAGAGAAAAACCCCTCAAAAATTTCCTCTTCCCATCTCCATCCCCCATGCCTCCTGCGAACCTGGCCCCTGGTGCTCTTCAAACTACCCCAGACTCACAAATCCTACCCTTAGATCTCTTGTCTTGTACATTTATCTCTGCTCACCTTTCACACCTATTCTTTTATCTTCCAGAAGTAAATCTTTGCTTTTCCCAAAGCACATCAATCAAGCAGGACTTTGATCTTCTTAGTCCCCCTCCACCCTTCCTGCTACACCAACATACTCAACAAGGCTGCTGCCGAGCACCGAACATGGCTGAGATCATTCCCTTCAGCAAGAAGGAAGGGAAGAGTTTGAATCGTTCTAGCTATTTTCCTACTGATCCCTTCAGTGGAGGAATCATTTTTTGCAAGACCAGAATGTGCCCTGTGCTAAGCAGTGAGAGAGGTGGATTTTAAGATAAACTCTGCCTTGGAGTTGCTCATAATCTGTAGGGAAGACAATAGGGTAGTGATGCCGCTACCTCTTCCTTCTTAGGCTAATTACATATTTATATTAATTAATTAAAATTAAAAGTTCAGTTCCTTAATCACTCTAGCCATATTTCAAGTGTTTGGTAACCGCATATGGCCAGTGGCCACTATATTGGACAGCACGGATGCAGACCATTTCCACCGCTGCAGAATGTTCTGTTGCACAATTTGCTACTCTCGACTTCACCCCATTTTTTTTTTCTGATTGAAACAACTGTTTTACTAAACGCTGTTTTTATCAGCAGCAATGACCTGGGGGGTAATGTCCCCTTCTAGCAAAAATGGGCTGTTTCTGTGTGGGGCCCCACCCCTCTGGGTCTCCAGTGAGAAGTCAAGCAGGAAGCACTTTGCACTGTCTGACCCTGCCTCTCCCTCCATTTTGAGGTGGGATGAGGCCGAAGAGGTTGGGAGAACAGGAGCAAGGAGCACACCCTTTTCTAAGTGATGCTTTCTTGGGAATGCCTCCGTGATTCCTGCTAAGCGAGTCAGTAACTGCCCCCTGTGCTAGCTATGACCTTTGTACTGTCCCTTGTTAAGGGGACTGTGGCACCATGTAGTCATTTATTTGTTGATCTCTGAACTCCTGGGAAGCAGAGATACCATTGTCACTGCTGTGACATTACGGCAGAGCCAAGCGCCAAGCCACAGAGGGGCTTGCTGAATTTAAATGGAGTTAGATGGAATGTTCTACATAACCAATCACTGCCAGGCACCTGTTTGAAGTCAATGACTTGGTCAACATCTAACATGGAACATAGAGATTTTAACCTTTTTAGAGACCTTCTTAGGAACAAATACCTGCTGTGTCCTCAGGAGAGGCTGAGCATAAATAACTCCAGGTCCAAAAATGAAGGGATTAGTCTTGGCATCAAGGAGAGCTTGTCTTGGACCCGTTTGTACCACGCATTTCTGTTTCTGTTGAAAGCTGGCTCTTGATATTTAGATTCTCAATCGCTGGCCATTTTGTGCCACGTTTGGAATACTACGGACATGTGTTTTGAATACTAATTTGGACGTAGGATTTGAATATATTTCCTCAGAGGGAATAAAACTGACTTGTACAACTATAGCCCAAACTGTGCTGTCCTCATCATCATCCCGATTTTGTGGGTAAGGGGATCTGGGTGGGGCAGCAATAGCATTATTGACTTAATAAGCAAAATGGTAGATTACAGAGAACATCAGATGTGGCAGAGAACTCCATATGTCTCTGATGGCCGCAGTGTTCTGTTTATCTAAAAACAGTGGTGAGAGAGGGTGGGCAGGGTCACATGGAGCTGGACACTGAGGGGGCCAGTGTCGGGAACCAGGGGGCAGCGATGGAGAGAGGAGAGTCTGATGGAACACAGGTGGCTTCTCTATCCTGAGGTCCATCCAGGACAATTCTGGCTGCTCTTAAATGAGAGATGCCATTTGAGATTTGCATAAAAGGTGTCCTTGTTTTAGACAATGAGCATTTTTGTTTTTGTTTGCTCCCCTAGCAGATTAGTATCAGTGTATTCTCACAGTCTTGAGATAACCAAACAGGTGCTTACACAAGCCCAAAAAGAAAAAAAGGGGAAAAAAATGGAAGCTAGATTTTCTGAGATCAATGCCTATTGTCCTGGGCTTTCTCAAGTTATCAGCTGAGATGGAGAAACAAAAACAAAATCGTCAGTTCTGGGGAAATGAGGGAATGCCTCACACATCTGCTTCTTTGCCGCCGCGGATTTGGAGTTAAATGCTTTGATGAACACAGCAGCAGCAAAGTGAGAGCAGAGTCAAGAAGGTGCACCTCCCGGTTCGGGGCCCTCTTGCTCCTCCGGGAGCTGGCAGAGGTCGCCGCTGACGCTCCCCAAACCCAGGGAATTCTAGACTTCCCACCTGGAGTTTGACACGTTCTTGATGTCCACACCCCGTCCAGCATATTGTGACCTCTGACTTCCCATGGACCCAGAGAAAGCCCCAAACTCTTGATTTTTCATGGACTTTCCTAAGCAATTTACCAATCCTGCACGTATTTTGACAATCCGCCTGCCTTCACCTTTCTCATTTTTCCTAAGTCTCTGTCCCTTTCTTGGTGCTTTGATCTCTTCAATTCCTGCCTTTCCCTTCCCTCATATCTTCTCAGGTCGCAGCTTAAAGATCTCATTCTCTTCAATGTCCTCCCTGCCTTAGTTGTAAGAATGCCTGCAACTCTCCTCCTCAGGGACACCATACAAAGGAGCTTCATAAATATTCAGCATGAGGGATGACTGCTCTGTGCCCACAAGGGAATACAACCTTGAAGAATGTGCCACCCGTCTTATAGTGGGTACTGGGGTTACACCACCCAGAATGCCCTTTTAGGACCCAGGTCCAGGAGTGATGGTGGCTGATCACTCAGAGCTGTGCCCCTGCTGAGGCAGTGCCCTCCGCTGAAGGAGGCCACCTTGCCCAAGGCTGCGCTCGCTCCCTGGGGGCAGCTCTCATCAGAGGGCACAAAAGCCTAGTCCCTTGGCCTTGATTCATGACGACCTGAGGGGCCATCTTAGTATATGTGCTGCCGAAGCGAGCACTTGAGGGGCCATCTTAGCTCTGGAACTTTCCACGGATAATGGAGTCCTTTTTACTACTATGTCAGTGTTTAACCTAATCCTCTACCCAGCCCAGCTGCCCTCACATGCACACAGGTGCTGTTTCCCAGCATTCTCCCCATCACACCTCCTGCAGGCAAACCTCAGTCTGAGGGTCTGATTCCCATGGAACCTGACCCATGACACCTTCTTTGTGTGGAGATGGTGGGGGGTGGGGTGGTGGTGACAATGACCGCAGCTGACATTTATGGAGTACTTCCTGTGAGGCCTTCCGTTTTACACGACGTACTGTCTCATACAGTCCACACCAACACCCCAAAGGGTGAGCACGTTGCTGTCCCATTTTTGAGATGAGAAAACTAAGGCTCAAGGCTTTCAAGCAACTAGCTTGAAGAGGAGCCAGAGGGCTAAAGCTAAGGATCTAAATGTAGCCGTAGTGATTGCAGAGGACCACTGGAATAACTCCTTGGGGAAGTGTTTCTGGGGGCCAGGGGTCTGACATCATGGTTCTCTTGTGGGACAGCCCATGTCCTGGTGGCCGTGTGAGCTCTCTGCCTGTACTTCTATAAAACCACCCATCACACCATACTGTAATCAGCTTTTATAATTTTGGGCACTCTGGATATCCAAATACTCAGTGTGTAGTAAGTGCTCGATGTGACGGATGAATCGAGAAGCCCCCTCTCTGAAACTGGGAAAACTGAGGGGTGGTGTCTCAAAAGCAAAGCAAAGCACAGCAGGCAAAAGCACAGCCTCTGGACTCCCGCTGCCTGCTTTCCCACCTTGGCTTCGTGAACCTCGACCTGCCTCGGTTCTGATCTCTGTAAACTGTGGTAATAGGGTTTATCTCTCAGCATTGTTATGGTTGCCGTAAAAAACATGCTTCTAAAACATGCCTGCTACATCGTAAGTGTCCCATAAATGTAATCGAGCCACAATTATGAGCCACAGAGAATTCCTTTTCTCCCCATGCCCCATCATCAGAGAAATCAGAATGGGGGTTTCTAGAGGTCTTCTGGGGGGGGGGGCTCCACCTGTCACGAAGCCTTATGGGAGAACCCTTCTCAGAAAGAGTCCATCCCTGGGGCACCTGCGTCGCTCAGTCAGTTAAGCGTTCGACTTCGGCTCAGGTCACGATCTCACAGTTCGTGGGTTCGAGCACTGTAATGGGCTCTGTGCTGACAGCTCGGAGCCTGGAGCCTGCTTCAGATTCTGTGTCTCCCTCTCTCTCTGCCCCGCCCCGGCTCATGCTCTGCCCCTCTCTGTCTCTCAAAAATAAATTAATAAAAAAAAAAAAAAGAAAGAATCCATCCCTTCTTTAGGGGAACAGCTGGCTTTGGGCTACCAGAACAGTTTTTCTTAACCTTAAGGGCACATGAGCCCTGAAGCAGCTCTCATTGCTGAGGCCAAGATGTACACATTTAGGGGGGGAAAATACATATATAGGCACCAC
This sequence comes from Cryptoprocta ferox, assembly GCA_028646485.1. Classification (NCBI taxonomy): domain Eukaryota; kingdom Metazoa; phylum Chordata; class Mammalia; order Carnivora; family Eupleridae; genus Cryptoprocta; species Cryptoprocta ferox. The sequence goes on from CM053563.1 coordinate 47,106,474, forward strand.
AATGATCCTGATATGCATCCAGAAAATGATTGTCCTAGAGGCTCAGTCAGGCTGTACCCTCTGTGGCCAGCAGTTACCACTACAGGGGAAAGGAAGGATGCCCATCACCCACAAAGACTGTGGCCTCATGGTCTTATTTGAATACTTGTTACACACAAACTCAAAGGGTCTTGGAGATGTTTCAGAGAATCATACGAGCTCATGATTTCAAGAAACTTAAAACATGTCAGCTAGTTTTATATTTTATTTCTTAAAAAAATTTTTTTACATTTATTTATTTTTGAGAGACACAGAGAGATAGTGTGTGAGTGGGGGAGGGTCAGAGAGAGAGGGAGACACAGAATCCGAAGCAGGCTCCAGGCTCTGAGCTGTCAGCCCAGGGCCCGATGTGGGGCTCGAACCCACGAACCTTGAGATCATGACCTGAGCTGAAGTCGGACACTCAACCAACTGAGCCACCCAGGTGCTCCTAGTCTTATGTTTTAGATCCCCTCCCACGACATCCTTCATGAGCTTTACAAATACCCTAAGTCACCAAGAATGTGACTATATTTTTATCAGGAGTTTGAACCTAGAAGTAAGTGGCGTGACAACCACATTTTTCAGAGGATACAAATTCAGGAGGAAGAGCCAAGTTTTTGGATGAAAGAATTAGGATACAAAATAGAGCCAGACAAATTGGCACAATGAACCTAATCTAATAAGATCACATTTCACAAGCATATATATAACCCTTTGGACCAGGATCAAAAAATTCAAGGGCCCTAGAGGCCAATGACAGAGTTTTCCACTTTCTTATCTATTTAATCATTGTCTATTAATTTTTACCTTGCCTCCTTCCAAAAAAGGACTTGAAGTAGCTTAAGAAGAAAGGATACAGCAGCTGTTCTCTAAGCGGCATCCCCAGACTAGCAGCGGTAGCATCGCCTGGAACTTGCTAGAAATGCAAATTCTTGGACCTCACCCCAGACCTGCTGAGTTCGAAACTCAGCAGTGGGGCCTTGGAATCTGAGTTTTTACAGGCCCTCCTGGGAATTCGGATACATAACAAAGCTTGAGATGCATTATCATAGAGTTTAAGATTTTTTTTTAAAATAGAAACTCCAAAGCATTCAGAAAGTTAACGTGAAGTCGAATGTTAGGATGAGAAAGAGAATGGATGCCATTCAGGTGTGGGGGGTGTGTATGCTGCAAATTTGGCTCAGAGCTTCCTACCAGCCAATGCAAAGAATAGAATTAGTTTATAAACTGCTGGGATGGTAAGATCCATACAAACCAGTCCTTGTGCTGAGATTTGAGGAAAAATTCCTCTGTTTATAAAGAAGCGAATGTGTACTGTAGCAAATGATATGTTCAACAGTGTTCCCTAGTGGGTGGAATAATAGGTTCCGGAAGATTATTGGCCATCTCTCTCTTCATTGAACCAAGGACGAGGCAATCCTTGGGGTTTCTATTGAATTTGAGATCAAAATATATGATAGGGTTCTATTGATCTTCATCAACAGAAGCAAGCTGCTGGAAGAAGGAGCTATTCATCACACGGTTTTCTGTGTGGGGGTCTGACAATATTTGGATTCCCACGGCCGGTGCTGAAGGTACTGACAACCTGGGGAAGCAACTAAGAGGCAAGAGATCTACCATCCTTTCATAGAAGAAACCCTCCCTTCCTTTCACCTAGAGAATAAAAGACGGCGGAACTTCTCCATTATCGACTTGCCTCTTCTTTGCTAAACTTTTTCGGGCCAATTTTCTCTCATATTGGAAAATTAATAAACTATAGCTGGCTGATTCTTCCATCATCCCCTTAGTGGTTTCCTTTAACAAATCATTTGTGTCTTCTCGGAAAGACATTGGACAGATCCCAACCATGAACTTTGAGGACAAGAATACATAGTAGTCTACCATGGTGTAGAGTGAACAGAATGGCAGCCTAGCAGTCAAACACTCAAGCTTGGAAGTCATATGAAAAGGGCTCGTTTCTCAGTTTGTCACCTACTATATGACCTTGCACAAGGTATTTTCATCTTCTGAATTCCTCACTTTCCTCTTGCACAACACAGAGACTGAAATGGTCCACCCTCTAATACATGTGGCATCATCATCAAGGAAGCTTGATCAAGTTTGTTGACTCTAGGCGAGCATAAAATGAAGACAGCTAAACATCTCTCGTGAGACTTTACGGGGTTGGTATCTATCACTTATTAGGTAACAGATAATGAAGTATAGAGGCCATGGCTAGCTTGCCTTCTTTCAGCTTCTAAATACAATCTAAGCATCCCAAGTCAGTGTCTTTTCCCAAGACCACCAAGCATCTCTTCCTCCTTACCTAAGCTTTGATAATATCTTAAGGAGAGTGTCCAGGACAGTGTAGGAGAGCGAGGGAGGGCTTCGGTGACCTGGCCAAGGCCCCAGCATGCAATGATGGCTGTGTAGGACCAGCAGCCCAGACCGCCTGCGTCTGTTTCCTTTCACTGTTTTCTCTGAGGCTTCTTGCCGCTGATGCTGGAATTACTGATTTCAGCCACACCTGATTTACTGCGAGTTCTGAGAGTATTTGGGAGTTCAAGGTGTGGCAGGATATGCAATAAGGAGTTTGAAGACCTTGATTCAAGTCTCAGCCATGTGCTGTCTTTGGCAAGTCAGGTTTCTTATCTAAGGAGTTTCCCTCTTCAGATCTTTTTAATGGGAATAATAACAGCTGCACGTCTGCCTTTGTGGGATTGTTAATGAGATGTGTGTGAAGGCACGTGCTGTGTGGATGTAACAGTTATTTTTAAAAAAAATTATTTATATTTTGAGAGAGAGCAAGCGTGTATGAGTATGTGTGTGTGTGTGTGGGGGGCTGGTGGTGAGGGGCAGAGAGAGAGACAGAATCGCAAGCAGGCTCTGAGCTGTCAGCACAGAGCCCGATGTGGGACTCGATCTCACAAACTGAGATCATGACCTGAGCCGAAATCAAGAGTTGGATGCCTACCTGACTGAGCCACCCAGGTGCCCCTCAGTAATCACCCTTTAAACATAGGCTCTGAGTAACAGTATGAGGGGAAACCATTAAGGCCTGATTTATTAAAATTATACTAATATTTGAGAAAAATGAGACAGCTTAGCAGAACATTATGTGAAGCACTTTCTAGCACTATTTTTTTTTTGGCAATAATCTTAAATATTCAAGAGCACGTAAGTATTAGGTAAAAGAGATGTCTGAACATTACCCACTATGTGAGCCCGGCTCATGAAAATAGTCACTGCCGTCCCCAAACAATTTCCAGGTGAAAATCAGATTATCTTAGAGACTACTGGAAACTATGGTTAAGAAGGCATATTGCTTGGAAAAAGAAGTGTTCGATTCCAGTTTAAGTCCATGGCTTCACTCTTCACTATGTGCAAGGCCGTGGGCAAATAATATGATCTCTACACAGTATGACTGGTATTGTCTAAAAAAAAATGAGGTCGGGGTGCCTGGGTGGCTCGGTTGGTTAAGCGTCCGACTCCTGATTTCTCTCCGGTCATGATTTCATGATTTGTGAGACCGATCCCCACGTTAGGCTCTGTGCTGTCTGCCCCTCCCCTGCTCATACTCTCTCCTTCTCTCTCTGTCTCAAAATACATAAATAAACATTTTCTTAAAAAATGAGATCAATAATGTCTGTCTAGTGGATGCCTTAGGGACCACACACATAACCCAAACAGAGAGGTTCCGTTCTAAAGACAGGTGTGGAGTGAAAAAGGGATTCTTGACAATTAGGGGCAGGGGACGTGCTGGGCCTGGGCCTCACCGAGCATGGAGACTGGACCTTTGCATTCTCAGCAACTTGTCAGTGGAGTTTGTCAAGTCTACCCTGGAACAGGTTGTTGAGTTGCTTCTACTGCTCTTTGTCCTTTTCATTTCCCTGCCTACTGGCTTTGTCACTTACGGTTCCCCAGAGTGCAGGTCACTAGGTCCCTCTAGCTCAGTTTTATCTTTCTGTGTCTTTTCTCACGATAAGTTGTTTTCTTGCTGCATATTTCCCAGGTCAGAGTTTTTGAGAGACCACCCAGTTCTTAGATCAGCTTATTTATTTCAGACGAAGAAATGGATGCCTGCTTAGGTTAGGAATGGCCCCTCCTCCAACATCGGGCCACCACTCGTGCAATCAGCTGTCCAAGAGATAAGAAGTTAGAATCATGGCCCCTTGGATGTGTCGCTTCAGCAAGGGTGGTGAGTGAAGTTCCCAGAAAGAGGCATCAGGGTGTTGCATGCAGTGGCTCAAGTTCTAGACTTTGCTCGCCTACAAAGCCTGATTTGGACAGTTTCTAAAGATGTGAAGTTACTTAATCTTGCTTAGTCTCCGTTTTCTCATCTCAAAAATAGATGTGACAGTTCATACTTCATAGGAGTACTGTTGAGTCTTCAATAACAAAAGTAAAGCAGGCAGCCCAGTTCCTGCCACAAACTGAACCCTCAGTAAATGCGAGCTGTACCCAGATCAGGAGCAGGTGCATGGGCTGGCACCTTGAAACAGGTCTGGTACAGCACGTAAAAGTACTCCCTTAACAATCGTTCATCACCTCTTTGTGTGGAGGTAAACACTGACCTGTTCCCTGTCCCCTGGGACACACCCACTTCACATTTCCTTCCAGGAGACAGCCAGCGTTCTCCGTGACCCTGACGGAATTGCTGCGTGCCTCCCTGTGGAAATGGGATGCTGCAGGCTTTTAGAAAGGCAGTCTTACTTAGCCCTTCTCGCTGGAATTGAGTAGCTGACTCTCCGTTTACAATCAGTGTGCCCGCTTCATGCCAGATGGGGGGTTGAAGGCGGCCCGATTTGATAGCATAACAAGCGTCTAGGGTGAGACCTTCTCCAGGGGACGAGCACGTGTACAGAACTGTCAAGCAATTTCTTCTGGCATTTCTCCCTCAGGGTCTTGGGAAATCATAGGTTTTCACGCAGAGGAAAATACAGTGAGCTAAAATATGCGTGAAACAAGATGAAGTGCTTGATTGGGGACGTAGAAATTCCTTTTATTGTTATACACTGATGCTTTATTTATTTGGTTTTTTTGGAAAATGGGCTGTTTCACAGAAGTGAAGCTCGTGGATAGCTGAAGTTTGCCCATTGCAGCTCTGAAAGTATTTTTAATCCTTATTAAATTGGGAGTCTTCCTAAAACATATCATGTACTTGTGCTTCTTAAGAGGCAAATTTAAATGCTAACATTTATTGAAACTTACTACGTACCTGGCATTATGCTTCGTGTTTAACTGTCATTAATTTTCCCGACACCCCTGCGTGACAGGCACTACCATAGCATCCATTTTACTGACGAAGAAATGGAGGCTTACAGAGGCTAAGGAACTTGTCCAAGGTTACACAGGTAGAAGTAATGGCACTGAAACTTGTGCCCAGGTCTCTCCAAGCTCTTAAGAAAGTGGCCATGCTACTGGAGAACAATTTAGTTCTCAGAACTAAATTAGCCATTAAAGTAGATGCTTGGAACTCTCCATGCACATTTCAGAAATGGGTCTGTTACTCAGAGCATCCCTTGGCCACTTTTCTTTTCTTTTTTTTAATTTAAATTCAAGTTTGTTCACATGCAGTGTAGTCTGGGCTTCAGGAGTAGAACACAGTGATTCTTCTCTTACATAGAACACCCAGTGCTCGTCCCCAAAAGTGCCCTCCTTAATGCCCATCACCCGTTTAACACATCCTCCCACCTGCCTCCCCTCCAGCAACCCTCAGCTTGTTCTCTGCATTTAAGAGTCTCTTATGGTTTATCTCCCTCTCTGTTTTTATCTTATTTTTCCTTCCCTTCCCCTATGCTCATCTATTGTGTCTCTCAAATTCCACATATGAGTGAAATCACATGATATGTCTTTCTCTAACTGACTTATTTCGCTTAGCATAATGCCCTCTAGCTCCATCCATGTTGGTACAAATGACAAGATTTCACTCTTTCTGATCGCTGAGTAATATTCCATTATATAAACATACATGGTATATATATGTATATATACATACATACCATATATATGCCATATGTGTGTGTGTATATATATCATATATATACACCTATATATACCATATTATGCCTATATATCATATATATGCCTATAGTGTATATATAAATATAAATATACATGGTATATATTTATATAATATATTTATAATAGGAATATATTATAAATATATAATATGTTTATAATAGGAATATATTATAAATATATAATACGTTTATATATATAAATATACATGGTATATATATGTATATGTGTGTGTATGTATATGCCATATATATATATATCTATATATACCATATTATACCTATACATATATATCTCTATATATGCCATATGTATACCATATATATATAGGTATATACATATATATATACACCATATATACACCATATATATATGTATAGGCATATATATTTATACACACACACACTACATCCTCTTTATTCATTCATCATTTGATGGACATTTGGGCTCTTTCCATAATTTGGCTATAGTTGATAGCACTGCTGTAAACATTGGGGTACATGTGCCCCTTCAAATCAGCATTTTTGTATCTTTTGGATAAATACCTAGTCATGCAATTGCTGGGTTGGAGGGTAGTTCTATTTTTAATTTTTGGAGGAACCCCCATACTGTTCTCCAGAGTGGCTGTACAGTGTGGAGTTAGTACTCAATCTGACAGCACCTGTTTTTGAATACTCACAAATATTCCTTCATTCAGCAGATTTTCTTGAGTACTTGCTATGTTGCTGTGGGCCCGGTACGTGCCAGGCACTCTGGAAGCAAAGAAGTATGAGGCATGCAGCTGCCTTTAAGGGGGACACACATTAGTGATACTTCAACTGGGGCAATTGTGGAACTTGCCTGATGTGTGCACAGGAGAACTTTGAGAAGGTGGCTACTCTTGAGCCCACTTTTCATGGAAGTCATCCTCCTCACCATTGTCCATTCTCTGTGGAGGAGACTGATGAGTGGAGGCCAGGAGCTATAGGTGGAATTTGATGTTTCCTTGGCTCCAAAGAGGTGGAGAGAGGAATGTAAAGCTGTGTTTTAAAAGTTGGAGCAGTCTTGCTTGGACAAAGAGCTGTGGGCCAGATGCTAATGGGCCAGATGGAAGAGTTTGGTTTCTATAACCTGAGACTTTCTTAGAATGGTGGCTTATGAAAACAGGAAGTACATTAGCGCATCCGGTGGAAAAAAAAATACACATTCAGTGGGATGTGTTTTCTCATTTGATTAGTTAATGAGTATTCAATGCAGTTTCCAAGAGTAGCTCTTAAAAGGAAAACAACAGTTTAGAGCATTGGTATTCTCACGAAAATCAAGTACCTGGTTTTCCAAGGAGATGGCTTAATATGTCTTAATGATAACTTTCCTAGTTATCATTATTTCCTAGTTAAAAGTAATACGTTAATAGAAATGATCTAGTCACTTATCCAGAGAGAACTAAGATTTTTGACACAATCTCTCCAGTATTACCATATCCATTGGGTTGTCCATTTGATCTCACTTCTTCTAGTTACCATCCCCTCGTTGGACATAACATAGTCTCTCAATGGTTCACATTTGCCATTATGGGTGCTGTTTATGACACAGTGCTGCTAGGAGTTTCTGTGATGATCGACGTGTGGCAGTTGTTCCAAGACCTTTTAAATTTGTCTTTGTTCTCTCTCTTTCTCAATAGATTGGCTGATGGCCATTGTGTCTGGCTACTTTCCATGTGTCTTCTTAAAACTTCTTCCAAGTATATTTTTTACCTTTGATAAAGTGCTAGCATGGCTAATGACTGGGCTATTGAGTACGTGTTGTTAAAGTAAGAGTAAGCAGGCTCTGAAGGGACCAAGGTGGGGGATCTTTTGAATTGGAGGGCCACCTCTGCGATGGCTATTTTAACTGACAGGAAAACATCCCTTGTCTAGAGAGATAACTGTTTCACTTTATTAGTGAGGTCCAGCCTAATGACTTACTATTAGGCATATTTTGCGAGGAAGAAAGGAAAAAAAAAAGAAGGGAGGGAGGAATGGGAAGAGGGACAAGGAGGGAATGGACGAAAAGTCAGGTCAGCACGTTCTCTTGGATCTCATTTTGAATGTGTCTCTCTTCACACTTGGCCTTCACAGTGGATTGAACTTCATCGACTTGATGGTACGGCAAGGGAACATCGAGAACCCTCCCAAGACTCCCCTGGTGCCCGGATTTGAGTGTTCTGGGATCGTGGAAGCTCTGGGCGACAGTGTGAAAGGATACGAGGTAATGTTTTGGCTAATGTAATACCTTATTGATAGGGTTTATTAACGATGTTTATAAATCATGGATTTCCCACACACCCCCTGTGTTTGTCGTGTACCCTCTTGGTTGCTCCTGGCAACAGTCTGGTGAAGTGGCCAGGGAAAAGAAAATTTCTCTTTTCTCCAAGTAATACAGCTGAACAAGACCATCCAGCTTTGGGTCAACCAGATGGGCATACTCCCTCGCCCTACACAGGCCCCCATTTCCCCAGCATCTGAGGCTCAAAAACCAATGACGAAACATAGAAGTTGGGGAGAATTACCCTCTGTATTTCTTAATTTGGTTCCTTTAAATATCTACCTAACTGACACATTCAAGCAATCATTTATAAATCATTTCAGGCAGTGGGTAAATAGCATTTTTAAATGACGATTTTAAAGGCAAAGGGGAGAAGGACCTGCCAGTGAAACAGAATTGGCCATGGGTTGATGGCTTTGGGAGTAGGGCAATGGAGAAAAAGGGTTATTATATTTTTCTGACTATATTGTACATATTTAAAATTCTCCATAATAAAAAATTTTTAATCGATGAAAAGATATATGACCCTTCCTACCACTGTAATGCAAATCAAATAGAATCCGGTCTCTAATAACTGAAAAACCGTGAGCAAATCAATCGCACAAAATTGCAGCAGTTTGGAGTGAGGAAAGCCAATGCCAATCAGATACGAGAGCTCTCGCTCATAACTTAAGTGCTTCCCCAGGGAGAAATGAATGGAGCTAACATTTGAGAATACACCATAACCAGAAACATAGGCAAGTCAGCCTTTTTCAGCCATACCACAATGCTGCGAGGTAAATATTGTTATTATCCCTTTGGAGATAACATTCAGAAGGGTGTGGTGGTTTCCTGTGAGGTCACAAAGGTAGTTGAGTCTTGAACCTACTCTTCTTACAATCCCATGATCTTCACCCCTGCTCCCAACCTGCAAATGCTGCAGGGCTAAATGCAGGAAGGAAAATCCTATAAATGGAATGCCAAAATGCCCTTGACATTGAATTTGAGCCCGCTGCTCAGGCTCAATGCATCGGAGCCTCAATGTACTCTGAAAATATCAATATGCTCCAAATTCATTGTGACAAATGTCTGAAAATCTCATCCCACTCATCATTTTGTCCCTGGTTTCCAGATAATCCAGCAGAAAAGTGTTAAGGAAGAAGTGAATGCACTTGTTCCTTTCTTTCACATGACTTTGCATTTTCTGTCCCCAGGTAAGCAACATAACCAGCGGCGGCACCATCTCTCCCCAAAGGTGCTGCCTAAGAGAAATACTATCTGTTCTTCACTCCTCCATCTGGTCCCAAAGGGAAAAAATCATACTAATAATGCTATTAATCCTGAGCATTGCATAAATAGGCCATTATTTTAGAATATTAACAGTAGACAGGGATGTCATTGGCCTTGGTTTAGAGGGAGGCCTTATTACACTTGATTATGTATTTTTCCCCTTATATGTGATCTTCTACTGCTGAGGCCTGGCTTGCTTATTGCCAATTCTGCCCCTCCCCGCCACTCGCCTCCAGTGACTTGCAGCTGCACAAACAAATGAAAGAAGCCACCTACAGGTTTCCATTCAGGGTGTGACTTGGGGGAAAACCAATACTAATATTCTCCCTGTAATTCTGACAAGATTTTCAATTGTGTTGGAGATGGAATTTCATGGGACAACACACTGAATAGCTTTCTTGGTTTGATCCATTGCAAGGGAGGCTTGAAGAGTTGTCTCCAGAGGTACAATGGTAAAGGAATAATTTGGGCTCAGTCACCCAAGACTAATTTTTTTTATTAACAAAATCAAATAATGAGGTCAATTGGATATTAAAAAAAAAATGCTGCCTACCTCTGGACTCAGGCTTGGGCTGATCTGATGGCCAAGCCTCTCTTGTCATTTTCATGGAGCAAAGTTGAGTAAGAGATTGGAGCAGTCAGCCCTGCTGTGATGGCTGCGATCACCACTGTCACGGTGGTTAAACTACTCTTCATTGCCCTCTTTGTTGACACTGGAGGTCATCAGCTACTCCACGGTGTTGTGGATTTTGGTTTGCATGATTCAGTGCAAAAGAGAATGCCAGTGTTAGACCTCGGTTATCCTTGGTCCAAGCAGTTGCATTTACGATGATAATTCCCAACATTCGTCATTTGGCCTTCAACCCTTCCAGCATTGGGATACTCACTGCCGGGGGAATAGTCTCTCCTTTCCATCAGTTCTTTCATTAGACAGCTATTCCTTCTACTTCGTGAAATACAGTAGGTCTGTATTTAGCGTGCGGTCATTGAACTGTGAGCTCCATGAGGCCAGGAACCAATCTGTTCTTTTGAAGAGTTAACATTGATTGTTCTTTCTTCATTTTACATGCACCATGCCAAGTATACTGCATGCATATTATGTTATTTCATCTCCGGTAAAGACCCTTTCCTAATATACTCATTTTACAGCTGAAGAAACAGAGACTTAAAGAGTTACACCAATATTCCCAAAAGTGGTAGGTCCCCCTGGTATATGCCTTTACAAAAGTAGGTCTTCTCTGTAGCAAGTACCTCAGGTGTAATGAATCAATCATTCGTATCTAGAGTCAGCCTTGCTAGACTCAACTTCTGGCTCAGCTACTCCCTAGCTACATGACCTTGGGCAGGTGCCTTCATCTCTATGGGCCTCAATTTAAATGTCTGTAAAATCTATACATTCATCTGTAATGTGAGCCCTTACACACCCATCTCATAGGAGACTTTTGTTGTTTGTTGAGGTGGGGAAGAAGAAAAATGCTAAGCTACAGAGAAAATAAAACTGGGGGCTCAATTTTAAGTATATAAAGCTAAAGCACATGTATATGAAAGCCATTCATTTATTGAAAATTCGCTATGACCACAGCAATTTGAATACTGCATTTGAAAGTCATACTACATAGCAACTAACACCAAATAGCAAGGTGGTTCTGCTTCACCAGCAGTTAGCAGTTCATACAAGCTACCAATATCAGTTCACTTATTTGTATTTCCCTTTAATAATGATATGTTATGAAAAAACTTAGCATCCCATCTTAATGACTTTAAAGGGAAGAATGCATTTTCTTTTTTTGCATGATGTCTGGCTCTGCAAACAACTGATAAAAAGGAACACGTATTCAGCCATGCCCTCATAGAGGTTTGTAAAGATTAGGTGAGTTAAAACATGTGATACCCTTAGGACAATGCCTGCCATAAAATACGTGTCCAAAAAAGGGTTAGTTGTTCTTCATACCTGGCGGCATCTCCCTATTTTGCTCTAAGTCTGGCTGTTCTTGTTCAGTCTCCTACACGTAGATTTACATGGCTCTTCTGATGCACTGTGTTTCACGTCTACTGTGATCAATAACCCAGTGCTAACCTTTGATGCAAATACTCCAGTAAACTAGCCTGGCAGGGAGACCATTTGGAGTGGCAGAAAACAGATGAGAGTAGATAACCTATCCTTGCCCATTTCAACTTCCTTATGGCTTAGTTTTCCTCAACTCCAAAACAGAGATAAAATGAGCGGCTGAGTTGGTAAAATGAGCTTCTGACACCAGCATTCCATGGTGTGTGATGTGATGACATTGTATGTTAAAGCTTCAGAAGGCAGGTAGAGAACTGGCTTCCACGGCTCCTGGAAAGTTTTCATAGATGGGCTTCAGAGCATCCACAAATGCCTTGGAATTGGGAGGCAGGTGAGGGTGTGTGTATTTGAGAATTTGGGCTTTTTTTCTGGGAAGGAATCTATAGTTTTCATCAGCTTCTTAAGAGTAGTGAGAAATCTTTTAAGAAAGAGTAGGAAGCTTCCATTAACCCTGTGCTTCCCCATGGCCAGATCGGGGACCGTGTCATGGCGTTTGTGAATTACAATGCCTGGGCAGAGGTGGTCTGCACGCCAGTGGAATTTGTCTACAAGATCCCAGATGACATGAGTTTCTCAGAGGCTGCTGCCTTCCCCATGAACTTCGTCACAGCCTATATGATGCTCTTCGAAGTTGCCAACCTCCGAGAAGGAATGTCTGTGCTCGTGCACTCAGCGGGCGGTGGTGTGGTAAGTTGGTGGGTTGTGCATCCTCTTCCTCAAAATTGTCATGGTGAAGGTGGGCTGATACCCAGTTGACAGTGAGGTTCTTATGTGAGCTCTGTCCATTAGTAGGGATGAGCTCCGTGGCTCTGGATGAAGCACATGTGCATGGCTCATATAGATGATGGCGTTGGGGGTAGAATGAGCCTCTGGAGTTTGAAACGTCTCCAAGATGGCATGTTAGGACTCAGTGGGTCTCAGAGATAGCCTCAGTCTTAGTATCACGATGGACTATTATGTCAGTCATTGTGCAACAGCTTATAAGTCGTGTAGTACTAATATTATCTGAAACACCAAAATGGTGGATGGTTTCCTTCTTCAGCAAGTTTCCATGGATTCTAGGTTGTTCCCATATTAATGACATCCTTATTCATTTGTGTTCTGATATATTTTCTTGAGTGGGAGAGGTGAATGGAGATTGTATTAGCACACTGGAAATTACACATAAACCTAAGAATGTCTGTGAGAGTAGTTGAACATGCTACTAACACCTGTCAGGTGTGTCTTTGGTCAGGGGAGAAATAATGGAAATATAAAGTTGCTGCCCTGCAGTGCAGGGATGGCAGAAATTTCTTCCATGGTTTGGCTGTGTCTCAGTCCCAGGCACTCAGTACATATTATGTGCCTGCCACGTGGGACGCACTATGTTCCCATCACGGTCGACCAGGGTCGGAGTAGAACTCAGTCTTTCTGAGCACGAGAGAGCTTATTAATTCAACAAATGTTTATTGAATACATACTATGTTCTGGATTCTATGGGTTGGAGATTAAAAAGAGAAGGTCCTGATACCTGAAACCCTTTAGTAGGGTTTGCTCTCAGTATTGGTGATTTTGTGGTTTGATAAGCTCAGAAGTGAACTCTTACACTTGGGTCTGTCATATAGATGTTTTCAGTGGATGTTCTGCTAACATTCATTCTTTCCTTATCTGGGCTTCCTACAACTATCAAAAGCCTATGCGGTGTAAAGTGCATTTCTGTTTTGCTCTCCAAGAAGACGAACTCATGTACAAAAACATGAAGGCAAAGATGTGAAACTTAAGGGATATCTTCAATCACCTTAGCAAATTTGCTGATGTCTTTTGACCATGAGTAAAGATATAATAAAAGCTAAACATCCTTAGAAAAGGAACGGATTTCAGTGCCAGTGAATCTACTAACAGCAAGCAAGCCATTTAGAACGCTGGCATTTCTGATCTCAGTGTGCTCAGCACACCAAGTGCCAGAGACTTGTTTTCATATTAACAACATAAGCTCCCGTCTTTACGGTGGTGCTGAACCCCATTCTGCTGAGAACCACTGTTTAAACATTGGCACTGATGATGTTTCATTTGTGTATTTATTTTTTTTTCATTTTGAGTTTGTTGCTGAAACAAAGAGGCATACATCAGGGGCATGTGTCTCACAAAAGGGAAGAAAACCTTGGGACATAACAAAAGGTTTTATCATGCCTATTTCAGGGCTTCTAGACACTATAACCATCAGACTCAAAGTGTGAAACAGATGAAGGCAAACTGGGGGAAGGGACGATGAGGCAGGAAGACAAGTCGGTGCCCGTAATGCAGACTCTGACATCCTAAAGCTTTGGTGCCGACACTTCCTTCCTAATAGTGAGCGCCAAGAGGGCATAACAACCAGCCACGCAAGCTAGTGTTCATTTGAAGGAAACAAACCAGTTACTAGGGGAGACCATACCCAGTACTGGGTTTTGAGACTGGGGAAATATTTCTCTGTGGTTTCTCATGCCAATAGGCAATAAACCGTCCTCAACAATACTGTTATAATACATGCAACAATTTCTGTGGTGCTTTTCTCATGGTGTACCCCTAATGTCATCTAGTAGCACCGAAGTAGAGCAAAAGTTAGTGAAAGCAGATATCTTGGGGCCAAAAGGATGTGGTCTGGCTTAACCTACAGAGAGTTTAAAGGTGTCATTGGGCGGCCCATCTCTCAGGTGAGTGGGTCTCCTTGAATGGTGTTTCTCCGAACCAAGATTTGATAGGTGGTGTGTAGCACTGAGTTCAAGGTGACCATTAGAGGAGGGACTTTTGGCGAAGTGCACATCCATGTGTGTGAACACTCAACCAAGCTGGGTGGAGTTGACACTATCTGACAAAACCCAAAGAGTCCTAGGGAGGGGGGTGCCTGGGTGGCTCGGTTGGTTGAGCATCTGATTCTTGATTTTGGCTCGGGTCAAAATGCCAGGGTTGTGGGATCAAGCCCTGCGTCAGGCTCCGCAATGAGCGTGGAACCTGCTTGGGATTCTCTCTCTCACTGTTTCTCTCTGCCCCTCTTCCCTGCTCGTGCTCTCTCTTGTTTCTCCCTAAAAACAACAACAACAACAAAAAGGAGTCCTCAGAAGAGCCCAGACCAGTCCATTGCCCCAGTGTGGAAAAAGACCAGTGAGATGCCCCTAGGCAGAGCTAGATTCCTCCCCAAGAACACAACCAGCCCCTGCTCTCGTGGTTGGGGGGACCTCCTTAGGGAACACATCTTATGTGTTATCTGCAGCATCTTGGGAAGGAATGGGGGTGCATCTCACCACTGTTGGGCACATCTGGTAAGTGCAGCCTCTGGTTCATGTTTGCTGTGGTAACAGGATAGTGACCTCCCGCAGACGTCCATGCTCTAACCCCTGGCACTTGTGAGGAGTTGACCTTGCATGACAAAGGAATTTTGCAAATGTGATTAAGGCAAGGACCTTGAGATGGACAGAGGATCCTGGATTGCCCAGGTGGACCCAGTGTCACCACAAGGGTCCTTACAGATGGAAAAGGGAGGTAGTAGAGCCAGAAAGAGGTTTAAAGATGTTACACTTATGGTGGAAGAAGACACCGCAAGCCAAGGCATGTGGGCGATCTCTAGGTGCTGGAAGACAGGGAAATGCGTTCCTCCCCTGGAGCCTCCAGAAGGAACACTTTGATTTCAGCCAAGTGAAACCCATGTTGGACTTTGGATCTCCAGAAAGAAATAGAATAAATCTGTTTGTCTGGAGCCACTATTTGTGGTAATTTATGGGTAGTTCCTGTCACAGCAGCCATGAGAAATGAATATAGCCACTTTCCCTGGGCTGCCTCCCCTTTCGCTGCGGAGGGCCCATAGGGGCCTGGAGAAAATGCATGCAGCCAGCAGCAAAACTGTGATTCACACCCGAATCTGGCTGATGCCAAAACCTATTCCCTCTCCACTCATCAGCCTGGAATGTTGGGAAAACCCAAATCATTCATTCCTGGATTTATTCATTCGTTGACAAATGTTTGTTCAACCCTACCCAGTGCTAACTGTAGAGCTGAGGGCTGTGGCCCAGGTATATGTTTTCTAACTTGATGTCGATAGGATGACAGAGATTAAACCCAATTCGGATAAAGTTTCCCAAATCGAGTTAACACGAAGTTTGTAGTTCCCACGGCGCCAAGACTCCTGTCTGATTTTTATCCAAGGCTGGGGAATTTGCAGACAGAACATGTGGAACACCAGCCTCAACTGTAATTTTGAAGGACACTAATACGGCACAGCAGTCCCCGCCTTCTCCAAGGGGGTACTTTCCAAGACCCCCAGTGGATGCCCAAAACCACAGATAGTACCAAACCCTATGTAGACCATGTTTCTTCCCACACGTACACACCTGCGATAAAGTTTAACTTATAAATTAGGCACAGTAAGAGGTTAACAACAAAAATAAATAGAACCACAGCAACAGTATATCATAATCAAAGTTATATGAACCAGATCTCTCCCAAAATAATGTACTGTACTCACCGCTCTCGTGATAATGTGAGATGCTAAAATGCCTACGTGATGACTTGACGTGAGGTGAATGGCGTAAGCGTTGGGCTGTAGCGTTAGGCTACTACTGACTTCCTGATCATCCATCGGAAAGAGGATCATCTATCTGCTTCCGGACCCAGGTTGACCGTGGGCAGCTGAAACCGTGGAAAGCAAAACCGTGGATAAGACGGGGGATGACTACATAGGAAAATCACCAGAGCGGGCTCCTTTCTCAGTGAAATTGCCCGAGTGTGTCCCCTGCTCCGTCACATCTTTGAAGACACTTTCCCCCTGACAATAGGAGAACCAGATGGTCTGAGAAGGTAATGCCCCTAATCGCATCTTTAGGACCTGGTCGAAAATGGGCTTACAGCCTCTTAAAGGAAAAGTAACAAAATAAGTAACCAAGCGGGGCTCACATCGGGACCTTCACGACGAGGGTTTTGCCGCCCATCCCACTTAACGAGCTGCTAGGACTTGGGGCAGCGTGATTGGGACGTGCCCAGTGTCTGGAGATCAGCGTGACTGTCACCCTCTGGGTGTTCGCTTCTGTGGCTGACATTTGATGCTTTCCAGTTTCTGGCATTCTTTTACCTTTTCATCATCTCAGCTGAACAGAGAGAAGGCAGCCTGAGACGGGCCACAGATCTTGGAAAGGAAAGCAGAACTCAACGTTCAGACGGAGTTAAACGGCTGCTCCTCAATTATTAAATTCTATTCATTATAGATGGGGCATTTCCCATTGTCGTTCGAATCACTCTGAAGAAGAACCACAGAAAGGAGAGCCAGGATCGCAGGAGGGGGCACCCGAGGCTCCCCCACCTGTGGTCCTCCCTGAATGGCCAACGAACCCTACGCCACGTTAACATTACAGTCAGAGCTCCTCAGTGGGGTTCTGTGTCTGTTAACTGTGAGGAAGCGCCTCATGTAAAACCAGACACAGAGTGTTAACTATTATCATTATTATTATTATGGGCTGGTTTGCTCATCCTACCCTCTCCCCCATCCTACAAGCGCCCTGCCTCAGAGCACCTGGGTCTTATTCTTTTTGTGCCTACTCCTTGCTACATAGTAAGTGCAGCAAACATCGGTGTATCAAAAAGCTGTTGCAGGCCATTTTTCTGTGTTCTAGAAAAGTTTTTTGCTGAGCTAAGGAGAACCCTGTCACTGAGTTCATTCTGGGGGGTGGGGGTGGGGGGACATCATTTCTAGTGATCTTGTAAATTCCAATCTATTAAGAGGTCCTCCGTGTCCTCGCTCAGGCCATCCAACGTCCTGAATATTTTTCGCAGATGTTTTTGTCTGCATTTGGTGTCCATTACTCATAGAATGAGCCCCCTTTTCATGGCCCTGTGGCTCTCCCACCCATCACCCCCTCCGTCATTCTGTGGTCCAGCACGTGGCCAGTCTGTATCCTTCAGTACCCCAACTAGCAGGTACATGCCTGAGACCTCAGAGCAGGAAGGAAACAAAGACAGATCCCAGTCTGTGTGGAACAAACACCAGCTGTGTATAGAGTCTTTCACAACGTGACTCATGTGGCCCTCATAACAGCCCTCCCCCATTGGAACCCATTGAATAGCACCTGACAGTGAAGACATGGAGCGTGAGCTCTAGAGAAAGACTCCCTGCCCCACCTTCCCCACCACCCTAAGACTCAACTTCCTCATCTGTAAAGTGGGGGTGATATCAGTGCCAGAGTTAGTGGTACTTGTGAGCTTGGGGCAGTGCTTGAAACACCCAGTGACATTTAGCGATTATAATTTCCCAGGTTAAGAGGTTTGGTTTTGTTTCCAAGCCTGCAAAGTTAATTAGGAGGAAGGATCAAATCTGAATGTGTATCTCCAGGGCCAGGAACTCTCAATCCAGTGCTCTTGGCACTACACCACAGCGGCCTCAGGAATGTGGGCACCTGCCCCCGTTTCTTCTGCCTGCCCCACCTTGTACCCCGGACAGGGAGGACTTCACTAGAGCAAGACCTCCTGCCTCCCAGGACCTACAGCACTAGGAAACGGAGCCTCTGAAAATTTAAAGAGAACAAAGTGGCGCTGTCTTCTCCTTCATGAATAATCAAAGGTACGAGGATATGCAGAACAGCAGCATCAGCAGCCAGGGCTTCAGCCTGAGGACACTGGGATGCATAACACTGTGTTCTCTCAAGACCCCAAGAAAAAGGCCCTCACCTCCCTAAATGTCGTAGGTGCTTTGGTGACATGTCACGGAGCAACGTCCCATGTCTCTGCTCCTGAAAATCTCTGAGGCTGGCGGCCGGTGCGTGGGTTCCCCACATCAGCAGTATGCCGTAGGTTAAGGAAAAATATGTCTAAAAACACATCTTCCAAGCGAGATCTGTGTCTGCAAAAGCCTCATTTGATCTTTATTCTAGCAGCTTTTAACTCCTATACAGTAAACCATGACTGGGTCAAAGAAGCTATCTTTATCATAAATATTATAAAGGTTAAATGTGGCCTCTGAGATGGGATTCATTGATTCAATAGTAGTTGGATAAATATATCAGTTCACAGGGGGATAAGGCCTAAAATAGATGGAGCCCAGCAATTTCCATACGCTGTCCATGAGGCAGATAGTATCATATCCTCATTTTCACAAAGGAACTGAGACACAGAGAGGGTAAGTAACTTATTCCAGGTCCCACAGCTATGAAGAAGAAGAGCTGGTTTGGGAATTCGGGTCCCTTTGAATACAGAGCCCGTGTTTTCAAGTATGAGGTGGTGCTGACAGGTTGGCAATGCTGATAGAGACCCAGCTTCTGCTTGGAGCGAGCTGGAATGGATTCCACTCCATGGGTTTTGTTGGTGGGATTCTTTCCCTAGGAGCTGAGGACAACCTGGGGTTGCCCAGGAGCTCAAGGGTCCTCAGGAAGAGGGGAGGATCTTCTTTGGACATGGGCGACTTCTTAAGGAGCCAGGCAGATTTAGCCCTGGAGCTGCCCTTGATGTTGTCCATCCAGCTGAAAGTAAGCCTGGCTACCGGGTTGGTGAAGGCAGGGATGGTGTGATCTCTTCATCCCTGTATCCTGAGCACTGACCCAGGACCTGACACAGAGATGTCAGTGGAAAGATATTTGTAGAGGGAATAAACGAAGAAAAAGGGAAAGGAGGTAAGAACAGGGCCCCCAAAGCAGGATTTAAGTTACAAAGACAGCATGAAACATAAAGGTTCTGATTCTGGAGTCAGAACTGGTTTTCTTCCTAGCTCTCTAGACCTTGAACAAGTACTTTAATTTCACTGGACCTTGTTTCTTCATCTGTAAAAAATGATATAATACCCAGCTCCTAGTTTTTATATGATGTTTTAAAAGAGCATTACGTAATGGGCTTAGTATGCTATCGGGTGCACAGAAAACTCAAATGTCAGCGGCTATTATTAGTATTATTACCATTACGTTATTAGTACTGTTATCTGATTAGAAAATATTATTCAACAGCACTCTGGCATTTATAGCCAGAGGCCAGTGGGCATCAAACAGGACAGTCAGCTGGCGGCTGGTTGTTGAAACCGGGAGCGACAGGCAGTAACGCCGATCTCAGCTCCCTCTGTGTGTCTTTCTTGACAGCCGGCTGCTCAGTGTTAGTGGGCTTGTCACACAAGCCCCTTTCCAGACATAACTCTCCTCAAACATGGAAGACATAATTCGACTTTAAGGAAAATCTCACTCCGTCATTCCAGCCCTTGGACACGTTCGAGAACGCCAAACACGTGAACTAGTCTTTGCTGAGTTTATGTGACCCTGAGGACCCATCCACTTCCCAGCGACACGCCCAAAGGGCACAGTTGCTTTTCAGAATATTATTGCCCTCATTAAGCTGCAAAATCAGTTGAGCTGGGAAAGAGTGCGATGCATAGCAAGGAGCAGCCTCGTCTGTTCTCACGGACACCACCAGGCTATGTGGGCCATGGGCCCTGGTGGCCTAGCACCCTACGGTGCACGCCGTGATACTCACCACTGCCCCTCACTCACCCCCACCCCCGGTTCAACATGCACTTGGACTTCTCAGCTGTGCAATTGATCGGATACCGAGGTGAAATTTGAACCCCACCTTTGCTCACGTAAGCTGGAGTCCTCCCACCCTGCCCCCACCCTTCCCCGCCCACACTCACCACACTTAGTCATGACCCGCCCAACCTCTCTCTCTCTCTCATCTCTCTTTGCCTGGTTCTCTTTCCCTTTGTCTATCCTTCTGTTTCTCTGTCTGCATCTCTCTTGTGCTTGCTTCTTTCTTTCTCTGTACCGTTCAGTCCCTCTTCTTCCCATTTTCTCCTTCCTTTCCTCTCTCCCCCTCTCTCTATCCCCCACCCCTTCCTGAAGCCTGCAGTCTCATGGATATGATGCATATATCCCAGAGGCGCAAGGATCCCTGATGGCAGTGTTGATAGGTACTGTCATAGGAGTACAGAGTGATGTGACTGTAGAATGTGAACCAAAGCACCTGGTTTAGGGGATCAGAGGTGACTGTCCTTTGGAGGAAACTTAGAGCTGGTATCTAAGGATGAGCAGGAGACGGGGAGGTAAGAACAGTGAAGGGAGCTGGGATGGGAGGTTGCAGGAACGGGCAATGACATGGAATCCATACAAAGAAGTGTCAGTGGATGACCTCATAGCAGCCCAGTTGACAGTCTCATCCTTATCCTTGTCCTAAGAGCCATGTGGAGCCGTAGACGGTTTTGAGCAGAGATTTAACTCATGGTTGACATTTTCATAAGCTCCTGTGTTGCCAGAGGGTGAATAGATTGAGTGGGTCAGCGTGTCAGCTGAGTGACTTCAAGATGGCTAAGTTCCAGAGTGTTCTCTCCAACTTCCCTCATTCGAGCCGTTAGAGGGAGGGTAGCGGCCAGGACTCTGTGCTTTGGGCTGCTATCATCATGGTGTAACCCTGGAGGAGCGCTTTGCCATTCTTGTGCCTCAGATTTTTCTGTAAAATTAGGCAGACCCACCGCTTCCTCTGTAAAATAAGGTAGACTCAATATTTCATCAGTAAAATGAGGAAGACCCCATGCATGGTCTCTAAGGTCCTGTCCATCCACTTCCCTTGGCGATCCTGTGTTTCCTTGTGATGTTTCTTCTTTACCTTCCAGATGCAAACATCCTAACCTGTCACTCTCGTCACCAGCACCCTCTCCCCTAACCCTGGGCCCCCTTCTTTAAACTTTTAGAGAGTTAGAGAAGCAGTTAACAACAGTTGCTAAGCATTCAGTCTTTGGGGCAGACTTCCTGCATTTGAATCCTGATTTCTAGGACTTGTTACATAGCTGTGCTTTACTTTCTTCCTGGATAACAGAGTTGGTTCTACCCACTTCATAGTAGTGGGAGCCCTGAATGAATCAATGTGTGTAAACCATTCAAATAACACCTGGCCACAGTGAGTAGTGAATAAATGTCACCTAGTGAAACCAGTGGATGCTGTGATGTGCCATTCAGAAGACCCTTCAGGACTGAAGGGCCATTTCCCCAGCTGCCAGCGGGGTTCTGGGGGTGTGTCTCCTGGTGACTGTATCCCTCTCCGGGAATAGCCCTGGGGGAAGGGAGCTGCCTTGTCACGTGTCCCACCCCTTGCTGGGGCGGCCTGTGTTCCCATCAGTGTTGCTACAGGGCTACAAAAGCCCAGTGTCCTCGCCCCAATGGAGACAGCTCTGAAGGGCTAGCCTGGCTTTGGAGCAACTTGTGGGACAAGCTTAAGCATCTCTTGCGACTGTACCACAGCTCAACTTCCTCTCTCTGTGCAGTCCTGTTTCGCTCATTCCTTGGCAGATGCTGTTCCCGAGAGTGCTTCCCAGTAAACACCCTGCATGCAGAGCTCCGCTGAGTCCTTCTTCAGGGGTCCAGGCCCACGGCCATTATTGCAGTGACGTTCGTTACTATTTGGACATCATACCTGTAGCCCGTGCAAACCTGTTGGCCTATCTGGTCCACTGGTTGGATTCCTCAGTGACGGCCCCCATTTAGACCTTGCTGCAGGGCCCAGACTCACTTAGTTCAGGAAGCTCATCTCCTCCTTTCTGAGAATCCTTCTTGTTGTCTAGAACTCTGCTGAGTGTCCAGAAGGAGCTAACAGACACTAACGGGTTAAATAAGTGGGTGAATAAGGGAGCTGATGAATATTTATTTTCTTCCTAAATCATCTGGGCTTCTCTTGGTATTAACAAACCCAGGATACGTGCCAGCCCAAACATCGGGATAACTTTACCACATGGCCCTGAGCTGGGTAAATGGAGCCCTGGGCTTTTGTCTCCTGTGCTGGGCTTTGCCACCGGCACCAAGGAGAGAGAAGTGACATTATTCTGGGATCGGCTTAAAGAAGAGAGGCTCAACTAAAAGATTAAATGTGTCTTTCTTCTTGTCAGAGCAAGTTACTTAACCTCTTGGGACCCCACTTTCTTTGTCTTCATCATGAAGAGTGGATGTGAGCGTTCAGTGAGTTGAGTCAGTGGTTTCCAAGGCGTGGTCCCTGGACCATCAGCATCACCGGGCACTTGTTAGAAATGGCAGTTCTTGGGCCCCAGCGCAGACCTACTGCAGAATCAGAAACCGGGATGGGGCCCACATCTGGGTTTTAACAAGCCCCCCAGGGAGACTCCAGTGCAAGCTCACATTTGAGAACCAGTGATCCAGAGAGCTTACTTAGAACGGAAGTTCGTGCAGAATCCTGTGTCACTGTTTTGGTGTGCTAGTGCTCTGTGAGGTGTAATCACACCAACTGTAGATGTAAGGAACACGTTAGTATTCATTCCAGCCCTCTGTACTGATGCAGGCTAGTTTCTGCTTATCGTGGCACAGACGTGTAGAGTCTTGGAAGCTGGCCCCACCTGTGTTTGCCTGTCAGGTTCGGAGACTAACCGGATGGTCTTGACCCCGTTGCTCAAGCTTTCTGAGTCTCCATCCCCTTGTGTGTGACATGCAAGGTCCCACAGTTAGCGAGGCAGTAGAATCCTCAGCGCGATGCCAGCTCTGGTGAGCATGCAGTAAACAGCGCCTGTGATTAAGGCCAAGTCACACCCCGCCTCAGAGACAATCGTAATGGAATAACAATCTTGAACACGTTTTAGTGTTTGCTAGGAGAAGCAGATTACGCCAGTGGTCCGTGCACCACCTGGCACGTGATACCCACTTAGCTGTTTTTATTTTATTTTTTTTTCAAGTTTATTCATTTTGCGAGAAACAGAGACAATGCAACTGGGGGAGGGGCAGAGAGAGAGAGAGGACAGAGAATCTCAAGCAGGCTCCGTGCTGCCAGAGCAAAGCCCGATGCGGGGCTTGAATCCACAAAACCTCAAGATCATGACCTGAGCCGAAATCAAGTGTCAGACACTTAACTGACGGAGCCACCCAGGCGCCTCCCTCCCCACCTTAGCTATTTTTAATTGTGCTGTTGGAAATGACCTTTTAATTGTCAAATTCCAATTTCCAATTTTTCAAATTTTGTGAATTTTTTTATTAAACACAAAATTTTTTAAGTCTTATTTTTTGAGAGACAGAGAAAGAGACAGAGCATGAGCGGGGGAGGGGCAGAGAGAGAGGGAGACACAGAATTGAAAGCAGGCTCCAGGCGCCGAGCTGTCACCACAGAGCCCGATACGGGGCTCGAACCCATGAAAAGCGAGATCATGACCTGAGCTGAAGTTGGACACTCAAGCTACTGATCCACCAGCCCCATCAAGTTTTGTGAATTTTATGTAGAACGTATATATTATAAATATGTAAAGTTAGGCACGGGAATATATGTTTTCCTTTTTCACAAGTATGCCGTCAAATGCCTTGTCCCCATTTTGTTATGTATGCTCACAACAACTCTGTGAGGTGTATACTATGATCGTCAGTGCATTCTGAGATTTAGGAACCTGAGGCTTGCCAACCGTGAAGTCAGTTCTCCAAAGCCGCATGCTTGGCAAAGATGGAGGTACAGAAATCACACTCAGATGGGTCTTTCTCGAAGCCTGTGTTTGAAACCACTAAGGTAGGTCGGGAGATGAGGAGGGTGACAGCAGGTACAGGTCTGCCCATCTGCTCAGTGCTTCTACCTATTGCCTATTTGGGGAGCATTGAAGCTACCTTGTGACCAGCTGTCTTTTTCGATGGCATATAGGGTCACGCTGGCCTGAGAAGCCAGGTGGCAGCGGGAAGGCAGGAGTGAAGCTTGGGCAGGTGGTGGTGGGGGGGCACATTACTCCTCACTTCTCCAGAGCCCCGACAGAAGGTCGTTCCCAGTAGGGTGGCCAGAGTTAGCAAATGCGTATTTTCTCTGGCAATCCTTATTTCCCAGGGGCCCCCGAGTTCTCCCACAAAAAGTTCTGACCCTTCCGGGGAATTAATTACACCAGTGAGGCTGAAATCCTGGATTTGAGGCGATTAGGAGATACATCCAGTCAGGAATGCATTAAGGAGGGCAAATATTTTAAGCCTCAAGAAAAGGCACTGAAAGGAGCCTTGTTCTCTAGAGCCCATCCCCATGGTGCAAAGTGGCTGCAAGTTCAATGCCAAGACCCAGCCTCCCCTTCCAGGGGAGGCCCGTCTTCCTCCCTGCTGCTCGGGGCTCTTCTGTAGCCACACAGCCCCGCAGCATGGAGAGATGACAGCCCCTTGAAGCCCGGGGCTGGGAAGGGCGACAATGGAGGAGATGGGGCTTCCTCTGACAGAAAGTGCACAATGCAGGCGGCGCATCCTGTCTATTCACCCAGCAGACCTTTACTGAGCATTTACTATGTGCCAGGCAGTGTGGCAGGGGTCTAGAATGCAGTGGCACATAAGGGAGATAGGCACATAGCCAAATAGCAAATAGATACATACACATATGTACCACATTTTTAAACATGTATATGCATATGTGTATATATACAGATATATATGCATATTTTGTTTGTATAAACCCATGCATATATAATTATATACAATATTTTACATCATATATTATTTATTATGTTGTATAGTATATGTAATTGTATAAATATTATATAAACTATTTTATATATATAAAAAGAAAGGATCAAGATGCAGAGAGAATAAACAGGAAGAAAGATGCAGATTGAATCTTCAAAGACTGACCTCACTGAGGAAATGACATTTAAGCAGAGACAAGGAGGCAACTATGTGAAAAGCAAGAAGCTCACTGTGGGCTTTAGGAAGCAGCCAACACCCCAGGCAGGAATTGCCGATGGTCCTAAGTCATTGGAAGAGGGCTGTTCTCCCTGTCTAGTCACAGAGCTGGTGTTGGTGGGGTCTGGGCTACCAGCCACTCGGGCTTTGTGGCAGACACCCAGACGCCCACCCACACCACATCCCCGCCTGAGGTCGGCGCGTGGTCCTGATTCATGCCGGCACTCACTGAGGCCATTCTCTGGTTTGAACTTGGCCCTTGCACGGGCAGGCCGGGAGCATCTGGGAGTTACTGACCCAAGAGCATCCCTCAACTCATGAGCGAGGGGCTGGGGACAAATTCCTGAGCTTCCTCCCCTCCTGATGGGATGATGAGTATTAGCACTGGCCACACGGTCTCTCAAAAGTCCCCACCGGGGATGGGTCCAGCTGTTCACCGGGGTAAGCCATTTTACAGGCTTCCCTCCCTCCCCTGCCTCTCTACCCCACTTCCTCATCTTACTTCCTCATCCCATCTTTGCGATCGATTCCCAAATAAACTGCATGCGCACAGATCTTCATCGTAGGGTCTGCTCTGGGGGAAACCCAAACCATCGGAACAAGTCATTCATGATCAGCCACACGTTAAGCCAAGCATCCCCTGCCCGTCACCCACTCCCACTAGCCTTCGTGTCTTCCCCCATGCCCCTTCTGCCCATCTTCCCTTGCAACCACACACTTTTCAACATGACAGCCTTTGCAGGTTCCCTTCACCCCTCTGCCTGGCAGGTTCCTAGTCATCATTTAAATGTCCCTTCCTCTTGCAAGCCTTCCCTGCTCTCCCATCTCCACACCTTCAACATTGTTTTACTGATATTGCTTTGGCCAAACTCCCCCTCCATCCGTCCGGCCATCCAGCCAGCCAGCCAGCCAGCCAGCCAACAGATAGGTACTAACTACCTCCATGTGCTGAGCACTAACATCCGCGACTGCCTGCGAGTCTTCCTGTCTAGATGGATCTTCTTGGGGTCAGAGTGGGTCTTAGGTATCTCTCTGTTCCTAGCACCTACCACGGGGTCCAGGATGGAGGGGGAGCTTGGCAAACACTTGATCAAATTAAACTGAGAAACGTCACCTGTTCCAGGAAGACAGCATCTGTATAACGATAATGAGGTTTTTAATTATGCAGAGGAGGATACATTTATTAAGTATGTAGAACTAACAAATGAGTATGTTTTCACCAGATTGTGAACTACATGTAGACACAGTTTCATTACTTAATATAGCTTGTAAGCCATTAAACCAGTGACCATGTTTGATTTACCAATACCAAAACGTATTCTTCAAAGCAAAACACCCTTGGCAGGTTCTACTTTATTTCCCTGTGGATCACAGAATCTGGAATTCCTGCTTTTCATTCCAGCCGTCTCTTTAGAACCGTGCTAAGCCTTTTGACCTAGTAATTTCATACTGGTAGTGTTGCCATTTAAAATACATGACACGGAGCACTTGGGTGGCTCAGTCGGTTAAGTGTCCAACTTCGGCTCAGGTCATTATCTCGCAGTTTGTGAGTTCGAGACCCACCTTGGACTCTGTGCTGACACCTCAGAGCCTGGAGCCTGCTTTGGATTCTGTGTCTCCTTCTCTCTCTGCCCTCCCCCTGTTTGTTCTTTGTCTGTCTCTCTCTCAATAATAAACATTTAAAAAAAAACCCTTAAAATACATGATGCAACCCTACCTACTGGCAATCTCTTCTAAAGAAAGATTCAGAGAGTTCATCAAACAGAGACCCAGTCTCTGTATTCAAACACTGAGCATTGACACTCTGTCCAACAATGTGCTAGACACAAAATACATAGCAGCAGATAAACTAGAATTAGACTCTGCCTTCTGAAACTTACAGTCAAAGATCTATGTACAAAGATGTTCACCAAAATATAGCTTACAGTAGTATGGCATCATAATTTCCTAGAAGACAGCGATTGGTTAAAAGGAATTATAATATATCTACATAATAGAAGATTCCCCAGGCATTCAAAATGATGAAGCTAGGGAATTTTTCGTAACCCACAAAAATGCTTACAATATAAGATTAGAAAGAAAAAAATAATCAGGGCACATAGTGGTATATTCAGTGTGATTCCAATTCTGTAGATAAACAGTATGTATACACACACACACACACACACACACACATTGCAAAAACTACTGATACAAAATAAGCCAGATTATGTAGAGTATTTATCTCTGAGATACAGCATTATGGTTGGTATTTTTATAGTTTTCTGTGTTTTCAGAATGTCATTCTTTACCCTGGGCATGAGCTTGTGTTGCTTTCATAATAATACTTTTTAAGGAGCTTAATAGAGAGCAGAATAGATCCTTCTGCTGCACAATGTGACATTTCCTCCTCTCCTGTATCAGAAGAGCTTAGCTGTGGTTGGGGAAATAATAGCTTCGATCTTGCCAGGAGCTTTTTGAGAACGAGGAAGCAGACAGGAAACTTGGAAACCATAAGTGGTTTACCTTTAGCTCCTTTCTTGCCTGCAACCTATAAATATTTAGTGGACAAAAGCAGTGGGTGTGTGAGGGGGGAAGGGAGACAGAAGCTCGACCATCCACTTCTCCTTCTATCCCCCATGCTTCTGACATACGGACCTGTGGTCCTCAAACTGGGTTGCCCTAATACCATACCAGCAATGCACCTTAAAACCTTGGCAATAATGGACCCACGTGCATGCTTTTGCTCTGTGGATGCATCATACCCTGCCTGCCCACCGGAGTGTGGACTTGAGAGAGCGCTAAACGTGTATCACGTGATATAACTTGCTGCGTGTAAAACAAGAAGGTTAAATGGATGTTGTTGCCTAAAGAAAAACACCTATTTACTGGGCCATGCAAGACATGTGCCTCACGCGGACATGTAGAGAGAGCCCGATCAGTCACTAAGCAGTTCTGAAATCAAGTGGCAGAACCCAGGAGACCGGAGGATGACTGCATTGGCTTTTCAGAGATTGTGCAATACTGCTAGGCCATGGTTGTGAACAGCAATGCGATTTCTCCCTACCTTTTTAGTGTTCTACTCATCCTTTTGATCTATGTGTGAGTTCTGTTATGCAAAAGTAGGCTGTGAACACAGAAATATCTAGAACTGCCAGTCAGAAGTGCAGGGAGGTGGTCCCACCATGCCACAGTTAAGAGGATTTTCATTCTACAAGCTGTTGTGCGCTGGCTGTAGTTCTGTTTGCCAATGACAAGAACTGAAGGGATTGGACGTGGTCAGGCTGGAAAAAAGAAGATTCAGGATGTGGGAATGATGTTAGAGGAATTCAACAGAGTAGTAATACGGGCTCTGAGCCCCCTCAGGGGTATTGTTTTCTGTGCCGTGACTCCTGGGAGCAAAATCTACAGGGAGGCTTCCCAGAGCACAATACAAATGGGACCTTCCGAACCCTGAGAGTTGTCCCCAAGCAGAATGGGCTAACTGGGGAGGCCATTCGTTCTCCATTTCTGTCTCATCAGTTTTCTTCCTGTAAGTCCAGAGCGGGAGCTGGGTTGGGCTTTCTGCACTGGATTGGAGGATGGAGGACCAAGAAAATCTTTAGGTCTTGAAGACTCTGAATCTAGGCTTTCAGTGCTCCCCATGGTCATACCTTCCTGTCCCACTGTGTGTGACTGCTTGTACGGAGAGCTTGTTGGAGAAATGGAAGAGGAGTCAAAGTCCTTAACCATAATATTAGCTGGTGCAGGCAGGGTGCCCAGCCCTTTATGGGATGGCATCCGTCACGGCTCACACCCTCCGAGGGATGGGCACCATCACCACACACATGTGCGGAAACTAACGTTCTGCAAGCTCACGTGACCCGCACACTTCCTGATGGCTAGTAAGCACAGTCTGGGGTATTGTATAGTCAATCCATGCCCAGAACCTGCTGCCTGCTGCTCGTATCCCTAGAAGTCCACCACGGTGCTCTGCATAAAATAGCCTGTGCAGAGCACAACACGTTCATTTATGTGCTGAATGGAACAGATAAATGTAAAGCTTGTCAAACTGCAAAAAAGGATACCATGAAAGGGGCAGGTTGTCACCATCCTGAGATGTATCAAAGAAGGGAGAAATATGACGAGATTTTCATCCATTCATTCATTCCCACATTCATCAACACCTTTCCGTGTGCCTGGTGCTGTGCAAAGGCGGGTGGGGGTCCCAGGAGTGGCCATTAAAGATGGAGTATTGGGCCTGGTGGTGTCACCGTAAGGGAGAGGGCTTGATAAATAACATCGAGAGTGGAATTCGTTTGATACTTGTTGCGTTTACAAAGAAAGCCAGTGAACTTTGGAAGTTTGCTGTTGATTTGAAACAGAACAAAGCATTGGGAAGTGAGCTGCTCTTCAGAGAGCAGGTTTGAGGATGGAGAGAGAGAACGTGTCAAGCAGATGGGACTGAACGACCCTGTGGGATTTCCCATCTGGAGACCAGCCTCTGCCCTTCACTTCCCTACAGGCCTGAACATTAAACGTTCTCTCATCCAGAGGCATCCGATGCCACCCTCCCACGGGGAGGTGGGGGTGGGGAATGCTCTGCAACACCCAGTTCAGACCCTCAGCGGAGGGGTTTGAGGCCACAGGAAGTCCCAACGTCTGATCTCTGGGGGCAGGCAGGGGAGAGCAGTGCTTTGAGAATTTGGGTATTTCGTGCCCGGGCAAGTGCCTTCCAGTGAAGTTGTTGATCGTTTCAGCAGCTCAGGCTGCTATTCCTCTCAAGAGACCTGGTTAATGGGGTGCCTTCAACAAACAGGGATGCTCAGGGAAAGGCACGCAGGCAGACCCCCGAGTCACGGAAAGTCTCGTCTCAGGTGAGGGTACTTACCTTCTGCCAGGCACTGATGCACCTTGGTCCCCAAATCTCTGTGGCTGGGGCACAGGCGATATAGCAGATGCACAAAGACGGGAGTCGGGATGAAAGCTTATGTTTCCTAAGCCGCCACTTTGTAGTCAGCCCTGAGCAGAGCTTTCTCTGTATATGACTCTTTAACACTCATGCCTACGCTATGAAGCAGGTAATATGACCCCAGCGTTAGAGATAAGCTGTCCATTCAGAATAGTTGGGCCACCGTCCCTCCAGTAATGCGTGGTGGATGCAAGGATCAAACTCCAGGTCTCATGGATGCCTACACCTTCACTCTCCTCCCCTGGCCTCTTTGACTTACCTTGACCTCATATTAGGGCGGCTACCCTAATAGGGCAGGGTGACCCAGGGCCCCTCCAGTTTATGCTTGTTGGATGGGAAACATTAATAATAGCATCCCGCTTCACTCTCAAAAAGTATCCCAATTTAGACGATAAATTCTGCGATCACTCTACCTAACAAGGTTTGGGTTGAAAGAGATGCATTTATCAAAACCACAGCTCCAGACTGTGGGTACAAATTGTAATTTGGCTGGAAATGTGAATCCGGCATCCTACTATGCAAATGTAATCATCCAGGAAATCTGTCCAGATGCACTGCATGGAAGGCAGCCAGCCTGGAAGTGGTTCTGCCCCGCCATGATTTAGAGTCCCGCGAAGGAGACCTTGCCATCTGCTGGGCTGGACTGGCTCCCTGGCCAGGATTCCGGTCACATGGTTGCTGGAGTCCAGGTCTCAGGCAATTGGGAATCTGTTACCTAGGGGATGGCCTATGGCTACCCGTGGTTTCCATCAGTTGGAAAGTGGGACTGATGAGGGACACAAGACTTGATATGATCCTCGTGAGGGCTGGTTAGTAGGGTCACCATGTGCAGTTGGGCGAGTTGTACACTGTGCAAAAACACTCAACCCCTGGGACAAAAGAGGGATGCTGTTTGGTACTTTTTTTATTAGATGGTCAGTCAGACGTGGCCACAAGAGGAGGCAAGGGAGAGGTTCTAGATTCTTTAGTTTGCATACTGATGGCATGCCCCTGGCTGAGCCCTTTTCTATTTCTAAGATCGGCTAGCCCAGAGAAGGACCGTCTCCCCAGCCAGGAAGATTCTTTTGAGATGCCAACACA
Organism: Cryptoprocta ferox; assembly: GCA_028646485.1. Lineage (NCBI taxonomy): Eukaryota > Metazoa > Chordata > Mammalia > Carnivora > Eupleridae > Cryptoprocta > Cryptoprocta ferox. Next base: position 47,137,717 of record CM053563.1, read on the forward strand.
TCATGTAATTTACATCGGATTTGAAAAATTTACAATATGGATGCCCACACTCCCGTTGCCAGGGCTCACAGCTGTGCCTGCAGGAGGTAGGGGAGTGGGGAGGGATGGCCATAAATCGAACCCTTCCAACCCAGCTACCTGCCCTGCAGCTCATAATCATAAATCCCAGGGGGCCTGAGAAGACGCCGTGTAGCCTGGGACCGGCAGGCTGAAGACCCTAACAGGATGGACAATCATTAGTGTGAGAAGAACAGAAGGGCCCTAAAATGGACTGTCTGCCTGGCACTGTACTAAGTACTCTAGTCTGCACTCACCAACACTTGGCACAGTCGGCCCATTCTCCATTTTATTATTTATTTTTTGCTAGCCATTTGTTTTTAAGTTTTTACTTCCTTATTTGGAGAGAGAAAGAGAGCATGAGCCAGGGTGGGGCAGAGCGAGAGAGAATCCCAAGCAGGTTCTGCAGTCAGCGCAGAGCCTGACGTGGGGCTCGAACTCGCAAAACCGTGAGATCGTGACCTCAGATCATGAGTCAGACGCGTAACCGGCTGAGCCACCCCGGTGCCCCTCATTCTCCGCTTTATAGATGAGACCACTGAGGCTCAGAGAGTTGAAGTGTCTGTCCAAACTCGCACAGCCCCCCAGGGCTACATCAAGGTTTCAAATTCAGGTTTGCCTGACTCAGAGGTGCTCGTGTCACTGATCATCTGGGAAATGCAAATCACAGCCACAGTGAGATAACACCTCCCACCTGCTAGGGTGGCTGGTCTCAAAAACCCAAAAAATAAGTGTTGGCAGGAATGTGGTTGAAAAGGAACACTTGTGCACTCTTGGTAGACATGCAAATTGGTACAACCATTATGGAAGACACTATGGAGGCTCCTCAGAAAATTAAAAATAGAACTAGCATATGATCCCGCAATTCCATTTCTGGGTATTCATCTAAAGGAACCGAAATGAGGATCTCAGGGAGATATCTGCCCTCCTACGTTCCTAGCGGTATTAGTTACCATAGCTAAGACGCGGAAACAACCTAAATGCCCGTCAGCAGATGGATGGCTCAACAAAATATGGTATGAACACATACAACTGAGTATCATTCAGCCTTAAAAAGCAGGAATTCCTGCTCTTTGCTATGCCATGGCTGAACGAGGAAGTAAGCCAGACCCAGAAGAACAAATCCTACGTGATCACACTGCTGTCAGGAATCTAAAACATTCGAATTCACAGGAGCACAGTGTGGAATGGCGGTTGCCAGGGGCCGGAGGAGGTGGAGATGGATCGGAGGGCGCATGGGTTTCCGTTACGCAAGATGAGTGAGACGTAGAGATCTGCACAGCATAGCGCCTCTAGTTAATGATACCGCATTGAAAGCTTAAATATTTGTGAAGCGGGTAGACCTTATGCTCACTGTTACCACAGAAAAAGAGAAAAGAAGGAAGGAGGACATTTTAGAGGTGATGGTTAAGTTGGTGGCGTTGTTTATTGTGAGAGTTTCATAGGATGGATGCATTAAGTTCATGAAGATGCATGTATTAAATATGTACAGCCTTTTTCTTGTGATCATACCCCAAGCTCTTTTTTAAGCCCCTATTCTCCTCTCCCTCTGTGCTGAGCTGCCTCACGTAGGGCCCTCAGAGAGGCTGTGCTTCTTGCCAATACGAGAAATTCGAGGTGGGAAGGGCTGAAATGGCAGGAGGAGGTCAGGCCTCAGCATTTCCGCTCCTGCCTGTGTGTCCAGGGCTCCCTTGGGAGTGAGCCTGTTCTGGGTCTTGTCCTGACTCTCCTACAATCTATTTCTGTAAGGTCCCACTTCTGCGTCACCCTCACCCCCTGTCTTGGGGCTGCCGCTCCTTACTGCACAAACAAAAATATGCCCTGTCCTTGGGCCCTCGGACACACCATGACGTGATGCCAGACTGGCCTTCCTTTCGATCAGAGCAGAAGGCTGGGCTGCCACCAGCACATCCTCCCAGTCCGACCCCGTGCTCCTGGGACCACTTCCTAGGAGGAGCTTTGGAAAAGCCAAAGTCCCCTCCCTGCCACCCTCAGTCCCCAAGCTGCCTGCCGTGCTTGGTGATGGACAGTCTGTGGGAGGCCTAGCTGTACTGAGACCAAGGGTTTCAGGCATCAAGTGGGAGCTGGGCTCATGCCTGTCAGCGAGAGTCAAATCCCTTCACGAACGCATCCCTCTGTCCCCAGAGGTGACCAGATTCTTAGAAGCAGGCCTCTGCTGGCACACGTGCATGGGTGGGCAGGGAAAGAAGAGGGCAACGTCTGCGAACCTCTGGGCTGGAAGGAACCGAGCTGTGATCCAACTGTAATAAGGCTCTGGTGGCTCTTGAAGAAATCCAGGAAAATTTTGGTTTGCAAGCATAAGTCGTTTCAGTAACATGCTTGTAATCCAAAGCACTTGTATATCAAAGCGCGTTTCAAGAACCATTGGCTCAGTTGTGATCGAGTGACGTTCAGCGTCACATATGACTCGTACTGCAAGATACTGCTCGTTTATCGAGTTAAAATTTATCAGAAATGTTTGCTCACTTTGCAGGACACTCGCAAAACAAGTTACTTGCAATCCAAAGTTTTCCTGTGTACTTCTTATGCCCACATCTGGTGCCCAAACATTCTTTCTATATCCCTCCCTCATCTTCCCTTTCTCCCGTATTCCATGTGTATGGTTGAAAAGAAAATACTTACTCTTGGCAGGTACATGAGTTTACCCCCATCACTGATGTAAAGTTGTAACTGCCGAATGGATGGGGGTTGACCTTGTCCACATCCAACCAACAGTAAAGCAAAGAAGGGCTTGCATTCCTAGCCCCAGCCCTGGATTGCCCTCTGACCTCCTGGGTCCTCTCTGACCTTTGCTCTTTGTTCTCCAAACTTCTGTTTCCTGCTATTTCCTGCATTCCACACACGGTCACTGAGATCTAAGCAGTGGGCTCAATGCTTTGGATATAGGGGGGAATAAGATGCGGTCTTCTCCTTAAGGGATCGACAGCTGGTGGGAGATACAATAAGAGATTTTTTCTTTTTTAATGTTTTAAATGTTCTACTTATTTTCGAGAGAGAGAGAGAGAGAGAGCGAGCGAGCGCAAGCATGGGAGGGAGACACAGAATCCAAAGCAGGTTCCAGGCTCTGAGCTGTCAGCACAGAGCCTGATGCGGGCTTGAAACCACGAACCGTGAGCTCACGACCTGAGTCAAAGTCGGAGGCCTAACCGACTGAGCCACCCACGTGCCCCTAAGAAAGAGATTTTTTTTTTTTTAAAGGAGGAGAAAGAGACAGCGGTGAAGGAGGTGGAGGAGAGGAGGAGGAGATGGAGGGGGAGGGGAGGAGAATCACAGCACAGAGTAAAAGATGGTTGGGTAGTGGCGTGTGTGAGTTTGGGAGCAAAGCAGGAGACATTTACCCTTCTCAGGATCTCCGGGAGGGCTCCCCAGAAGAGGTGGCTTTGGAGGCAATGGGGTGGGGGTGGAACATGTTTATTGAGCACCTGCTCTGGGTCATCCCTGGGGAATCACATCCCTTATGTTGCTTCCTTTGCCCCACACGTGACCTCTTGAGGGGGACATTACTTACCATCCCTGACTTAAATAGGGGGAATCTGCAGCTCAGCCGGGTTAGCTGGTGGCTCCGGGATGGAACCGGGTGTGGGGTCCAGGAGTTCGAGCTTGTCTGCAGCCTCTGATGTGTGTATTTCTATTTGATTGTGCCAATGGCCAAGAACAAAGGACTCTGGCTTAGTGACAAGAAGGCAGTCACTTCCGGTGGCTAGTACTTAGCCTTTCTGAGCCTCAGTTTCCAATTACCAGCAGGATAACCTGGAGTAAGTTCACTGGTCTCTCGGGGCCTCCATTTCTGAGCCTGTCTCGTGATGGGAATATGATGTCGCGAGGGTAAAACGCGATGTGTAAAGTGCCCGCAGGGCTGGACAGAGAGTCACTAGCCGGGAAGAGATGTTCCCCTACCTTCTCTCCTTGTAGCCCTTCAGACCCACCCCCGTCCTGGAGCCCGGTAACGCGGGTTCAATTCTGGTCGCTGGTATTGCTGTGTGACTTTGGACATTTCCATAACTGCTCTGTGCCTCAGTTCTTTCCTCTAGAAAATGAGGATGAACTAGTAGCCACCTCACGGAGGCCGTGATGCAGACCAAATGAGCTGGGTCTGTGGAGCAGGTGGACCCTGGCTGGGCACACGGCAAACTGTGCAGGTGAGGCTGAATAAGTAAACCCACACTCTTCGTCACTGTGCTCCGCTGCGTCTCCACTGAGTGCCTCCGACATGAGCCCAGCGGCAGTAGGAGCAGAGGGAAAGGTTTAAATATTCGCTCTTGCAGCTGTCTGGTGGGCAGAGCTGTGTGAACGGCTTGGAAAACCGGGATGTTGGGCAGCGTAGCTGAGGCCCGGGGAGCAGGGAGGCTGACTTTCTCCGAGCATCCAGAACTTCAGGCCCCGCTAATGGGGATGCACAGTTATTTTCTCTTCTTGCACCTCCGACTCACAGAAGACGGTGTTAGTCATGCCTTGATCTATAGGATCCCACGTAGTAAACCCACGGGCTGTGGTGACAACCCCAACTTGGAACTGAGGGTTGTTGCGATGCCATCATTGACCCAGTTGGTAGAAGGGACACTTTCCAGCGCGCTAGACCTCAGCAAGGGCTGCGTGTTAGAATTCTATATACTATAAATAATATACTTTATACTATAAATATACATAAATGATAAAGCTCCACCTTGGTTTTAAATAAAATGCCTCATATTAAAGGGGGCGCCTGGGTGGCTCAGACTTCGGCTCAGGTCATGATCTCACGGTTCATGAGTTTGAGCCCCGCACCGGGCTCTCCGCTCTCAATGCAGAGCCTGCTTTGAAGCGTCTGTCCCCCTCTCTCGCTGCCCCTCTCTCTCCCCACCCCTGCTCTCTGTCAAAAATAAATGAACTTAAAAAAAAATCCCATATTAAGATATTTTGAACATCATGGGGGCCTTAGCAGTAAATTATGCGGAGTAGAGGGGGTGCTTTTAAGGATGTTACATATTGGTGGTTCTCAATGTAAGCTGAATCAGAATCTTCTGGAAGGCTTTTTAAAACTCAGATGCTGAGGCCCCACCCCCAGAGTTTCTGATTCTGTAGGTCTGGGGTGGAACCTTCTAGCAAGACTCCAGATGATGCAGGTGCTGCTGGTTATGGCACCCCATAGTGAGAAGCACTGATCTATATATAATACATAAAAGTGAGAAATAAGGATATAATCTACCAAGTCTTCCCTGGCATGTGTCTACTGCTTTTTTTGGAGTGAAAACAAGTTTCCCCACTTCCATCCTGAACAATCGATTCCTCCTTTCCTCTTGTCCTTCAGCCACGTGCTGCTGAAGCTTCTTTGCTGTGGAAATTCTCTGCACGGGTGTGTTAATGGGAGTGTCATGTATAGTTCAACAGGTTTGTGGTGACAAACAAGAAAAAGAAACCTGACTGACTTTTAGAGCGTACTAGGTGAGAACATAGAATATTCTTTGCTGCCTTTGACGGTGGGTCACATGGACCAGCCCCCACAGGTGGATTTGAATTCCCTCTCCCTGTAACAATCAAGTCAACTAAATTGTTGAACAAGCAAATGACAGTGCTGATCTGCAATAAATGTTTCTAGACCTGCGTCTAGATCCCAGTGTGGGAATTTGTATTGTCATGAGAGAAATATAGGGCTGGCCCAGTGTCCAACGTCCTAGATTTTGTGATGACGTTCAGTCATCTTTCTTGGACCAAGTGCCTCTGTGCATTGATGAAGATGAAAAAAATAAACTGACAGTTCTTTGGAAGAAAACAATCTTGCCTCGCCATTTACCCTAGGATTCTTCTTGGTATATTCAAAAGCTCGTTCTGTTCATTCTTTTCCATTCTTTGACTATATAAGTGGTGCGTGGTCTCCATGAGCTGTGTAAAAGGGAAAACAACTTTTGGAAGAGATAAACATAATCCTGTTTATTTATTTTGAGAGAGAGCGAGCGAGCACACATGCGAGCGGGGGAGAGGCAGAGAGAGAGAGAGAGAGAGGGAGAGTGAGAATCCCAAGCAGGCTCAATCCTATCAGCACGGAGCCCGACATGGGGCCCGATCTGAACCAAGAGATCAGAATCCAAGCCAAAATCAAGAGTCATATGCCCAACCGACTGCGCCACACACGCACCCCAAATGCAATCTTATTTTTCAAATGGTCTCAGAAATGGTCCGGTTAGCAATAGCAAAGTTTCATTTTTTCATCAGACTTAGGGTAAAGAGCGAACTTACATTCTCTTTGGGAGGTGTCTTCAAACAGACTTCGTTTAGCAACTGAAGAACTGGTCGGTGTGTGCTAGAAACCTGAGGACTGGCGAGGACAGAGGGACCCAGTCTGGTTTCCATTTTATCTATTCTCTCCCCCATATTTCCACTTTAGGACATGCCTCTCGTTTTCTGTACATTTAAAAAAATGTAGCGCACCAGCGTGGTCTCATCCCAAGTGGTTCAGTGTTTGAAATCGCTGTTCTCAGCCTACTGGTTTCAGCCTACTGATTGTTTCTATTGTAAACTGATTTTATTAATACGGTTGCCGTGATTAGAATGCAAGCTCCGAGATGACAGGGACTATATGTAATTTGTTCGCCTTCACCTTTCCAGCACTTCTCATAGTGTCTAATCCATTAGAGGCACTTATTAAACAGTCCCAAATTATTCACTGAATGAATAACTCTGTGAAATAACAGAAGGGCCAAGATTCAAAGGGTGACTAGGTATCAGCCAGGAGAAAAGACAGAGAAAAGGATTCCAGGCAGTGGAAACTACATGTGCAAAGGTCCTGTGGTGATAAAGGGGGTGGCACTTAGGAAAGACTGAGCATTTTTCCAAATGGCCAAAGCTAGAGTTTGGGTGTACGATGAGAAACAAGTCGGAGGAGGAAGAGGTTATTCGTGTGACAGAGAAAGCTATCCATGCTTCGTGTTGAGTCTCTGATGCTGATTTCTGAATCGCAGTGCACTGACAGGATCATCTATCCTAAATTCCCATTGAAGGGGTAATCAGAACTTCAACCAAGCTCAGTCCTAATTCCAGAGCACCGATAGCTAACCATTTACTGCGTACGCACTATGTACCAGGCAGCGTGCCAATAAGCCTTTTATATAGATGCATTCATTCCTCCAAACATGCGTGTGCTGTGCCTGGCTTTTCTGGGATACGATCTTGCTTTGAACCACCAGTGTCTCGATAAGAGTCCGATTTCAGTGGCCCCGGACAGCTCTCTTTTAGTCGCTGTCCCTGGATTTCTCGTTGCTGTGCTCTGCTTGAAGGCAGCCCTGGAATTAGGATTGAGCTGGCTCAAATCTCTTAACCCATATGGACCCAAGACAAAGCTATCGAAAGAGTAGATCAATGCAGCCTTCCGGATTGATGTCAGGGACCCATGGTTTCCTCTAGGACTTCAGTTCCAGGTCAGCCACTCGAGTGCGTGGCTGGGTGGAAAAGAGGACCAACAGCACAGTGGCTGACCTGAGTTTGCTCCCGGCCTTATCGCTTACAAGCCATGTTCCCTTGGACGATTCCTGTCCCTGTCCGAACCCCCATTTTCAGGGATAAGAGGGAAATAAAAGTATTTACTCTAAATGTGGTTTGAGGGTCTAAGGAGGCAGGCAGGCACGGTGCCCGGCACGCGGGGAGGCAAAGGGACTGTCAGCTGCTGTAGTGGCAGCCACAGGCACGAGAGGCAGGGGCTTGCTGCAGACTGCTTCCGTTCTAAAGAGAGACAGGAAAAGCAATGAAAAACAAGCACACGCAGATCTCCAAGGGCTGCTGTTGCTGGGAGAATGGACTGTCTCGTTCCTTTTATGTTCTGGGTCTGCAGGTAAATTGCAACCTCCTTTGTATTGAAAAGTCCTTCCGTCTTCCACAAATGTTTATTGAGTCCGTGCTATTTGCTAGGCACGTGGGTGCACTCGCCTTGGGAGTTGGAGGAGGGAGAGCACACATTCTGCTTAAATACCGAATGCTGAGTATTATTTACTTTAGATCAGTGAGGATCTTGCGAGGGCCTCTCATTGCCTCAGTGATTGAATAGAGAGCTCAGGTGTGGGGGGGATGCTACAAATGTCCGCTGAATTTGGTTTTCCACCCATTTTTATCTACATAATAATATGTTATCATACAATACCGTATATAATACTTGCATGTTATGTTAATTATATTAATTATGTATCATATGATTATATAATATTTTATTATACCAATACTTTACAAATGGATTATATACTAAATATTACTGTTTATGTATGTATATGTTTATATAGTACTGATTATACATATACATATACTAATTATATATTACTCTAATTATACATACTATATAATATTTATATTTCTGTCTTTTATATTATATAAAATACTCATATATGTTATATAAGTAACCCAGTTACTTGTACCATCTCAGTTTGCTACCACACATATCTTTTTCTTTAAAATGGAAATGGTGGGGTGCGTGGGTGGCTCAGTCAGTTAAGCGTCCAACTTTGGCTCAAGTCATCTCACGATTCGTGAGTTCAAGCCCTGTGTCGGGCTCTGTGCTGACAGCTCAGAGCCTGGAGCCTGCTTCGGATTCTGTGTCTCCCTCTCTCTCTCTGCCCCTTTCCCACTTGCACTTGGTCTCTCTCTCTCTCTCTCTCTCTCTCTCTCTCTCAAAAAATGAATAAACATTAAAAAAATTTTAAGTAAAAAATAAGAAGAAGTGGTAATGTTCTGCTCCAGTGAGATGCTAGATATGTTAACTGAAGCTGTGCTTTACTCCTGCTCTGCGATGCTAAAGGATGTAGCAATCTGCAAACTGATGGGGGCTTCCTCGTTACATCACATTCCTGTAGTTTCTCACGTGCCCATTCAACAAGTGTTACCAAACACCTGTTATGTGCCAGGCTCTTCCCTGGGCACGAGGGTACAGAGCCAGATATTCGGCACAGTCCCTGGCCTCCTGAGGCTCCCAGACAGATCAGTCAGCAGCCACAGAAGGCCGTGGTGGCTACTGTCCTGGAGGAAGGAACCAAAGGTTCCACAAAAAGAGGCAAGAAGGGAAGGTGAAAGCACGTGCCTGGGGAGGATTTCTAGAAGAGGAGTTGCCTAGGTGGGGGAAGGGCTGTGGTCTGAAGAAGTGGAAGAACAGGCATGATAGGGAGGGGACAACCTCTGAGAAACTAGTGTCGATGCTAAAAATAGCGTGATACATTCAGGAGAGTAGGATGGTAGATTTGCTTCTCCAGCTGATGTAATAACAATAGCAAGAGAAATAATAATAGTATTCAAAGTAGTAATGATAGCAAATACTGAGCATTCACTAAGCCCTTGGATGCGTTATGTCAAATAGTCCCACAGAAACCTTATATATAGCATTACACTCTGCATTTTAAGATGAATGACCAGAAGAACTGATAATGTTACTCAAGGGTGCTCGGCTGGTGAGTATAGCAGATCAAGGTCTGCCATCTTACCCCCGTGGCCTTGGGCCAGGTGCCTAATCTCTGGAAACCTCAGTCTCCTCTTCAGCAAAATTAGCTTAAAGGTTCATTCTGAGAACACCATGGAAGGAGGGTCATACAGCACCGGGCTCGGCAAATGGGCAATCGGTGGTGGATTGAGGGCTGTGTCTTGTTAGGGGGCAGAGACTGGAAAAGTGGAGGGAAACCATGTTAGTCAAGTAGACTGGGTCACCTGCCAGAGGGCTGGCCTGTGGGATAAACCGAAGGGGGTGCTTTTCTGTCTGAAAGCCATGATAGGCATTGGGAAGCTTTGAGACAAATTGTGAGATGCTCAGTGTTGTGTTGGAGAAAAGTCACTCTGTCCACAGTATGAGGTACACTGGAAGCAGCCAGGCCAGCCCGAAGGTGGTTGTCATCATCCTAGTGAGGAAATTCAACAACCCAGACTAAGAAGTGACAGTCACAAAGATGTGGAGTGGAAACAATACACTAACTGGATGTGAGGCCGAGGGAGGAAGAAGAGTCAGATGACCCCCGGATTCCTGACTTTAGACTACGGATAGGCAAGTGGTACAATTTCACCCACTGAGGCAGGAGATGCAGTAAGAGGAATGTTATGGGTTGAACCATGCCCCAACCCACTGATAACGTTGAAGTCCTAAGCGCCACTATCTCAAAATGTGCCCTTATTTGGCAGTAGGGTCCTTACCGAGGTAATCAAGTTTAAATGATGGTAGGTCCTAATCTGATATGACTGGTGTCCTTATAAGAAGGGGAAATTTGGACACAGATTGGCGTAGAGGGAAGGCCCTGTGAAGAGGCCTTGGGAAAAGACAGCCATTTACAAGCCAAGCAGAGAGAGCTGGATCGAACCCTTCACTCATAGTCACTGGAAGGACCCAACCTTCCCTACACCTTGATTTTGGACTTTCTAACCTCCTCAACTGTGAAGCAAATTTGTTGGTTGAACCACCCAGTTTGTGGTATTTGGTTAAAACAGCAACCAGCAAAGCAATACAAGGAGTAACTCACTTGGAGATGGACAAGGGTTACGTTTTGGATGGGTTGAATTCGATGTGTTTTTGGATAGCCAGGTAGAGACAGGCAGCAAGTGGTCATTCAATAAGGCTCGGTGGCGAGTGGGGGCCCAGAGATAGAGGTTATGTGATGTGATGACGTGTATCATTCCTTCCTGATACGCCCACAGCCATCCACAGCGCAGTGTGACCAGTACATAATAGGGATTTGGAAAAGTAGTTGCGTGAATAAAAGTCATGTTGGCCTAAGGACAGCAAGCAGGAGGGACCATGCAGATACTGCAACTAGTTCTAATCTCCCATCCTGGCACAAACGAGGTTAACCCAAGCCCTGTCGAGTTTTAGAGGATTGCTGCATTGGTTGTTGATATTTCCACTCACCAAGAAGGACAGTCCCTTCTTTGTTCTCGAAAATCAAATGATAAAAAAAATTAACCAAATATCAAAGCTATTCTTAGAACAGAGAATGATAGCCTGTCTGGAGTCTTCGGTTCATGCCCATGTCCTGAAATGTTGACCTCCAAGTCAGTAACAGGCCTATTTTAGGCAACGGCTTCAAAATCTGCTTAGCTTAAAATGTCAAAATAAGTAGACAGCATGGCATTATAGAAAATGGCAATAACTAGAAGTTAGAAGACCTTGCTTTGAATCTCAGATCTGTCTCCGAAGAACTGAGTCACCTTAACCTTTCTGAGTCACCTTTCCCTCATCTGTAAAACAATGATGGGGTGGGGATAATTGGATGATCTTGCAGCTCTGACATTCTATGATTCTCTCAGTGTTGCCTTTCATTGCGAATGTTGGGAAGAAAAAAAACATTTCCAGAAATAGACCTGCCAACCTGATTTAGTCCACCAACATGAAGACATGTAATGAAGTATTAGGCAGAAGTTACATTTCACAGATGACTTTGGTAGAATAATTTCTGCCTCCTTAAAATGGCGGATGGAACGTTGGAAAGAGTACGGTTAATTTTGGGATGCACCTCATTACCAGCAAACTGGGTTTTCCTGGAAGGTTTCTGAATTTACATGATCACAGGATTTTGTCCAATGACTTACGTTTCTGACCATATTGAAAAACGGTTATGGAAAAACCACCCATTCCTAACTACATTTGTAATTTCTCTTAGATTCAGTATTTAAACCTCATGCATTGGGCTTTTCCTTATATGCCTGGACATCTCAGCCACAAAAAGGAGTACAGACGATTAAGATTTATGGGGTTCCTCATTTTTAGTGTCATGTTTTATTTATGCCAGGTGCTTGACCCGTGTTACATATTGCCTCATTTAACACACCCCGTAGCAAATGTTGTCACCATATCTTCTTTGCACTCAACACTGCTGAGGGTTGTTTACTCAGGGCTTCTGTCTGGCTGTGGGAGCGTGCTTGGCTCGAGGACAAGCCAGACGTGCCTGGGAATTACTGCTGTAGAGGCAACCTCCGACTGACATCAGATGGAAATTCGGGGGATGAATACTCCAGCCTCCTCACCATGTGGCTGGGGTCCCTCTGAGGTGTCTTCCATGCTTGCTCATGGAGTCCCTCAGAGGGACTGAGCTCTAGTTACCCATGGCGGGTGTTGCCTTGACGGCACAGTATTGGCTGCCTTCGGTTTCTGTCTTGATACCCTGGTATTTCCTGTGGTCGTATTCCAGATAAAGTACTTACTCTCAAATCTTCGCCTCAGGGTCTGCTTCTGGGGGAACCCAAACCAGAACAGCTCCCAAGGTCCCTACAGAGTAGGTACCATTACTGCTAATTTATAGATGAGGAGCCAGAGTCTCAGTGTGGTTAAAGACTAGTGGTTGAGTCTTGGTACTGTGGCTTTGCTGGTGTACACTGACTTTCCTCTACACCAGTAGTTCTCAACCAAGGTAGACTTTGTCCCCCAGGGGACATCTTGACGTTTTTGGTGATCAGAACTGAGGGGAGCTATTGGCCCCTAGCAGGTAGAGGTGATGTATGCTGTTTAGCATCTTACAAAGCCCAATTCGGCCCCAACAACAAAGACAAATCCAGCTGATGAGAGGTCTGTAGTGGCAAGATTGAGAAATCCTGCTCTACACCCAGCGAGACTGGTTGTTGGGTGGTGACTCTCCTGTGTGACCTCTTGTATTTCACTTCCAGGGCCAAGCAGTGGCTCAGCTGTGTTCCACTGTCCCCAATGTGACTGTCTTTGGAACAGCATCTACTTTCAAGCATGAAGCAATCAAAGACTCCATGACTCACCTCTTTGACAGAAATGCAGACTACGTGCAAGAAGTGAGAAGGTAAGGTGTGTGCTCTAGAGAGCACCAGGCTGGTCCTTGCTCTTCTGTCTCTTCGAAGAACGGTAGCCCTCATTTAGAGGAAGGCTGATGATGATGATAGTGATAGTAATACTAGGAAACATATGTGGGGGCTTGGTATTACTAGCTCTGTGCTGAACACTTCACATGTACGGGCTCATTGGATTTGCACAACCCTATTGGTCCCGCCATTTGGAAAGGTCAGTACTGAGGAGCAGTGCAAGTGAGTAACTTGCCAAGCTAATGTGTGACTTGCAATGCTAAATTCTGACAGCTGCTAAACACGACCTTAACACAGAGAGGTTTATTTCTCATTCATTCACGTACCGGACCAAGGGCATGCGGACTCCAACCTGAGTGTGACTGAGGGCCACCGAAGGACCAAAATGGTGACGTGATCGGACTGGAGTTTTGAAGAGTCACTGGTGGCGTGCAGGGAAGGAAGGGGGTGGGGGGTGAGGAGCTGCAGGCAGGGAGATCAGGTTGCTGGTTATGGTGGGGAACGTTGGTTTATAACCTGACTCATGATCTGAAGCTACGGACTATGGCCTTGTGCATGGCAACACTGGGAATCAGGGAGAATCCCGGCTGCCTTGACATGATGTGTGTGTCACACCTCATGGTCAGTCTCTTCTCCATCCTCAGCTCCTGAGGGGGTTCAGGGATGTCTCAGAGCCGTTGTTCTGGTCTTTTCATCGCCCAGCAATAAGTTGTAAGATACAGAGAAATTCAGCCCTCCATCTAGCCTCATAATAAGGAGACAACTTTCTGCGAGCTAAAGGACGAGAGGATGGGAGATCGGGTTAAGGTGACAGATTGAGACCAGATTAGGTGAAATTTGGGAAGTTTTTCAGAAAGGAGAGTCTTCTGAGGGTCTGGATTTTCAGATTTGTTTAAAAAAATTTTTGTAATGTTTATTTTTGAGAGAGAGAGACAGAGCGTGAGCAGGGGAGGGGCAGAGAGAGAGGGAGACACAGAATCCGAAGCAGGCTGCAGGCTCTGAGCTGTCAGCACAGAGCCCAATGCGGGGTTCGAACTCATGAACTGTGAGATCATGACCTGAGCTGAAGTTGGCTGCTTAACCCACTGAGCCACCCTGGCGCCCCTCAGATTTGGTTTTAAATTTTAAAGATTTGCACAGAATTCAAGGTTGTCCCAGTATTTCCAGTGGGACATAGAAAGACAGCTCCAAAGTTCGATATTAGAAGTTTGCCACCTGTTTCTCAGATGTCTTGACATTGCAGGCATCTTTTAAAGACTTCCAGAATAGACTTTTGCTTCTTTCCATAACCCTCAGGTAGCCTCAGGTAGCTCTTCCTTTTTGTAACTTGCATCTCTTGAGCTGTGGTCTGGAAAATGAACTGCCATTGTCCGTCCAGCAGTCTTCGCCTTTATCCCCTTAAGTGATATTTTTGCAAGCATCCTTTCCTCCATTTGTACCCTGACCCACTTACTATCAAGTGTCTGTGATGGGCCAGGTGCTGTGCTGGAGCACAAGAGTCGGCAAAAAACCACCTTGAGAGTCACTGGCTTTGTGAAGCTTTGAGTCTAGTTGGGGAAGAGGGACAAAAACACCATTTTAAAAATGTATTGATTTATGCTTTTGATACGTGCTCTGGTGGAGAAATGCAAGGTGCTGGTGAACATAGGCAGACAGGGAGATTGGACATAGTGTCCATCAAAGAGTGAGATTTGGGCTGAGCATTAAAGGATGGGAACGGGCCAAAGGAACAGCATTTCTGACCAGGTGGGATACCGTGTGCTAACGCTCAGGGTCACGAAAGACTTGGGTAAATTCAACAATCAAGGACCCCAGGGCAGTTGGAGTTACTACATTGTGGGGAGCGATGGGAAAAGAGGGTCAGGAGGTAGCTACTCTTCTGAAAAAGTGACAGTCTGCCTTCCCCATTTTCCATGGAGAATTTTCCATCCCCCCATCCCTTTACTGTCCTCGACCTGCCTTTCTAGCCCCCGAGTCAATGATTCATGCTGATGTCAGAGGAGCAGAAAGTGTCAGCATCTGAGACCCACGTCCCCACCACCTTCTTTCAAATGCGACTTCCAGTGATTCCTTATGTTTTTAAGCAGAGACCCTGGGATTCAGTGACCACAGATAGGTCCATGCTCTCTCCCACCACCCCTGCCCTCAGGAAAGAATCCAAAAGAAGATCAAAGTCACAGGCACCCGCTGCCTGTTGCAGAAGCAAGTCGCTGCTTTGGCTTCATGGTAGGTGTTCAGCCTATGCCAACACGGTGAATTACAGCTTTGTCTGTTACAGTGAGATTTCAGAACCAGCCTCCATTATCAACAGGAGGGAAACAGCTCAGTGCATTATGCGACACCCACACGCTTGAGTATTATGCAGCCCCTAAAAAAAAAGATAATTATGAAGATTCTGTCACAAAATGCAAAAGTACCCACGGTCGCATATTGAGTGGAAAAAAAGCAGAATGCCAAATTCCAGCTACACTGTGATCACAGCTTTGTATAAATTCTTGGCGCATAAGGACAAAAAAAAGAAAGAAAGTAGGGGGAAAAATCTAACCGCTAATATGCAATAGGACTAGAATGCAGAGCGATTTCTCTTTACTTTCCTGACCACAGTTATTGTTTGTTAAAGTGTTCGGTGGTGATCAACCAGGGAAAAAAATAACAACATAAAATTTCTTGAGATGCAAACTCTTTTATAAGCCAGTCAACTGCTAAGCTTCTTTTGAACCCGTTCTCAGCCTTCCACCAGGCGTCGTAAAGGGAATGGGGGCAAAGGGTTTGTGATACAGACCGAACCTTCACGTCACTCACCCCTTCTCTGACTATGCTTGAAACCCGACAGAAGAGTTAGAAGCTTTGGATTCTGTGCATCCAGCAGTAAGGACTTCAGAAATAAAGGGGAGGGAAAGACGAGAGAGATTGCCAAGGTGGGCAGCCCCCAGCGGGGAGCGTGATGGATGGGAAGCATCTCAGCAGGGAGAGGGAGGTGGGGAGCGAATCCCAGCAAGGCGCACGGGCACAGGCAAGGCAGATAATTACACCAGCCATGCCAGTCTCCTCTTCTCTGCTGACCCATATGATTAGACATGGTGCGTGCACCTCAGGCTGTCCTGCACGGGCAAAGGTCTTCGTTTTACAGATAAAGAAACTGAGGCAGTGGCAATCAATGAGGTCTAATCACCCGGAGAGAACAGAGAACGTGATCAAGAAAGGATTCCTAGAGGTGGTATCGATAAGTAATTGTAAACATTTACTAAGAAGCCTTTTATGTGCCAGGCACAGTGCTCGGCACCCTGTGAAAAGCCTCTTGTGCCCTGGGCACTGTGCTCAGCCCTCTGTGAGAAGCCTACTATGTGCCAGGAACTGCACTCTGCCTTCCGTGCACCAGACACTTCCCTGGGAGGAGTCTGCCGTGGCCCAGGCACTGTGCCAGGCACCCCGAAATGACCTTGTCCTCCCATCGCGAGCTTGGAAGTGGTTAACGCGATGGCACAGATGAGTTCTCGGAGAAAAAGGAATTCAGAAGGAGAAGCGCGGAGCGGAGAGCCAAGGCTCCAGCTTGACATGAAAGTAACAATAAAGGGGGAATTAATTTCTTGGCAAAATCAAGAGCTTCTCTCCCAACAACGGCCCTATGGGACCTACCACCGCACAGGAGAGATGCTTCACCGATGCACCGATGTGGGTGGGAAGCAAAGAGGCGGCATTTGTGAGAAGGGGGCGAGGGGTTGGGGATCAAGGAAGGGCAGGCACGAAAGCCTTGGATCAGCCATTCCCACATATCTTGCTGCTGAGTTTGGCCCAGAGCGTCTCTGAGCTGGGGCTCTTTGTGTTTGGGTTTTGAATCTGCCGAGATTTATGACAAGAGGAGAAAGCCCTCACCTTGTCTGCTTTTGTCTAATTATGATTACACACACGCACAGAGGCAAGGCGGACACCCCCACAGATTTTCGGCAGGGGCGGGTACTAAGGAGGATGGCCCCTGAGCTTCCGAGGGGCCACCTCACTCTGGTTGGGATTTTCATGATCGTTCCATCGAAAGGAGCTGCTAAGGGGGTCTTCAGTGTGAGCATGAGTAAGGGAGTCCCTGATTCGAAACACGCCCGACCTAGTCCCATTCCGTCTGATCCCCTGGTTGGGCTTGTAATGACTGATTGGTAGGTGGGGGCACCTTTTCCATTCTGAAACTCACCTGCCAGCTGCCTGGGGAGCGGCCCCGGCTTTGTGTAGCCCCTGCCGGGAGCCTGTGTGCCCACTAGTGGCACTGGGGTCACCAGGGCTGACCATAGCTCACCTTAGGAAACCCGGCTCTGCCTCTGGGGCCCTCACTTGGTTTCTGGAGGTAATGGATGCAATGGGTGAAGCCAGAGTCTCCCCGACCCCCGCCATTCCCTGCAGTGGCCCCTGCGGCATGTTGCCTGACCCCATGCAGCCTCGGTTTCCTCATCCATTCAGTGGGGATAATGATGGCCTCTGGGTTACAGGGCTGGCATGAAGCGTCCTCAGTGAGACGCGACTTAGGAAGTGCTCAGCACTGTGGCTGGCACGTCGCAAGTGCTCCTGAATGTGGGACACGCTGTGCTAGTGGGGTCAAGGGTAGCAAGCCTCTGCTCTAATGCTTTCTTTCTGGGCTGCTGGCTCCACCTGCCCTAAAGGTTGTTTGGGCTCATGGTTGGGGTTTTTGGTGTTTTGCAGTCTTCCGTTGACACTCTTTTCCCAAACTGGAAGAATTCTCCTTAAGTTGGCCCCCCTCTGAAAAAATTAAAAAGCGACTGTGGACCTCGAAGTTACCACAAGCATCAGGTTCCTTGTGCAGCGACTCACCCAGGCTTCACAGAGAAGCCTGGCGCGGGTGTTATCACCCTCATTCCCTCCCACGGCTGGGGACACTGAGACACTGAGAGGCTAAGTAACTCACCTGAGGTCACACAGCAAGTGGCAAACTAAGTGCTAAATACGGAGATGAAATTCATATTCCTAAGCCCAGTGCCCTATGGCCCTCAGGCTACCCCCACACCTGCCCACCACTCCCGTGTTAGGTGTCAGCTGTGGCAGACATGCTTGTGTCCTTCTGGAAGGAGACGGTGTCCAGGGAGGGTCTCCCGTTAGCACAGTTGGTGTCCCAGAGCTTCCTCCTTGGGTCTGTTCGATGCTGACTGCCCTAGGTCAGCCTGTCACAGTGTTTTTGGTGAAATGCCTTTCCTCTGCCACCTGGCCAGTTCTGCTCACCCATCAGCACTGAGCAGCAGGACCGCCTTCCGCTGCCCCAAGTGGCTCTGTCGGAGCTGCGGTGATTAGGTCTGGCTGTCCCTTTAGTCTGCCTTACCTGGTACCCACGAACTCCCGGACGGCAGGGATCAACTGGAGCCCTCATCTATGTACCCCCAGCTCGGCATAGGCAGCGCCTAGCATGACGTAAGCGCTCAGCAAGTGGTGTCCAGTGGCGGGAAATTTAGGACAAATGTGTAGGACCCTGACCTGGGGCCTCTTTTGTATCATCTAGGATGAGAAAAAAGCAGCTTAAAAATAGAAACCTCTTGGCCTCTCTGTTTGGAATAACATAGTCTAACTCTGGCTATATCTATATTTATTTATTTTTTAAAAACTTTTTTAACGTTTATTTTGGAGAGAGAGACAGAGAGAGAGAGAGGGCGCACATGCACAAGTGGGGGAGGAACAGAGAAAGAGGGAGACAAAAATTCGGAAGCAGGCTCCAGGCTGTGAGCTGTCAGCACAGAGCCCGATGTGGGGCCCGAACTCACGAACTGCGAGATCATGACCTGAGCCGAAGTCGGACGCTTAACCGACGGAGCCACCCAGGCGCCCCTCTGTATTTATTTTTAAAGACAGTATTTAAACCAGAATTCTTCAGAGACTCCATTAAATTGACTCCTCCCCAGAGCTGCTTGCTAAAGCAATGCTTCCATCATTATACTGACTTGAACTTTTATTAAGTCTTAAATTCAGAATGGTGATAAGGGCGTCCCTCTGGAACGAACCTGGAGCGAGGTTTGAATTCCAGGTGTCCCAGTTACATAAGCTGGGGCAAGGCGCTGCCTCTGAGAACCTCCATTTCTTCCTCGCAGAAGTGCAGTTAAAATGCCTGTCTCAGAGACGCGTCCTGAAGATTAATTCGGAAAGGCCCGGGATATAGTAGAGCTCAGAAAATGTGAGTTTCCATCGAAGGAAGCTCGCATCCAGAATGCCGGTCTCCGAGTGTTTACGTCGTTGCCTTGCATTCATTCTCTCAGCCGTTTATTTAATCATCCGTTCATACAGTCGATCAGTATTTGCTGAGAACTAACACTGTGTCCCGCAGGGTGGGAAGGGCTGAGGATACAGCAGGCCGCACAAACACGGTCCCTGTCTCATGGGGCTTCTATTTTGGCCGAAGAGACAAATAGAATAATTGCAGCCCGTGATAGATACCGAAGAGTGTCTTTGGTGTAGATGCTAAAGCACAAAAGGGGGGTAAAAGAGAGATAATTTGGGGTTAGTTACGGCATCTCTGGGGAAGTCTCGTGTGAGGAAGACGTGAAGGATGAGAAGGAGCCAGCTCTAAGGAGAGCTGAGGAAAGGGTGTCCAGGCAGGGATGAGAGCATATGCAAAGGCCCTGAGGTAGGAAGGTTTTAGGAAGAGCTACAAGGTCACGGTGCCTTGAGCAGTTAGTGGCAAGTTGAGGAGGGAGTGGGCAGTAGGCTGCAGGTCGCCCCTGGCTGTGGGCTGCCCTGCGTTCCCACGGAACCGGAGGACCGAGCAGCGGGCCTAGGTGGGGCAGCTGTGACTGGCAGTTTGTGGGTGAAAATGTGCACTCACGGTAGAATACGGGTGTGAGGAGCCTCAGGCAGGAAGCGAGCATTCGGGGCTGGGCCAGGGGTGCCCCAGAAGGCATGCACTGCCCAGCACGTGAGGGCTGCTCCTCAGCCCATGTGGGCATCTTGCAGTAATGGAAGGGGGTCCTGGGGAAATGGGGTTCACAGAGAAGACCTGGTGGCCCAGGAGGGCTGGTAGCAGAAGCAGAGCAGGGTCCTCCTTCCATGGGAGTGAACACACTTGGCAGAAGAAAGACTTGGTAGAAGTGAGGAAGACAGGAGCATAGGTACCCAGCCCATGACGCAAGGTGGAGAGCTGATCACCAGGTGGGAGGCACCAACCTAGGGCCCACCCAACCGCGTGTGTGGTCCAACGCCCACCCACCTCTTGGGCCTCACCTCAGCTTGCTCCCTCTCGTCTTCCCTACTCCGGCCAAACTGGCTGCTTCCTGCTCACGGGCCTCCTCTGACCACAGGACCTTCGCACATGCTGTTCCCCCGCCTGGAACCCTATTCCTGCCCCTCTTCACCTACATAACTCCTACACTCTGCGTTTCCCCAGGGATGCCTTCTCGGGCATTCCTAATTGGGCAAACTAGATTGACACAGTCCCATAGCACCTTTGTGGCCCTAGACCCCATTCGATTTCAATTTAATATTCATTTGTGTAATAGGGGTTAACACCTGCCTCATGTAAGTTCTTAAAGGGGAGGAATCAGATCCGTTTGGGCTCACCGCTGTATCTCCAGTGCTAAATACTTAATGAACGAATTAATTATTAGTAAAGAAACAGTAATGGTAGCGTGGCCCCAGAGTAAAGCTAAAGCTAGCTTAGACCAGGGGTTCTCAGAGGGTGGAGCCGGATTCATAAGCATCACTGTCTCCAGGGGACCTGTTACAAGTGCGTATCTTTGGGACCCACTCCAAAACCAACTGAATCAGAAGCTAGGAGGAGATGGAGAAGGAGGGCTACTTGCAACCTGCTTTAATGAGATCTCTGATGCACACTTCGGGTTCAGATCCACTGGCCTAACTCCCTAGTTCTCAACTTGCAGGGGGGACTTGAACGGACCTATCTTTACAGATAACCATTTCTGTTAGGCGAAAGCGAAACTAATCGTTTTTGTTGAGCCATTGTAATGACTGGACTTTGGACTCGACTTGAGGGCTCCTGAAGGTCAGGACTCCGCTGTCCTGGGGCACGGGGCAGTTGACTTAGGGTCTGAGCCATAGACATACACATGCAATTTCCTCCGCGTGAAAACAGGACCCAGTTGTTGCCATGAGCGGCGGTGCCTGAACTTTGTTCGGAGGTGAGGGTGGAAGTGGAAACACTGACCTATGTGCCAAGACAAGATAATCCCGCAAACTCACAAAGCTAAGCAGAGCAGGGCCCAGCCACAAATGGATGCTCTGGGGGCTTGAATATCTTGCCTACAATCCCTGGAGCCTTCCTGTTCATAGCGCTCTCCCGCATAATATCTTCTAACAGTGGAAGCCCAGTAGATGTTTGTTAAATGCATACGTGAGCGAATCAAGGAAATGTATAAATAAACGAATGGAAGAAGGGATCAAGGAATGTTTCGTCTCCTTAATAGACTACATATGTGGATCCTCTCTGCTGTGGAACCTTCTACTGCAGAGGGGGACATCTTCTCTATTTAACCCTCTTCCTCAAAGATTCCATTTTTGATTGAACCTAGAGATGGGAGGAATAGAAGTTTGTGAGTTAAACTAACGTGTCTTTATAGCTTCACGGAGGAGGCAGGGAGAAGGGAAGGAAAGCGAATCCCTGCTTGACTGGAGGCCCCAGGAAGACAGAAACGTGGTGGTTTTGCTCCCCACTCTGTCTCCAGCACCTCAGACAGAGCCTGGCCCATAACCCAAGCTCCATGGATATGAGTTGTTGAGTGACTGGCTTACGGAGTGACCATTAGGTGGCTCGCAGTCGGCCAGGCATTTCATAGGTCACGACAAAGAAGCATGCTCGCTCCCCTTTACAAAGGAGAGAGCTGCGTGGCATGGCTGGATCCAAATCCAGGTATCTTGCTGGGATTCCACGCTTACCCACCTGGCCCAGGCTGCTTCCTGGTATCAGCCACCAGCCGGACTCTTAGCGGCCTCCGGCTTTGTGAAATTCTCGGAGTTGGACCCAGGAAGGTAAACCCACCCCCCAGCCTTCTGTCCTGTTTGTGGCTGCTCCCAGAACCCTTGCTGTTCCTGAGTTGGTCCCTCGTGAGGGTTACGGTATCTATCTTACTTTGTCTTCACACCATCTAGAATCTCTGCGGAAGGAGTGGACATTGTGTTGGATTGCCTCTGTGGGGACAACACTGGAAAAGGTCTCAGCCTTCTCAAACCACTGGGAACCTATATTTTATATGGTAAGTGCTAAAGAGAAGCAGAGATGTGTGTAACGGGGGGCTGCACGTGTGCTAAGGCGCAAATGAAATGTGCTGCTATGTTGGGGTAACGAGATGGGGGGCTTAATGCTTAAATGTGTTCCATAGTATTGCTATTGTCAGTAGTTATTTTCAATTATAAAAGTAACATACGTGTCTATTGCCCTGTTAACCCCATGAATACCTGTCATTCCAAAAGGGGTAAAGCAAGACCAAGCCGGGGTAGCCATTGAGATGCGGCTTGACCCACAGAAGGTGGCATAGGTGGGAAATATTAATGGCTTCAAAGGAAGTCCAAAAAAATGAAGGAATCAAGGACCCACAGTAGGAGGGGAGGGGTGGTGAGGATATGGGGTTTTAAGGGAGATTCTTCGCCATTGGAGATAAATATGCAAACTATAGCTTCTTCCTACTCTCAACTCCTCCTGTATGTCCTGATGACAAGGAAGCCCTGGATAGTTGGAGCACGCATCTGCTTTTGGCATTCCCTGATATGCTCTTGGGTTTGAGGGGATTTATGAAAGTTATCTGGGAGATTTTCTCCAGCAGAATGAGACCCCAGAGCCTGCCCCTCCTCCTCTTTCTCTCTTCTGTCATATGATTGTAAACCAATTTCAACATTAGTCTCTACAAAGTCAAAAAAAACGTATCTGAAGCCAGTTATCACATTCTAAGGCCCAATAATACGGGGGTTATCCAGTTTTTGAGATTTTTGGCACTTCCGTCCCCCGTAGGTCTAATAGAAAATTGAGCCTTAGCTCTGCAGAACTCAGAAAAAATACACTTATTTCCCTGCTATTCACTGAGAAGCTTATGAAAGAGATATTTGAGAGTATAAATATTCGAGCATCTTTTTGTCATCATCATTATGACAGAAAGAGGTGATAAGCTTCCTATTACTGGAGTGTTCCAGTATTTTCAATAGTGGTCCCATATCTGAAAGTCTTTGGAGGTGAATATGTAATTCTTGAACTGTTACTGTTATTGATAAAAGGAGCTGTGTCAGTGCACAATGTAGGGATACTGGATATGACTAACATGTGAGCTGTGCTCACTAAAATCGACCACTAAATTGATGCTAAAATTGACTAACATGTGAGTCAAATGTTAGATGGACAGTTTATTCTTTCTTATAGTTATTCGCCAGTTCTGTTTTTGCCCCAGTTCCGTGATGTCATTTGGCAGAATATAATTTGATCATCTCACAAAGCATCTAACTGATGACATCAGTTACTGAGTGACCAAAGCCTAGTACTGTCACGCTTGGTGGTAAAAACAGAAGCAGTGACTAAGTAACTGGCTACTCGACTACACAAGCCAAATAATGAAGTTTAAAATATACATTGTTGTTTCATTCACTAGTGGAAACAGACTAAGAAGGACTTATTCCCGATCTTTGGGGACAAGGCAAGAGAGTTGCTGAAAAGACACCAATGTGGCATCTGATCTGTTAAGAGCTCTCTCATCCCCTCCCGACCTCCAGGAACCACACAAAGGGAGCTTTTCTCTATATAAGAACATCTTAGGAAATCTTCCGAATTCCATCCCTCATTTTCTCTTTCTGAATATTGAGTGTTCCCGTTAGCAAAGCTCAGTTTCTTACACCATTTGTCTCAAGTGGTTTTGACCTTTCTGCTCAGATTTCTTTGGAACGAGTATGTTGGTCACATCATTTCCTTGGCTCTTGAGCCTATTTCACCCTCACTTGCTCTTCTGAACCCCATTTTTTCTAGCCATCTAAGTTCTAGCTCAGCCATACCCCTCCCTGCCACTTATGTGCCTAGCCCAGATCAGAGCCCCTTAACTGGTAAAGGAATCAAATTCTGACCATGAATTAGGCTCACGTAAGACTTCATTTCCAGTCTTGAAGAATGGAACCAGTAAGACATTTCAGCAACGCATCATTTCATTAGAGTGTGGGCCTAAATCACACTTTTGCTACATGCCCAATTTTCCGAAGTAATGGCATGGTCACCTTGAGAAATATTACTTTCTCTTTGATCCCATGACACTTGGCTCCAATTAAGTCAACTTGATGCCACCCATCCTCTCCTTTTCCCTCCTTCTTCCAAGGCTAAATTAAAGTTATTTTCAAGTGCTTGACAGTTCTGGGCCAAACAACTGCCATTCTTCCATGTGTAGCAAGCGATGCTGATTTTCCTCAGCAATAGTTTGACGTGGGAATCCTCCATTTGCAGGTTCATCCAACATGGTGACTGGAGAGACCAAGAGCTTCTTTAGCTTTGCCAAATCAGTAAGTATCCACACTCGTCAGATGTACTGTGGTAGTGCCGTGATTTGCATGTTGTGAGCTCCCCCATGTAAAGACGTTGACCTAATAACCTAAATCTTGTGTGTCCTCCTCTGCATCATTCATTTTCAATAGAGCCTGCGTTCCCATCATGCTCATCACACGTGGGCAAGACTGCGTGCATACTCTCACCGCTTTGTCTAGATGAAGTAGAGAGGTGCGAGCATCAGAGAAACTCAAAAAAGCTTTATTTTCATGTCAACAGAGATCGCTTAAGTTTTTGTGTTTTTAATCATGGGTCACAAATAAACCTGGCATTTCGTGCATTTCATTTGCCCCTTGGAGAAACCGACCTTTCGTGTGGCCGCCTTCTGATTGGGTCTCTGGAGGTTCTTAAGATTTTTCTGCATCTCCGTTCTACTGGGCTGGAGATACAAATGGGATCCTGCAATTTTAGCAAGTCCCCAGGGGGATTTAAGACACAGGCAGATTTGTGAACTACTCGCTTCAATAATCTTGCTCAGAATGTAGCGGCTACTTTGCAGCTAGGAAACCACGCCCCTGGACATTCCAACCTACTCAGATCTATATTCCCACCTAGAACAACACTTGCAAGAATCAAACTCATTTGGGCTTGAACTTCAGTTTTTACCACTGTCCCCTCAACAGGGAACTGCTGCGTCCTGTGAGAGCTTGCTTTGGTCCCCTCCACTCCCCTCCCCTTCTCTCCTCTCTCCTCCTCTCCTTTCCTCTCCTTGGCAGCACTGATGGATTCGCTCACTTTGCAAGCATCTTTTGAGCACCCGCCACGTGTGCAAGACACCAGGGTATTGCAGCGAATGAGATGGGTTCATTGTAGTCCCTTGTGACTCCTACCTTCTAATGAGGGAGACAGACTGAAATAAGTAAAACCTATTAAGAAGATGATAATTGTAAATGGTCCTAAGAACTCTGAAAGGGATTGGAAAGAGGGTGCAGGATGGAGTGGAGGCATTTTGAATAGAATGGCCAGGGAAAGCCATAGAAAGGAGTTTAGAAATGATGCTAAGTGTGGCACTTTGGGGTATTCATATGTCTCTTAAGTGCCAACAGTGGCTGCACAAGGCTTCACCCCTAAACATTCCCTGGTTCTGGAATGATTAGGACTCCCTGTCCTGTGAGAGTAGAATTAAAGGGGCTGTCTTGGCATCTGAACTTCAGAGTTCAGGTCAAGGATCACTGCAACTACAGAATCTGCTAGGGAGCGGGCATGGGGTGTGACAAAGGATGCTGTCTGAGCAAGTCCTCTGGAGAGAGGCTTCGTGCCACTCACAGCTGTTTTGTGGCTCTGGTTGTAATTAACGTGATGCTGATAGCCTGCTGTGGGTAACCAAATTGATCCTAAATCACATGCAATTGTAAGAAGTGTTTTCCCTTTCTCCCCTAAACGCACAATCACAACACACAGTGTTAATGAAATAATTGCGGTGTGCGCAGGTTCAGTGAAAGCTCTCATAAAAACATGGCCAGGAGGGAGGCTGAGATTCTCTCACCTGAAACAGGGGTGCCGATCACAAGAATGCTAAATAGTTGGAGGTCAAGAATGACCTTTCAGAGGCCTGGTCCAATACTAGCTGGTCAGTTAGAAGCAAAATGAAGATAGGAGCGTGCCAAGGAGTGAAGGATGACTTTGTTCTAGAAGGTTCTAGAAAGGAATGTTCTTCTATACATTGGAGAAAGGCTTAGAAATTAAAGGCATACTTGGAACCGTCCAAGAATTTCTCACTCCGATATCCTAAGTATGTTCTACCTTAAAACCCTAACAGAGCTCATACTCACTCCTGGTCAAACACGCCATTTGCTTTTAGACCATAAAGTTGGCTCACGACAGTTAACACTTAGAGAGCAGTCTGACTCCAAATTCAGAACTCTCCGCTAAATCAAAGACATCCCTTCCAACTTAAGATGATAGAAATATTTTATATATTTATATTTAGAGGTCTATATAGAGACCTACTCCAGGTCAGACACTGTTGTAAGAACTTTGTATATATTGACATATTTATTCCTCACGACGACCCCATGAGGCACAGTAGGGAAACAGCACCAAGAGGTTAAGTGACTGGCCTGAAGTTGCACAGCCAGTAAGTGGCAGAACTGGGATTCAAAACCAGGGATATGGCTCTAGGACCCACTGGACTCCAACTGTGCAGAAATTGCAGAATTAGCAGGCACTCACAATTTCCTGAGACATTGCAGGTGCATTGTGAAACAAGTCATTAATCATTTCTCTGCTTTGTTTTTGCCGCAAGCAGCCCAGGGCCAAATACATATCTCTCTTAGAGCTGGCCTCCAGGCCCTCAGGGAATGTACATTAGTAAAGAATTTTGTACGAGCATCTTATCCCTGTTTTTGACTTGTCTTTCTCACATGTATATTCCTAACAATATGATTTTCCCACTTAAAAAATATATATCAAAATCTTTTGTGAGATTTTATGATCCAGGAAAGTCAGTAATAAATAATAAATAAAAATAAAAAATAAATAAACGCACCAGTAATGTAAACATTAGGAATGTTCCTAAGGACCCATCACATCTCTCTTGGCCTTTGCATTAGACTGTTAACCATTTTGCCTTAGAGCCTTCTAGAAACTAGACCTTGGAATTTCTAAATTCTAACCAGCACCAAAGAAGATACAGTTAAATCCGAACAAAACGGCTAGATCACCATTTCTGTCGTTTGTTAATGGATTTTTTTTACTTATTTTCATGTCTGGCATGGGGGATGAGAGGCTGGAAAAGAGATAGCCATGCTCGTCACTTGTGTGTCTCCCATCTAGGACTTACGCGGTACTGGCGTTCTAGGCTGGACTATTCTTTATCGTGAGGAGCTGTCTTTCAGCACCACCCCTGGCTTGCACCCACTAGATGCCGGTAGATTCCCCTCCCTTCCAGTCACCACACAAAGACATCCCCAGCCATTACCAAATGTCCCCTGGGGAGTAACACTTCCCTCAGATGAGAACCACTGGCTTAATCCCAACCCTATGGCTTCACGGTTCCGTCACGCTCTTCCTTCTGTCTGTATTAAGCTCCCTGACTCAGTCTTTGCTGGATTCCTGCCCAGCTCTCCAGCTGTGCCCTCACTGCCCCTAGGAAGGCTGCATCCTGTGTCTGCATCATTATCCCACCAAGTCCCCACCACACTTGGTGGCCTTCTCTGCCACCCTGCCCCTTCCCCAACCCCATCACTGCCACCACCATTCATACACTAAACTCTCCCAGAAAGCCGAGAGGCAGTACCCGGCCACTGTCCGTGGCTGAGGGAGACAAAGCACACAGAAGAACAGGGGACTCAAGTGGTGGAACCAGGACTCCAGAGTAGATGGTCCTAACGCTGTGCCTTAATGTCCCGACGACACGTGGCCTAATAGTCGTTTTCAGAAAGTTTGTTTCTCGCTCCCACCCAGACCCCGTGCTCTGCTCCTAAGCGTCACCGTGCACTCACAACACTGCTTAGCTGAATAGCTGCTTTAGCAAATACCCCAACAAGGGCCACCACTTGGCTGGCTGGAACCCGAGAACTGTGGCCCCGTCCTCCGCCCGCAGCGCTGCCAACACGGCCGGCTTCATTCCCTGTAACTGACACCTTCTCTCCTTCCAGTGGTGGCAGGTCGAGAAGGTGAACCCCATCAAGCTCTATGAAGAGAACAAAGTCATCGCGGGATTTTCCCTCTTAAATCTGCTCTTCAAACAGGGCCGTGCGGGCCTCATTCGAGGAGTGGTGGACAAACTCACTGGGCTCTACAACCAGAAGAAGATCAAGCCCGTGGTAGACTCCCTGTGGGCCCTGGAGGAGGTAAGAATGGTGCTTTCTTTTCCCCCAGCAAACAACGTGGTTTTAGTCCCGGGAGATTTTGGGCAGCCAGAATAAAAATAATCTTTTATGCAAAGGTTATTCTCCAGGTTTGTTCGTTTTAAATGGCGGTTCTAAAAGTCATCGTCCTGTTATATCGTGCTTTGGATGTAAGAAACACTTTGAATTCCATAGTGGTTCTCAAACCATGTGCCTCAGCCTACCATTTGAATCTCTTTCAGGTCACCAAGTTGTAATGGGTTGGACAATCCACCTGGGTTCTAGGAGGTTGTGACTATTGCTGCAACATCGTTTATATGATCACCTTGTGGGCATAGGACATCAAGCTGGGGCAGACCGTGGCTCAGGGCTGAAGTGTCTGTGTGCTAAACCCAGATGCTTGGAGACTCTGGGAGATGAGATGCTGGTGGGTGTCACAGTGGGCACTGTAATTACTCATGAATCGTCAGATCTGGTATTGGACTGTTCTCGTTAATCAATCAGCCAAAAGTTCTAGTATTTGAAAGTATTCCTTAATCATGGAAAAAAAAATCAAGAATCCCTAATAGAACCTTCACTGAAGCATTCTCTCCTTCCAAGCAATTCACGAAGCATGAACTGACTGCATCGGTGCAGGTAGAATGTGCTAGGCAGAAGTCTAGAAAATTCTCCAGGATTAGGGAAGCTTTGGACATTTGGGAAGCCAGTCGTGGTAGCTATCTGTGGGGAGAAAACAAAGAAGTAGAGCCTAGGTTTCAAGGGACATTTCACTGAGAAATCTTCCTAGGTCAGGCTGTTGGCTTTGGGAAGCCATGAACCCCCTGAGAAATATCTTAAAATCCATGGGAATGCGTTCTGTGTGTGTGTGGCTTTTGCATCTTGCGTGGGTGAGTGCCTTACAATACAAGAACGTTTTTGTACTTTTGGGAATCACAGACATCCTTGAAAAAAAGCTGACAAACATAATGGTCTGTGGAACAGAGAGGAGGTATTGTCCAGACAGGAAAGGTGGTGTTATTTGCCTAATGAACTAGGTTGGCCAAAATCCAATGGCTTCTCTGAGCACAGAAATCACCTCCCAAAAAAAAAAAAAGGGTCCACATGTCATCAAATAGGACTGGTCCTTGATGCTCTATATGCTTCTCTGATCTTGCAGTATCATGAATGGTCTTAAAAAAAAAACCCAACAAGACCTTTTTGTCTTATGGTGAAAGAAATACATGCTTATTGTAGGAAACTCCTAAATTAAGAACAAAAGTGTGAGGAGAAAACGAACGGCAAGTCCACACTCCAGAGACTGGATAACACTGTCACATTTGGGTTTGCATCCTTCCAGTCTTTTTTCTTTGGCAGAAAATCACTGTGATTCAGCTTCTTATTAAATCAGATGATCATGCATTCCTTCTGCTGTGTAATTTCCAAGACTGTTAGCTTACTGTTATACTTTCCCTGAAAACATTTTTAATTTACTGAGTCAGACATTTGCATGGTATTCGCTGTGGAATCTCAGTGGTAGAGAAGGCCTGTACTGGTTCTCAGTGGTCAGGATGGAGAGGAAACTGGAGGGGGTCAAGACCAGGGCTCAGAGATGAACTTGACTAAAGAGCAGAGAAAGGGGCTTATACTTAAACTCAGTTTTCAAAAGGGATCCAACGAATCTGAAAGCATTTCAGTGAGAGTTGAAATCCAGGAGGGGTCCAGTTGGCCTGGTGGGTCCTTATTCTAGTATTTGAGATCATCTCTCGGTCACAAACACGCCCTAAATAATGACGGTGTGCCCAGCACTGTGCCAAGATACCTGGGTTTCATGGAGCTTACGTTTAGAGGGAGGGGGAGGGGCAAAAGCACTGAAGTGGACAAAAATCAGCAGGGTATTTGCCAAATGTAATAAATTCCTGAAAAGAATTAAATTAGAATATATGCAGGCAAGCAAGTGGAGTAGAGGAGACAGTTTCCACAAAGCAGTGATTTTCAACTTCTTTTTCCTTACTACCACCTCCTGCCAGAGACTTTTTGTACTTCTTTTCCTAATGGATTCCCTCTATTATGTTTTAATGCCACAGGTATATCATCTCTTTATATATATCAATTCAGCTCCCCACCTCTCCTCTAGCTATCTGTCTCTCTGTTTATGTCCTACATGTGTATCTGTGCTTTACAGATTAAAAGAGTAAGATTTGGGGGCACCTAGGTGGCTCAGTCGGTTGAGCGTCCGATTTCAGCTCAGGTCACAATCTCACAGTTCGTGAGTTCAAGCCCCGTGTCGGGCTTGGTGCTAACAGCTCAGAGCCTGGAACCTGCTTCAGATTCTGTGTCTCCCCCTCTCTCTGCCCCTCCCGACTCACACACACTCTCTCTCTCTCTCAAAAATAAATAAAACATTAAAAAAAAAGAGTAAGATTTTTTTCATCCTCCAAGAACCAAGAACAAATTTTTACTGCTTTCACCGGTTGCAAATGCGTGCTGTTGAGTGACTTCAAAGAAGAAAGGGTAGGTATCATTTGAGCGGGGACATGAAAGAGGCAAAAAGCTACCAAAAAGACCCTCAACGGCAGAGAGACCCACAAAAGCAAAAGGTCAAGGAGGGGAAGGAAGGGTGTGTGGCCAGTTTCCACAGGCTGGTGTGAGCAAATGTGGGAATGGCGTAAGGAGTACCTGAGTAGGTGAGCAGGGGCCAGATGGACATCTGGAATTTACCCTAAGTCCCATGGGAGGCTGCGAAAGGGTCAGGGTCAGGAGGGGCCACATTGTGGTCCCAAGGGTATTATCCACCAGGGAAAGAGTAAAAACTGTGGCATGGTCCCAGGCTCCAGCTACAGAAGTCTCATATTCAAGGAAGTTCTCCATCTGACTTGGGGAGCAGAGGGGGCACTAGCCTGGATTCAGGCAGGACTGGCTCACCAAGGATGCAGAGCAAAGGCTGTTGGGATCAGCACTGACCAGAGAAGAGAAAGCTCAGGCTGGCAGCTACTGTGGACTGAGTAATGGGTCATATCCAGGCAAGTCCAGGGACTTTATTCCAGATGCTTCCCAAATTCACCCACTTATTCTCCTCTCTACTCATGGCAGTGTGAGCTGGCTTCCCTCCTGCAGTGGGCTCCTGACTGGCCCCTCACTTCCATCTTGCTCTCTACAGGGCATGCGTGTCCCTGGTCCTGAAACTACCCAAGCCTTTGGGAATAGAGGTGTGTTGAACGTTCCTCCTCCAGGGTTTCTCAGAGCTGCTTTCTTCTTATCATTCATCTCTCAGCTTCAATGTGATCTATAGAGAGAGGCCTTCCCAAAGCCCCTCCTGAAAGCACCTTCCTGCACGGCCACCTGCCCAGGCCATTCTCCTGCTTTTTACTCTGCTCAACATTCTCCATTGTATTTACCGCTGGTTGAAATGATCTTGTTCATCTGTTTGGACGCCTGGGTGGCTCAGTCAGTTAAGCGTCCGACTCTTGATTTCGATGTAGGTCATGATCTCATGGTTCGTGAGACCGAGCCCCACAGTGGGCTCCACCCTGACAGCACTGACAGCACAGAGCCTGCTTGGGATTCTCTCTCTCTCTCTCTCTCTCTCTCTCTCTCTCTCTCCCCCCCCCCTTCCCTTTCTCTCTCCCTCTCTACCCTCTACCCACTCATGCTCTCTCCCACACTCTCTTTCTCTCAAAATAAATAAATAAACAACAACAAAAAGGAATTATCCTGTTCATCTGTTGACTTGTTGAGCCTCTTGTCTCCCTTCCACTAGGAAGTTAACCCCAGATGAGGAAGGACCCCACCTGTGCCATTCAGGACCCCGGTGCCTGGCCCGGAGTCGATGCTCAATAAACACACATTACATGAGTGATTTGATGAATCTGGCAATATACAGAAATAGGACTAACTGGGTGTTTTCTATGTTCAACAATAAATATTTGTTGAATGAATGAATGAATAAAAAAGCCATACTAAAACAAGGTATTATTACTTTAAGACTTGGGCTTGGTGGACATTTTGGCCACATCATCCTTTGCAGAGGGTGGGGTTGCCTGTGCACTGTATGAAATTTAGCAGCATCTCTGGTCTCTGCCCACTAGACACCAGCTGTGACAATAAAAAATATCTCTAGATGTCATCCAGTGTCCCCCGAATGGGATAGGGAACAGGGGCAAAGTCTCCACTAGTTGAGAAACATTGCTTTAAAACCAAGCTATCTTGGTTAAGAGAGTCACTAGGAAAACAAAGGAATTATAGGCTCCTATCAAAAGCTAATCATCCGCAAAGGGGAGACAGACAGCTGCTGCCTGTTTGCCAACAAAAATGTCCACAGCCACTTATCAGTAACACCCACCAACTTTCTGAGGGTTCTTTTCTACAATATTTACAGACATCTGTTTAGAGCTGCAGTTGGGCCAAACCCAGCTATTTATCAAACCCATGCAGCTCTTCTGGGCTTGAGGAGAATAGAGCATGCTTATTACTTGCAAACCTCAGAAGGATGGCCATAATGATTTTCCCCCTCCCCTTTAGTAAATGATTTCACAAAATTGCTTTTCAGGCTAGCTCTGTAACTTCATTGATGGAATCGAAAGCCCATAGGGATTAAAAGAAAAATTTCTTGGGCTCTCTGAACCCTCAAACTAGAAGATTTAATAATTTCAGAAACGATTTAGGGTTTCTTTTTAGCCATCCGTCTTTGACTTTATTGTAAATTTAATACACGAAGCAGAGAGAAATGCTCCGGCATCAGATTTGCCTCCAGATATTAAACGTGCAACTGTACATTAAGTTAGAAAAAAGCTCACCTTCCCAAACTGTTCAGAGGTGGGAAAGGGATGAAAGATACATATATCTGTCAACCGAGAGTAGTGACATTATTGAGACCTACTGTGTGCTAGTACTATTTCAGGATGTCAAGTGTACAAAAGAGATAGACCTCTTGTTCCCTGACGCTTAAGTTTATGATTTAGTTTCTGAGACAATGCTGAGGTGTTCAGTTGTGGGGTACTGCTTTCAAGGGCAACTTGGATTCGAGAACTAGAGAGAATAAAGTTGTTACACAAGCATGAATGCTCAGAGGAGGTTCCAAGAGTGAGGTGGCGCTTGGTTGAGATTGGAAGGATACAAATTCTTTCCATGATACTGGGGTTAAAAAAAAAACAAGGTATTATGAGCAGGAAGGACGGTGACAAAATCTCAGAAGGAGTGAGTATGGGGTAGGTGGGGCTGAGAGGTCTGAGCTAAACACAGCAGAGGGGGCTGGCTAAGGAGAAGAGGAAATAAGGCTGGTTTGGTCTTTGGAGTCAAATCCTGGAGGCGTTCACTGCCAAGCAGAGAGCAGGAATTGACGTTCTAGGTGAGGTGATTGCTCTTTGGGAGCATGGCCCAAGGAACATGGCACCATCTGATCCTTTCAATTCCCAGAAGTCCTTCCTAGTCCCAGTATGACACTAGTAAGAGATGGAAGATGGTGCCTGGGCTATGCAGCCATGGCTTCCGATTAAAAATGCCTTTTCCCAGGGAGCCTGGGTGGCTCAGTCGGTTAAGCATTTGACTCTTGATTTCAGCTCACGTCATGATCCCAGGGTTGTGGGTTTGAACACTGAGCATGGAGCCTGCTTGGGATTTTCTCTCTCCCTTCCTCTCTCTCTCCCTCTCCGCCCCCCCCCCCCGCCCCATCTCCTCCTCCCCTGCTCATGGGCTTGCTCTTTCTCTCTCTAAAATAAAAAAAGTAACAAAATAAAATGTCTTTTCCCATCTGCCATCCAATAGCAGAGGGAAGACTGTTATGAGCTGAATTGCGGACCAGCTCGGATTCATATGTGGAAGCCCTAACACTCGGTACCTCTGAGGGACTGTATTTAGAGATAGGGCCTTCAAAGAATTAACCAGGTTAAGATGAGGCCTTGGGGTGGGGCCCAATCCAGTCTGACTGGTGTCTTCTAAGAGGAGGCGATTAGGACATCCAGAGAGATACCAGGGATATGCACACAGAGAAAGCACGTGAGGACACAGTGAGGAGGGGGCCATCTGCAGGTGCAGGAGAGGAGCCCCGGAAAATAACAGCCCTGCCGGCCCCCTCATCTGGGACTCCCAGTCTCCACAAGTGTGAGAACAGAAATTTCTGTTGCTTAAGCCACCCAGCGTATGGTATTTTGTTATGACCGCCCCAGCACGATGGATAGAGTGTTGCATGGAGATCTTAGCAGTCTTAACATCCTTTATTGAAGTCACTGTTTGTAGCATGTTACAACATGATTTACACAAACATTCCTATTTGCGTTCTCTGATATGGTACCACTAGCCACATATGCCTATTTAAGTGTAAATTAATTAAGTCAAGTTAGAGATTCAGTTCCTTAGTGGTACTAGGCATGTTTCATGTGGTTGATGGCCACTTGTAGCTGGTGGCGACCATGTTAGAGCGTGCAGAGATGGAAGACGGTGCCTGTCATTGCAGAAATCCTCCTACAGCTCATCTATATGATGATGTCATCCTTCTGTTTGAAAATAGGAAAAAATTTGCCTCCCTAGCAATCTGGCATGATTACCTTTTAGTAAATTATGCTAATTATTCCCTTCCAGGTAGCTCTCTCTTTGCCTTGACTGTAGTGCAGTTCCCTATCCAAATGCAGTCACTTATGTAAGTGCCCCTTCATCTTCATTATATTTCCCCTGCATTTTTCCCTTCACGTTAATAGTCATGGTTTAATTGTATGTGTGTCTTTCATCCTATGCCATCACAAAACCTAGACAGAGATGGATCTGCCTAAAAGAATCAATGAAAAAAATAATAATATGATGCTGAGGTTGTTAGGGACACTTATGTATCCTGGAGCAAGAGGGTGACTTGACAAGAGACAGATTAATGTTGAACACCAGCCACAGAGGGTGGAATGACCCAACAGACAATGCTTGGTGGGGAGTGTGACTGTCTATTTAAAGAAATGGCAGGCTTCAAGTCCAACACCTGACTGGGAAGTTAAGGGAAGATGAAGCCAGGCATTGGGTACGGTTGTCCAAACCCAAGCTAAGGAGGCAAAGATTCAAGGAGAAACCGTGGAAAGTCCTACTTGATTATGGCAGATGGCAGCTGGCCGGCAAGGACCTTCTTTAAAGATTTAGAAGCCCCTTCTGAGGCACACAGTTGGGGGTAGGGAGCGTATTTTACAGACATCACCCCAGATCAGGCAGTGTGTGCTGTATCATGGGCACACTGGTTTGGAGGATGGACTGGGGGGCAGCTGGTCTGGCCAGGAGGTCACTGCAGGTTTTTAGGTCTGAGTAGGTGAGCCCCAGACAAAAGCGGGGGTAGTGGAATGGAAGAGAATAAGCAAATCAGTGTCATCGGAAAGGATGGACGTTGGAAATAAAAGAGAAGCAAGACCAGAGGTGACCAATGGTCTCGTAACTGGCAGACTGGGAGTGGGGTGCTGGCGAATACCACTTTACTCCCCACTGGTAAACGCTGCCATGAAAAAGTGTGATGAGCTTAGGTGTGAATTTGGCTGAAGGTGATGGTAGAACACGGGGGTGGAGATGTCCACAGGGAGTTCAAACCCACAATCACACAGAGATGAGAGAGGAGAGTAATGACTATTACTGTTACTACTGCTGCTGTCGCTGCCATTTGAACTCCCCAAAAATTTAAGACCCAGTTACTGTCTCCCCATTCTCCAGGTCACAACAATGAGGCTTTGGGGAAGTTACACTTGCCCAATTCTCCTGCCCATATCGAAGTTAATGAAAATTGGTAGTCCAGGGAAGTGTGACGCAGAGAAGTTTTTGAAAAAAATGTCAATGAGTCAACTCATTGAACAGAAGAATAAGCAAAATAATCACATTAGCGAACACCTGTGTCACGTAATTTTCCATTAAATAACTCGTTTAATCCCCACAATAACCTCGAGTGGTGGGTACTGGCCCTGTCGCTGTGGACCTAATAAGGAAATGGACTTAGCGATGAAGAAAGGTGCCCCAGGTCACAGCTGGTACGTGGCCACTCTGGCAAGTCCATGCCACGCAAAGTTCGAGAACTTAACTTAGAGGGAAGAGGTTAAGGCCAGGACCAAGGCGTGCCCCAGCCTTCACAACAGCAGGGAGAAGACGAGGCGTCTGCAGACAGGGTGCTGGTGAGGAGACCGCCACGGCCATCTGACGGGTCGTCAGTGTCGGCTGTGCCGGTGATAAGTCAGGAAGCCCGTAGAGGAAAAGCCTTTGGATTGGGCGTGGGGTCAGCGTTGACCTTTCAGAAAGCCCTCTCAGTAGGATGAGGGCAGAAGTCTGGGTGCAGAGGGTCAGGAAGGGAACGCGTGGGTAAGACAGGCTGGCAGCCAGCATAAGCCTCCCATTCGGCGCTGAGCAGCACATACGCCCCGGAATGGGCAGGCGGGGCCGGGTGCAGAGCAGGGCTGTTTAGAAAGTAGATGGGTGGTTGCCCGGGGCTGGGGGACTTGGGGGGGGGAATGGAAAGGGACCACTAAAGGGTATGGTGCTTCTGTTTGGAGGGATGAAAATGATCTAAAATTACTGGCGGTGGTAGTTGCGTGACTCTGTACAAAAGACCATTGCTTTATATGCGTTATATGCATTGTAATACACTATACCGTATGGCGTGCAGATTAGATCTCAATAAAGCTGTTACACTGGGGGGGGGTGTATTTTATGTATTTGTCTGTCTATTTTAGAGAGAGAGAGAGAGAGAGAGAGCATGAGCAGGAGAGGAGAGCAGAGGCCGAGGGAGAGAGAGAATGCCAAGCAGGTTCCACACTCAGCACAGAGCCCAATGGGGGGCTCGATCCCGCAGCCCTGGGATCGTGACCTAAGCTGATATCAAGTCGGATGCTCAACTGACTGAGCCACTCAGGTGCCCCAAGAAGACTGTGTAAAGCTGGGATCAGGAGACTTGGGAGAGGGAGGTACCGCTTGGGGGGTCCGGATTCCCAGCCGCAGTCCTTATGCGAGCCTATCTGCATAGCTTTGTAAAAACATCCATTTAGCCCAGTCCCTTCCCCTAGTTTTCAGATGATGAAATGGAGGCCCCAAAAGCAACTGCTATTGTTTGCGTATGTCCCTAACCTTCATTTTCCCTTTGCCGTGCGTCCCCCTTTCTCTCGAGTCGAATCCTAGATTTTTCAGTTCAACACAATCACCACCTGCCCCCCTGCCCCACACCCACGAACACACACATTCCCAATGTCCACGCACACTCTCCCTGCATGCCCTCGCCACGTGTTTCCTGCGGCTCCACATATCAGCCCCGTCATGCCCTCGGCCCTGCTCTGAGCTTTCCAACAGATCAGGAGATCGAGACAGAGCACTGGCTGGCTTATCCATCTGTCGTGGGCTGAATAATGGCCCCTCAAGGTGTCCACATCCTAATCCCTGAAGTCCTTGACTGTGTTACCCTGTAGGGCCAAAGAGACCTTGCCGATGTGATCAAGGAATTTGAGGGGAGGAGATTACCCTGGAGTATCTGGGTGGTATTTGAATCGCAAGAGTCCTTGTAAGAGAGAGATGGGGGAGCCAGAGTTGGAGAAGGTGATTTGACAAAGGAAGGTGAGGGAAAGGGATGACGTGATGTGGGGCTACGAGCCAAGGAAAGCAGGCGTCTGGGGAAGCTAGACAGGGCAAGGAAGCAGACTCTCCCCCGCCCCTGGAAGCATCCAGAAGGAACCAGTTCTGCAGACACCTTGATTTTAATGCAGGGACCTTCTCAGGCTTCAGACCTGCAGAACTGTAAGAGAATACATTTGTGTTCTGTGTTAGGCTACTGAGTTTGGGGTGGTTTGCTACCGCAGCAATCGGGAATGAAGACACCATTTTTCAGCTGAAACACAGAGGCTGGGCTTTGAAAACGCACCCGCAAGTGGGAAGACACAGGCCCACCCGCAAGAAGCAGCTGGGGTGGCAGGAGTGAACAGCCCCACCGTTAACGTAAGCAGGATGTAAAACCCAAAGGGAGAGAGCTGGAGGGGTGACCTCGGCATGTGTTCCCGCCTGGGCACAGGCCCGGAAACTGGAGGGAGAGGACGTTGGCACCTCCGAGCACAGGAAGGAGGTGCATGTGGTGAAGTATGAGGCGATGGGGAGGCCAGGAGGCAGACCTCGAGGTTGGGGCGGAAACAGAGCAGGTATAAACTCCTACTGCCGTCCTCACTCCGGCCCACTGGACCATTGCGGTTCTTCAAAAACCTGGGTCTCTGTTGCCCCCTTGCCTGTATTCCTGCTGTTCTGTTTTTCCCACCTATCATGCCCTTCCCTGGTCCTTGTCCTATGAAATTCCTGCTCCCCTTTCAAGATTCAGGGACGGTGTTGGCTCTTTGCGAAAGGATCCCCAACATCCCGCAGTCTTGCCATTGACCCCCAGCCCTGAGTTAGGAAGCCCTGCTTTTGGGTCCCCTGGGTTTGCCTCCTTCATCAACGTGCTCATGGACAGTTATGTGTGAAACATGGAGAAAATAATGGTATCTTCCATCAGTTTCTAGTTGGAGGAATCAAATGACCTGATACCTGACAGTAAGTGCTCACGGGCTATTATTCTTGTGACACAATGCAAATGTGTCCCCCCACAGAGCTGAGCTCTTGGGGGCCGGGGATTCTCCCGCAAGATATGGAGCAAGGAGAACGCAGGATGTGCTGTGCAAAAGATTTCCGGGGCCTCAGGCAGGCGTTCCATCAGCCTGGTGCAGTGCCTACCATCCAGGCTCTAACCAGACAATTTTGTCTCCACCGGAGACCACGGCATGTTGCAGGATTAGGTTTATTCCCAGCTAAGCGCCCCTGCTCAGAAGTCTGGGAGCTCGGCTCTGAATACATTTCTGTCATGAAGAAAACGATCGCTTTTGCCTTCACGCCTACCGTTTGGCTGAAAAGACATCACAAACCTGGATTTTGTTGTGAGCCGGGGACAGAGTCAAAGCAGGCTGCCTCTGGCCGTGTTTTTTAAAGGGCCAGACAAAATCCCGCTGCTTCCAAGGCTAGAATGGTCTGCTTGCTTCTGTTTGCTTTCCAAGTCGATGAAGCAGTCGCTTTATAGGTCTCATTTGCAAGGTGACAGCAAAAGGTCTGTTTTCAGATGTTTTCCCGAGGGATCTGTACTGATGTGTGAATTGCGGATTCTGACCTTATTGGCTGGAAGCAGGTGAGGGAGGTAGCTGCTGCAGACCAAGATCGTTTGAGTACCAAAATGTACATTGAAGTCGGAGAATGTGTGAAGAAAGGGTGTCCTGGCAGACAGGCGTGCCGTGCATGTTGCCTCCAATTCCACCTGCTGGTTGCATTCTCTCTGAGCATCCCTTTCCTCCACCGAAAATGGGCCGCCATAACCAAGAACCACAATGTGCATGGCTTAAGAGGCAGAAATGTATCGTCTCACGGTTCTGGAGGCCTGATGTCCCAGATCCAGATGTGTCCTGGGTTAGTTCCTTCTGAGGACGGGGAGGGAGAATCTGTTCCAGTTTCTGGGGGTTCCCTGGCATCTCTGGTGTCCCTTGGCTTGTAGACACATCACCCCACACCGTGTCTGCCTTCGTGTACACCTGGTGTTCTGAGTGTCCCCAAATCTCCCCTTCTTATGAGGACAGCAGTCATTGGAATAAGGCTCACTCCACTCCAGTGTGACCACATCTTAACTGATTATATCTGCAAAGACCCTGTTTCCGAATACGGTCACATTCTGAGGTCCTGGAGGTGAGAACTTCAACAGATGAATTTTCTGGTGGGGGATCTGGGGACACAGTTCGATACACAATAAATGGTGAGTCAGATGCACTCATACTGGGACAATGTTTTGTGAACTGTACAGGGCTGAAGAAACAAATTTTTGCATAAGGGTTAAAAGAGCAGGCTTTGGAATTGGGCCAAAGCCTCTTTCCACTGATTATAGCTGGGAGTCCTTGGGAAACGCACGTCTCTGGGCTCCCTGTCTTCATCTGTGAAATGGGGATAATGGCAGTATCTACCCTATGGGGTTGTTGTGAAAATATCCTAGAAAACGTGCAAGGCAAGGTTGTGAGGCATGTCCTGGTGCCCCATAAAAGCCATAAAAGGATGGGGAGGGGAGGGCCCTGTCTTCCAGACTCTTGTCATTCATCATCCCAGGGCTGGTTCCCTCCCCCCCACCCCAACCGTCTGCCACCATTGTGATGTGAACAGACTTTATTCGTGCCCTTGCCTTTTGCTTTTGTTTATTTATTTATTTATTTATTTATTTATTTATTTATTTTGAGGCAGAAAGAGCGAGTGTGGGAGGGGCAGAGAGGGAGAGAGAGAGAGAGAGAGAGAGAGAGAGAATCCCAAGCAGGCTCTGCGCTGTCAGCACAGAGCCCCAGGCCGGGCTTGAACTCATGAGCTGTGAGATCATGACCTGAGCCGAGGTCGGACGCTTAACTCACTGAGCGCCCCCAGGCGCGCCTTGCCTTTTGCTTTTGCTCGCTTCCAAAGGCATCTGTGGGAGCTGCTTTATGGAACAGAAGCTCCAAGCGGCACAAATGATAAACACATGCTGGTGTTTGGATCCGCAGACCCGCCAACCATCTAGACTCTGATTACTGAACCGTCGGCTTGTTTGGGGAGCTGCCGCCCAGGAAAGCACCACGCTCTGGTTAGTCATTCCACAAACGCCGGGTGAGCAGCTGCCTGAGTCCTGGGCAAGGGACAGAGTAAGGATGGCGGCTCGAGTCTGCTGTCTGGGCACTGGCTCGTTTGGAGTCACGGCGATGCTGAGTGCTGTAAGGAACTGTTATTTCCTCACTGCACGGATGACACTGAGTGGGGTTAGTGGCTTGGACAAGGTCGCGCAGACAAAAGTGACAAAAGCTGAGCCAAAACTCAGCTCTCAAGCTGTCTCATGAAGCCGTGCTCATGGCCATAGCCTTGGCCCCTTCAGGAGTGGGGGGGGGGGAGGTGTGACTGTGCCCCGGACCCTTCACCCTGCTTGCCCCATCTCCTTGACTGGAGGCCTCTTGGTTTGGGCGAATATGATTGGTTTTCAAGACCTTGGTCCATCCGTCCCTACCTTCTATGAGCGCAGACGGGTGACTCTGAATTGCAAGGCTCAGTTTTCTGAATCTGTAAAATGGGGCTGATAACCCTTGCTCTTCCTGCCAGTTTTAAAGTCTGTTGGAAGCCATGCATAAGCTGTAAACTGCATGCTGTCTAGAAATGCCTCGGGGTTGTACTTAATACAGGTTTAGTTCCCTCCTTTCCACCTTTCTTCCCAAATGTGTGTCCTTTTCCTGGCTTCCCTGACACATATACAGGCATTATTCTTCAGCAGATGAGCTCAACAACCCCCCACTGGATGGGGATGGGCATGGGGTGATGGTGCTGACAGCCACGTGATGCTCGCCGCAACCCTCTGTAGGTGGCGTAGTTGTGTCCGTGGTCCAGATAAGGAGGACTGAGGCGGAGGGGAGCGGATGCCTCCTCTAAGACACAGGACTCTAAGGCTGGTCACTGAACTTGCTGTTTGCCTTCCCTGCCTCGCCCCAGTGGCTACAAAGTATGAACTCGCTGGGCTAATTTCACTGCATTTCTACTGCTTGGCACTCGGACGTACTCCAAACAATCACTATTACCACCCAAACCGCTGAATGCAAGGCTGTGCCGGGAAGTGTAGACGGGACAGTTCAGAGAGGCTGCTCTCTGCACAGCCTCTTTGGCCTTTTTGGCATCAAGCCCCACAGTAAACCCACAGTGATAAGCAGGACAGATGACATCATGCCCATCATACAGAATTTTAAAAAGGGGCGCCTGGGTGGCTTAGTTGGTTACATGTCCGACTTTAGCTCAGGTTATGATCTCGCGGTTTGTGAGTTCAAGCCCCACACTGGGTTCTGTGCTGACAGCTCAGAGCCTGGAGCTGCTTCAGATTCTGTGTCCCTCTCTCTGCTCCTCCCCCCACCCTTCTCTCTCTTCTCTCTCAAAAAAAAAAAAAAACATTAAAAATTAAATTAAAAAAAAAAAAAAGAGGGACTGGGCAATGTAATTTGTACAAGGTACCAGCAGCAGGAATCCAAGCTCGATTTCTTATCCTGGAGCTCATGTGTGAGTGTGTGTGTGTGTGTGTGTGTGCGCGCGCTTTGCTTTCCCAAGAATCATTTTTTTCTTGCAATTAGAATTATATAAATACCATATAATCACAATATACAACATTTAGGAAATAGAAGAGACTGCCCATGTTTGTACCACCCTACACAAAACTGTTACCGTTTTAATGTACCCATTCCTGGCTTTGTTCCTACACATCCACTGCCCCATCCCCCCCCACTTGTAGTCGTCAGTGGCCCAGGTGTGCTCATGAGCCTGTGTGAGCAGATTAGCAGTGTGTTACGATGATTAAGAACATAGGGTTATGATGAAACGGAGGAGGTGTTTGCTTTGGCCCATTGGGGGTGAGGGCTTCCGCATACG
This sequence comes from Cryptoprocta ferox, assembly GCA_028646485.1. Lineage (NCBI taxonomy): Eukaryota > Metazoa > Chordata > Mammalia > Carnivora > Eupleridae > Cryptoprocta > Cryptoprocta ferox. The sequence continues at coordinate 47,180,221 of CM053563.1, forward strand.
ACTTTCAGGGGGCACACAAACATTCAGTCCTAACACTTCCTAAGTTCCCCAGAGACACTTAGAGCAACGCTTCTTTTCTTCCTGACACAAGAATTTCAGGCAAACACGTGTGCCTTCAATGCTGTTTGGGCTGAGTAGGGATTCCTTCCTTGACCCACTTTTTATTTAAGAAAATGCTTTTTTTCAGTTTCCATGTAGTTGCATGTCATAATTTTTCATTCATTTGTGAGCCACTTGTTAGCCCCAAACTTGCATTTACTGAGCACCTACTATGTGCCCAGCCCAGAGCTAGGCACCAGAGAAAGCAGAGCGTCCAGCTGCTGGTAAAGCAGACACATAAACAGACAATTAAAACAGTGTGTTGCACGCGTAAGCACGGGAGAGTTTCACAAGAAATAGTGCCGGCCAGCAGGAGGGATTCGACGCTACCTGAATGGTCACGTGCTTACGAAAGGCTCTTCTGAGCCACCCCCTACCTGTCAGGGGACCGGGCTTTATTTGCACGCCTCTACTGGGCAGTCTGTGGAGACAGTGGACTGTTTTGGAGCTCCAAATCTTGAAATAATCTTCCTACAGCTAAAAAAGTTGTTGGCATGGCTTCATTATCTTTAAGGGAAAAAAGAATTTTGGGGCTGCGTCAAGAAAGGAAAAGCAGCAGCTGAGAGGAGATGCCTGACATTATTCTCACTGTCCTCTCTTTGCCAAGATTCCAACTTTATTCTCTGCATTTAAAAATGTGACCGGGGGCAGAGGGGAGGTGGGAGGGGACGACTGCATGGCTCGGTCGGTTAAGCGTCTGATGCTTGATTTCAGCTCAGGTCATGATCTCATAGTTTGTGGGTTTGAGCCCCGTGGTGGGCTCTCTGCTGAGCGTGGAGCCTGCTTGGGATTGCCTCCCCCCGGCCCCTCTCCGTCCCTGTTCCTGCCCCGCTCACACTCTCTAAAATTAAATTTAATTTAACTTTAATTAAACAATTTTTACTGGGAGGTTTCTTCAGAACTTCCTGGAGGCATACAAAATATGGCATAGTCCCTGCTGCCCCCGGCCCCACCCCCGAGATCACTTTTCTGTTCAGATCAAGTTTTACATTGTTGCCACTTGGCTACCAATTTCCAGCACCCTCTGTCACCCCATTATGCACAAGTTGACTTTCTTTGCTCTGTTTTCTCGGTTGGCAGTCTTCCCCGCATCATCATTCTCTGTTTATGTCATTAGATGCATGTAGGTGTGTTGTGTGACAGGATCGTCCCTCCGTGCTTTGCAAGGATGACTCGCACTCTGGCTTTCAGCACCTGTGTCCGTGCTTCCCCTGACGTGTTAGTGAGCTTCTTGCAGACCTGGTGCGTTGAGGAGCGTGCCTTTTTAAAAGCAGTCCTTAAGTAGAGTCCAGAGCAGCGGCTGCCGCTTCTGTCACCGACATTCCAAGCATTTGTGTCGGATCTAGGAGGTCTGGGCTTCTGTTTGCTAAAGGTTTAATTTTTCAGTTTACCCTGCCTGTCGTTGGACTTTCCTCTCAGCAGCCACCTCTGCAGTTTTTGGGTGGCCTTGGCACGCATCGGGGATTCCTGTCCCCTCTTCCACCTGACAGTGAGCGTGGAGTGAATAGCTCCACTCAGAGGTGCTTAACAGGAAACTTTTTAAAAAGCGCTTTCTTGGGGCGCCTGGGGTGGCTCAGTCGGTTTAAGTGTCGGATTTCAGCTCAGGTCATGATCTCGTGGCTCTTGAGTTCAAGACCCACGTTGGGCTCTGTGCTGACAGCTCAGAGCCTGGATTCTGTGTCTCCCTCTCTCTCTGCCCCTCCCTCACTCGCACTTTGTCTCTCTCTCTCAAAAATAAACATTAAAAAAAACTTACAAAAGGTGCTTTATTTACTCTTCTAAAAGTTTACTGATACCTACTGTGTGCTAGGAGATGTTATGAGGAAGACAACATCCTGCTGTCTTAGTTTCTAGAGTCTGGAAGGAGAGAGGTCTCTGATGTATAAATCCATCCATTCCAGCACTGTGCAGTTCTGTGGGGAGTACAGGATGATCAGGTCTGGGGAAATCAGGCCGGGCTTCAAAGAGGAGGCAGTGCTTGATCTGGTTCTCCATCCTGGGCCACTTCCTACTTCTCACTGTGGTTATCACAACAGGAGGGTCGTGTGACAGAGGTCAGCAGACTCAGAGGATACCTTAGGCCAGGATGGCCTCAAAGCGGAGCCCGGGGTACAAGCTGGTGTGCAAACATTTACGGGAGAAGCGATCTCATGGAGGAAAAGTGAGGGAGGAGGAGGATGTGGGGGACGGAACAAAGGCTGTGTTATCAAAGGCGGCTACAGCTTTGGTAAGTGGTTTCCGGTGGCGTTCTTCCAAGAGACCGAGGCGTGCCCGTAAGGAGCCATTAGCAGGAGGAGGGAGAGGAGGGTGAGGGTTGACGGGCAGAGGCAGTACTCAGGCACGGAAAGATTCAGAGTCCCAGTGACGGGGGTCCAAATTCCGTCTCATTCGGAGCCTTTGTCTCCTTAGCTGCCAAAGTCGGATTGGCCGTGGGTGGATTCCGTGAGTAAATCCAGCTAGAGTTCGCTCGATTCTCGGGCAGGCTTAGGAAATGCGTCTCCGAACTGTCTTCTGAGGACACCAGAGAGGAAGGGTTATCATTGAGTGTCAGTCCCCATGAGTGAAGGGGGTGTCACAGGCACCAGCTTCCCAGAACTTCCGGGCTGTGCATGCATGTCCCCCACCTTCACGTCAGGGACACCTCGGGGTGAGGCACACAGAGCCCAAGACGCTGCATAAAGTTGGTCTACGCCTGTGTGGTCCCAGCAGCAGTAGCTAGAGTATGAAAGGGACCCACCTCTGTTGTGCAAGAGGTGTCCGATACAATGAATATTGTGGAGTAAGACACAGAGATTTGCAAATCGGCGCATGTTGGGAGAGAGAACACAGGAAGTGCCCAAAGGGAAGTACGCACAGTGGTATGTATGCTGGTCAACGCTTCAACAACTGGCCTTGGAGAAGAAAGCCCTGCTAGGGCTCACTTGCCAATTTCCGTGGTGTAAATACCAAGTCATTAATACAGCATCACTGCATGCACAGCTGGGAAGAGGCACACACGGTCGGCGCCGGAGCTAGCTTCCCTGCTCCACGTCCCCGTCCCCGTCCCCAGGTCCCATGGGTTGGTTGACAATGCAGTCACTTGGAGGATGGATTCCACCAGGCACACAGCTCACTCTTGCTGGCCTCCTGTGTGAGGAAACCCTGACTACCCTGCTTGACCCCTTGAAGCCATAGAACTGGGGAGAAACTCTCAGAACATTCCAGAATGTTTACTGTGAGACTGTATCTTAGAAACATCAATGTCTAGGCTTCTGGCCTGCCTCGGGTCCATTTCTGCATAATTCTTTAGGCCTCTGTTTACCTCTCATTTCTTGGATACTTCACCCCACCCCCACCCCCAACCTTCTCCAGCAGCTCAAGTCCCTCCAGTGTGCTCGCCAGCACCCTGTACTTCCAACGCTGAGATACAGGGTCTTTCCATTGTCCATATTCCCCCCTGAACTGTGAGCTTCTTAAAGGCAGGGGAAGATATTATGTTGAGTTTTAGATTCCCAGCACTTAACTTACTAGCTCAGTGCCTGACACCTCATAATAGCTCAGTGCCTGGCACCTCATAATAGCTCAGTTTTCCTCTTCTTCTCTCCCCCAGGAAGGAATTCTGAGTTGTGCCGTGTGCTGTGTTTCACCCAGAGCTGAGCGCTTTAGGTCTATGAAGAGCAAAAGCCCAACTGTGTTTCTTAGCATCAGTGATTAGAGAGAGGGCCCCAATCGCTGTTTCTTGCCTGTGTAGAGAGAAACAAAGGCATAGAGTAGCAATGACAGATTGGCCTAACAGCTCAGACAACAATAGAAAAGCCGTCCTAAGGCTCTACATGATTAACTGTCAAGTGAAGGCCCAGATAACAGCTGTTAGAGCTCGGAAGAAGCCAAGAAACTCAGGGAACACGCAGAAGGGTAGGTGGTCATCATCTGGTAGCAATGACCTTTCAGTGGCTTCAAATAAGAAAGGGAGAGGAGAGGAGCACCTGGGTGGCTCGGTCGGTTAAGCGTCCGACTTCAGCTCAGGTCCTGATCTCACAGCTTGTGAGTTCAAGTCCCATGTTGGAGTCTGTGCTGACAGCTCAGAGCCTGGAGCCTGCTTCAGATTCTCGCTTTCTCTCTCTCTCTGTCTCTCTCTCTGTTCTCCCCCTCTAAAACTAAATAAACATTAAAAAAAAATTTTATGGGCACCTGGGTGACTCAGTTGGTTAAGCATCTGACTCTTGGTTTCAGCTCAGGTCATGATCTAGTGGCTTCATGAGTCCGAGCCCCACATCAAGCTCTGTGCTGGCAGCACAAAGCCTGCTTGGGATTCTGTCTCTCTCCCTCTCTTTCTGCCCCTCCCCCCCTTGCGCTATGTCTACCACTCTCAAAATAAATAAACTGAAAAAAAAATGTTTTAATTAAAAAAAGAAAGAAAGGGAGAGGAAAACAGAGAGAAGAAAGGAGCCACAGGAGGGTGTGGGCAAAGGATGATGCTAAAATCAACACTATAATAATAATAAAAATACAAACCACACATCGAGTACTTGCTATGAACTGGGTATGGTCTTAAACACTTTAAGTGCATCATATTTCATTTAATCCTCACAATAACCATGGGAAGTAACAGTATTTAGCCCTGTTCCTTAAGAAAGAAAATGAGGCACAGAGGAGGTAAGTAACTTGCCCAGGGTCACACAGTAAGACGTGACAGATAAGGCAATCACTTATTTTTAAAGAGGGTTTTTAAAATTAGTTTTCTAATTAAGTTTTAAAAATTTGACAGTTCTTTCTCAAGAAACTGTTTGTTTCCTCCTATCCTTACCTCCTCCTGCACTTCTCTCTGTTCTCGCTTCTCTGCATTAAGGATTGTAAAAGACTTCCTGAGCTACTAAGTGCCAGGTAGTCTATGTGTATTTGCTCATACACTTACAACCAGTCAGACAGGTAGGCAGACAAAGGCTCAGAGAGATTCATAACTTGTCCCAGATCGGCCATCTACTTGGTGGAGGAGACAGGATTTGAACCTGCGTCACAGGGACGCTGTATCTTTCCATCTCTGCCTACTGTCTCAGCCTGTAAGCCCCATCCTGCCAGCTCACCCTCCCCTCCCTGCTCCTGAGGGCCACGCCTTTGGGGACATCTCAGGCTCCTAGAAGGATGCAATTGGAGGCCACTTATCAAGGATAGGTCAGTGGCCAAATTGCCAGAGAGGGCAGTCTTCACAGACGTCTCTTCTGATCTCTTGGGAAACAAGAATGACCAATACGGTGAGATTTAATTAGGGCTTAAATATTCTCCGCAAATGTACAAATTCTTCCCACACAGAAAACGAGGATGCTTGAAGCTCCCCTCGATTTCCCCGTGCTCTGACAAGGGCCCCCGTATCTGATGAACGGGCACAAATAACAGGCAGACACGAGTCCCTCGCTGCAAGGGGAGGGAAATGAAGAGTTGAGAAACAGCAGCTGCTCTTTTCTTCTAAAGGGAAACTTCAAAGACTTCCAGATAGAGCTAAAAATGGACTTCTCAGGCTGTGTTTCCCAAGCAGCGTGAATACCAGTGGTTTGGGAAAGTCAGCTTACAGAATCACTGGCATGTGACATCTTACATACTTGGAGAGGTCCTGCATTAGTGCCATGCAGACTACCACTGCCCAAAGGTGTTAGTACATTAGTGTCATCATCATCACCATCATCATCATCATCTTACGTTATTTGGGCGCATACTGTATACCAGGCATTGTGCTAAGAGCTCTCCGTGCAAGTTTCATGCTCAATCCTGACAACAAGTGTCTAAGACGCAATCTTGATCCCTGTTTGATAGAGGATGAAGCAACATCTCAGATTCAGTAACTTTCCAGGGGTCACATCGCTAATACGAGGCATCTGAACCCAAAAAGTCTGACTCCTTGTAACCATTACTCGTGAACATTGACGACCACTGAACAAGGCTGCAAAATGGGTTTGTAGTAGTAACCAGCCAGGGTCTATGCCAGCCTGCACCATCCAGTAAGGCCAGTGTCGAAACTAGATGCCGGTTTATTAACTGGCCATGAGAAACAGAACCCCAGCCTTAGATATACAGTATTTTTGGTTAGCCCTGTGAGGAGAGAATCCGGGAATCCAGTGCTAATCAGCCCAGGCCCTCAGTTATAATAAGGACATAACCAAGAGGTCAGTCGGCAGCTTCTGTTCCTTGATCGTTTTCCCCACGGTCCGCCCAGGGACCAGCCCTCTCATCCTCCGGCTTGGTGTCCTGAGCAGTTGGGCAGCAACGTTTACTGAGAAAATGTCTGAGGGCTGCCTTATTTTCTCAAGTTCTTTGGTCATCTGCCCTTTTGAAAACTAAAGCCACTCGTTCCCACGGCAAGTGTTGAGAGAGCTTTTACTGCAGCCCAGACTCATGCTAGACACTCTGAATTACAAAATGGATGCAGTGGTGTGTTGGAGCTTGTTCATACCAGCTCACGACAGCCTATTGTTACATAGTCCGGAATTTCGTGAGCCAGTCAACTCAACAAAACTATTATATTAAATGGCAAAGTATATAAACTTACAACTTAGAAAATTCTAAGAAAAGGTAATACTTAAAACTCATCAGTTTTTAATTTTACATGTGACTCTCTGTGCTTTTGAGGTTATTTACATTTATTTGATCTGTATGAGGAAAGTTCTATAGAATGGTTATGTTGCTTCGCGACTCTACATACAGTGACATCACTTGGGTAGCTTGAAATCATCGTGAGAGTATTTACACCATGGAAACCAGGGCTTGATTTTGTTGTTGTTGACTGGAGAAAATGTGAATACTGCAGGTTAAACTTGAAAATGTGTCACGTCTAGTCCTGAAGTTGAGAGAGGTAACAGTTTATTGAGTTAAATCTGGATGAGAGTGAGAAATAGCTTAACAGGAGATCAGATATCAATCATCTATCAGGGTCAGTAACACCAAATCTATTGGGTAAAGAATAATTACATTGGGATCCAACTCAATATGTCAAGTCATGATTGAATTGTGACCATTGGTTTGTTACAGATAGAACAGTTCAGCAAAAATCAGCAAAAACATTCGATGAGAATGAGTTGACTATATGGGCTTTAAAATAAAGAGTAGTGTGGATCTTATTATCGCTTGTAAATTGTGGACTACACATTCTCTATGTCAGTAAAATTTATAGTAAATGTATATACATCCATATATGCATATATTTTTAAGAGAGTCCGTTGTTAAACATACCAGCATGCCATTGGGTATGAACCTGAGCCTAATACATAGGAACTTAAAGTCTATGTGGGGGGACCCCTATGGGAATCATCAATGAAGACCTCACAGAGAAAATGGACTTGAGTAAAACCTTAAAGGAAGCATAGACTAGGACACTGCTGAGCTTGGGTAAAAACAGTAAGCAAAGGCTTCGAGGCAGGAGAACATAGCATTAGCATTCCAGCACTGGGTATGCTCCAAGATTGAGCCTGTTGGGACACATGAATGAATGGAGAACTAATGGCAAGTATTGATGGGAAAGATGAGATGGGGTCAGAGGCAGGGTCTTGGAAGCCAGGAGCAGACTCTGAGACAGGGGTCCAAGTGCAAGATACTTACGTAGGATCTAGAACACCCTGGGGGGAGAGGTGGGAAAATGAGATAGGAAATAAAGGCAATCACTACTAGGTGTATTAGCAAGCCAGCCAAGCCTGTGGGTAATGGAGGTTAATGCTACAGGGCAACTATGACGCACCATAAGACTCCCGTCTCCAAGTAATCCCACCTGAAGGATGAGGGAACCACAGTACTTAAGCATCAACTTCTGACAGTCATTGGTTGGAAGCTGCTCCAAGGATGGGAAACATTATTATTATTATTATTATTTATTTATTTTTCTGTTTTTTTACATTTCTGGCCTGTTGTGAAGACAGCATCAGCAAGAAAAAGCCTTTGGGCAAAGAAATGGGTGAATGGCACTCTGGGATCAGTAAAGATGAGAGTCTGCTACACCCATTAAATTTGGGTTTGGTGAAGTCAACAGTAGGGATCACTTGAGCATGTTCTTGAGCAAAGAAGTTTCCTTGGAAAGGCTGTCTTCCCCTACGATAGGATCCCTACAACATGGTATAGAAGAAGGTGCCAAGGGCTTGCGTTCAGAAGATCAGAATTCAAGTCCCACCTGTGCCTCTTAGTAGCTACATGACTATGAAACTCAGAAAGTCTTTGTCTCCTCCTTGTCTGTAAAATGGGAATATTACTGTGTTTCCATAAGGTTGTTTTAAGGATAAAAATTTTTTTAAATATGAAGGTGGCTTCTAAACTGGTGTTTTATTATTTTGATCACATGTAGAAATATCAAAGAAAGAAAGGTTTTTGAAAGAATCTATAGTTTCTTTTTCTTTTAACCTTCTCCTAAGGGGATCCTTCTTATGACATATTGAATTCTGTCTTTTTTTTTTTTTTTTTTTGAAGGACAGGCACCTCTTCAAAGCAACCTCTGTCATTTCTCCACTTTGTTGTCAGCTTCCTGTGCAGGGAGTGAGCTCTGATTAGTGGTAATTGCTCTCACGGTGACATTAGTCATCCTCATGGTAACGCCAGAAGTTCTAACACATGTTGCTTTGATAAAAAAAATCATCCCTGCATATTACTTCAGTGAATTGAAGTTTATGATTCATCCACTAGTACTTGAAGGATTTAGATAAGAGATATTCTTGAGTAATTTGTCTCCTTGGCTTAACGGACCCTCTGAAATATAACCTAGATTCTCAGAATCACCTTGGAAGCCTCACTTCATTAACTAAGGACCAATTTGGATGGACAATGAAAGGAAAATAAAGAGATTAGAGGAAGTCTAGGCTCATCTTCCCAGTAAATTTGAAGAGAGATGGAAGGTGGAATCAGAAGGGGAGAAAAGGTGGAAGAGACAGAAAAGGGAAGGCTAAGGCATCTTGAGCTCTAAGACCTACCTATTACATAGAAAGGCAGGTCTATGCTTTGTAATTTCAGTGATATTACCTTTTATTAAAGTAGTTCCTCCAACCACGTCTCCTTTAATATTGGATAATAAAAACTGCGAATTAACAGGGATAATTAAATTCATCCTAATGTAGTCTCAAAGATACCTGTTCAGCTTGAAATCATTGCGTTTAAGAAGGTGCTTTTCAAACCGGCTCAGAGAACTAATCACATTTTCTTCATGTTTTGCACTATGTGTAACTTCCATGGCTGCCATTAGAAAACTGAGGCTCAACAACACTGGTATAGGATAGAAAAGTGATTTTGCTCTTTGTCTAATCTAAGCATCTCTCCACTATACTGCCTTGATCTCTGGGTTCCAGCAAATTTCTTCTCGTCTCTCTCTCGGGAAGGATTACTACTGAAGTATGTTAAAGAGTAATGAGGAAGGCATATGATTTGTTTTGCCTTTGAGTGAGAGACACGGATTGGAAGGATTCTGAATTCCCAGACTTCCCCACCTTCATACTTGGGGGAACCCCAGGAATGGAAATCACTTGAAATCAGACACTAAATTTCTGGATCTATAATACTCTCCAGATGTAGGCAGCCCCTTCCCATCATCCTAGGAAAGAGTAAATTATAGGACATCCACCTAGGCAGGGAAATAAAGAGGAGAGACATAAATCTGAATCTCTTCTATCAAAAAGACACACTTTGAAGAATTTCATGGTCCAGTAAGTATGTGAATGGGGAGCTATGGGGATGCAAAGCAAAGACATTACAGAATTTACTAATTGGCTAAGGCAACTGGAAGGTTCTCTCCCTGACCCTACACCAGCTGGCCCAGCAAGCTGTTTATTCTGTGTTGTCTCAGAGGCCAGGAAAAGATGATACATTGAGCCCAGGAAGCTAGTTACTGATGGAGACATTTGGAAATGTTGTTCTCATTACATCCCAATTAACGGTACTACCATCCACACAGGCGGCCATGGTAGAACTGTCTCCTATTCAAACACATATTTTGTCCATTCTTTACCTTTCTCTTGAGGCTAGTCTTTTCTCGGTATCCTACGGCCACTGCTATAACCTCACCCACCATCTTCTCTGTTAGACTACTTTTCTAGCCACTTGCCCCCTGTCCCCTTGACCCCTGCTCTCCTTGTGACCAGCTACTGTCTGCTGGGAGTATAGGTGCTTCTCATGGTGCTCTTGGTGTCCCTGAGCTGTAGGGAGGATGGAACAATCTCGTCTTCTGATTATTTCTCAATATCCAGCTCCACCTCTGAAAATATAGGCTTAAAATGGAAAGGAAATGTGTCAGCCCTCCAAAGCTGGTCATGAGTATGCATGTGTCCCCTGGTGACATTGACACCCCATCCCATAATATAACTTCAATATATTACTTTTTAAATAAATTATTTCTTTCTACTCTGCCACCCAGAGGCAATCCCCCTCCAAAACACACGCCATGGATGAGGGGGGCGGGTGGGGAAGAAGGGCACAGGAATAAATGAAATCCTGCCCTACCAGAAATCCTTTCATACTTAAACCAAACACCTCCTCCTCCAGGGTGCCTTCTTTGTTTGCTCTTCATGTAAAGCCAACCACTCTCGCCACCATGGTCCTGAGACCCCTGGGTCTCCTCTGCCCTCCCTCTTACTGCATTCTACAGAATTCTTACTTTGCCTTTCTTCTCCATCCAACTCTGAGCTCCTTGGGGGCAGGAAACTTCCTTCATTCATCTCCGGGTTCAGAATGTATAACACAGGACGTGGCCCCGGATAGGCTCCCACTATATGTTTGTTCAACGGAATATGCTCGGTGTTTCCCTCATGAGTTTAGCATGGCTATTAGTTAAAATTAAATTGCTCAGGAAGCAGGCATTATTCATCATTCCTTCCTCTCTAGCTTCGTATTTATTCACGACGGTGCTGGCTTGATAAACAATGCTCAGGCATCAATATCGCCTTTCATGGTAGAGACTGTGCCAATGGGGAAGGAGAAGGGTTGAAACCAACCAGCCACTAATGCAAGGAGACAGGTCCCTTTAGAGTTTCTAGGTGTGTGTGTGTGTGTGTGTGTGCGCGCGCGCACGCGTGTGCATGTCTGCTTGTGTTTTGCCTGCAACCCAGGTGCTCAGGGGGCACATAGAAAGCCCCTCATGCTTCCTGATTTGCAAATATGATTTGGCCCTTTGATGATGGGTGTTGTAGCTAGACCAGAACGCTGTTTTGATTGGAAAAGATGCTGGGCTGATTAGTTGAAATAAAACATTCTCCAATTAAGAGAAACAGAGTCTGGAATGTGAAGTGCTCAGCAATAGCATTGCCAAGCAGCCTGTTTAAAATTAATCAGAGGTGGAAATATGTGAAGCGGAAGAACACTGCCCCCTCTGCTCCACAGGGCCGGGATAGGGTGAGGAGGATGTAGGAGTGTGCAAGTGTTGTGGTGTGAGTTTGAGTTGTCCTCTCAGATCCCATTTCTTCGAACGGATCTCATGGAGCGTGAGCAAAAATGAGTCTATATACAAAATAGAAATGAGAGACAAAGAAAGGGCAGTAATTAGAAAATATCCCTTATTGTCTAAATCTCCTTGGCTCCTGGGTTCACAGAGCAAGACTTCAGAAAGCAAGAAATACCTAGAGCTATTAGGACAGGTTCAACATATCTCATTCGTCATATCCAGACATGTCACATTTCCAGAAGAGAGGGCAAGGTCATCACTCTGGAACCTCACAGACATGCTGAAAGCTTATGCCTAGTCAGCTAAGACCTAGTTCAGTTCCTGGGAGCTTTTACTTGCCACGCAGTTCTAACCACTGCAGATCTCGACTGCTTCTCATCTGGCCTGGCGTGGGATGTCAAGTTTCAAAAGGTGGGGGAAAGAGAGGCAGGTCCACTCCTAAGGAGTGGGCAGGAGTGTGAAAGCCAGTAGCCCAGCAATGGGGGAGGAAAAAGCAGAGTCGACCTGCTGTCCAAAGTTCTCACCAAAACTCAGCCGCCATTTATAGCAGGTGCAAAAAAAAACTGTGCATGCTTATTGGCACTGGAAAACCCGCACGGAGTGACAGTTCAGGATGTTACCCGCTGATCAGAAGACTGAGTATGTAAATATATGTGTGTCTACGTAATAGGTCTCTGTATATAAATATGTATTCTATAAATGTGCAGTGTGTACGTGCATGTGGAGTGTGTATACACACACATAATATAATGAATCCATTAGAAGTTAACACAAACATCCATTCTTCTAGATTAGTTGCAGTGGCACATAAATTTTATCTCATATACCAATTTCAGTGGGTTGCCAGAGGCTACCTGGAAATCTGTGTTGGGAAGGATTCTGAGGCCGAATCTCATCTTAGAAGGAGGGGCTATTACTGAAAGGTGATAGGACTGTCTTGGGATCTGGCAAGTGAGTGCCGACAGCTTCTGACTCTTTGCTAGTTGAAGCAAGTACGAGTCGAAGAACACAGTAAATCAAGACCGTATTTCTCTGACTCCTCATGGAACTGCTTCTGTCCACCAGCGTGTGGACATTTCCCTATCTCGCACTGAGAGATGCTACAATAGGAAGAAACTCATTGTGTATCTCAGGGGGGTGTCTGGAGAACTTTATCCGTGTCGGAGATTACCCTTGATGAGGACCCGTGGGAGAAAAACATCTAGTGGGAGACAGAACAGTGTTTCTCTCAAGAAACCAGTTGGCTCTGCTCTGCTGGAGACCACAGATCCTATAATGAATTAGGTTTCCCTCTGTGCATTGGCTGTAGGAGTTTCCCTGTAAATTTGCAGCGCCTTTTGTAGGTTTTAAGATTATTTATGTATCTGAGAGAGAGAGTGTGCACGCATGTGTGTGTGTGTGCACAAGTGGAAGAGGGGCAGAGAGAGAGGGAGAGGGAATCCCAAGCAGGCTCCATGCTGTCAGCGCAGAGCCCGACGCAAGGCTCAAGCCCACGAGCCATGAGATCATGACCTGAGCTGAAATTAAGAGTTGGACGCTTAACTGACTGAGGCCCCCAGATGCCCCCCCTTTTGCAGGTATTTTACCAGCTCATCTCACCCCTGAATTAATTTTATGTCTCTACAAACATGTTCCCTTTGTCCTAATTTGATCCAATTTGAGACTTTCAGGCATGTGTATTTTTCTAAGTCACCTCAAAGGCCACTTGAATAAATAACCATCAGGGAATCGTTTCCACTTTAGTAAAACTTTTCTTCAGATTAGCCCCTGTTGAGACAAGGCATTACAATCTGGACAACTCAAGCACGTAGAACACCGTATTTGATAAATGAAGAATAACTGTGTCTGTGTGTCTATGTGTGCCTGCATGTGTCTGCGCGCACACATGTGCATTAATACAGGAGGCTCTCATCAGGTCTTGAAATTAAAACGCACAGTGTTCGAGCCGAGCATCTCAGAGCCACAGAATTACAGGCATGACCAGGGCCCGTTCCATCAAGGCAGCCGAGCTAGACACGTCTCAGTTGAACAAAGGGAGCCCAAGCTGTTGTGAGAATGTGCTGCTTATTAATGGCTGCAAGAGGACATTCTTTTTCTGCCGTGGCCTCGGAACAAACGGAGATTGATTCCTTAGGAGGAAAAGACAGGCAGCTGCTGGTGGCGTGTCACAGCTGGGAAAACGATGTGGAGAGAGGTGGTCTCTTACAAGGGGGAGAAGCGGGAAAGACAGCAGCCTCTCAAACAAAGGCAGAGTGGGAGAAAGGTGCTACCATCTATAAAGCTCCTACTATGTGCCAGGCACTGTGGTAGGCACTTTGAAGAAATTCTTATTAAACTTTCACACCCCAAACCCTTCCCACTTGATGGATGAAGAAGCTTAAGGACAATCAGCACCCTTTTATCTTTATGTCGTATAAGTTCTTTTAATACATTTTAAAATTCCAATTGGATCAAAAAACAAACAAACAAACAAAAAGGCAGCAGCAATAGCTTAAGTGCAGAGGCTAAAGCTCCTTCCGCATAGCCAGGCAGCTACTATTAGGGACACCCAGGATTTCAACCTAGCTTTGTGGGGCTTCCCAACGCATGCACGTTGTTCTGTGTAGGTGCCCTGACACAGTGTGGTCTGTGTCAACCACCGAGCTGGAATCCCAGGGAGCTCTGTCCTGTAGGGTTCGGGGCCCCAACCCAGACTTCTAATTCAGAATCCTGACCGACCTCTACACGCACTAAATCGTGGGAACCACGCACCAGGCTTGTTGGCCTCTCAACGCCGGCGCTACGTTGCCACAGTGCTGGGCTTGGGAAATGTCCCCAACTCACAGTACCCTCCCCCAGCAGCGGACCTCATAACCTAAAGACGTGCCCCTCCCCCGCCTCCAAGTACACACTCCTCAGCTTCCAGGGGGCGGTTCTGTGGAAAGGGGCACTGCTCAGCAGTGAGCAGCTAGGGACTGGACTAGGGAATGGGGCCAACGGCATCCATTAAAAGGAGCGACCTCAGGAGCCCAGAATCAGGTCTTCAGATCCTGGTCCCTGGAAGGATTGAGTTTAATAAAATCAAGCAGACCTCCTCTCACCCATAAGGCTTTTTCTGCTTTCGTTGGGCTTCTGTAGAACCCTTCGGCATTTTCCAGAAGCCAGCTTCCTACCTGGTCACTGGACTTTCTCCTCTGGCCCTGATTTCCCAATCCATGAGATGAGGGGGATGGGCAAGGATATCCCCCCAAGGTCCCTGCCTGCTCAGATCTTCTACCTAAGTTGGTAGATGTAGCTTCTGGAAACAAACCGCCTTCAACGACAGCAAAGTGGCTGCTACGAAAACCATCCTTGGACAGCTGTTCAGAGGTTAGTGGCCACAGGCTGGTGTGTGTGAGACTCTTTATCAAGCTGGTCCTCCCTCCACAAACCTTAATGTCTCCCTCATAGTTTGGGGCATACCTTCCCACCTTCTCTCCCCCCAGCACAGATGAGGACGAGGTTCGTGCAACTCTGAACCTAGACACACCAGAGATTGGATCCCCACTGTCTCTTTCCAGCTATGGGACACTGAGCAGTAGACTCAACCTCTCTGAACCCCGTTTTCTCTATTGTACATAATACAGATGTCTTGCCGGGGACCTCCTTTCCCCTTAAAAAGCAGTATTGATTCAGACACTGAGATAATCCCGTGGTCTGCAAAATCTGATACTCTTCAATATTTGCTCTTTTCTGGGGCTAATAGTCTAGGGGGTCTTCCCATGGTTGTGACAGGGTCTCTGCTTCACCAGGAACCACCCTGGCATCAGTTCAGCTCCATGACTGCGTAACGCAGCCCCACCATCCCCACCCCCACCACATCCAGTGTCCAGCACACTGAGCTTTAGTAAAATTTGCTTGAGACTCAGGGTGGGGGTAGGGGTCCTATCAAGTGCATGAGTCCTCGGTCTTCTTTAAACTGCTATCCACTCCCCCTTCTTTCCATCTCTTCTCCACCCTGCCTCCTAAGATCTTCAGATTCTTTTCCCTCCATCTGGCAGAGTAATTTCTTCCTTTCCTCTCTTAAACTTGCCATCAGCAAATACCTAAGCCCCAGGGCAGGGAAATGCCAGCTCATTCTCTGTCCCTCTTTGTTTTATTAAAGGATTTCTTGCCAAGTATATGGCCCTCTTGATAAGAGATATTCTGGTTTATAGAATTATTTCTACCTTATCATGGGCACACTGAAGGTATATATATGCCCTCTCTCAAGCCATCTGAGAAGATGGTGGCTCTTTACATAAAGCTCCTGGAACAGTGTCCAGGTCATAGGGGGTCCCTAAACTTGGCAGCCCATTTGCCTCCCTACCACCAACCAATCCTGACAGTCACATGGATGAACTAGGGTGGGACAGAGCGGGTACTCAGTGCAAAATGTAAGGAAGAGCTCACTCTTAGATTTAACGTACAACCTCGCGAGTGAACCCCTCCTGAAGTCTCCTCTCACCCTGGTCCTTCTTACAGCACCGTCTGTCCCTTATAGTTATTTGAATCTGACAGGTGTGAATTTGACCCCAGCGTTACCAAATCATCTCTATTTGAACTTAAGTTGCCTGAGCTTCACCCTGGTTATAAAATTGAGCTCATCCCCCCTTAAATGTGAAGAGTCGTTGAAGAGAATGAAAGGTATCCATATATGAAAGGTGTTCGTTCAGTAAAGGCTGCTTTCCTCATCTCTCAGCTAATTAAAGAAAAAGGGGCACTTTCGGCTTCCCAGTTGCCTATGTTTTCTCTGCTTTGTTTAATAAAATGAACTCAGCAGGAGAGGAGACTAACCCAAAGCATTTTTCACGGTTTCCCTTCCTAAAATCAATTTTGCTTTTCCCCAGCACTGTGAGTGATATAAAGTCTAGGAGAGTAAAGGAAATTGAGAGCCTTATAGATCATGGATTTGGGAAGTCATTGCTGGATCACAAGACAGTGCCCTTTGAGAAATCTTTAAAACAACATAAAAATCCGGAAGCATCATCTTTCTTTAACCCGCCCCCCTCCTTCTTGCTTTGAAAGTCCTTGACCATGAAATTGACTAGACGCTTTATTTGGTCCCTTGAAGATCAATGGTTCATGTTCATTTGATCCTTTCCTGCCAACGATCTGTCATTAAAGAATAATGAGGAAAAAAGAGAACACTCAAAAATGTGGTAGTTGATTAAGTGCGTGGAAATGTGGCCAGATTTTTTTCTTAAGTATCTCAGAATAAAAAATAAAGTTGGCTCACAGTCCTCCCCAGCCCCACCCCCAAGCCTGATGGCTTTTCTCACTGTGCAGCTTCCTGACCTAAAGCTCTGGCTCAGCCTTTGTTTTCAGCTCAGAGATGTCGTTCCTCTTGCAGTCTCCCTTTGTGGGGACACGTCTCCCTCTACTTGTGACCTGGAAAGGACTCTAGCTCCTCAGGTCACTCCATCATGGCTGCCCCTGAAGTTATCCATCAGCCGATGGTTCACTTAAGAACCATCATCACACATTTACATATTCTACCTGTCCGGCTAGGAATATACAAAATAACATTAGCTACTGATTGAGAACGCAGGACCCATCATGCGGTTAGGAGAGCATATGATGAGTACTGCTGTTGTCTCTACTTTCCAGATGGAGAAACTGAGGCTTGGCAAGGTTTGATAACTTGATGAAAGTCGAACAAATGCTGTTTCTCTATGGTCACCCTAGATGCGCCCATTGATTCGCATCAGACCATCTGCCCTGATTTGCAGTTCAGAAAATAAAATCTCCAGGGCCATAAGGTTTTCAAAATTCTTTTCAAATTCTTATAATCAGCATTCCTGATCAGTGGTTCTAAGTCCCTTTTTTTCCGTGGAAATCAAAAGTCATTTGCCCTCTGGTTCAGTCCTTTCCTTGACCGTGAGATGCCTCCTCTTTACAATATCAGAATAATAAATAATAATAAAGCGTCTGCTTGGCTCAAGGGCAACATTTTCACAGCAGGACTTATTGCCAAGGCTGTTTTAATGTAGTCGAATCCCATCAGAGACTCCAGAGCGGCCTTCCTTTGTGAAGACTCTGTGAGGACATCAAGACCCGGCTGTGACTCCTTTGCTACCCATAAGGCACCTGGGAAGCCATCATCTCTCTGATCACCAGATTCTTTCTGACAAATGCTCGAGCGTATCACTCTAAATGAGAACAATTATGTAATCACTTAGCTCAGTGCCCAGGACTTGCACGACTGTTCACTAATTCTATTGTTAACTGCGATTATTGGGCTCTCACTATTATGCCACCACGGATAGGGGAGGACTCAGGGAGGGAGGAGGTTGTCTCTCAGCTTTGAAAAGTTCATCCTGAAGTTGAGACTTTTTAGAACACCACATTTCGTGTGAGACCAAAGTCATATCCAAATGTCCCGTAATTGGCGTCTCAGAAACCTCTCTCTTGGATGTTACATCCAACCTTTTCCCTTAAAGCATTTGTACCTCATTCCACTGTGGTGACATTTAAAGAAATAGCTGTGATCAGGGGCGCCTGGGTGGCTCTGTCGGTTGAGCGTCCGGCTTTGGCTCAGGTCATGATCTCGTGGTTCGTGGGTTCGAGCCCTGTGTCAGGCTCTGTGCTGACAGCTAGCTCAGAGCCTGGAGCCTGTCTTCGGATTCTGTGTCTCCCTCTCTCTCTGACCCTCCCCTGCTAATGCTGTCTCTCTCTCTCTCTCAAAAATACATAAAAACATTAAAAAAAAAGAAATAGTTATGATCAAAGGAATAAGATTTGAAAGCAGGCCCTCTGAAATGACTGTTTCATATTACTCACCAAAATCAGTTGTAAAAACAACGGCACAAATGTCATATTGATAGAGGAGTCAGGCAAGTAAGAATTTTTTTTTTAAAGAGTGTTTGAGGGGAGCCTGGGTGGCTCAGTCGGTTAAGTGTCCGACTCTCGATCTCGGCTCAGGTCATGATCTCACGGTTTTGTGAGTTCGAGCCCGACATCAGGCTCTTGCTGATGTGTGGAGCCCGCCTGAGATTCTTGCTCTTTCCTCGCTCTCTACCCCTCCCCCACTCACGCTACGCCCTCCCCCTTAAAATAAACATTAAAAAAAATTGTAAAGAATGTTTGAAACTTTCCAGGTTGCTGCACCAGGAGGCTGTTATTTTTATGCTATGTGGTATCGATGGACTTTGGATGCCCTATTTGAGCTCTGAATTCTCTAGATGGATGGAATATGGCATCTTTGTCTCTGGAAACCCCTTCTCTCTCCTTCAGCAATTAGCACGTGGCTCAGTGTCCCCTGAACAGTGGGGCACTCTCTTCTAGTAGGAACCACTAGTGAGGGAACGACCAGCAATGCTTTTCTGCGTTGGTGAGAACAGGAGTTATACAAGCTCTCTGCGCCTGTTTTTAAGAACATATATTTGTATTATTCCCTAAGGAGTTTCAAGACATGCTGAATTTCTTTTAGTGTTTAATGCTTCATAAATAAAGCCTTAGTGGCAATTCTCAGCTCTAGCAAATCACGGATATGTTCCAGAGAACATTTAAAATATAAAAGTAAATTTCATATGGACGAAAACAGCCCCATTTTCCCAAGTAGTCAACATATCTCAAACCACTGACATTTCCAGAATGGAGAGAGAGACGGGGAGTCAGATGGGAATTCTTTGGTGGAATGAAGACCTTCACAGAATGAAGCAAAGGCCACCCCCACCCTTACTAAGTGCTTCATACTCATAAGGTTACACGGGGAAGGTACTGTAATTACTCCCATTTTACAGTTGAGGAAACACACAGAGGTTAAGCCAATTATCTGAGGAGACCCAGCTGGTAAATGATAGAACTGGGATTTGAAGCCAGCAGAATGATTCCAAAATGCCCCCCAGAACACCATCCTATCAAACACAATAGGATGCCTTCCTGCATGCCTTTCCAGAAACAGTGCCATATTTCCAAATGAACCTCTAAACCTCACTCGTGGCCCCCACTCCTTATCCATTTTGGAAGGAACCACCAATACAGCCCCTTCCCCAAACCACACGTCTTGTCCTTCTTGGAATGAGCCACCAACATCCTCCCCCTCCCAACACCCCCAGCTCATATTCCTTATTGTTCCTGGAATGAATCACCAACATCTACCCTGGGCCCATATTCCTTATCAGTGTTGGAATGAACCACCAAATTCCACCCCAGCCCATATTTTGTGTTTCTTGGCCATGCATGGCCCCAGTGGCAGCTGTTGGGTTTTCTTCCCTGTTACCACCTTTGGCGTCCTTGGGGTGCACTGCCCAGCTGTTTTCTGTGTAATGGCTGCCTCCCCCGACCCCACCCATTGGCTCGGTCTCTCACCACAGTGAGGAGGACCAGCAGAAGCTTAGTGTGACATTGCCCTTTGAGTGACTGTCTTAGCAGGTGAGACAGGTTTCTGGGTTGGGGGGTGGGGAGTATCATATAGATGACACCTCGGGGAATCATACTCAACAGCACACCCCTAATCCTGATTCAGTGGTCTAGATGGGACTTAGGGCTTCTGCCTCACTTACATCTCAGAATGAATTCCTTGACACCCAATAAAACTCTGTGCAAGGCATGGATCACCCTTTGCTGCTTGGACAATGTTAATCCCGGGGTGCTGAAAGCCTTGACTGCCAAGAAAACCCTTCATTATTGCTCCCAGGAGATGCACATCTCCTCTTGGCTTATCCCAATATTGCAG
Source organism: Cryptoprocta ferox (assembly GCA_028646485.1). Lineage (NCBI taxonomy): Eukaryota > Metazoa > Chordata > Mammalia > Carnivora > Eupleridae > Cryptoprocta > Cryptoprocta ferox. The sequence goes on from CM053563.1 coordinate 47,200,371, forward strand.
AGTTGTCCAAGGGAACATGCAGATATATGCTCTCTCTCCTACCCAGCGCATTTGTCCTTCTAGTATGAGCAGGGGAAAAAAGGTGGGCTGATCTCCTGACATTTTATGCTCTCTAGCTTGACCCTGACCCAACCTAAGACATAATATTCAGCCTCATTTATTGAGTGCTTATGATGTGCCAAGCTCTGTACTAAGTATTTTAAATTCTATCTCATTTAAAATTTTTTAATGTTTATTTTTGAGAGAGAGAGACAGAGTGTGAGCAGGGGAGGAGCAGAGAGAGGGAGACACAGAATCCAAACCAGGCTCCAGGCTCTGAGCTATCAGCACAGAGCCTGTCTCAGGGCTTGAACTCACGAGCTGTGAGATCATGACCTGAGCCGAAGTCAGACGCTCAACTGACTGAACCACCCAGGTGCCCCTAAATTCTATCTCATTTAAACCTCACAGCTCCTGAGGTGGAAAAAATATCCCCTCCATTTTGCAGATAGATGAGGCTTAAAAAAAAAAAACCGTCACCTGTTCCGAAGCACATAGCCAATTGGTGGCAGAATTGCAATTCAAACCCAAGTCATTCTACTCCACAGGCCAGCAGCTTAATCCTTTTATTAGACTGCTTCCCAGATCAGAATTACTGCATCAGAAGAACATTCTTCTGTCAAACGGGGTGAGTGGCATTAAGCAGTGCAGCTTCATACAACACGACATCAGGACACACAGAATGACAGAAGGTTGGACGTGAAAGATTCCATAGCTTCTCCTGTCTATCTGCCTATCTATCTATCCATCTATCTAGGGAAACTGAGGGCCAGAGAGAGAAAACAGCCTGGCCAAGATCACACATTTTACCTCTGGAGAACAAAAAGCAGCAGCCTATTTAGGATTCTTTTTTTTTTTAATGTTTATTTATTCTTGAAATAAAGAGTGCATGAACAGGGAAGGGGCAGAGAGAGGGGGGCAGAGAATCCAAGGATCCGAAGCGGGCTCCACACGGACAGCAGTGAGCCCGACACGGGGCTTGAACCCACGACCCACGAGATCACGCTCTGAACCAAAGTTGGATGCTCAACCGACTGAGCCACCCAGGTGCCCCCACTCAGAATCCATTTTTACATCAGATTTTCCAACATGTGATCCACAAAAGATAAAGGCCTACGAGATGTTAAAACGTAGATCAGGAAAAGGAGTAAGGGGACCTGAGGCCAGATACTAGGTTGGCTCATGTACAAAATTTACCGGTTATATAGTGCTTTTCATCATACTTTTTAGGAAGTGATCTTATGGAAGGAAAAAAAGGCATACACATAAGCACAGAATGTTGTATAGCGGAATCCTAGTTGGAAACCAGAAAATCAAGGTACGTAGTAATTCCTTGCAAACCCATGAGGGGATATGAAAATTACACAGCTAACAGAAATCCTGGCGTCTCAGTGAATGCTGGCACATGGCAGGCTTGGTAGTAATATATTTAAGTACAAAATGTTAGAGAGAAAACGCAAATTCTACATCTAGGCAGTATGTGGACTTTAACTTGCTCTTTTGATAAGAAAACTTTTGATCTGATGTGAAAAAAAAGTGTCTTTACTGGGATGTTTTTTGGCTGCCCATTTTTCCTCCAAAGGACCCCATGCAGTATTATTTTGCCTTGGGTTTTCATCCATTCATCTATACCTGGGTATTTAGTGCAGGGTGACCTTTGGATTCTTATTCTTTCGTTGCAAGATGGGGAGAAGAAATGCATCATGTAAGCTTGAACTGAAGTAAGTTTAAAAAAGTGCTAGGTTATGGGTGCCTGGGTGGCTCAGTTGGTTAAGTGCCCAACTTTGGCTCAGGTCATGATCTCACAGTTCATCGGTTTGAGCCCTACATCGGGCTCTGTGCTGATATCTCAGAGTCTGCTTCAGATCCTCTTTCCCCCGCTCTTTCTGTCCCTCTCAAGCATAAATAAAAAACATTTTAAAAAATAGAAGTGCTAGGTTAAACAAAAGTTCAGTAGGTTTCTTTCATGCAGGACTTCTTGTTGACAGATTATATTGCACTGTCCTACTTGACTGTGGACGCCCTTTCCTTTGTGGTTCGCTTAAAATTTCCCAAGGTGCAAGTGTTCCATGGAACACAGTTTGGGAAACTACCTTCTTTACAAACATATAGCTATGTCTCTGCCATCAGACTGTCAAGTCCTAGCGATGTACTAGTTCAACTTTGAGGGAGGAAGAAGACAGCGCTTCCCTCCTTAGAATCCACAGTAGAGACAGAGCGTGTCTGGGGAAAAGGATGCCACCTCCTACCAATGAAGCAATCCGTGAGGTAGCACCACGCATTATTTAAGCTAGCCACAGAACCCCAGGCTTCTCTTTCTCTCTGCTCTGCCCACAAACCCACATTCTTTTTGCCTCCATGAATTCACAGAAATCCAATGGGAAAAAACAAAAGGTGTCTTTCTTAACCAGGATTGCTGAGAGAGCACACGAGAGAATGCATGTTGACTGAAGCTTATTAGAACGCCACACAGAAGGACAATGCGGTGGGAATTGTCTCCCACACAAATCTCATTGGCTAAGACCAGTCACACAGTCCTAGCTAACTATAAGGATGCTGGGAAATGTAGTTCTCCTGAGTGTCCCAGAAGAAGAGAATCAGATATGGGTAGCACATGTGTCTCTACCTCAAGCCTCTATGATCTTGGGCATTTCAGTGGCTGAGAAAAGGAAATGAATGTGACAGAATACTTCAAGTATCACATCTTAGAGTTTCATTTCTCTATCTCATTTGAGTCAATCTGCAATATATGTTACCTCCTATTTTCAGCTGGGGGAAACTGTAGCTCTGAATGGTTGAGTAACATGCCCAAGGTCCTTCAGCTGATATGCAACAAAGCCAGAATCAAACCCATAGGTGTCTGACTCTAGAAACTATATTTGTCTTGCAGGGCTGTTGGGAGGACTGATTAAACTACAAATCCATCCATCCATTCATGCATGCATTCATTTGGATATTTATTAAGCTCCTACATGTCCTTTTTGCTATTCAAGATATGGTTATGGTAGGTAGAAGAGTGGCCCCCAAACATGTCCATGACCTAATCCCTGGAAACTGGCCAAAAAAAAAAAAAAAAAAAAAAAAGGAAAGAGAGAAAGACCTACAGGTGTGACTAAATTAAGGCTCTTGAGTGGGGGAATGTTCTTGAATTAGCCAGGTGGGCTCAATGTAATTTCAAGGGTCCTTAGAAGGAGGAAGGTCAGAGTCAGGGAGGGATTTGAAGATGTTGCTGGCTCTGGAGGAGGAAGGGACCATGAGCCGAGGGACCCAAGCAGAATCCGAGGAACGCGCCCTCCCTAGAGCATCCAGAGGGAACTGCAGACACCCTGATTTTAGCCCAGGGAAAGGCATTTTGGACTTCTGACCTCCAGAACGATGAGATAAGTTTGCGTGGCTTAAAGCCACTGAGGCTGTGGTAACAGGTTACGGCAGCCAGAGGGAACTGATCCAGTGGTATGTGGGGCAATGCTTGCAAAACTGTAAACTAAAAAACAGTGGCCACTACAGAAAACTAGGAATTATAGCAGAGAAGACAGAGGGAGACAGATGGATTTATGTTCAACTCAAAAACAGAAGAGTACTTACTTGCGAGGTATCAGGGAGTTTCAAAGACAAGCAGGAGGTGCCCATTGATGGCAGGTCCTGTATCGGATCATGGAAGAAGTGTCAGGATAAGGAAGAGGGAGGGTCAGATCTTGGGAATGACCGTCGCTGCACGCTGGGGATCTACTTCATGGCAGTTTCATGGACCCATCTCTCTACCTCTAAAAGGGACTCTGATCTAGTCTTCATTTTTGAGTGGAGAGAAAAATGCCTCACGATACTTTCAAGTGAAACCAGCACCAATGATTCACAGGGTAGAAAGCATCTCTGAAAAAATAATAAAAGATTCATTTGAGGAGTGAAATTTTTTTGATTGTAGGGAATGTCTCTTCGCCTAATCTGGTATCATTCTAAAGTGATAATTGAGATTTTTATAGAGTGCTATTAAGCAATGTCATTACCGCTTATTAGGGATAATGAAATAAATTGGCAGCGCAGGTAACAGAACGGATAATCTACAGAATTACAGCTCTTGGGGAAATCAGAGGCAAGCAGCCTCTGGGGGACACCAGAAAGGTTGCAAATATTTCCAGTGAGCGAGAACCTTGTGCCCCATATCCCCTCCCCTGTCCGTTCAAGATGTTTATAAGAAAATCCTACCTGTACTGTAGATCTGAGAGAGAGAGAGAGAGAGAGAGAGAGAGATGGGGAGACAGAGAAAGAGGGGGAGAGAGAAAGAGAGAATAAAGATCAGAACAGGAAGTGAGGAATGTGAGAAAGTGGTTCAGACTCATTGGCTTGTGTCCACAGCCCTTGCAGGAGACAGAGCCGCTCCGTGAAATCAGTCCTGGTGCTAAAGTGAAGCAGACAGGCGTCTGGCACAAACTACCTGTGAGACCCTGGGCAAGAGGTCCAAGCCCTCTGAGCTTCCGTTCCTCCACCCATCAGACGGAAGGAGTAACACGCGTGTGCAGGGGCACGTGCCCACGTATCTAAGGTGCCCGGCACAGGCTAACCATAGTAGATACCTAACAACTACTCCATTCTCCAGAGCATCCTGCCTCTCTTTTCTCCACACCCCCTGAGTTTTCTGTTCCACGAATTGGTGACATGTGCCTGGCTGAGGGGAAAGCAGGGAGGGAAGAAAGGGGGAGGCATGATTAGGTCGTAGGGAGCACAAAACACCGCTGATATTTTTTGTCAGTTCCTTGGGCTGATAGGGGAAGGCCTAGGGGTCCGGTGAGAACTGAGCTACCTTAAAATGCTAACACTGAAGGCTGAAGGATTCTTGTACTTCTCTAGCCATGTTCCCTCCGCCTAAACCTCTGGAGCAATGGTTGTCCCATTTTAGAGCACAAGAAACTGAGGCTTCATGACTCGCCCAGGATTACGACGTTCAGTGAGAGGAGCCCGAATTTTCTCAAATCACCACACAGACAGCACTTCCTGCCTCAATGCGCCTGCCTCCCATCTTCACGGAAAACCCAAGTTCTGAGACCAGGGGAAAGTTGTGCTGACCAGCGAGCTGGGTCTCTGGGAGACCAGCGCTGATGCCCCTTCGAGGTGAGGGTTCAAAAGAGGCTGTTCGGCCAGAAGTTTTGAGGGAGTTGACAGTTGGCTAGGAAATCTTTGTTCCCAAGACTTGAGAGAGACCCATGGTCTTCTGGAGGAAGACCCTAAGTTGCGGAAGGTTTAGGAACTGGGAAAATGTGCGATTCTGCAAGTAGAAGACATGGTTCTGAACAGCCAAGACGGTTACTTATGTCAGTCACCACCAAGCCCGCCCGTGCTGGTGCCGGCACTAGAAAAGCCAAAGATAAGTGAAGTGGTTCTGGACTCACCCAGAAAGGAGACCACTGCTTGACTCCCGTCTTCCTGGCCATCCCCTGGCAGGTCCACTCAGCTTCCTGCCACCACCTGGGAAGGGGCACGCGAAGGACGTGAGGGGCAGACCCCTTCCTCCTAGGAGCTGTAGCCACTGGCGTTTACTCCCTCTGACCAGAGACTGGGCTCCTTTAAGGGGGGCCACCTGGGGCCACTTCCTGAGCCTCACCTCTGACCCAGTGCGTCAGACTATGGGAAAGGGGGCCGGGTCTTCCATTTTATCAGAAGCCCCTGGGGACCCTCATCCCCACCGCAAGCTGGGAACCTCTGTGCTAAGCTCCTGTCCTGTGTCTCGCTCCCTTGCCCACTGGATCTGAACTCAACAGCTATTTATTGAATTCCGGCTATTTTCCAGGCTGTGGTTTAGGCACTTGAGCTACACCTGTAAACAGAACTAACAGAAATTTAAAAATTTAGAGCTTCCATTCTGCTGGGTGGGGGGAGTTAGGGAGGAAAATAATAAGCCATAAACATAATGAATAAATACATTGCTTTCCACTCTATATTAGAAGGTAATAGAAGCTAAGGGGGCGCCTGGGTGGCTCAGTCAGTTAAGCCTCCGACTTCGGCTCAGGTCACGATCTCGTGGTTCTTAAGTTCGAGCCCCGCTTGGGCTCTGTGCTGACAGCTCAGAGCCTGGAGCCTGCTTTAGATTCTGTGTCTCCCTCTCTCTCTGCCTCTCCCCTGCTCATTCTCCCTCTCTCTCAAAAATTAAATAAACATAAAAAAAAAAAAGCTAAGATAAAAAGAGAAGGATAGAGGGAACATGGGTGCAGGGATGGGAGAGGAGGGGTGAGCTGGCTCAGATGCATCCCAGGATCCTTTCACTGCTTCTGAAATGAGGCCTCGGACCTCTCCACCTGCACCCACCATCTGCTCTGCCGTGGACTTCCTACTTGGAGCTGCTACTTCCCCCACAAGTGCTCTGCTGCCCCCTTATGGTCCCGATGGACTCCACCCACAGAGGGTAGTAGGTTGATCCTTCCACTGCTGGCTGGACTTGCTCACCACCTCTCCACGCTAACTCTGGGAAAGGACCTATCCACACATGTCCGTAGGGCTGAGCACTTACCAGTTCTCGGAAGTATTGGAAGGACTGGAGATGTATCTGAGCAACACGCAGGGATGTGCTGGAGCTCCTGAGAGCCCACGGCCCTGCACCTCTTTCTAATGACGCATCAGTGGCACTATATTATAGCTTAAAATTGGCTGTTGGTGGGAGTAGTTGCACCAAGAAATCTGCAAGTGCTTCAAATCAGGGCGCTGCTCGCTCGCTCGTTCTCTCTCTCTCTCTCTCTCTCTCTCTCTCTCTCTCACACACACACACACACACACACACACGGTACAGAACAAACGTGTTACCCATTTGCCCTCACACCGATGCTAACACCTGTGCCACATACAGTCACACAGAAAACTGAATCCCGGAGCCCTGCGCTTTCCCCTCTATCAGGTACCCTGGGTGTGGTCTCTCTCTTGCTTCCTAGTTTAGTGAAGACCCGAGGGGTTTGAGATTCTGGTCCAAAAAGATACACAGAAATGCTTGGAATGAAACAGACAGTAGTGACATGAGGGAACACAAAGGGTGAAAATTTCCTGCACTCAATTTATTGTCTTACATCTTTTTGTTTTTGTTCCCTAAAAGCCATTACACCCTCAGAAACTGAGTTTCCAGGGCATTATAAATTCAAACATTTAGCCCAGCCAGCACTAAGATAGCTCATTAAAGAGTGTGTGTTGGAAAGAAGGATCGTCAGTGTACTTTACACACAATAATCAATTACGGCAAATTTCTCAGCACTGGTGTCTATCGGTCTTCTTTAAGATGCAATAATGGAAATGGGATCATCACACTTAAAGAAGTTATTCAGTGCATCTTAAGTTGTTCCACGCAAATACTCCAGGCAGGGGGAAGGGAAGGGACATCCCCAGAAGTCTGAGCCTAAAGAGTAAACCTCTTGACAAGTTCAAAACGGCATGGAAGGCTTTAGCTGGAGGAATGTGAGTTGGGTGTTGTAACAATGGGATCTTGGGGGTGTGGGCTGCTCCGATTTGTAGCATTTGCCTGTGTTCGTGGTGTAAAGATTCTCACCCTAGCCATTTTCAAATAACCAGTGTGCTGTCAGCAGACTTGCTAAATTCCTGAATATTTAATCATCAATGCTCATGAGCAAGTCCAGCACACTGCTAACTTTGGGAGAGAGAGAGAGAGCTCGCGCACGCGCGCGCACACACACAGACACACACACACACACGTGGGGGAGGGGCAGAGAGGGAGGGAGACACAGAATCCGAAGCAGGCTCCAGGCTCTGAACTGACAGCACAGAGCCTGATGGGGGGCTCGAACTCATGAACTATGAGATCATGACCTGAGCTGAAGTTGAACGTCTAACTGACTGAGCCACCCAGGTGCCCCATATTTTATTTTTTTTTAATGTTTATTTTTGAGAGAAGGAGAGAAAGAGCGTGAGCATGAGAGGGGCAGCAACAGAAGGAGGCACAGAATCGGAAACAGGCTCCAGGCTCTGAGCTGTCAGCAGAGAGCCCGACGCAGGGCTTGAACTCACAAACCGTGAGATTGTGACCTGCCGAAGTCGGAGGCTTAACTGACTGAGCCACCCAGGCGCCCCTGACTTTGGTTTTAAAGTTAATACGAATTTTGCATTGAGCTCAGTGATACATCCCTGCTTAATTTTTTTCCAATGGCTTTCTTTCTGCCTTCAGATCTTCTAGTAACATCTAATACAGTGTTTCATCTACTTATGTGTGACGGCATGGGGTAGGGCTTGAACATGGAACAGCCTCACATTGAGTCATCTGGGGAGAAAGGTATTTCCTTTGCACTTCCCTCTTACTCCTCCGTGCCAGGAGTAAAGCCCCCGTGGGGAGCTCGTGTGCTTTGACACTTGTTTCTAGAACACTTATTCCTCACCCTCTTTTACAAAGAGGGAGGGGCCTCAGGTTCAAGTCTTCAGGCAGGCAGTGGTATCAAACTAGAATGTAATAAAATTGTTGCATCTTATTTTACCTACTATGCTTAGCTTTTTGCGGTGAATAATATGGATTTTCCCCCCTTTATGTCAGTGGCACAGAGTTGCCTTTTAAACATGTGACTAAATGTGCTACTTAGGAGGTACCTGGATGAAGCAAAAGTCGCTTGCAGCTGGGAATCTTCAGAAGATGAGACCCAGCCTCTGTGGAGTGTGCTTATAGGGCTCTCTGGGGACAGAAATGCCCAGAGGCAGCTTGGCTGCATCTGTAATTATTCTCTACCTTTAGGGTCTCCTGCTCCCATTCATCTCAATCAAACAGATTCAGACGCCCGCAGTGGCGCGCCGTCATGTGCTGATTTATAACAGGTGTCAGTTTCCCTGGTGTAAATATTCCAGCATGGCTGATTTCCAGCAACCAACGCGACATCACTGAGCTCAGAACTGGGAAGAAATGTGCGCAGTCAGCTTGCGTTTGCACGAACCAGTAGGAGCTGGCTCCAGCACACCATTAGCTCTAACTGCCACTTACCGTAGGTTCCGTTCCCGTGTCACAGGGCACCTTCCGGTGGCATCTCATGCAAGCCCCCGGAGCTGTGGTTTACTGATAATGATTTCCCATTTTGCAGTTAAGTAACTACTTTGAGAGGTTACAGGGCAGGCCCAAGCTGCTTGTAGGTGATGGGCATGGGGATTGAACTAGGTCTGAACGCAAGCACCCTTCTCTACCACGGGAGCGGACGTCACTGCACTCGGTGTCTCATCCTCCTCAGATGTATCCGTCCCCCGGCGTAAGGACTGTAGCTCCCTTTCGTCCACCCCTTGAAGCCTGAAACACTCGAAGTGGCACTGGAAGCTCTGTCTCGCCCATCTTGCCTGACCTCTCGTCACACACATATCTTCTGACCCGAGCCCATGTGCACAGCACGCAAGGAAGAAAAATGAAACAAAAACCATTGAATCTACCCAGTACTCCATGAGATCCTGGTTCAGCCCCCAGAAAGCCCCAGGCAACTCCCTGCTGTTAGAGCTCACTTTCACCCTGGCCATGACATTGAATATCCTGCTCCAACTGGGTTAAGAGGAGGAAAGGACCCATTATTTGTTGAGCTCCTGCCATATGCGTGGCTCTGTGCTTGTGGCTTTATGTCCTTCTCTCCTTCTATTTTCATGACCATTCCATGAGGTGGACATTGTTACGCCATTTCACAGATGAGAAAACTGAGATTCTAGGAGGTTGAGTGACCTGCGGAAGGTCACCCAGCTTGGGAGTGATGTGGCTGGGATTGGAGCTCCAATGCCCATGGTCTCTCCTAAGCTAGCTCTGCCCCAGGGCCCGGCACAAGTCCAGACACAGTGAATTCACGCTTAATCTTGTCAAGGGACAGGGTGGAAAGGCCATAGAGAAGGCCACTTGACCTCATAAAGGTATTCTCCGGATTTACGGAGCTGGGTCACTCCAGAAGGTGTATACTGTATTAGGACTAGAGGGATTCCTTGGAGTTCCATCCTGAGAAGGACTGGTGTAGCCTCTGGGGATCATAACTAAACCTCACACTCCCACACACAGTTAGGGACCATCTTCTTGGGATGCCAACAGTGCTTGCTTCATCCCCCCAGAGGCAGACCCCACTACCCTGCATGTAAGGGTATTGGTTTGGCCCTCCCCATCCCCGACCCCCACCTCCACTGGTAGTAAGCTCCTAAGCCAGGGAGGAGGTAGTATATATACCCCTGTGGATGTTTGCTGAGTGGATGGATCAGACGAATCAGTACTGGTGGGGCTGGGGTTTCGTCATTTGCCCAGGGGCACTGTCTCGGAGACAAGCCCTCATAGCAAGGAGGGACTAGAGGCTGCATGGACAGGAGCGGGCGGTCTGAGGCCAGAGTTTCTGCAACCCCGTGTGTAACACCGTGGCGGGTGGCTGCACCCTGATGGCCTGAGCCTCCTCGCATGCAGTCATTTCTAGAAAGGTTGCCATGGCTCTTTCAATCCTGGAGCCAGGGAGGGTGAGGGCGCTAGAACCCCACAGAGGAAGGAGCAAACACGGTTCCAGTGGCTCCTTAAAATGATCCATGAGATCTACAGGCCAGGGGTTTCTTAAACACCTGCTCCTGGAGTCAAATAGAACCTCCCCTAAGTCCTATTTCCAAAGGAAAACCAAAGACAGGAAAATGAAGTGACTGGCAAAAGGTCAAGATGCCTCTGAGGTGTTGAAGCCGTAACTCCGCTGGCGGCCTTCTGAGAACTTGACCCAGACGCCTTTCCCTCCTTCTTGCTGCTGCTGCCTGTGAAAGAGTGACCGCGGTGTGCATGTAAGTCACTACGTAGGCTGGCCTAGATTTTAAGCATCCACATGGCCTGCAGTCTTCCAAGAATAGTGGAACGAGCCAGGATTTTCAAGTCAGACAGACATGGATTTTAATCCAAACTTTGTCACTTATTAGTTATGTGTCCTTAGGCAAGTCCCTTTGCCTCTCACTGCTGACTTCCTCCTTGGTGTGTTCCTTGTTCTTGATCCCTGCAGGGTTATCATGAGACCAAGAGAAGATTTCATGGTCTTGTTGTTTTTTAAGTTTATTTTTTTTTTAAGAGAGAGAGAGAGCAAGTGGGGGAGGGGCAGAGAGAGAGAGAGAGAGTAAGACACAGAATCTGAAGCAGGCTCCAGACTCTGAGCTGTCAGCAAAGAGCCCGATGCGGGGGCTCGAACTCACAGACGATGAGATCATGACCTGAGCCGAAGTCGGACACTCAACCGACTGAGCCACTCAGGCACCCCTTAGAAGATTTCATGGTCTTAATCGAAAGATGAGTAAATGATTGGAGTTGGTTATGTCCGAGCCTTTAGTTAAGTCTTCTGTACATGTTAGAACCGATTCTCAATTCATTTAGTAATTAAGTAAAAATGACAATGGTACGCTTGGGCCAGACCTCAAAGGACAGCAGCGCCCTCCACAGGTTGGAGTGGTAATGGCAATGGTGACAGTGAAATCTTTGAAGGGGAGATACTTTGAGGGAACAGCTCTCTCTCTCCCCTTCTCCAATCAGTGACCCTTCCGACTTCGGAGGATCAAGTTTAGGGGGGCCCCAGCGTCGCATGTATGTAGACAGTGCAGCACATTGGTTCAGATCCACAGACCCGCCACTCACTAGCTGTGTGGCCTCTGGCAAGTCATTTAACCTCAAGGAGCCATCATGTGTCTAGGAGCACAGGACACATGGCTCTTACATAGCAATGGCGGCTATTAGGATGCTGTTAGGATCACCAACCCTATGTAGCTCCCACGAATGCAGGACCAGGGGAAAGGAGCATTGTTTAAAGATGATATAGGGGCGCCTGAGAGGCTCAGTTGGTTGAGCATCTGACTCTTGATTTCGGCTCAGGTCATGATCCCAGGGTCGTGGGATCGGGCCCCACATTGGGCTTCTCACTGTGCATGGAGCCTGCTTAAGATTCTCTCTCTCCCTCCTTCTCTGCCCCTCCCCTGCTTGCTCATACTCTCTCTCTCTCTCTCTTTCTCTCTCTCTCAAACAAACAAAAACATTAAAGATGATAGAACTTCAGAGTTGTCTCCACCTGTACGTGACTACCTGATGTTTGGCCACAGACCTGTCTCTCCCAACAGCTGCTGGCTTCCAGTTTCTAATGCCTACCTCTTAGGCAGTGGTTCTCGGCTGGGAGGGATTTTGCTCCCCAGGGGATAGTTGGCAATGTCCAGAAGTGTGTTTGCTTCTCACAACCGGGGGAATGCTACCGGCATCTCGTGAGCAGTAGGCCTATAACACACAGGCTCGCTTCCCACCCCCACAGAATTATCCACCCCACGATGCCACCAGGGCCAAGGCTGTAAAACACACTCTAAGGAGTTAGTGATCTGGGTCACTCTGGGGGATGTGTTTATTCTCTTGGGATACCGGACGACTCTCTGGATTCTTCTCTCTGGGAAGGAATGGTGCCACCTCCGTGGACTGTAACTACCTCTCATGTTCTGCAGGCAGGGCTAAGGACCCTCTTTCCGAGACTGCAACGGCATTTCCTTCATCTTCCTACAGTGCCTCTCACTTTACTTTCTCCCATGACTGCCTTCCATGTGACATTCAAAGGCACCTCCCAGCAGGGCAGCCCCATGGAGCAGCACCTAGTTTCTGGTAGAGCAAAACCGATCACTCAGAGCACCAAATACCGTTAGGGTGTGGACAAACACCCTTGAATCATTTTGATAATGATTCAAAGACACTTTGGTTTGGTTGGTTGACTATCTTGTTTGGGATGGATGGATGGATGCACCTTGACCTCTCTCACTGTCTTGCTTAGAGTTTCTCAGCATCTATATGTCATGTACTCAACCTTTCAGCAAATCTTGTTAAGCATCTGCTGTGGACGGGGTCCAATGTCAAGTGTTAGAAATGAAGTATTTACCCGAGATTCTTTGCCGGGTAACTGGGCCTCTGTGCTGTAGGAAGGGAAAGGAAGCAGGCTCCAGGGTTGCTCAGACACTAGCTGGGGTTGATCCTAGCTATGCTGCCCACTAGCCGTGTGATGTTGGGAAAATCACTCAACCTCTCTCAGCTCATTTTCTCATCCTTAAAAACTGCAGCGGTGCCCCCCCGCCCTGCATCTCAGACTTGTCAGAAGCACTAAATAACTAAATGGCGATGATGGAATACATCTGAAGTACCCTGGTTCCCTTCTTTAAATCCTAGCTCTTGGGACACCTGGGTGGCTCAGTTGGTTAAGCATCCGACTTCAGCTCAGGTCATGATCTCACAGTTCATGAGTTTGAGCCCCACATCTGGCTCTGCGCTGACAGCTCAGAGCCTGGAGCCGACTTCGGATTCTGTGTCTCCCTCTCTCTCTGCCCCTCCCTGGCTCATGCTCTGTCTCTCTCTCTCTCTCTCTCTCTCTCTACCAAAAATAAACATTAAAAATTTTTTTCAATAAAATCCTAGCTCTTCCACTTTTTTAGCAGTGTGACCTTGAGCATATTAACTTCTAGGATTTTTGATGGTCTCCTCTGTAAAGTAGAAATAAAGCACCTGCTATGTACAAAGTTGACATGAAGATTAAAGGAGACAATGCCCATGACCCCGTTAGCCGGGTGCTGCTGGCATGTTGTGAGTACTCAAAAACACATATGTTTTACCATCATTACCCTCACCGTTAATATTGCCTAACATAATCAGAGCTCAAATAGCTATTTTTGTCCACATTATTATTCTGGATCTATTTCAGTTTTTTAAACAGCTGTGGGTGGCTGGGAGGCAGGTGTACCTGCCTCTCCTTTCGTGCCAAGACTCTGCAGACTGATGAGCAGTGGGAAAGTAAAAGAACCCAGGCAGATGGGAGCTTCACGGGGGCCGGTTTTGCATAATTCCACCTGCACACACGCTGAGATAAACTGAACGCTCTCCCAAGCCTTCTCCATCCATGGGATAATGTCTTTAAAGCCTGCATGGAATCCCAAGTAATGAAAGATGATGAGGCTAATTACAGATTCTGCCTCGTACACAGGACTGTGTGCTGTGTAGTCATATAGATTGTCTGGGTTAGTCAAAGTCCGTTCGGAGTGCTCAAGGATAGAACCGTCCAGAAGCTAACAGATCTGGCCCGTCATATCCATAGGGCAAAGCTGTCCTATCATCTGGTCTTGTAGCTCCCACAATACCTGGAATTGCTCTGACGATAGAAAAGCCTGAAAATAAGTGTAATAAGCGGCCTGTCGCACCTGCACGTACTAACATTATCAGCTCATTCACTTGGAAACGTGGCTGATTCCAGATTGTAGAGCTTTAAAAACTTCTTTTCTTCTAGTAGGAACAATAACACATACTCAGTGGAGATGTTTAAAAATATGCCCCTTTAAAGAAAGAGAAAAAAGGAAAAAAAAACCCATCCATATTCCCATCACCCAACAGTAACCCTGTGTATACCGCGGACCCTTGAACAACGTGGGTTTGAACCGTGCAGGCCCACTTACACGCGGAATTTTTACAATTCACTGCCGTTAATGCATTTTCTCCTCCTTACGATTTTCTTAATAACATTTTCTCTTCTCTAGTTTGCTTTTTGTGTAAGAATACAGTATATGAAACATGTAACATGCAAACTATGTGTTAATCGACTGTTTATGTTACTGGTAAGGCTTTCAGTCAGCAGTGGGTTACTAGAAGTTAAGTTTTGGGGGAGTCCAGAGTTATAGGTGGATTTTTGACTCTCTGTGGGGTACGGGGGTGGAGTTGGTGCCCCAACCCCGGTGTTTACCAAGGGTCAGTTGTACTTCGTTGCTTTTTTTCTTCCAGTATTTTCATTTTGTGCATTTGGGGTTTAGTTTTACTAGTCCCTGGTTCGGGGGTTTGACATTTTTTAGAAATTATAATCATACTGCGTAAAAAACTTTGCAGAATATTTTCCCCCCTCTGAGACTCTTTTTAAGCATATTAAGCTATCATGGGCACATAATATTCCAACAAATGAATATGTCAGAGTTTACTCAACTGTTTCCTCTTTCCTGGACATGGGGGTTTCCATTTTGATTGTTTTAGCCCCTAAAAAACATTTTAAATATAATTTTTCCCCTGTTATGATCCCAGTTGTAGGCTTATTTCCTTGGGCTATATTCCCAGAAGTGGAATTACTAAGTCAGAGAAATTGAAAGGTTTTGCAAGGTGTTTTTAAAGACTTAAAAAAAATTTTTTTTAACATTTATTTATTTTTGAGAGACAGAGAGAGACAGATCATGAGCAGGGGAGGGGCAGAGAGAGGGACACACAGAATTGGAAGCAGGCTCCAGGCTCCGAGCTGCCATCACAGAGCCCGACGTGGGGCTCGAATCCATGAACTATGAGATCATGACCTGAGCCGAAGTCGGACACTTAACCAACTGAGCCACCCAGGCGCCCCTTAAAGACTTTTTAAAGACTCTACAAACATGTCCGACACTGCTTGGTGTGGAAGTGACCTGTTTTTTATTAGTGGGGGTGAATTGCTATCCTCCTCCCCAACGTCCACCAAACCCCTTTTTTCTGTTATGGGGACCTTCCCAGATCCACCGTCCCCCAAAAGGTGGTGACTGTCCGAAAGCCATCCCTCAGGGATCAGCCCAGTTTGACCACCCAGTGAACCCCAGTTTGGAGCAACAGTGGCGCAGCCATTCCCTCCCCTACTTGTCAACCAGTTGGCTGAGGCTGTGCCCCCCCACCCAACCCCTGGGAGGAATGGAAGGTTGCTGGACAACACCTCCCTCATCTTCCTACTTTTCTCCCCTGTCTGTTGAGTCTGTTTGCCGTCTCGTTGCCATGGCGACCCAGTTCTCAAGGCTAATAGCTATTTCTTGGTGCTTGGAGGAAAAAAAACTCAGCTGACAGACGAGCAAGAAAACTGCAGGAAAGAAGAGGCTAGCCCGCCGAATGCCCCCACGAGCTTCGGCAAACGGGCACAGATAATTAGAAATTAGACTTTAGCATCACACAGACTCTGACATAAGGAAGGTTCCAGGGCTAGCAAGGTCATCTGTTTCCGAGGCTAATTAAAATGGATGAAGATAAATCAAATTACCTCAGATCTCATTTCTGCTTGATGGAGAATCTTTCAAAACATAGGTCAGTTTTTAGAGGCTCTTTCTACCCTTGGGGGAATTATATGGCTTCTGGAAACAGCCTGAAATGGTCTTAAAGGTGAAGTGGGATTTAACAGCATATCTCCACATCCCACGGCCGTCTTGTCAATTCCACCTGACCGGCATCACCTAGTTCACCAGTATCTCTAATTCCCAGTTCTCACTGGTCTCTTGTCTCTCCTTGTCTGGTGCCCCACCTGCCGGAACACACCTCCCACTGTGTCCAAGTGAAGGCCTGTCCCATGCCCTGTCCCCACAAAAGAGCCCAACCATCAAATCTGAGCACACAGTGTCCACCTGACTAACACTCAGTTCCCTGAATGAGCCATAACCCCCTTCCAGGACTGTGTTCTTGTCTCAAGTACATGCATTTTCTCTTCCCGGAAGACGCCTCCCTCTCCTTCAACACAAATGCTATTTTTCTCTAAATTGAGTCATTTCCTCTCCTGGCTCGAATGCCTCTTCATTCATACCTACAATATAGCTCTTCCCACGCTCTATTGGAATTGAGTGTTTCGGTGGCCTTTCCTCCGTGGCAGCCACGGGCTTGCCTAGGCAGGGGCTGTGTGCACTCATGTCCCTGAATGTGGCCTGGCACGTGGTCAATACCGGAAGTTATTACCTGCTCAAAGCTGGGCTATTTGGTTAAAAGGATACATTCTTCTGTCTGGGGCGATGAAGAAAGCACCTTGAACTTCTCTAAGAGAGTGCCCAGTTCTTAAGGAACCCAAAGCCCCCCCGTCGTAAACATCATCATCAAACATGTACTGGTTCCTAACGATGGCGTAACAGTTGAGCATATGGATGCTGCAACTTTTGTTACAGTTCTTGTTTGGGGAGCAAAGCTCAGAGTTCATATTTTATCAGCTTTTTGGCAAATTCCAAACACATTCAAAAGCATCAAAAGAATACTGACCCTCCTCCCCTATCCACATGCCCATCAACCCAACTTCCGCAACGATTAATGTTTGGTCAATTTCGTTTTCTCTATGTTGCTCCCTCCCCGCCTTACTATTTGTCTGGGGTTATTTGAAGGCAATCCTAGACATGATAGTTTCACCTGTCGATATCTCATAAACAGTCTCGATCAAAAATCCTAGCTCTTCTGGCTGCTGTGTCTGTGACCTCAGGCAGGTTAGTTGACTTCCCTGATCCTCATTCCCTGTGTATGTAAATGAGAATAATTACAGCACATCCATCATAGGGTTCTCATGAGGGGCAAATGGAGTATTCCATGAGAAACACTTGATACTTAGCATGTGCCTAGATCATGTGCTAAGTGGTCAGTGTTGGCCATCAAAAATCACTATTATTATCACTCTCATTACTGAATTTACAGCGCGGTCCCAGCATCGGAGACATGAAGGACAAACAACAGTATCCATCAATAATCATGGCTCTGGCAGCAGAAAGAGGGCAGACTGGGGCGTGGAAAAACTGGAGCCTCGGACCAAATAGGAGGCTGGGAAAATCATCCTCCAGGGTAGGGTGGGGGCTTGAGGTGCAGGGAAATGAGAGCAGAGACCTCCCACTGACCAGCTGCTGGCGACTACCGCCTTGTTCTCTGTATTTAAAAAGACGCTGGATTTTTTGTCTTTTTCTTTGTTTGTTATTTGGTTTTGTTTCTTAAATTCCACATTTGAGTGAAATCCTATGGTATTTGTCATTCTCTGACTGATTTTACCTAGCGTAATACCCTGTGCGCTCCTCAAAAAAATTAGAAGTAGAGTTACCATAGGATCCAGTATTTCCACTACAGGGTATTTACTCAAAGAAAATTAAAAAAAAAAAACACTAGTTCAAAAAGATAGAGGTACCCCTAGACCCCTGTGTTTATTGCAGTGTTATTTACAGTAACCAAGTTATAGAAGCAACGCAAGTGTCCCTCCACAGATAAATGAATAAAGATGATGTGATGTGGAACATTACTCAGCCATAAAAAAGAATGAAATCTTGCCATTTGCAACGTCATGAATAGCCCTAGGGGGTACACTCATCATCACTATTCAGACTTACTCTACACTGAACACATGCTCACTGTGGACATTTTTATAAACACAGAAAATATATAATCTCTTATACATGTGGCATCTAAACTAGTCCCACCTACCGAAGCAGGGACCAGAAAGGATAGTGGTCAGCAGGGGCTGGCGGAGGGGGGACTGGGAGGCGAGGTAAAAGGATGCAAAGTTTCAGGAGTACCTGGGTGACTCAGCTGATTAAGTGTCCGACTTCAGCTCAGGTCATGATCTCCTAGTTCTCGGGTTCAAACTCCCACATTGGGCTCTGTGCTGACAGCCTGGAGCCTGGAGCCTGCTTCAGATTCTGGGTCTCCCTCTCTCTCCGCCCCTCCCCCACTCTCACTCTGTTTCTCTCTCTCCCTCTCAAAATTAAACATTTAAAAAACGGATACAAAGTTTCAGTTACACAAGATAAATAAGTTCTGGAGGACTGCTGTATACCATGGTACCTACAGTTAACACGGTATGTATTTTATACTTAACATCCGCTAAGAGGGCACATCTCATGTTAAAGTGCTCTTACCATAAAGATAATTAAAACAATTATTATAATGAAGAAAACAGGAGGAAACTTGGGGAGGGGATGGGTATGTTTATGGCTTTAATTTAGGTGGTGACGGTTTCAAGGGTGTGCACTTATCCCCAAACTCATCAAGTTTGTACACATTAATTATGTACAGCTTTGTACGTGCCACACATACCTCCGTAAAGTGGTCCAAATAAGTAAATATTTAAAACACAGATAATGAAGAAAATGAAAACTAGCCATATCCCTACCACTCAGATATAGCCAGGGTTGTTAGGTTGGTACAAGCTATTATTATTTATATTCACATATATTTTACATGGATGTAATCACTCTGATTATTCCATTACTTACTCTCCTTATCATGTCAGGAAGAAACAGAAGAGGTGATCTTTCCTTACCAGGCACCCCTAATTTTGCTTCTTTTGAAACACTGTAGCTACCAGGAAACCTAAGGAAAAAATCAATTACTTATCCTGCCTTTCCTGTATGGATTGTTTATCACTGGTAATTAAATAATGGACATGTCTCCTTATAAATGATGGCAGCTAATAATATAGCAAACCTTGATTTCAGACTTCTAAGCTCCAGAACTATGTGAGAAATCGCTGTTGTTGGGGCTCCTGGGTGGCTCAGTCTGTTAAGCATCAGACTCTGATTTCGGTTTAGATCAAGCCCAACGTCGGGGTCTGTGCTGAAAGCGCTGAGCCTGCTTAGGATTCTTTCTCTCCCTCTCCCTCTGTCCCTACCCTGCTTGCATGCGCACACATGCACTAGCTCTCTCTCTCTCTCTCTCTCTCACACACACACACACACAATCAATCAATAAATAAACTTATAAAATAAAACATTAAAAAAAAAGAAGTTGCTGTTGTTTTAAGCCACCCACTTTGATGTGCTTTGTTTCAGCAGCTCTGGGAAACAAATACATTGCCCAAACATTAATATATGTTTGTATTTTTTAAATTTTTATTATTATTGTTTTAAGTTTATTTATTTTGAGAGACAGAAAGAGAGAGAACCAGTGGGGGAGGGCCACAGAGTGGGGGGTGGTACCGAGGATCTGAAGCAGGCTCCGTGCTGACCGCAGAGAGCCGGACTCAGGGCTCAAACTCACGAACTATGAGATCATGACCTGAGCCAAAGTCGGACGCTTAACCGACTGAGGCACCCAGGTGCCCCCATAATTATTTTTAAATGAAAAGAACGAATAGTCTAGCCATAGACTGGGTGTGATTTTTCAAGGCATTATTACCAGGCTCTTGTCCACATGCATATAATTATTTACTTGGTTGTCATTATAGTCAATCACCCACTGATTCTAAGTGATACGCCCACATGCCATGACCCCTCCCCCTCAGAGATCTCCCCTCAAGCCATGAGCACATGAAACTCAGCTGCTAGGTCCTTGGAGGCGCTGCATAGACCCAGTGAACAGGTTTAATTAATAGTAAAATAAGGTCTCTTGATGGACTGAGCTGAAATCAAGTTGTTTGAGGTCTACACAAGGGTCCAGAGCCAGAGCCGAGACCAGATTCCTTCCCTGTTGCCCCAGCACGGGAGGGGTTTGGGCTGTGGCTCTCTGCTACTTTTTAACATGCCGTGATATATAAGCCCAGAGTTAAACGAGTCTCTACCCAGAAAAGAGAAAGGGAAATGCACGCTCACCCAGAGAGAGATCTTAGCCAAGCAGGGGCTTCTCTTTCCTATCCCTTGCCATAAGTCAGCCGAGCACAGTGCCTGACTCACAGCGGGCAGTCAACATTTGTGAAACGAAGACGCAAGGGTGTAAAATTTCAGAGCCCCCTAATCACCTAAAGTGGAGGGTCTCCATAGTCTCAACAAACAGGTATGGGCAAAGCCAGTATATCACTTTAAAAGCTGCACTCCGTGATTTTAATGTAGGCAGCCTCCAGTCCACACCTTGAGAAAACCTAATATGACCAACGAACATTTTGAGGTCAGAGGCCGTCTCGTGTTCTTCTGTTATTGAACACCTGCTGTGTGCCACATGCTCTTCCTACGTCTAGTCTCGGGGATAGAGCAGAACCCAACCTCCTATGGGCCAGTCTCTGTCCAAGGTCATGTGGGTACGGAGGGAGGCAGTGGCTGCCCTTGAGCCCACAGACCGGTGGGAGGGACGGAGAGGGGACAATGAGGAACATGCTTCCATAACACGGTAGGTCTCAACTGGAGGCAATTTTGCCCTCCAGGGGACATGTGGCAATCTCTAGACACATTTTTGTTTGTCAAAATGGGAAGAGCTACTTGCGTTGAAAGAGGACAGGCCAGAGATGCTGCTAAGTGCCCTGCAATGCACAGGACAGCTCTTCACATCCAAGAATTACCTGGCGCAGGATGTCAATAGTGCTAGGTTGAGAGTCTTCAAGAGAGAATGGAATAAGTGTTATAACCAAGGGACAAGCAAGGTGCATAACCAAGTACAGAGGAAACAGCCCATTACCGGTCCCACAATGCAGTGCCCAGGGCCCCGCAGCCTTCCTTCCTGTCTCCCACTCCATCCCACGCGTGCGTGCCTGGCAACCATGCATTAGACACTGGAGTTACACGGGGCTCAGTTTGAAGCCCGGCTCCTCCCCACTGGGCAAGCCACTTACCTCTCCCTAAACCTCACTTTCATCTCCGCTCTCCTCCACGAGCCACAGGGACTCCGGAAGGAAGGGGAGAATATTTTTATGTACCCGTGATTGACAGTCTGACAAACTCCCACTTACCTCACAGGGTTGATGCAATGAAGTGAGGTCATGCCTATCGGGTGCTTTGCTCAGGGACAGCACCTGCTAAGGTTTCGTCATGTCAGCTGCTGTGATGATAATGAGCGATGCCGCGCCCCACCCCCAGCCCCCACGGAGGTACTGCCCCTGCTTTGTCCCTTACATTTCCTTGATTTTTAGATACAGCTCTTTCCTTGAGACTCTTGCCTTCTCCCAGCACATTATATGGACAGGGGTGACTGTCATCAATACAGTGCCGGGTCCAAGGTCTCTAGCTGTGCCCTGTCCTTCCTCTCTAAGTGGGGGGATCCTCAAGAAACCCCCCCCTTCAGAATTTTTTAAAGTTTATTTATTCATTTTTGAGAGAGAGAAAGACAGAGCAAGTAGGGGAGGGGCAGAGAGAGGAGAGTGACAATCCCAAGCAGGCTCCACGCTTTCAGCATTGGAGCCTGATACAGGGCTCAAATTCACAAACCATGAAATCACGATCTGAGACAAAACCAAGAGTTGGATGCTTAACCAACTGAGCCACCCAGGTGCCCCAAGAAACTGCCCTCAGTCACAGTGGTGGAGAAACCAGCTTTCTACACGAGCGCTTTGTAAACACCTCGAACACAAACACAACCCCTCTTTTATTTCTGCTCCTGATGTTGGGCCGTTTTACTATCCAGACAACTTGTCCCAGGCATATCCATCTCTGGTGGCCGCCACTCATTTGGCACCCTTGGCGCCTCGCCCTTGTCTAAACTACAGCTGTGTCAATGCCGTAATCAACATGGTTCAATTCCCTTAGGTACTAAAGATGTCCCCAAACGCCTGCAAGGGAGCCCTTTCTCTCCAAGCCTAAAGAAAGGTCGCCTCTGCCTTCTAAACAGTAATTTTCTAAACATCAGCAGGTCTGGCTGTCATTCTTTCAAAAACATGGCTTCCCATCTGAGAACTTTCAAGATTTTGAAGGGTCTCTTTGCCTCCTTATAGTTCTAATCTTTTCCCACAAACTCAAGTGTGCTCCAGCTGAAAGCCCTCAGCCACCATGGGACAGTGTAGTCATCAATCAGTGACCAAATAAAACCATATTATCTGGAAGCAAGGTAGTTACATCCTTAATAAGGAACTAGAGTCCTCTGGGCACAAATACGGAATCTCCCGGCTGGAGGAATTTTGCTAAAAGATGCAAAGCAAGGACCAGTCGGAATTATATATTGCAAGTTCTGCCATCCTCATGAGGAATTTTCCTGAGTGGCGGGACTCAGGTTATTTTCACCCTTGTCCAGCATACTTGAGGAGCTTAAGCAATTCACAAGGATTTTCAGTAACTCATCATCACCCTCCGTGTTCCTGTGACCATCAGTGACTCATTCTCTGAGTTGAGCAATATTTCCCTGGATTAGTTATATGTCCTTCTACTGGCTAAGTGACAGCCTTCTAGTTGACCTTCAAATCTCAAAGAGTTACTTCCTTGGGTTTCACCCTTGACCCCTCCCAGCTGCTTCCTTTTTTGTGCCCCATCACATTTCCGATGTCCCTCTTACAGAGTGTACGAAAGATGTTTTTGCATGGAATAGGAGTCCTCTCCTGCACCTTTTTCTCTTCCTCCCCAGAACCTCACTGTCATGTTGGGATAAGCATCCACTGAGTGTCCACTTCAGTTCTATTCAACCATCCAAATCCAGCACTGGGAAACATTGTTAAATAAAATAAAACAAACACTGGGGGCAATTCACTAGATTGTTTTTCATCTCTTGCTTTAATTCAAAATATAATAGGATAAGAATATATAGTTGGGCTTGATTATGGATTGCAGATTTCTGCAGAACATTCTGGCTTTTGGGTCAATATTTCATTCATTTGCGCCCCTCATGAGCATGGTCAAGAGTCAGTGTCATCCAAGTACCCATGAAGGAAAAAGGACCAGTTACTCCATCTAGATTCTACCATCTTGGTTTTTTGCCTTCCATCTTCCTCATATGCAGAATGTTCTTTACCTCCTTTAAGCCAGAGTTCCTGCTAATAGCCTCTTGAGAAGGCCTCTTGGAGCATCCCCACTGGCTGTTTAGTGGCCAAGCAGATACTTCTAAAAGCTAATTAGTGTTTCCCTTCCTTTAAAATTAATAGCCATCCTCGAGGACCAGAACTAGGGTGGGGCAAGAGATGTGACAAGGGGTAAGAATTAAGGAGGGGCTTCCTCTCAGGTGCTGATCCGGGCGCCTGCATGACCCTGAGAGACCTTAAGTTTTGCATCCTTGTCCCCTCCCTTTCTCCACCATAGTCCGCACCCTGCCTTATTGCAAAGACCTTCTGTGCGACTGGTCCAAAAAAGCAATTGGCTGTTTGAATCTCTTCTCTCATTTCCCAGGTGGGTCAGTCTATGTTCCCTAACATGGTCATTCTTCCATCCAGCTCAAAATCTGAGGACTCACTCACGTTAGACTCCTAGAGTTATTGTACAGAAATTCCAGATTCCAAGTCTATTTGCAATGAATGTGTTACTTTTCAATACCCCCTTTGTATTTTAAGCCATTCCAAAGACGGCTGTTGTTAATATGAGTAATCTTCTATAGATGACATTGGTAGGTGTGCTTCTTAATTATAGTATTACTCATTTCTTCCTTTTCAAACCTTTTAATTTATCACCTAATAGGCACAGTGATCCATGGAAAAACCCATCTTTATTTTTTTTCCTGTTTTAGGTGGCTAGGCTTATTATTATTCATAGCACAAGCCAAATGCTTTGATTATTAAGTGGTGTCATTTGTACACAATGACTTTGTGACTTTCACACCATTCAAAAGGAAATTGAATATCATGAAACATTAAATGAGATCACAACAAAGATTGAGCATTGTTAACTTTCATTACTGAAGTGTGAACAAACTGACTCAGTTAGAAGGTGACTAGAGGTAGAAAGATATTCTAAATCGTATGGTCAGTGTGGGCCACTGCATCCTTGGAAACTCTTTGGACTATAGCACCAAAGGCCCCAGCCTAGCAGCACATCCACTCTTGCTTTTTGTCCTCATGCCCACTGGCCTCCTTTTCAGTCTCTCCTTTCACCGTCTGCCCTCTTTCCTTGGAAAGGTCCCTCTCCCTTCTTGCCTTAGCTATTTCCTACTCATCTTTTAAACTCCAGCTCAACCACCACTTCTTCAAGGAAGCCCTCCCTGATATTCCCAAACAGATCAAATCCCCTATCCACAGTCTCATAACACCATCTTAGAATTATTAAGTGGCAATCTTACATTCATTCGAGTCATTCTTTGACGGTCTACATCTCCCATAAGACAATAAACTTCATGACAGCAGGGAATCTTGTAGGTGTTTACTCACCGTTGTCTTCCCAGGTTTTCAGAAACCCCTGTCTCCTAGTTCCATTGCAGACAAATAAGAATGACCGTAAGTACTGCTCCTCTGCAAACACGGTCTGAACCCATTACATTTTCCCTGTAGGCCATGGTTGGATGCCATCTTGAATGCCAACAGGCTTTGTTGGAACATGAACCAATAGCTCAGGCTCGACTCTGATGGGTTGCGGTCCATGGGGGCTAAATAAACAAATTAAGAACACATTTTTTAATTGTGAGATTCTCGTTATTATGTGTAGCCTATTTAATAAGCAAAACTGTGAGTACCTCAGGATAGAGAGAGCCTATTGGTTTCATCCGTTAGTTTATACACAACTCCTGACCAGGGCTTTGGCACTGTCGAATGAGTGACTGACTGCATGAATGAATGGATAGAACAGGTATTATCATTTAACATATTAAGAAGGTGAGGAGCAGGGATGAAGCAACTTGCTGGAATGACATGACTGAGTCAAAGCAGAGCGTGGGACTCCGTGATGATCTCACTGCCTCCTGCCGCCATCCACATGGGATGGTACCGAGGTGGCCTCCCAGGAACAAGAAGTATCAGAAAAAGCTCAGGTAGCCTCTTTGCTCAGGATCATGGCATCTTGAGGTATTTTAATGATATAACTCAAATTTCCTCCCACTGTCGAGAGAGGAGACCAGCTCTGGCTGAGATAGCCTGAGTATGCCCAGAATCCCGAGCACTGGAAAATCCAGCTGCCAAGACCACATTTGGCCAGCCGCACAGCTGGCAGTGGCATCTCAGACTGAGTGTGAGAGACCATGGCCCTGATTACACAGAGACTCCACTGGGACACCCAGACAGCACTGAGCAGGCCACCAACAGGCAGCTGCCTGGGCCAGGGCTCTAGAATGAGTGCCAGATGGGACAGAAACCTCTCGTGTGGCCCAGCCGCATGACATCTCACTCTCTCCACATCCCACTTGCTTATTCATCCATCCATTCATTCTGGATGGAATGCAGAATATGCCAAATACTCCTGTGCATGGGGGTCCCTGAGGTTGGGGGCCACTGTCCCACCACCTAGAGCTGCACTCCCCAATATGGTAGACATGAGCCATGTGCAGCCACCAAGCACGTGAAGCATGGCTCATCTGAATTGAAACACGTTGTAAGAAAAAAATACACCCTGGATTCCAGACACGTAGTACAAAAGGAAAAAGAAGGAATATAAAATATCTCATGAAGACTTTATTATGTGGAGTATATATTGAAGTGATAATATTTTGGATAGATTTGGTTAAAGAAAATATATGATTAAAACTGATTTCACCAGTTTCTTTTTACATTTGTTGATGTGAGTAACTAGAGAAATTTTAGTGCGTCAGTAGCCCACTTCATATCACTACTGCATGGCGCTGGTCTAATGTAATGGAGGGAAGAGGGCCCATGTTCCAAGTTGGGGGTAAGAGCAACTTTATAGCTGGCCTGAGGTGCCAAGGGAGCCCAAAGGAGACTTGGCCCCAAATGCAAGGGGTTGGGGGGTGCACAGCAGCTTCCTGGAAGGGCTCATATCTAGAACAAGAGCCCCAGGACAAATCCGAGTTAGCTGCAGGACCAGGACACTCCAGGAAGGAACCCCATGTATACAGAGGCACAAAGCTGAGAAGCCCAGTAACCTTCAGATAAGTGTCCAGTGGCAGGAGTTTGGGAGGCACAAGAGGAAGTAGTGACACCAGAAAGGACAACAGACGTCAGCTCCTGAGAAGTCAGTCCAGTGCTGTCTAGCAGGATGACAACATGAGCCATAAGCCACGTTTTCAATTTTGTAGTAGCCACATCCAGGGAAGTAAAAAGTGGGGGCAGTGAACTTTAGTGGTAGGTTTTACTTAACCCAGAATATTTAACATGTCACCATTTCACAACGTGATTGATGTCAACAGTTCATGATGAGATGCGTATATGCTCTCGTTGTCTTTGAAGTTGACCGCGTGGCTTACACTCACAGCACATTGAAGTCTGTGCTGGCCCCGTTTCAGGCACTCAGTGCCACGTGTGACTTGTGGCCACTGCATTAGGCAATGCAGGGCTACTACGTTTTTACCATCATCAACTGCGGAAAAGGTTTGAAGCAGAAGTGTCCCTTAGGGGAGAAAAACAAAAACGGTAGCCACGAGAGAGACAAGGAGCTCTCTGGAAGTTGTCACCACCATCTTTTGGGCACTGTCACCTACTGAGTTGCCTCAGTTTACAAACTGGTATTTCGGGAGCATCGTTTCTTTTTGCAGACTTTACCTTGTGGTGGCGTTACGTGAGGGCAGTTTTGGGGTGCAGACAGCAGAGCCCTGTCCTGGGTTTTGTCCAGGGTCCTGAAAAGGGGAAACTGCTCTCTCAGTTCCCAAGTGTTTTGAACCACCTTCAGTTGGCGACCGGGGACAGATTCCTTAGATTTGTCACCTTTAGGTTTCTCATCTGTGAACCTGTGGTGTGGAGATAAAAAGAAGCAACGTATGTAAAATGCCTCACCTGAGAAAAAATTGATCGGAAAATAGTCACTTGTGTCCTTCTAAGCTGTCGTCAAAAGGGCTCTATCACATCTCCAAGAGCAGCCTAAGAGGATGTTAAACTCAAACAGCGTGACTGGGGATCAGACTGCCTCAGTCATGTCTCAGAAAGATTCCTAACCCTCTCTCTACCCCCTACAGAGGGAACTCCAAGGAGTCAGTTCATTTCAGAAAGAAATTGTCCAAAAAAAGTATGCAGATTAGAGCCAGCCCTTCAGGGGGCTCTTTTCTAGTATCACAATAAGCTTTAACTGGTAAGAAAACAGCTTTTCAGTTTCCCTGGGCTCTATTTTATTGGAGAAACAGCACAAAAATTGTTCTGAATCTCCAAGGAGTTTCCAGGTGCTTAATGACTTGTCAGGGTAATAAACAACTGAATTCTGGGAAGTCATTATGTGAGATGTTACCTACCACCTTCCTCTGCCTTTGAGAATCCAATGAAACAACATAGTCTGGGTGGAACTGGGGGAAAGCATTGGTTTTGAAGTCTGACAAACCTGAGTTTGAACCACAATTCTGTCACTAACAGCCATATAGTCTTTGGACAGATTGCTTTTCTCTTTGAGCTTCAAGGTACTTACCTGTAAAATGGGCATAACGTATACCTTACAAGATAAGAACTATGTATGAAAGGTTAGATGTTAGTTATCTATTGCTGCATAACAAATTGTCCCCAAAACTTACTGGCTTAAGACAATATTTGTGATCTCACTTTATGTGGGTGAGGACCCTGGGCATGGTTCAGCTGAGTCCTTCGGGTCAGCATCTCCCAAGCCTTCAATCAAGGTGCCAGGCAGGGCTGATTCTCATTTCTAGGCTTGACTCAGGAAGGATGTGCTTCTGAGCTCTCTCATTGGTTGTTGGCAGGATCTAGTTCCTCATGGGCTTTTGGACCGAGGGTATCACGGTCACTGAGTGTCAGTGGGAGGTCTGCCTCAGCTCTTTGCCATGTGAGCCTCTCCCTAGGGTAGCTTACAATATGGCAGCTGGTGTCGTCCGAGCAAGAAGGCAAGAAGAGTCAGAGAAAGAGACTACAAGACAGAAATCAGTCTTCTATAACCTAATCTTGGAGGTGACATCCCATCACTTTTGCTATTTTCTAATGGTCAGAAGCAAGTCAGCAGGTCCAGCCCACATTCCAGGGAAAGGGGGCTGCACATGGGTGTGTGTCAGGAGGAAAGGAAGGTTGGGAGCCATTTTGGAGGCTGTCTGCCATGATATTTAAACATGCTGGCTATACAGTTGTTATGACCAGACGTGACTGCATTTTGAAAAGCATCATTCACCACAGAAATAAAAGAAATCTACTGGCATAGGTATTAGGGTCAGGAAATTTAACAATCATATGACACTATCAGTCTATAAAAGAGACTGATTCTAACCAATGCTAGGTTTTCCAAAGATTACATTTAAATCTGCATTTAACTTATATTACATACTGATTTGATAACATGTTGCCAAATAACAATGTTTGGAGTTAAAAGGCACCTGTTTCTCCTAATGTTTTATCATGTGCCTGAACCCCTTTCTGATTATTTTAGGGTGTCCATGTTTTTATGGGGATGTAAATAAAAATATGCATCTCGATTTTCTCATTTAGCAGTATTACAAAGGCATTTGACCCTGATGTACATTCTTTGTAATTAGCAGTTTAATAGCCATGTAGTATTTCCATTCTGTAGATAAATGGAAGAGTCGTGGTTTATTTAACCATTCCTCCACTCTGTGATATGGAAGTTGCTTCAAGTGTTTTACCATTAAAAGCAATGCTGTGATTGAGTATCTTTTGTGTGGTAAGTTCCCCCCCCCCATAATTTGAATTATGTCTTTAGGATAGGTCCCAGAAAAGCAATTAGAGCATGCACATTTTAACGGTCCTGTCAAGTTTTTATCCAAATGAGAAGACAGCTTTGGTTTTTTAAGCAAACACTACTCCATCAGTTCCAAATTGAGTTCCTCATAGACAGACATCTCAGCTTACTTTAAATTAAAAAAAATATATATATATATGGCATGTAGCCTATAAGGACATGTAATGAATACTTGTGGACTTGAGTGGACAAAAATATTTAAAAATCTGAGACTTTAGGAAAAAATATTTAGGCTAGATCTCAGGTAACTTTCCTTAAAATCAAGAGATGCTGTATTTCCATTTAGATTTCACTAAGAGATGTGGAGGTCTTATTCATGCCAAGCACTGGGCATGATTGCCCTTTCCTTATCTCATTTAATCCTCACCAGCGCCCCCTACAGCTCATTTTCCACACAGCCACAGAGTGAAATGCTCAAAGCATAAATCAGATCCGCACACGTTTGCTTTTTGAGCAAGCCCCTCTCATTTGAAAGGAAAACTAGGTCCTCTTCTCTGGGGAGAGAATACTAGTTCTGGAGAAAACTCTACTTTGGTAGAAACAAAATGTCCACCCAATAACCAGGAGTAACCTAAGGGAATTTTCCTGAATATAGTTTAGCTTGGGCAATGCATCATTTTAGTTTAACTATGAATCCAAGTTATATAACATTTTGGTAAACAGGACACAAGTGACTTTGAGAAAAATAATTTTAATGGTCAGAATTTCTCTGGCTGATGTGCCCTGTCTTGGAACCCCACAGTACCCTCCTCCTCACCAACCCCCACCCCCATCTTTTTTTTTTTTTTTTTAAGAAAATTTCGTCGTCTTATTTTAGGGACTATCGCTTTCATTTCGTAAACCCAGAAGACCAAGTCGTCTGCACAAGCTCAGAGTGCAGGAGTGACGCAATCAGAATTTATTTGCCCCCAGGGTCCCAAACCATCCCTGGCTTAGCTGCTAACCTTGAACCACAGCGCCCCCAGCTGGGCGGCGGGTGGTTTGGCTTTTCCACCTGGGCAACTTCTCACCCAATCAGCGCTTCCGTTTTTCTCTTGACTCAGGTGAAGGAGGCCATGCAGCGGATCCACGACCGAGGAAACATCGGCAAGTTAATTCTGGATGTAGAGAAGACCCCGACTCCACTGGTGAGCCAACAGCAGAGGCATCCGGTCAGTTAACACGAGAGGGTCTATCAGATGTAGGCACAGGTCGGGGAGAGAGAAATGTAGGCAGCTCTTTTGATCGCGGAGGAGACCTGTGTTAATCAAAGACGGTGCACATGAGCACTTAGTCACACAACTGGGATGCGTGCTGAGAAGGAAAGGAAATGCTTCCGTGCGAGCAATTTAAGGGCAGTCAGGAAAAGGTAGGAATAACCGACCCGTGCCTATCACAGGTGCTGCCTCTTGGCTGCCACAGGTGGGAGGAATTCCTGCTAAAATCTAGTGAGTTTGCATGCACGTACTCAGCAGAAGGTTGCCACCGGCCTCCGAGATGCCTCCTGAGGGTACCCTAACATCCGGGGATGGAGTGAAGCATGTCAAATTCACTCCCTAACCCGCTTGCTGGGCCGCTGGTGGTGGGAGGGGGCAATGTCGTGTGCGGCCAACCCAGGGCACCATCAGATTGCGTGGATTCAGAGCCTGGGTCTCCTCTCCAGTGGGTGACCCCGGGCGATTCTTCCGCCGCTCCATCTTCAGTAGCCCTGTCTGCAATCTGGAGATTGAGAAGTTCTCCCAAGTCAGTTAGAGTGATACACATAAAGCATTGTCCCATGCATAACAAGTCCTAGGAAAGGATTAACAAAGAAAATACTTTGGAAGGGCTTTTTGTTTGTTTGCTTTCTCACCCGTTAAGTCTTGAACCTTCATCAGGCATTTATAAAAGACAAAGAAGTAAAATCTTTGCATATTTTAGTGTGTATTTTTTTAAGTGTTTCTTTGGCTTTTGTGACCATAATGTAGTTGCGGAATGGTGGTCATTTCACTCAGTGAAGGGTGATTTCATGAGAGGGCATTTCACAAAGTGCAAGTGATGGATAACGACAGGGACATCGTTTATTATGTGCTTACTAAGTTCTAGGACTGTGCCAGCAAATAGTCAAGGCAGATGAGGGGTTGAGGCTAGGAAGGAGATGCGGGCTGGGCTCTTGGGTCTTCGGTGCACTTCTGTTGTTCTTAAAACACATGATGGGTCTATTTTACCCCATCAGTAGAGGGCATCTAGAGCCATCCTGGACAGATTGTTTGAAGGAAGACAGTTGACATCAGCTCCTTCCTGTGTCTCTTACACAGGAGGCCCTGCTGGGCCCTCGGGCTTTGGGAAGGATTCTCATCAGAGCAGGGGCTGAAAAGCCCCACTTTGAGGGTAAGACCTCAGAGCCTGCCATGGTCCTGGTCTCTGAATCTCAGGAGGGCTTTTGCCTTAGGACCTAAAGAAACAAAGAGATGTGGGGAGTGGCTAACTCAGACCTGGGGTGTTTGGAAGACCTCTGCGGAGGGCAGGCCACGGCCTGCCTGGGTAGAGACAAGACTCTCATGATTATTTTTCTTTAGTGTTTATTTGTTTTTGAGAGAGACAGAGACAGAGTGTAAGTGGGGGAGGGGCAGAGAGAGAGGGAGCAGGCTCCAGGCTCCAAGCTCCAAGCTCCAAGCTCCAAGCTCTCAGCTCTCAGCTCTCAGCAAGGAGCCCAACTCGGGGCTTAAACTCACGAACTGTGAGTTCATGACCTGGGCCGAAGTCAGACACTTAACTGACTGAGCCCCCCAGGTGCCCCAGAGCTCTCACAATTATTCACTCGCAATTCTCAGAGCGCGTATTGCATGCTACTGTGTGCCAGGCACCGTGCTAGTTGTGGAGGATACAACAGGAAGGCAACAGGAGACCTGGTCATCTTCCACGGTGTCTGCAGTTCCCACGGTGGGGCAGGTGGACAGCGGTCAAGACACCATCCGTCTGTGCAACTGGGACACTGCTGATCTGTGCTACAGAGAAGAGCTTGTGGGGGGGATCGTTCCAGTTAGGGAAGTCTGGGAAGGCTTCCTTGAGAAAGCGGGCTTAGTGCTAAAGGGAAAGTAGGCACCAGTTAGGGGAGTGAGTGGGGGGCTGACACTCCAGGAAGAAGACACTGCATGTGGCCAGGAGGGCAAGTTCAGCTCCAGGACAGGCAACATGGGGAGGCCTGAGAACGGGGGGCCCAATTCTTGTTTGAAAGAGTAAGTGGTGAGCATAGGCCAAGTCTCGGGTCTGGGAGATCTGGGGTTCAAGGCAAGTGACCTAGATTAGGGCTTAGGAGTGGAAATCTGAGGCCCAGGTCGCTAAGGGGGCTGCTAGTGGACAGGACCAGGATGTCTTGAGCATCCGTCATGGGCTCGGCCCTTTGCTGGATGCTTCAAACACATCATTTTACTTTGTTTCACTTGGTTCTCATGATAGCTTTGTAAGGCAGGTGGGTTTATCCCCATTGTAACGATACATGAAAGGGAGGCTCAGAGAGGTGTAATAACTACTCTGGGGACTGGTGATGAGAGCGAGCTAGAACAAAGTCCACAGTTGTGGACACGGCATTCTGTGTAGACAACAGAGACAGATGCACATTTGTTAGTATTATTGTTCTGACTTCTTGGTAAGTGACAGACAGCACTAGGATTTCGACCATGGCCAGTCCGTGCAGCGGATGCTATCAGTGCCTATACATGTCCCCCAGCACCTGGCCCCTCCGTCTGAGAGCCTCCAGCCCCAGAAGCGTGTTTGGCCCGCATGTGCAGAACTGGCCAGAGATGCTGGGGAGATGCCCTCCTGAGCCATTCCCTGGCTTCTTCCTCTTCATGCAGGACAACTGTGAGGTGTGTCCCTCACTGTGTCCCAGTGGTCCCCAGGACGACTGAGCCCCAGCTGCCCATGTCAGGAGCCTACTTATTAACACATCCTGGACCCTCCCTTGCCTTTTCTGTCTCATCGCCTTACTCCCTACCAGCACTTCCTTGGAATCATCTCCCAAATTCCAAAATCCTTGCCCTCAAATCCTTATGCCAGGGTGCCCACCTAAAACAGCTAGCACCACACTGCCCCCCTGGGGAAGGAAACAACCCTAACTCGTAGCCCTTGAAGGAGTCCTTCCCAAGGGGCTTCCTCAGATGCCCCGGGAAGGCAGGAGCCAGATCGCAGACCTTCTAAACTACTCTCTGTTGAATTGCAGATGGCCAACGATAGCACAGAGACCAGCGAGGCGGGAGAGGAGGAGGAGGACCACGAGGGTGACAGTGAGAACAAGGAGCGGATGCCCTTTATCCAGTAACCCAGGACCCTGGCGGGAGAACAGGAAGGATGATGTGGAAGAAGGGGAGCCAGATGAGAAGGCTCTTCTGCGCCCCGGTGAACAAACGCTGTAGTCCACTGTGTGTTGTGTTTGTCTGCAGTCAACTGAGCTAAAAAGCTGTTGATCACTGTTGTTTTTGAAATTAAGTGCCAATCCCATTCCATGCAGTATTACGTCCTTCCCCTCCCTGTGCTGTACTCTCTCCCCTCTCCCCTACTTCCCAACCGTCCACCTTTGGGTCCTTCTTGACAGTTCGTAGAACAGCCTTGCAAATTAATATGAGCCCTCAGGCCCAGTGCCAATGAGACCAGACATGGGCAAAGACAAGTTTGGATTGAAGGGAGTTGTCACTGGGAAGCTTCAGGCCAATGACACTTTTTGCTGCCAGCCACCCACGTTTCTGACAAGAGCACTTGCCCCTGGGGCCGGCAGAAAGAGGGTAGGCCGGGAGATGTTTTTATGAGCCCACACATTTAGGATCTCTCCAAATAACCCTTTCCCTCTTCCCCATTTAAGAGGCAACTTCCTTACATGCATTGAGTTGTTTAATGGTCAAAATGTTGAACCACTCTCCTCTCAGCCTCTGATGCTTGATCCCTTCACTGGTTCTTAAGTATCGCCATGGGAAAACAGATGTGGATTTTTCAGGATAGAAGATGGGTCAACAGCATGAGTTTGAGGACCAGCCACAGAGACTTCTCCTCTGAAACCACGTCTCATGAGCAAAATCGTCCCTCCCCCGACCATGTATATTTTATTTTAATTTTAAGAAAACTCACCACGTGTGGGACGATTTCAGAAGTCAATACTGAGATTTGCCTACATTTGCACACTTGCCGTGGGCATTACCGATTTTGCTATTTTTATTTCCTGGTAGTGAGCAGCTACCTTTACCAAGGGTCCCCCAAGGAAGACCTCCCTTGTAGACCATATTTGGGGAAAACAATCAATGAGTATCTATCTCTTTTCTTGCCAAAGCATGTTCCGACATGTAACAAACTCTAGCGATACGAACGGTTGACGTTCAGTATCTGATGCCAAACGCGCAGTTCCTCTCCTCTGAAATATAAAATTATGGTGCAGACTCTTTGCAGGGCCCCTGCTTTGTGGAAATCAGGGACAAAACTACTTGATTGCACATCCAATTTTCCAGCTCCTAAACTCCTAGGAAACCCCACACCCAGCCCCACCATACTTGACATGCCTTGAGGTGAACAGTTCCCCTGAAGGATGAGGAAGGGGCTCAGTGTCTCCACACGGGGGTTCCTCATTCCCTCCTCCTACTCCTTTGGGTCAAAGGGTGACTCCTTCACTCACAACACCAAGCTGGAGACACGTGGAGCCCACATGATTAGCAATCCCAAGTCACTTTGCTTTCTGGAAGACGTTGGAGGGCTCCCATGTTGCCCCATCCTCTCCACCAGTGAGCCTTAGGGTAGATCCAACTATTTCCCCAAACGATGGGAAGGAACGCATTCCAGCAATTACCTTATCATTTCCAAAGTCCTTTTGTAACAAATGTCCCCTCATCAATCACATTCTTTTTTTCCTATCCCAAGCTTGTGATGATGACTTATTTATGCCAAATATTTATCTGAAGGGAGTTTCTCCTTGTTGTGAATGTACCTGTGAAATACGAAGATATCTCCCATCTGATGGGCAGGGAGATAACAGTATCTCAGAAGAAGACACTAACATCTTCTCTTCGTACCCCAAGCCTCACCAGTGTTTCATTTCTGGGCCATTTAGAAAGATAATGTGGAGGTTTATCTCCCCCACCCTCAAAATGTGTGCTAAATGCTGTATCATTGGTCATGTTTCTCCCACAACCAAGCTGACAATGAGGTTTTCAGGAGAACCACACCCAAGTGACATTCCTAGTGAGCTGGACAGAAATGGCACTTTCTAGGGCTGGGGTTACAAAGAGCCACTGGCCACATCAGGGCTGTCCTCTGCGAGGGGAGTGAGAACTCTCTGTCCAGAGGAGAGGCATTAAAAAAAAAATCATGCTTCCCCCAAATCGGTTTTTCAGCTAGCAAGATTAATACAGTCAAATTATGGCCGTTGGTTAAAGAAGAAAACCTTTTGCCTCCTCAAAATACAGAGTGGGAAGAGCAAACTAGAGTCTGACTATCAAGGTCAAGCTGTGCCGTGAAGAACAGGATAAATACCAAAATTAACTGTGTAATGCGCTCTCATTTTTTAAGCACCTTCTTCCTGTCACGTGATTGGTTTTCTGAAGGAAATGTAAAGAAAGTCTCAGTTTGCCTTAAAGGAACTGTGAAGGCTTCTCTGTCATCTAAACTTGATTGGAGTGAACCGAAACATTGTCTAATGTATTTGTGGCTTTAGAGCTTTTGTTACATTGTGCCTACAAAGCAAATTATGTTTACATAAAATATATAAATAAAGTATTCAGCATAGCATAACCTAGCCTGACATCAGTGACCCCGCATCTGTGGCCGTTGGGAAACCATCCCCACTATTAAAATGTAAGGGGTGGGTGACTAAAAAGAAAACAGTTAAAAATATGTAATAGAAGAATCTTCACATGAGAAACTAAAGACTGTTTAGAGAAAATAGGAGTCAAAAGAAGACAAGCTTAACGTTTTTTTTAAAGAAAAAACATTCAAGTTCCCTCAAGCAAGAAAGTAAAACCACTAAAGAAAAGAATGATTAAAACATCATATAATAATGGCAATAATTATAATGGCATTTATAAGGTAGCTACTATACGCTGTTAAGAGTGATATATAGATAAAAATTATAGTTAAATAATATATATAATAACTCCCAGTGGCCCTGAGAGGTAGGGTTTATCATTCCACCCATTTCATAGGTGACAAAACTGAAGATTAAGGTTTTGCTTGTTCGAGATCACACAGCTAGTAAGTGATAGGGCCAGGATTTCAATACAAGCTAGAATCCATGATTTAACTACCTATCATGCTTCTTGGCTTAAATAAGAGTGAGATAGGACACATTTCAAATCACCTGCCTTTGTTCCCTAGAAACTCTTCAGGTATTGTTTCCTCTGATTTCAAGAATATGTTTATGAATTTGTTTTGCCTCACAGCAAATACTTTGCGTATACAGAAGAAATTTTTCCTGGTCCTCCAATGAAATGTTCAGTAACTACTGATTTAAAAAAAATTTTTAAATGCTTTTATTCATTTTTTGAGAGAGAGACAGAGACAGAGTGCGAGCAGGAGAGGGGCGGAAGAGAGAGGGAGACACAGAATCTGAAGCAGGCTCCAGGCTCTGAGCTGGCCAGCACAGAGCCCGACATGGGGCTCGAACTTATGAACCATGAGATCATGACCTGAGCTGAAGTCAGACGCTTAACCGACCAAACCACTCAGGTGCCCCTGAGGTAGTGATTTTATTTTTTATTTTTAAAAAAATTTTTTACAGTCTATTGTCAAGTTGGTTTCCATATAAAGAAGTACTGATTTTAAAACTCTCACATCTCAACCATTTTCATTTTCATGATCTAATATCCTCAAGGTTATCAAAGAGATACACAAAAGCAAATCTCCAAGGCTAAGATTTCATGAAAGAGGAATTCATGATTAGGGAGGCTTTAGTGTGTTTACCATATTCTCAGCAGGAAGCCAAAAAAACAGAGCTAAGCTCCATGTCAATAAAACGCCACATACCTAAACCCGGAATTTACAAGGTAGAAAGTTAGTCGCATTGTCAGTGCAATTCCCTCAAAATGCCTGCACAAACGATTGTCTCATATATTCTGATTTAGTGTTCATGTACTCCATATAAATCTTATGGTCTCACTTAGTAGCGGTGGTGCACTGTCACATTTAATCAGTCCAGCAACAAAAACTGGAATCTAAACTAAAATCCACATCTTCAATTATAACTGAGTATGGGGAAGAGGTCAAGCAGTTGGAAACAAGATTCTTTCAGCAGCGTGGATGAGGTTTGGGTAGCAATGGAGGTAAACCTTTCAAAAGCCATTCTGGGCGCACAGGGAAACATGTATAGAAGCAAAGAGGGAAGAACTTCTGAAGGCCATATTGGGGAGTAGAGAGAAGAGTGTAGCTGAAACACACACATGGGGATGGAGTGGAGGAGAAAGACACGATGGGAGCTCAGTACCAGGTCTGGAGGTCTCTGAGTGCCAAGTCGATAATCTTGGATTTCTGTGGAAAGGAATGAGGATGTGTGGTGCTATGACACGAAAGTTTGGGGGTGGAGGTGATTACCGAGAGTAAATACAGGGTTCGGTGGGAAGAGGGATATGAGATGGGCCAAAGTGTGGGCCCAGTTAGACACCAAGTACCTCAATTCCCCCTGTCCTGGTTCGGGCCCTCCAGAATCAGGTGTTAAAACAAGGATCCCACGAAGCACAGCTGCGGCGGGATGGGGGGGGGGGTGGATATAAAACAGAAAAGGAAAGAAGCCAGTTCAGGGTGTGTGGATGAGCAGGTTACCACTGTGGGAGAGGTAAACGGGCCCCCGAGTTGTCCCGTTCGAAAGGTGAGGAAGTTGTCACATTTATCCATCAATTCCCATGCATCGTTGGTAGAGGGTTATTCCAACCAGCGTGTGTTGATTCCCTGATGCTCTTGCCCTTCCCCTTGTGTGAACCATGCACATTGCGGTGGCCAGACAATGCCCTCAGATGGACAGCCACAGGAAGCATTAGGATATATGGGAGCAGCGAGGGGATATGGAACAGGGAAGTTTCCACGGCTCCTACTGTAACCCTTCCAGGGAATTTGCTCTTTCTTCTGAAATCAAGGGAGGAAGCTTTGGAGGCTCTCCACTGACCATATTCCAGGCTTGCTAACTACTGCCCCATTCTGGCTGTCCCACTAGCTCACCCCACCCCTTCTGTTCGGCTTTTCGTTTTGTTAATTGGTCTTCTGACTTGACGAATATGGTTTCTACTTCGAGGAGAGCAGCCAAAAGGCTCCCCTTTCCCTGACCCTTCACTGTGATGAGTTACTTCATTGGGGTCTTCCTGCCAAATTTCAGGTTTCATCACTGGGACCAGAAGATCTGCTAGAGCCCCAGATCTTAACGAAGCCACATGTTTGTTCAACAGGTTTTCAGTGAACACTTACTGGGTGCAAGAGCCTGTTCCAGTCCTAGTAATAGAAAGAAAATAAGACACAGACCTTTCCTCAAGAAATTCACGATCTAAAACTGTGCTATCTTGGGGTGGCTCAGTCAGTTGAGCGTCCGGCTTCGGCTCAGGTCATGATCTCACAGTTTGTGGGTTCGAGCCCCGTGTCGGGCTCTGTGCTGACAGCTAGCTCAGAGCTTGGAGCCTGTCTTCGGATTCTGTGTCTCCCTCTCTCTCTGACCCTCCCTTGCTCATGCTGTCTTTCTCTCTCTCAAAAATAAATAAAAAACATTAAAATAAAATAAAATAAATCAAATCAAATCAAATCAAATTGTGCTATCTAATAAAAATATGAATATGAGCCACATACAAGGTTACATTTTCTAACGGTCACCTTAAAAAAGTAAAAAATAAAAGACATTTAATTTTAATATTTCATTTAACCCAATATACAGAATGTTGTTCAACGTACAGTCAACATAAAAATTATTGATGAGATTTGTTACATTCCAGTGTTCATACTAAGCCTTCAAAGTCTGGTGTGTGTTTTAATGCAGCACATCTCAACTGGGACTAGACACACTGCAAAGGTTCAGGAGTCCTTGTGACTAGCAACTTCCATTTTGGGCAGGCAGGTTTAGAGAAGGAGCAGAAATGGACACCAATATATGCAACGTAGCTTCAAAGAGGCCATGTTAGGGGGCAAGTGGGAGCACAAAGTCGGGAGGGGTCAACTCTGATAGAAGAGTTGTACCCAGAGGAAGTGACGCTTGAGTGAAGTCTTTTTTTTTCTTTTATAGTTTATTGTCAAGTTGGTTTCCATATAACACCCAGTGCTCATCCCCACAAGTGCCCTCCTCCATGCCCATCACCCCTGTTCCCCTCTCCCCCACCCCCATCAGCACTCAGTTTGTTCTCAGTATTCAAGATTCTCTCAGGGTTTGCCTCCCTCCCTCTCCCCAACTATTTTTCCCCTTCCCCTCCCCCATGGTCCTCTGTTAAATTTCTCCTGTTCCACTTTTAAGTGAAAACATATGGTATCTGTCCTTCTCCGCCTGACTTATTTCACTTAGCATGACACCCTTGAGTTCCATCCACATTGCTACAAATGGCCAGATTTCATTCTTTCCCATTGCCGTGTAGTATTCCATTGTATAGATAGACCACACCTT
>CM053563.1:47240531-47317454 GCA_028646485.1 Cryptoprocta ferox
TTCCACTTTTAAGTGAAAACATATGGTATCTGTCCTTCTCCGCCTGACTTATTTCACTTAGCATGACACCCTTGAGTTCCATCCACATTGCTACAAATGGCCAGATTTCATTCTTTCCCATTGCCGTGTAGTATTCCATTGTATAGATAGACCACACCTTCTTGATCCATTCATCAGTTGATGGACATTTAGGCTCTTTCCATGTTTTGGCTATTGTTGAAACTGCTGCTATGAACATTGGGGTACATGTGCCCCTGTGCATCAGCACTTCTATATCTCTTGGGTAAAGCCCTAGCAGTGCAATTCCTGGGTCATAGAGGAGTTCTATTGTTAATTTTTTGAGGAACCTCCACACTTTTCCAGAGCGGCTGCACCAGTTTACATGCCCACCAACCGTTTAGGAGGGTGTCCATTTCTCCATATCCTTGCCAGCATCTATAGTCTCCTGATTTATTCATTTTAGCCTTGAGTGAAGTCTTTGAGTGGGTGTTGTTCCTGAGAGTGGTGTACTTAATGCACACAGCACAGTGCCTGGCACATGGGAAGCACAATCAACCTTGGCTTCTTTTCCTTACTCCCATTTGCTAATGCCGGGAAGAATGGGATGTTTGGGAAACCCTCAGTACCTTCCTTTTTTTTTAAATAGAGAATATGGAGATCTCACTATTTCACGTCTAGATTTATTTGTGGGGGGAACAAATTAAGTTATGGACTTAATGTTTGTGTCACTCCAGAATTCATGTTGTGACTCTCCGTCTCTCCCATGTGATGGTATTGGGAGGTGGGCTTTCAGGAGGTAATCAGGGTTAGGCGTGGTCACGCGGAGGGAGCCCTCATGAATGAGATCACTGCCCTGATGAGAGTCCCAAGAGAGCTTGCTCTCTCTTTCTCTCCCCTTGTGTGTGGATATAAAGATATTGGCAGTCTGCAAACGGAAAAGGGCTCTCCCAAGACCTTGACCATGCTAGCACACTGATTTCGATTTCAGACCTCCAGCCTCCAGACTGTACAAAATACATTTCTGTTGTTTAGAAGCCGCCCAGTCTATGATTCGTGGTTATAGCAGCCTAAGACGTAAGTGGTTTTGCATTCTCTGCCTTGAGCAGAAGAAGCAGAGCTGCTGTAGCCAGCCAAGCAAAGATGCTGCGAAATACGTCTCCTGAGTTATTCAAATTGGCATCTAAACAGCAACTGGCTCAGGAGCAGCCAAAGCCCCAACATACCACAAGCATATGCACCCGCATGTGCAGTGATGAAGAGCATCAGCCCTGGAGTCTTGCAAATCAAGGATCAAATCTGGGCAAATGGTTTGGAGTGTGAGCTTCCCCCTGCTGAAATGGGGACAATCATATCATCTATGGGCCAGAATTGTTATGAGGATCAAATTTTACCATGTACGTGTAACCAGATTGAAACCACGACCCACAAGTTCCAGTCTGGAAGCCAGATGGTAAATGCTTTCAAACAAGGTTTTTTGTTCATTCAACAAACATTAATCAGACACCTAGCATGTTCCCGACACACTATTTTTAGTGTCTTAGGAAAAATAAGAAATACATAGCCTCTGCCATCCAAGAGCTTACAATTTAATGATGCGATAACAAACAAATTATATCTCCTGTGCAAATGGCAGTTTATTTGTAACGCCTTCCTTGGCACTGAGAGATTATGTGGGCAGAGTGGTAACGAGTGCTTTTTTTTTTTTTTATTTGAGAGAGAGAGAGAGTGTGCATGTGTGCGTGCAGGCAGGGGAGGGGGCAGAGGGAGAGAGAGAGAATCTTAAGCAGGCTCCACACTCAGCATGGAGCCCGATGTAGGACTCAATCCCATGACCCTGGGTTCATGACCTGAGCTGAAATCAAGAGTTGGATCCTCAACTAACGGAGCCACCCAGGCGCCCCAAAAGAGCCATTATTAATGAATAATGTCCATCAGGAGCAGGTTAGGAGAGCTGTCCAGGACAAGTAACTATCTTTGGGCACATCAGTGGGGGAGCACAGGGTAGGTTCACAGAATGGTCCTTTTAGCTAATGCATGGACTGAGAGGAGAGACAAAAGATGAACAAGACTGGATTATGGAAATCCACAAATGTCCCTTCAAGGGTTCTGCTTATTGTACTAAAAGCATAGGGATTAATCAAGGTATTGTTGGAGAATGCTCTCAAGTAAGGGAAGATCATGGAGAATCTTGCCCAAATAAGTTTCACGATTTTACTCGGTCCAGTTTGGGGAGGCAGAACAGATTGGGAGGGGGGTATATTGAAACAATAGTTCTTTGGTTGATCATGAATTAAGGTAGCTACTAATCTGGCTTGAGTGGGAAGGCAAGAACACATCTTTCTTTCAGGAGTGGGAAGACAAAGAGGGGCTAGGGATGAGGACTGTGGGACACTTGTCCACGGGAGGTCCCCAGACAGGAAATTACCACTCATCAGAGCGGGGAGTCAGAACTAACGTAGGACCCACACGGCAGGCTCACAAACACACGCATAAAGAAGGAAATGTTTTCATAAAACCTTCCCAGCTTAGCATTCAGAGATATCCATAGAGTGAAATCACATCAAGGCAAACCACAAAAACAAAACTAACATTTACTGAGGATGTGCTGTTTGCCAAGCACTTTACACATATCCTCACTGAATCCAAACAGTTCCTTGGAAAGGAGGCATGAATCCTACTTTCAGAAAACGACTCTACATTTCAGAGAGGTTAGGTGGCCTGTGCATGTTTACTCGGGGGGGGAAGATCAGGGCCAGCAGGTGCACCTTCACAGCCTCGAGACAAGGCGATCATTTCCCCCACCTCCTGACAAGGAAGAGCACCTTCCCTTCCACTAGCTCTGCTGAGAATCAAGGTGCTCTCAGGAAGTCTCTGATTTGTCCAGCTTGGGTCACATGTCCATGCTAAACCAATCACGGAAAGAGAGGGATGGCTGTCTTGATTGGCCAGCCTGGGTCATGTGCCCACCCCCACGCCTGCTCATGGTAGGCGTGGCAACCTGATTGACCCCTCTACCAGAACCAAGTCAAGCGACCGAGGGGTAGATCCCAGACAGGGAGGGAAGCTGGGTGGTTAAAACTCCACCACGGCTACAGTATATGGAGTACGGGGGCACCAGATACTGTTTTGAGCCCCTGTGGCAGTCACCACTGATGCCACACTACATATCGTCTTAGTGCCCCAGGTTCACCTGCAGCTGTGGACAGTTCCTGGCGTGCTGACGGCGTCCCACTGCAAGCACCTGCATTGGTCTGCCTTCCTGTGCGCCGGCAGGTTAACTCCAGTGACATAGGGCGCATGTGCACTAAGGTGACCCACAATTACTATGGTGGGGAGGGGCGGGGATAACACCCCTGGGGGTGGGCAGCCTCCACCTGGAGGATGGGAACCAGTGGACAAAGGCCCCGATTCCTTCTACTCTGGTGTCATGATTCTGGGGGCATGTTCCACACAGAATCGCAAATCCCTAAATTGTCCACAGTGGTAACTTATTCATTGGCACGCCCTTATTGGGCATTGCTAAGAATACTGCTATTTTTCCTTCCTGATCTCATTTCCCTCACTCCCCAACTCCTGCTTTTGAAACCACCTTCTATTTTTTTAATGTTTATTTTTTCATTTTGAAAGAGAATGATCATGAGAAGGGAAGGGGAAGAGAAGGAGAGAGAGAATCCAAAGCAGGCACCATGCTATCAGCGCAGAGCCTGACGTGGGGCTCCATCTCATGAACTGTGAGATGATGACCTGGGCCGAAATCAAGAGTCAGACACTTAACTGAATGAGCCACCCAGGTGCCCCCCACATGACCTTCTAAATAAATGACCTGCACCCAAATCCTTATCTTGGGGGCTACTTTGGGGGAAATAGCATTTTTGATATATTAACTTGCCAAATACAACATCCTTATAAAGTAAGTGATACTATTCCCCTTTTACTGATGACAAAGTGAAGCCCAGAAAAGTTAAGTAAAATGCCCAACACTACACATAGCAACTGAGTTTCCAGAATTTGGGCCCAGAAATCAAGCTAAGCACTGAAAACGCACAATACCACTTAACACGTTGGAAAAAAAAATTATCCAAAAGCCAAGCCAGTGTCGATTAAAATGACTTCTGGGGCCAGCCCTTCTCGGTTTTTCAAAAACCTGCCCAGGGAGCAAGAAGAAATTATTGCTGTTTTCCTGACTCTGGAGAATTCTATCCAAGGCCAGCAGGAGGAGGCCCAGCAGCCTGATGAATTAAAAAGCTGTGCTGAGAGGCAGGGAGTCAGACCAATGCACACATTGCAGTACGTTTGATCTCTTCATCCTTTGCAAAAACAAGCAATCCTTTGCAAAAACAAGCATAAATACCTATTTACTGAGCTCAAGCTAATGCTTGGTGGACTGCTGATATTAAGAGATGGTCTAACAACTGTCTTTGGGGACAGAAGTCTGGATGTCCCAGTGACCCTTTGAGATTAATTAACTAGCAAGATAGGAAGTCAGCCTACCATCAAAGTGAACAAAGTATTTAACTAGATGAATTAAGAGGATATCAAAAGCTCCCATTCTCAATCAGGAGCAATCTGCCTCTATCTTAATCTATCCATCCATCCATCCATCCATCTATCCATCCATCCATCCATCCATCTATCTCTGCTAAGGTAAATATTGTTAAGAAGACTCAATTCCAGTCTACAAATATTTATTAAGCTTTTGCTATGCGCATGGACCTGTTTTATATGCTATAAAGGATTCAGAGGTAAATGCAGCCTGGCCATTGCTGGCAAAAAGCCCTCCGTCTAAAAGACAGAATGAGACAGAGACCCAATCAACCAGAGAAGGCTAGCAGCGTAAAAGGGAGAGAAGCGTAAGGCTCCAGGGTGCAAAATTGGGAGAGGGCATTCATACAGTGGATAAGAAAGTCTCTGTGGAAGGGAAGTGGACAGACACTCTAAGAGTCTTCCTGCCAAGAATTGACTGCACCCTATTCACAGCTCAGTGGTCAAAAAGCAGGGGCTCTGAAGATAGAGGCACTAGGTTTGAATCCTGACTCATACGGTTACCAGCTGTATGACCTTAAACAAATTATATTTTTAATCTCTTGCTTTGTTGTCTCCTCTGTGAAGGAGAATGACGACATTAAAATGTGATCAGGTTACGGTGTATATTAA
Source organism: Cryptoprocta ferox (assembly GCA_028646485.1). Lineage (NCBI taxonomy): Eukaryota > Metazoa > Chordata > Mammalia > Carnivora > Eupleridae > Cryptoprocta > Cryptoprocta ferox. The sequence goes on from CM053563.1 coordinate 47,245,686, forward strand.
ATGAGTCAATAGATGTTAAATGTATAAGTGAGTCCCTGGTTCATAATGAGCACTTGTAATTGTGACGTGTTTTGTCAATGACACCTGATTTTCCTTGTGGGGAATGACCCCACCTTACATGTTGTTTCAGAGCTCTGGTAAATCAAGGGGCCCTTCCCTCCTCTGGCCAACTGGGACTCATGACCCAGGGAAAGCTAAATCGTTGTTCTCCGAGTAATTTGAAGTTTAGGAAGAGAGATGCAAACACAGGAAAGTGAATGGAGCACATCATCCTGATGGTGGAACCCTAAAGAGCCTCCCATGACTCCCTACTATCCAGGTCCCCAAAACTGCCATCTCAGACTTGTCTTGCATTCTGTAAGCAATCCCATACGTATCGTTTAAGCAAGCCAGACCTGATTTTTATTGCAGTCAACTAAAGAACCTTACCCAATTAAAAGAGGGTCTTTGAACTGGGCCTTGAATAACTTGGTAAGGTTGTAACAGGGATAGTTTATCTTCCTGGCCGTATTCTCTATTTCCCAAAGGAAAGTCAGGACATAAAGCCTAGCAAAGGATTCTTATCACACATCAAGAAAAAGAGGCAGAGTATAAGAGACAAAGTGTGCATGCCAGAATAGAAGCACTTTGGAAACATTCCAAGTTTCTAATCGGGACACAATGGTCAGATATTTGAAATATGAAAAAACAGAGTCAACCTATGCATAATATAAGAGCAGTATTTCCCAAATTTCTGTTGTTTGCATATCAATTTGCATTTTTGTGATTTTTGTCATACCTGGACCCAAAGTATCATTAATACTTTTCTTAATATTTTACATATATACATACATTACATATAATTATATTATTAATATTATATAATTAAGTATATAATATTGTCCTTTAAATAGACTCCCTTTTAAACATAAACATTTAAAAAAATTCTATTGCTACTATAAATGGAAAATCAGTATCACTTGCCATGAAAAGAAAGTAATCGTAAATATTAACACAAAGAAGGCGGGTTGGGGACTCCCCCACTGCCCAAATGTGGGTGACTTCCACATCAAAATAAATAATGGTAGTAATGGATTATAAACCATGAATAAAATATAAAAATCTATGAGTCCACCAATAAAAAATAATTACAGTTGAATGCTGACTACTTAATACAAAAGCAGTGTTATAAAATCAGCTAATTGGTGAAGGTTTGATAAAATCAGGTTATTCATCTAGTCTCAGAATAGTTCCCCATGAACTACACATTAATTGCAAAGTGAAAAATGGTAACTTTACAGTTGAGAAATCTGGCAGGCAATGCCTTAACCAATGCTCACGCTCTCTCTCTCCCTCTCTCTCTCTCAAAAATAAATAAACATTTAAAAAAATGCCTAGATCAACAGAGCTAAAGAGAGGCTAAGGAAATATTACAAATTACTAATGAGATAAGAAGCGGGACAACTGAAGACAATGGGCGATCCTGAGTTGAATTCTGGATTGGGGTGGTAGTGAGGAGATGGAGCTGTAAAGAACATTATTGGGACAACTGATGGGATTGAATATGAACTGCAAACTAGATAATAGCATTGTCTCAACATTATATTGCTTGATTTGGATCATTAAAAAAATTTTATGTTTTTATTTATTATTGAGACAGAGAGAAACAGAGCATGAGTGGGGGAGGGACAGAGAGAGAGGGAGACACAGAATCTGAAGTAGGCTCCAGGCTCTGAGCTGTCAGCACAGAGCCTGACGCGGGGCTCGAAGCCACAACCCATGAAATCGTGACCTGAGCCGAAGTCGGATGCTTAACCGACTGAGCCACCCAGGCGCCCCTGATTTGGATCATTTTTGCATTGTGCCTATGTGAGAGAAAGTCCTGGTTTGTAGGAAATACACACGTTAGTGCTTTAGGTATAAAGGGGAATAATGTCTCCAAAATTCACTCAAATGTCTCAAAAAAATATGGAGAGAGAGAGAGAGAGAGAGAGAAGGAGAGAATTATAAAGCAATGGGGCAAATGTAATTAGTAGGTGAATCTGGGTGGAGTAAAGGAGTTCCTTACATTATTATTCTTTGCAACTTTTATATGAGCTGGAAATTATGTCAAAATAAAAAATTACCAACGGACGCCTGGGTGGCTCAATTGGTTGAGTGTTGGACTCAATCGTGGCTCTGATCATGATCTCACAGTTGGTGGGTTCAAGCCCCGCATTGTGCTCTGCACTGGCGGCATGGAGCCCGCTTCAGATTCTGTCTCCCTCTCTCTCTGCCCCTCCCCTGCTAGTGCACGCTCTCTCTCTCTCTCTCTCTCTCTCTCTCCCCCTCCCCCAAAATAAATAAACATTAAAAGGATTTTCTCTTAGGATGCATGGGTGGCTCAGTCGGTTAAGCATACAACTTCGGCTCAGGTCATGATCACATGGTTCATGGGTTTGAGCCCTGCGTCGGGCTCTGTGCTGACAGCTCGGAGCCTGGAGCCTGCTTTGGATTCTGTGTCTCCCTCTCTCTCTGCCTCTCCCCTACTCATGTTTTCTCTCTCTCTCTCTCTCTCTCTCTCTCTCAAAAATAAATAAGCATTAAAAAATTTAAAAAAAAAAGATTCTCTCTCTCTCCCTCTGCCCCCTCCCCAGCTCAGGGTCTCTCTCTAAAAAATAAAAAAATTTTAAGTTACCAAAAGAATACTAAGAAAACTTATATAATAAAACGTTATTAGAGTCTAGGTAAAAACTTGCCTATTGGAGTCTCTGGGCTTGAGGTCATTTTCTTGTTGATAAAAAAGGGATTAGCACGTTTTGGAAAGATTTTAAAAGACATCCGTACCAACATCAAATTAAAACACTCTCCGTGACACCATAATTGAGATTTGAAGGGAATCATGTGATCCAGCGCTCTTAGTGTACGTGGCCCAACGGTATGAAGGTCCAGCTTGAGGGAAAGCTGCTCTGGAGCCAACAAGGCATAGGGAAGCTTTGATCTGCAGGGTGGCTGGAAGGGGCGAGGCGGGCGGGTGGCCAGGACAGCCTGACTTTCTCGAGAAGGCATGCCAGTGTATATAACCGAATACCTGCTTTCGTCTCTAAGAAATGCACTTCGCACACCACAGTTTTGAAACAGTTCTCACTTCTGGGTGGTGGCAATGTTTTCTACAGCCAGCCGTTTCTATTTAAATGCTGGCTTAAAGCTGGCTTCCACCATGAATCATCGGCAGAAGTTTTGTTTCCTCCACACTAGGAAACTCAGACGGAAAGAGAAACCATCTGTCAGCCACTTCTGTAGCTCATCGCTCGCTGCCAAGCATCTGTGGTCCCAGGATTGAAATAGAACCCCCCACATGGTCCCCCAAAGTGATCCCAGTACTTTGAAAGGGCTCAGTTTCAGTGGTACCAAAGAGCGCTGGGAAGGAAAGCACGGCCCTGCCCACTGAGTATTTTGCACCCCGCATGGATTATTACACTTACTCCTCGCACTATATGCACTCATTTTACAGAAGAAGAAACCGAGGCAAGAGGTTAAATAACTCATTCTGATTCCACAGCCAGCTGCGTGGTGTCAGGATTCACACCCAAGTCTGCTTCCAGAGTCCCTGTGCTTGACCCTCATCAGCCACTAAGCTGTGCTGCCTGGCGGGAAATAAAGGAGGCACCTTGCTGGTGGGTTGCTGGCTGAAACACGGGCTGCCCGCCTAACACTGAATTTCAGGCACGAATAATTTTTTACTATAAGTATGTCCCAAATATTGCATGGATAGACTTATACTAAAATATGATTTATTGCTTACCTGGAATTCAAGTGCAACTGGGCATCCAGCCTGTATTTTTATCTGCTGAGTTTGGCAACCATAAATATGGTGGAGACCAAACCCACCACCTCTGGCTTAGAAGACGTGTGGCTTAACTATTAGGCCACAGGGCTCGACTATACCAGTGGGACCTAGATCTTCTGGGATCTTCCAGAAAAATCCACATGCCCAATCATTTCAGAACTTTTTAGGGGAGGGAGGGTGGTGGTATATGAATTCCAGAAAGATGCCAAAGAATCCCTCAGGCAATTATTATTAAGTACGAAGGAGCACCTGTGGGCTGAACTTGTAGTACTGGGTCTGGAGTATAGGACAGGGAAGGCGAGGCTGCATAAAAAATCACTATAAATTTAGGGACTTAAAGAAATACATATTTATTATTTCGTTGTTTTCATGGATCAGGATTCTGGACATCACTTTGTGTAGGCCTCACAGGATTGTAATCAAGGTCATGAACAGGCTGTCCTCCCTCCGGATCCCAGGGCCCTCTCACAACATGGCAGCATATTTCTTCAAGGCCAGTAGAACATATTTCTAGCTTGATGGAAGGCGTGGACCCTCTTTTACGGTTCACCTGATTCGGCCAGGCCCACCCAGGATAATCTCCCTATTTAGCTCAAAATCAACTGCTCAAGGACCCCAATCACATCTGCTAAATCCCTTCACCTTTGTCATATACTATATTAATAGAAAGGATCTTCCCACATTCAAGGAGAGGAGATGGCACAAGAGTGTGGATATGAGGGGGGAGGGTATCACAGGGGGAGGGTTCGGAGGAATCATTGCCTAGAACTGTACCTATCACACTCTCCAGCTATCAGTTCCTTTTCTGCAAAATCCGAATAAGAGCACCCACCTTACGCCACTGTTGAGAGAATTAAATGGGAAATCCTAGAGAATGAGCAAAGCACAGTTGATTCTTCCTTAGGTAAATTAGCAAATGCCTACAAAGGTTCTCTTGGGCAAGCAATGAAAACAGTTGGATGGCCCCATGAATGTAGCGACTAAGGGTGTGGCTCTAAAGACAGACCACGGATTTCAGAAATCCTGGCCCCGACACAACGTCACTACCCGTGGGCCCTTGGGCCGGTTCTGTGATCACCTCATGTAATTGTAATCACATACCTTATAGGCAGAAGGAGGATACTAAAAGCTGCTGGCCATTGAGTTGCCAGAAAATTAAATGAGATGATGTACATAAAAGCACTTAGTTCAGCGCTTGGCTGAAGGAAGGGCTCAAACACCGTCAACTCATGGGCATAACCCCATTATACAGCAGAAAAACTTGTCCCGGGAAGATGTCCTTGAACTTGGGACTTGAATTTGGACTCTGGAGTGTTTTTCAGGAATATATGCTAATGTGATCCACTATTGCACATCTTTGAAAGTCTCTCTTTAGGGTTAAGCCCCCTATTTGCTTTTATGAAGCTTTTCAGGAGGGAAAAAAAAAACAATTTATTTTTATACCTAAATAGTGGGAGGGGTCAAGATTGAAGGCAGAAAAATACCAACTACTAACATTGTAGCTCTTTCTGATCTACATTACAGAGGATCTGTTTCCTGTGTTATTTATTTTTATAATCCATGAAGTTGTGCAATGACCGTGCATCACTGTGCATATAATCCGGAATAAAAGAAACCGTAAAACAACCTGCGTGTGTATGTGTGTGTGCGCGCGTGTGTGTATGTGAAGCCGGAGTGCTTGGAGCATCTCTGGACCCATGAGAGCCCCACCCAGAAAGGCCCCTGAGACAGCCTAACGCAGTGGTTCGCACACTTAGGATGTACGTGGGAACCGCACGCAGCTGATTCCAGGCAGGTGCGGCCGCAGACGAAAGCGCTTCCGGGGAACGGGATTTACAGTCTCGCGATCCCTGGGAATTGGCGTTTGTATACACACCAGCCGCAGGTGATTCCGCTGCATTTTGAGAAACCTGCTTAGGAGCCCGGCCCCTCCTGCATCGGGTATGAGCTCTGAGGCTGAGTAGTCCGAGCTCACTGCAATCAGGAGGCCCTTTCCACACCTGGCTCTGCAGAGCAGCGGTGAATGTGTAGTTCGGGGAGGGAAAGGGGAGGTAAGCAAGTGCGGAGAACTTGCCGCTTATGTTGATGAGACTGGTCCAAAGAATATAAGAAATGTTAAATTTAAAAAAATATACAGATCTAGGGGCTCCTGGGTGGCTCAGCCCGTTAAATGTCCGACTTCAGCTCAGGTCATGATCTCACAGCTCGTGAGTTCGAGCCCCGCATCGGGCTCTGTGCTGACAGCTCAGAGCCTGGAGCCTGCTTCGGATTCTGTGTCTCCCTCTCTCTCTGCTCCTCCCCCACTTGCACTCAGGTTTTGTCTCTCTCTCAAAAATGAATAAAAATTTAAAAAAATTATATATATAGATAGATCTAGAGTTGCATGAAAATCTTTTTTTCTATTCTATCTGTATATGTTTATGACAGTGGAGATAAATTCATTTGTCTGTGAGGCCTTTTGTGAAATTCGTAGTCCAAGAGTGAGGCTTTTTGTGAAAGAGGCCTGCTTGCCCCCTGCACCCTTCTATACTCTCATGACAAGCCTTACCCTAGAAAGCCATTCAAGGAAGGTGGGGGGTCAACCGCCCGTACCCCATCTGGGCAGCCAAGCACCGGAGGTCGGACTTAGCATGATGCTGCCACCTAGTGGTCAGCCAAAGACACGCAGCTAATTTATCTTCACCTCCCCTCCTTTCTCAGTCCCGAGCGATCCAACACACCTTTGTCAAGCACCTGTGTGCTGTCAGGCACTTTGCTGGGCTCCGAAGGTAAATAGGCCTCTTATTTTCTGGAGGAAACCCTACCAATCATTTTGTTAAGTCCAGTCATTCCCAGTGGTGAAATGGAGCTCAGGAGGAGGGCGAGGAGGTGACTTATTCAAGGTCCCATGCAGATGCCTCTGAAAACTCACCCCAGACATTCTTCCCTCCGTGCAACAGGGAGTGTAAATAGGAATCACCTGTGGGGCTTCTTTGCCACCATACCTGTCCACTTCAGGACGGGCCCACTGCTTAGGTTTCATATTCAGAAAGCCTCAGATGGGCTCCCTCACTGTAAATGTATTTTTTAAAATTCCACAGATATTTATTTTTTATGTGCTCTCTCAAACACAGACACACACACACACACACACACACCCTAAGTGGGAATCCACAGTTTTAGATCATGAGGCTCTTACCCAGTTTTCTATGTGATAATGATCTCTATCTATATGGCATGTTATTTTATTTTATTTTATTATTTTTTTTTTTAGAGAGAGAGACCACATGAACAGGGAAGAGGGGCAGAGGGTGAAAGAAAGAATCTTAAGCAGGCTTCACACTCAGTGCAGAGCCCAATGCAGGGCTCGATCCCATGATCCTGGGATCATGACCTGAGCCAAAATCAAGAATTGGACACTCAACCGAGCCACCCAGGTGCCCTTCTACATGACATTTCAGAGTTTACAAACTCCCTCCATATCTAGTATTGTGTTTGACCTTCACACAACGGTGTGCAAGCATAATTTCCAACTTGCTGATGCGGAAATTAGACTTCACAAAGGCTACTTCTGCAAGGTCACGTAACTAATCAGTGTCAAGGCAGTGTCTCAAATTCAGGTTCTCACTGATTTCAAATCCTGTGGTTTTCTCCTATTTCGAGGTGCCCCTGGATGGTTGGTTAGACAATAGTATGCATGAGAGCAAGACTGGGAGACAGATTCCAGTCTGGACCAGTCATTAAAGGATCACATATTCCAAATTTTTATTTCATAAATATTTTGGGAACGTACAGTGTGCAAAGCATAGGGAAGGAGCAGCTTTAGAGATGTGGCTCATGCCATCATGGGCCTTGGTGTTCTCTGGAATCCCCAAACATCACGTATGTATATATCTCTCCACTTAGATCCAGGTGCCCCCCATACTCCCATCGCACACAGACACCCACCTCCAGTGGTATGCCAGCAAACCAGCTCTCCAGAACTTTCTTTAAGCTATAATTTATAGCTGCTGACCTCTGTAAATAATTTCAACACGGTCAATTCCATGCTATCAAGAGTTTGACAATGACCTTGCAAAATTCTCAAATACTGACAGATTGGTTCTGATGTGCTGATAGCAGCTGATTCCTGCACACACTGCGGCCACACATATCAGATAATACTGCTATCAGACTAGCACTGTATTAATTTCCAACGACTGCCATAAAAATGACCACAAATTTAGCAGCTTAAAACAACTCAAATTTGTTATTTTATAGTTCTGGAGGCCAGAAGTTCATAAAAGAGTATTGTTGGCCAAAATCAAGGTGTCAGTAGGGCTGCGTTTCTTCTGGAAACTCGAGAGAAGAATCTGTTCCTTGTCTTTCTCAGCTTCTAGAAGCCGCCCACATTCCATGACCTCCTGGCTATGGCATCACTCCAACCCCTGCTTCTGTTATCACCTTTCCTTCCCTCCCCTCCGACCCTTCTGTCTCTCTCTTGATAGCGACCCTGTGATTACACTGGCCACCCAGATAATCCAGGACAATCTCCCTATCCCAAGACGCTTAATACATTTGGAAAGTCCTTTCTACCATGTAACTTCATATATTCCCAGGTTCCAGGGAGCAGGGCATCTTTGAGGGGCCATTATTCTGTCTCCCACAAATGCTTTGATGAAAGAACACACACGATCCACCAGCATTCACTTAGCATATTCTGTGTGTCAAGAACCAGAGAAGCAGAGACACTAAGAAAGGACAGAGTGCTTCCTCTCAAGATGTTTCCTTTGGGAAGATCCAGGTAAACCACCAATTGGTATAGAAACATTCCACAGTGGTGTGATCTTGGCGCCAGTGTCCAAGTACATTAGCAATATTTACCTGGGTCTGCAGCTATTCTCAGAACACTGTCACATATGAACCCCACAAAATAGGCCTATAATGGACAGGTACCATGTTCATTTCAGAGATCAGAAAGCTGGGGCTCAAAAAGATGAAGTGTCTAAGGTCAGACCGTTTGTAAACAGTGGAGCCAAACCACGATTAACCCTGACATTTCACCCCAAAGTCTTACCCCATTCCATGACTAGGGGCCCAGGGAAAGAGCCCCAGGATAGAATCCTTGACTCCTACAACCTACAGACTTGTCCCATTTACAAAATGGAGTTGTACCAGCTAGTATTCTTTCTGCTGCCAAGCACTCAAACTAGCTTAAGGGAAAAAAAACAAAGCAAACTGGGGAAGAGGCCACATCTCATTAGCTTATATAATTTACAAGCTCCAAATTTATAAGAAAACAGGAAGGCGCCATATCTCTTTCACACTTTGGTATTCCCTGGTGTGGCGCCCAGCGCTTGGTACATAAAGTAGGTACTTGCGGGAGATGTACTCATTGGTGACCCCCAACGAATCACACCTTTACAGAACTTGTGACTTGTTTCTAACCAATGGGATATGGCAAACGTGATGAGATCATTCCCTACGTCAGGTTACGTTGTATGAGACTCCATCTCAGCAAACTGGAGCAAGATATTCTCCTTTGCTGGCTCTGAGGAAGTAATTACCTTATCATGAGTGCGCCTGTGAGGGGCTACACAGCTAAGAGCTGTGGATGGCCTTGCAGAGCCAAAAGTGGCCCCTGGCCAACAGCACTGAAATGAGGCCTCAGTCATGCAGCTTCAAGGAAGCAAATTCTGCCAACCCGAATGAACATGGAAGAGATGCTTCCCCAAGCAAGCTTCCAGATGAGAACACAGCCCAGCTGATGCCTTGATAGAGTCCCCTGAGCCAAGGACCAGCTGAGCCCTGACTCCTGACCCATAAAGACTGCGATAATAAACTGAAATTTGTAATAAACAAGACTCTTGAGTTTGTGGTAATATGTTACACAGCAATAAGAAATTAGACAGTATTCAATAAATATTTGCTGAAAACCAGAGAGCTAAGAGAGGGAAAGGGCGGCAAATAGGAGAGATAAACAGTAAACAGCAGGTCGGTTCTAGAAGATATTTGACTTTAGCACAATTAAATAACAGAACCTCAGTGGTGCCTGGGTGGCTCAGTTGGTTGAGTGGCCAGCTTCAGCTCAGGTCATGATCTCATGATCTGAGTTCGAGTCCCACGTTGGGCTCTGTGCTAACAGCTCAGAGCCTGGAGCCTGCTTCCTATTCTGTGTCTCCCTCTCTCTCTCTCTCTCTCTCTCTCTCTCTCTGCTCTTTCCCTGCTTGTTCTCTGTCTCTCTCTGTCTCTGTCTCTGTCTCTCTCTCAAAAAAAAAAACCAAACAACTAACTAACTAAATAAATAAATAAACAGAACCTCAAAAGATGTTGGTAGACTGCTTCTCTCTCTCTCTCTCTCTGTCTCGTGTGTGTTTGTTAGGTGTGTGTGGATGCGTAGATAGCATGTGAATATTTGTCTGCCAGTGACTATCTCTTTAGCAATCTCAACATGGGGAAATCAAGTCTCGCTGATAGCTCTGGTGGTTAAGCCCCAGAGAGAACTCTGGCCTGGCCTGGAGATAAGATGTTCTGTTGGTCATATCTGGTTTACTGGTCCACCTCTGGAACACTGAAATGGGAGCTGTTCATCTCCACCCAAAGCACAATTAGTTTCTTACAGCAGAGATTTTATAACTAGGAGGAGAAAAACATGGTGGCTGATGAAAAAAAATCAGTTTATGTCCATCACGGGGGATAATAAATTATATCTCACAGGTAGTTATGTGCATTAACTGAGAATAAATGTAATAGTTCTCAAAAGTGTAGGTCAGGAAACATAAGAATTTAAGCTCTATGCGGGCAGAGATTTTGTCTGTGTGGTTTACTGTTGTATCTTTCCACTTTCCTGGTACATAGAAGGACCCAACTGATATTCATAAATGGACAAATCTGAAAGAGGGATAGAGACAGGAACAATACTCCAGTCAAACTAACCAGTGGCCTTCCCATTCAGTCCGGCAAACCAGGTCTGACACATGTCCCCTTCTCTATCTATTCTCTTTGACTTGATGAGCCTTGGGGAAATGACACTATTTTCCAGAGGAAGCATTTAAGGAGCATGACTCCTAAATTATGAACATGAGCCACAATTATATCACTAAACTCAGGCTCTGTTTCTAAGAGAGACCAATTCATATTTAATCAAGGCTTGTCAGTTATATAAAGTAAAGGAGAAACCGAATTTCCCTGTTATGGGACTTCCCACTAACAGTGGAATATTCCATTTGCTAAACACCCAACATCTTGCTTTATTATTAAACAGTTATGCCCAACAAGTCAACTGAACATTCCCAGGACAGATTTACAAATAAAATTCAGTGGAAAACTGAAAAGTTTACTTCTCTCAGATTCCTATTGATCAGAAATAGGCGGAAAAAGGGGGTACCTGGGTGACTCAATCAGTTAAGCATCTGGCTTTTAATTTTGGCTCGGGTTATGATCTCACAGTTCCTGAGTTTGAGCCCCACGTTGGGCTCTGTGCTGACAATGCAGAGCCTGCTTGGGATTCTCTCTCTCTCTCTCTCTCTCTCTCTCTCAAAATAAATAAATGAATAAAAAATAAAAATAAAGAAAAAGAAATCGGGGAAGAGAGCAAGCAAGGCAGAGCAGGGCAGGAGAATGAACTTTTTGGAGTCCCTTGTGCCATATCCTTTGGTCTAAATCATGAGATGTGCGATCTAGCAAAAGATACAGGCATTGATAAATAACTACCCAAATTACAGTGATTGGTGTTCTAAAGAGATAGCATGCAACCTTGTACACCACCAAGGGTTTAAACAAAAGCTATGACACAGCCGAAGAAGGCCTTTGGTGACTGAGGTGAAGATCTGGAAGATAAATCGGATTTTGTCATGGAAAGACTTTGCGGCAAACCCTACCGGTTGTCTATCCAAGAGCCATCTTTCCACTCTTTTCCTTGCTGACAGAACCCAGCTTTGTTCAAGAATCCAGTAGTGTGCCCTCCATGTCAGAGAAAGTGGTCTGCCATTCTAAGGATAACCCTATGGCCCAATTCAGGCCAATGAAACCTTAAAAGGGAATCTGCTAGGGGACATCTGAGAGTGAGTTTCCTTGTGTGATAAAAGGGAGACATGTGAGGGCTATCTTTCCACAAAGCCCCTATCTCTGCTTTCAAAGTACGCTGTGAAGATGTGATGCTTGCAGTGACTCTAGCTAACATAACTAAGGAGAAGACCCAAGGAATTGCAAAGACGCTGGACCCACACCCAATGGTGAGCCACTGAGCCCACCCCGGAACCATCTCCCTCTAGATTTCTTACTATGTGAGAAAAAACACAGCCCAATTTGTTCACGGTGCTGTTACATACAGCAGAATACCCCCAACTGATTCAGATTTATAGTATGACTGTCTGGATTTTAGAAAAGATTTTTACATCTGTTGTGGGTCACAAACCACCCCAAATCTTAGAGGCCTTAAATAACAGCTATTTCACCTACTAAGAATTCTGCGGGCCTAATGCTCTATAACAAATTGCCCCAAAATTTAGCGATTCAAAATGACAACATTTATTATCTTACATAATTTCTGTGGGTCAGGAATTTGGGAGTGGTTTAGCTGGGTGGGTCTGGCTTAGTGTGGACCGCTTCGTAGGACTGACTGTCTTCATGACATGGCAGCTGCCTTCTTCCAAAGCAAGAAATCAGAGAGAGAAGTAGAAGTAGAAGCTGTAATATGTTTTATGACCTAATCTTGGAAGTCCATTTCCAGAACATCTTATAGTGACCCAGGTCAGTCCTGCTCATGATCAGAGAGGACTCCACAAGTATGTGAACACCAACAAGTGAGGGCCATCCATTGAGAGCCATCCTGACGACTGGTCACCATTCACCCTCTACTTCTGTCATCAGACAGGGTTCAACCAGTGAAGAAATGCCAGGAAGAGATACACATGTGTGCATACACATACACATATTAAAAGGATTACTGCAGGGATTTGACCTTATTCAATAGTGAAAGCTAGTTGGGCAGTCTCTGTAAGGCTGTGGTCTTCATGTCTGAGGTCCTTGGGTCGGCCACGGGGAAGGGAAGATGGAAGTTAAGTGAAAGAGTAGGAAAATAAGCTAGAAGCCATGAGCACACACCAGAACCCTGATCAGTCTCTCCCTGCCTCCTACTTTGATGCTGTGGGTATTTTGCAGGGGAATCTGATGCTTCACCATAAGCCAAAGAATACAGGGAAGGGAATTCTGGGAAACGGCTGAGCCAGGCTGAGTCGACATCTTTCAAAGTCACGGTGGTGGTTTACCTTTTAAGGAATAGTGACTAGGACAGGGCTCAAGAGGCTTTTGGGGGCACTAGGAATGTTCTGCCTGCCTTATCTAGGTACTAGTAGCATGGCCAGATTTAAATTTTATGAAGAATCAGAAAGCTGTATACTTGCAATTTGGGTACTTTTCTGTGCATATGTGATACTTCAATAAAATGTTTACATTTAAATATGATGTGTTTTATGGAGAAGGCTTAGAAAACCAAAGAGGAAAAAAAAACCCATAATCTCAGCACCCAAAAACAACCATTATTAGCATTTTGATTTATCCCTAATCTATACAGACACCCACATTCACGCATACCTGTTACTTCCTGCCCCATAAGTTCTGGTTTATAACTGCTTTTTCCCCCTTTAGAAATATACCATGGGCATTTTCCATGTCGCTCAGTATCCTTTTATAGCAGAATTTTAATGATGGCTTAGAAGTCCAGTAGATTAATCCCCTTTGAGTAATCGTTTTTTCAATTTTTGGTTGGAGAAATAATTCTTTTACTTATTCCTAAACTGTCAATAGACCCAAGCCAGGACTGTTTGTTCCTTTATTTCCAACAAGGCATACTCAAGACAAGTAGTGGGTTTTTCAACTGCAACCCCACATATCTGGTATATATTTTGGAGAGTGGCCTAGTCTCCTTGGGCAGAAATAAATTATAGAAGGAAGCAGGCATGGTGAATGTGGGTCTTTCAGAGACATCAGCCTGTCTCCTGGACTTGCTGTCTCCACAACCAAACAAACAGGCTCTGGGAATATTTCCTGTCTGGTTTCTACTGGAAGGAACTCTTCAGCAAAAACCAGCATCCAATGCAAATTGGATGGCCCCTCTCTGCTCATCGGGGGAAAGCACGAAGCTGAGAAAGTCTCCTGAGATGAAAAGCAGACACTCCTAAAACACTGACTCCTTCCCTGTTTACCAGACATTCAAAATGGATGTGCAAGTGGTTTCCTGAAAGCAAAGAAAAGCTGGTTCATATTCTAAAGCCTTAAAGCCTTTTGCCTTTGAGAAAAAGGGCAGTGTTTTCTAGACACCAACACAGCTCTCCAGTAAGCTGCCATTTTGCTTCCTAACCTGAGGGACGTCTCTACATCTCTAAGGAAAGATATAACATTGAAATCTGCTTCTTACGTACATTTTTTTCCAGGTGGGAAAATGGGCACATCTGTTTTAAATAGAGTTATATGTGATGATGACATCTGAGGCCTTATTAGAAGATATTATGGTCAGTGAACACAGATGTATCTTAATCCTGCCTTGTCCACCAAACCTTCCTCCTTCATGCATGAAGGACAATGGCGAATGGACACAAGGACTGACTTGGCCAGTACAGAGCTTGTCCCAAACTCCAGTACAGAGCTTGTCCCAAACTCCACAGTGTACTGGGCTAGAACACCAGAACCTTGCCCCAAATTTAGGAGCTTCTGTATCTATCTTAGCCCAGACCCAACACCTTAACACCATCCATGCAGTTGTATATTGCGGAGAAGTAAAGAGGTGGAAAGAAATGCTCATGGGAAGAAGCAAAGAGAAAGAGAGCCATTCCCATGTGGAACCCTTTTAAGAATTAGTGACCGTGCCTGCTAGGCCACATGGTCCAATCTGTGTCCTGAAACTGACACTTCTCTTATCCCCCCAGCTCCATCTGTGTTCCCTCCCCCTGGGAAGGAGACAAGCTAAGCCCTTCTTCTCTTTTCCCATCGAATATGATTAGCAATATGTCTCAAAAATCTTAAAATATTCATCCCCTTTTGGCTCAATAATATTTAATATCACTAATGCTTACTATAGGCTAAATGTCAGTCTAAATAAACACTTTACAAGTATTAATCTAAGCCCCACATCAATCTTATATTTTAAATACTACTATTTTCCCCTATTTTATAGATGGGGAAACCAAAGTGGGGGGGGGGGGGTTGAGAAAACCACCCATGATCTGAGAGCTGGTGGCAGGGTCTACATTTGATCTCAAGCAATCTAGACTCCAGTCTATGTTGTTAAGCATTAGACTATCCTGCCTCTCAGCATAAATCCATTTATAGAACAGGGTGTCCTAAAAAAATAATCTAGAGTACAGAAAAAAAATTAACACACAAAGATGTAGATTTCAACATTATGTATAACGAAGGAAAAACTGGAAATTAAACAACTGGAGCAAGTTCAGTAAAGTAAGGTACATGAAATATTTAATCCATTAAAACAATGTGTAATAACTTATTGACCAAGTAACAGGTGCAAACCTGTGACTATTGCAGACCCACTGAAGGCTTCTACAGAATACAGACAGCAGGGACCCTCTGGGTCATCAGCATGCCTCCCACCCCCTACAGTATTAGGGAAGAATCAGGAGGCCAGGTTCCCAGCAGAGGCTCTTGGACAACTCACCAAATGACAATCATCACCTCCCCAACCAACAGACGAAAACTTCAACCCAGGGTTTGAACCACTCACCATTCCCATCTATTCAATGGGCTCTGCTAGCATTTGCTGTTGGAAAGGCACTGTTGCCAGCTTTTCATGTGTATTCATTGACTCCGTTTCTACCTAGGAGGTGGGTACTGTAGTTACACTTTCTCTTCCTATGACACAGGAGATACTGTAGCTAGGGCACACAGCTGAGAAGTCATAAAGCCAGGATTCCAACCAAGGTGGTCTCTTACCAGAGCCTTCAGTCTTAACGACCACCCACACCCCAGCCATTTCCACACAGGGCCTGTGATGGGAGCATCTTCTGCCCACCAGCCTGTGGGCACAGATGTGTGTGGCCCCATGGCCAGCACATTCCTGCATTGAGAGTGAGGGATATGCAAGATTGTGGGTCTGCAAAGAGGATTGGGTGGAAGGAGGGTCTGGGGCAGGAGACCGCAGAAGGACAAGATGTGCCCCCGCTTTGTGCATGTGCATGCGCGCACACCACACACACACACACAGCCTCTATTCTCCTGCCCCTCAAACGCAAGCAGAGACATATATATAGGGGCCTTCCCCTTAATTTTGCTCTGAACCCAAAAAAAAGCCTGCTAAAAAAATCAACTTTTAAATCTCGACTTACTATTTTACTCACTGCAATCTGGTTTCCATGTCTTATGCATTACAGAAATTGCCTGGAGTCATTTTTCTAACTCCCAAGACCAGTGTTTATTTTAGTCTTTTTCCTGTTTTACTTTTTTGACATATTTGCCAGTTCTGTCTCCTCTCTCCTCCTCAAGAACCTTCAAAATATGTGCAATCAATGAAGGGAAATACAGTTTTTCTCAAGCTTTCCTAACCACTGAGTCCGTTTCCTGACTCCACCCACCCCTTAAGTATCTGAGAACCCATGGATTTATCTCTGATGCTCTTCTTTTCCCCATAGGAGTAGCCCAACTTCAGACCCATCATCAGGTTTCCACTGTTAATGTATCATTGATTCTCTATGAACAAATTACTGATTCTCTCAAACAACTCTTTTTTTTAAAATCTCAGTCAAGTGTCCAACCATTATTTCCTATCATCAGCTAGACAAATGCAGCTGTGTCCCATGAAAACCTTAAGACTATCTTGTCCAATACCAAACTTGTTTTGATCCCTCCAGCCTCCTCATCTGCTGTTTCTCTTCATTCATCTCAGATCCAACGGAAATATAAGTAATGCCTTGTCCATACAATTCATCTATTTGACTGCTTTTCCTATCCTTTATGAGAAACAGATTTCCTTGGTCTATGGACCAATTCTCTTGGTCTGCCCATCAGGTTGTAGCCATGCAGGGTTTCAGCCTTGGGAAGCACTGTCTGGAGAGATGACCAAAAGACAATCTCCTTTTATGCCATCTAAACCAGATGGCATTACTTGACTGTTTACTTGAGACAGCTCAAGGGGGAACTCAACATGGCATTAGTTCTATCACTAAATTTCCATCAGTAAAATGGTCATGGACTTAAAAGTTGGAAAATTAGTTAAATACCCAGAAAGGCAGATTTTCTCAATGGCTCACTCTGAAATCTGCAGTCATCTTGCTCCAAGCACAGACAGAGTCTGTAAGCCTCTGAATTCTGATGAAGAATAAAGACCTCACTGTTGTTACCTGAAGGCTGAAAACGGTTTCAACCATGTCCAATGTTGGGAGGCCTACAGAGAGGAATTATGAAGGTTTTCCACTGAGGGCTGCCCTTGCTCTCAGTGGAAGGGAGGCAAACACTGACTTATTTGTATTTTTGGACCATGTTGGCAACAGGGCCAGGCAAAACTCACAATAAATTTGAAATGGTACACCTAGCAAAAACAGACCAATAGAATGTTTTGCTTTACTAAGAAAATGCACTGTTCACTACAGTGGGTGCTTGGAAGGTGGGAAAGAGGGGATAGCCAGATGGGTGGCTGCAGAAGAATGACTTCAGAGTGAAGTCAGTAAGGGCTAGGACATTATTATAATGATGACGGTGATAACGATAATTAATTTATCAACAGAAAGTGCAAATATGAAATAACTCTTCTGTATCAGCCACTATATTGCTTGCTTTCAGGGAGCCTTTTTAATCTTCCCAATAATGGTGGCAGATGGTCATTATGACCCCCAATTTATAGGAATGGGATGCTCAGAGAGATCGATGAGCTTGCCCCAATCACATAGCTGGTAAATGAGAGAGCCACGATTCAACCCCAGGTCCATATGATGTCATTTGTGCACTTTCCACTACTGTGTGCTGCTGTGGGAAGTGAGGGCTTTAGTGAGGTATCAGTCTGTTCAAGGCCAAGGATGCAGTAGCTTCAGCCACTGTCTGAGAGGCCCCACAAAAAGGCAGAGTGGAATGGAGCCAGAAGAACACTTGGTCCTGGAAGAGGGGAATGGAGCTGGTTCAGGATGAGATCACACGCTAGAAACCAGCTCAGAGAAGTAGCTACCACAGGCCTGGAGCAGAACTCAAGAAACTCAGGCAGAGGTTGTTGTAACTAAGATCGGGAAGAACTCAAAGAAATTAGAGCAATGATAGAAATAGTATGAATGGAGCAAATCAGGCACAGCCATGTCAGGGGGACTTCATGGATTAAAGTGAGGGCTGTGATCTCTTCTTGCTGGTCACAAGAGAGCTAGGCGTAGGGTCTTCTGGGTAAAGGAAAACCTTTTAGCAGTAGATCTGGCTGCCTTACTGGGTAGTGAATTCTCCATCATGAGAAGTGTTCAAAGCAGAGATTTGTCTCTCCCAAACCTGGGATGCCATTATTCTAATCCCACAGCCCTGACTTTACCAGGAAATTTCACACTGATCTCCAAGGTGAGTCCACAAAGCCCCAGATCCCTTCACCACTGCGTGGGCCTGCCCCTCAGCTGAGGAGACCAGCTGTTGAAGGTTCTAAGAAAAGCCACTTAACTCCCTAGAGCTCGGTCCACCTTCTATAAAACAGGGATAACAATGTCTTCCTTATAGGCTTTACATGAAAAATCCCAGCACAGTAGTTTGGATGAGATTAATTGACTCTAAATCACCACTCTCTTTACTCTAAATCCTCTTGGTTGAAGCATCTCATGTAATAGACATTATTAAATGTCCACTACACATTAGTCAATGTGTTAAGCACTAAAACTGTGCTATCCAATATGGCTGTGGTTAGCCATGGGTCCAACTGTTAGTCTAGAACATCAGCAGAGAATAGGGCAAGATCCATGTCCCAGGTAAAAAATGTGAGAGAGACAAATATATAAAATCAGTGTAAACTGGTTAGAAGTTCTATGATAAAGTATGTTCAGTGTGGGTGCAAATAGGACCAAATCTGTAAGGTTGAGGTCAGGGCAAGGGTGAGTCTGAGGAGCTTATAGAGATATGATGCCTCATGCATCTATATCATGGTCGTTAGGGAAGCCTAAGCCCCCGTGATTGATCACTATGTACTATCACAAGATGCGGCTTGCATGTTTTATACACATGTTCTAGTTTTCTAAATATTCTGTTAAGACAGTGGAGGAAACTACAGTTAGGAAAAGGGACAAAGTCTGACCACTGTCACACAACTAAAAAGTAACAGTCTCTAAAATCTTAACCCCAAACTATCGGAGTCCTTGCTCCTTACCTATACTCAATGCTACCTCATCTCAGCAAGGTCTTTGAACTCTCTTCCCAACCCCCATCCTCAGCCTTCTCTTCAAATTCCCCGAAATTTTGCCAGCCACAGCTGCACGTAAAAGGCCTAAATATAAATGACACAACTGGTACCCAACCCGTAACCAATCTTTCCTTCAAGCATTTCAACCTCACCCCTGCTGTAATGGGTTCAGCCCTATCACTCCCCCTAAATTCTGCCCTTGACCCCTGAACACAGCCTTCAAAGATTTCAGCCATGAGTAGTAACAGACAGACAATGATGAGGACAGATGAACTTGTTTGTTACACACTCTGGAAAACAGCGGCTTAGAGCAACTTTAAAATAGCAGCCGGCGGAATAAACACATCAGTTACACAGGGTGGTCAGGAGACGTGTTGTAAACAGCAATTTATTAAGGAAATTTAAGCTCTGGTGACAGTTTTTAAATCCTTACCCAAACACTTTCCGACTAAAGACAATATTTTTATAGTTCCTATTCCCTGGCTATAAATGTGCACTTCTTCTTAAATAGCCCTTTCAGAAGCCCTGGTCCAGCCCAGGGGACGAGCTGATGACATCATTGTGCCCCACAAAAAAAGACTTGTTCAGCCTCCAAGAACACTGAGTGAGGAGGCCTGCCTTCCCCAAGAACAAGGTGGGGACAAGTCCACCAGCCCCCAATACCTTTGATGTGTGTGTAGTCCATGATGTGATTTTTTCCCCCAGATCATTGCCATTTTCTCCCCTGCTCTTTCTGTTGAGGTTGTGGGGGGGGTGGAGGCTCACTCAAAGGGGAAGGCCATGTCTGATGTCAATCAGCATTTGGGACAAGGACAAAAATCCTTACATTAAGAATATTCTCAGATCATGGGGCTGCTGGGTGGCTCAGTCAGTTGAGGACCGGACTTTGGCTCAGGTCATGATCTCGCAGCTCGTGAGTTTGAGCCCTGCGTCGGGCTTTGTGTTGACAGCTCGGAGCCTGGAGCCTGTCTTCAGATTCTGTGTCTCCCTCTCTCTCTGCCCCTCCCCTGCTCATGCTCTGTCTGTTTCTCAAAAATGAATAAACATTAAAGAAAAAAAAAGAATATTCTCAGATCCAGCCCCCATCTTCTCCCAGCCAAACCTCCAGCCATTTAGTTTCCAATGGTTTTTCCCTAAATGAGGATGAGCTGGACTTAGAATCTCATCGGGAGGAAGAGAAGTTAAAGAGAAGCCCCCATCCCTGTCTGGCCTCGCTGCCAAGCACCTGAAAGCCAATCAGAGCTTCCCCAGTGCTGAGCGGGCTGGTTTCCCAGCACGACTTCACATGTTCTTATGCCAAGTGAGTCTGTCTCTTTACTCTTCCAAGAGTTGAGTTGCTATTTCCTTGGTCAAGTGCCTTGTTGCTGGAGCCTCAGAGCAGAGGTGGGAAGGGAGGGAAGCAAAAGCAAAACCATCCTGCCACACATTAGTAAATAGTTATTGAGCAAACACGGTGTGCGAAGTACTGTGCTGCACGCGTAGTTGAGCTGACTCAACAGAGCCCCTGCCCTCTGGGAGCTTACAGCCTAGCCAGAGAGACAGACATCCAACCAGTCAATCATTTAAGTAAATACATTTTTAAACGAGTACGAAACTACAAGAAGGGCAATAAAGGAAGCAGGTACCTTCACGGAGAAAAACAGAGTAGGACCTTCCTAGATTATGCAGATGGAGAAGATATATCTGAGAAGGTTATCTTCAAGTTCAGATCTGGAGGACAAGAAGGAGCCAGTCATATACAAAGTAGCACTCATTGGGAGTCACACCAACAGTTCAAGTGTGGGAAGGGGTGGGGTACAGTGACAGAGAAAAAGCACGTGGAAAAGCACAGTGGGGAGGGAAAGAGAGAACAGAATATGACTCAACATTGGCCAAGGGTCTCCACGACTGAAGAGAGTCACCAGGAAGAATCAGGTGGCTCTCATGGGGCAGGAGGTCTTCAGAAACCAAGGTAAGAAGTCTGGGCTTCATGGTAAATACAATGGTAAGATTTGGAAGAGAGTGACAATCCCATTAGTGATGTGTGGATTCACTTGAGTTGGGCAGGAACAGGGTAGCTGAGCTGCGTTCAGGACAAGAGGTCTTGGTGACTTCGGATGCGATGAAGGCAGGAAAGAGGAAGCACGCACCTGGTGGTAGAAACCTCAGCATTTGCTGTTGACAAGGTTGTGAGAAAGGGCATTGCAGGCAAAAGAGGGGCAAGGGAGAAGGGAAGCAAAAAGATACCTACAGTTTTCAGAAATGGCCCCTGAATGGGCTAGAGACATTAACTGTGCCAGGGGAGCCTTGGGATTATGAGACTTTTTTTTTAATCATGGGATGTTAATGGGGGAAGAATCCAGAATTTCGTTTTAACCATCACCAATTTGAGATGTCTCTGAGACATTGTCATGTGGGCAACTGCAACTGTGAATCTGAAGGAGGAGATCCAGATTGAGAGATAAATTTGGGAGAGTCCCAGACAGAGAATTTGAAGCCATGCGAAGGATTAAGATCATCTAAGGGAGAGAGTATAGGAGGTTAGAGCTGCCAGAGGAGAGCCCCGAGGAGTACCAGGCAGTATAGGCAGGGACAAAGTCAATCCTCAAATATTTTTTAATTAATTAAAAATTAATTTAGAGAGAGAGAGGGGGAGGGAGAGAGTGAGTGAGTGGGGAAGGTGCAGAGAAATTGAGAGAGAGAATTTCAAGTAGGCTCCGTGCTGTCAATATGGAGCCCAATGCAGGGCTCGAACTCACAAACCATGAGTTCATGACCTGAGCCGAAATCAAGAGACAGATGCTTCACTGACTGAGCCACCCAGGCGCCCCTCAAATATTTCATTACAACAAAAAGCGTGGGCTTCAGCGAAACTATTCTGTGTGCTGTTGTGATGGTGGATATGTGACATTACATATTTATTTGCCAAGACCCACGGAGCTGCACGACACAGAGTGAACCCTAATGTAAACTGTAGGCTTTAGCTGACAGTAATAGATCAATATTCATTCATCAGTTATAACAAATACACCACACGAGCACAGGATGGGTTTTTTTTTTTTGTTTGGTTTTTGGTTTCTTGCAAGATGTTGATAATAGGAGAAACTGGGGAGGGGGGCAGGGCAAGCTCTGTACACTTTCTGCTCAACTTTTCTGTAACTAAACTGCTCTAAAAAATAAAGTCTATTAATTTAAAAGGATGAAAGCACAGGTTTAGAATCTGGCTAAAAGAAAACAAATTAAAAAAAAAGTGTCAGAGGTTCTCCGGGAAAGGAAAAAGAGCCCAAAACAATATAGATTCATTTTGAAAAAAACAGACTGCTTTTTCTTACAAGCCTAGTTTGAATACCGCACAGATCTAAGATCCGAGAGAGATCGTTAGCTTTCCACCATGATTCTGTAACTTGAAATCTCTTCTTTGAGTAAAGGATTTGAGAAGCTGGCAGGACGTATTGTTGACCAATCATAAGATTTATTGTAAGACATTGAACCGTTTCCCTATTCAGATCAAAGCATCTTTTTTCACAGGCCAGGTCTGAGGAGAGGTCTCCCAGGGCCAATCAAAACTAGATTTTATTTTTATTTTTATTTGGACCCGCCAAACTAGATTTTAAATTCTACTCTGATTCCACTGGAACCTGAGTGATGAACAAATCCACGTACCTGTCCTGAGGCTCAGCTCCAATGATCTATAAATGGAGAGAATACTTCTCCCATGGGCTTGCTGCGAAGACTCAAAAGATCTGGCGTTCCATAAATTGTACAGACCGTTATAATGAATGGTAAGGATATTACCGATATTATTACTGTTATTATCGTTCAGTACTGGGCATGGGGTGAAGTGCTTATAGCCACTATTCACTTAATCCTTCCAAGAGTAGGTGTTCCTAGCTCCATGTGAGAACAGGCCCACATAGACAGGTTCAATGATTTGCCAAGAGATCACACAGCTGATAAAGGGGTGAAATTAGGATGGGAACCCTGCTCAGCCTGTTTCCACAGTGCGGTTGAACGCCTACTCACGGACTCCCCAAACCAGTACACGGAGTCTGCATTCGAAGTGAAACCTTCATTCCTTATTTCACACTTACTAAATTATGTCAGACTTTTCTCTATCAAGTGGTCTTCCTTTGGCGTCAACACGTGGGTAGGGTAAAAGGCTTTAACAGGAAGGTAATGAAGGTAATGAAGACAGATTAGACTGGTTTTCCTAAGATCCAGAAGGAATCAATCACCCCTTGGTTCTTCCTATATTGTCTGAAAGAAAGAAGGAAAAGAAAGAAGGAAAAGAAAGAAAGAAAGGAAGGAAGGAAGGAAGGAAGGAAGGAAGGAAGAAAGAAAGAAAGAAAGAAAGAAAGAAAGAAAGAAAGAAAGTAAAAGAAAGAAAATAAAATAATGGAAGCCTGAAAGTCCCTTGCTTCCTATCTGGTCCCCAGTACTTGTCCTAAAAAGCCCATTGTAAAGGTTAAGAAGAATTATACCAAGTTTTTCATTATATTCTTCTGTTATTTCCATGTTCCCTTTGAAAGTTTTTTTTTTTTAAGCATTTGGGGTCATTTCAAGGAAAAAAGTGTTGGCCGAAGGGGATCTGCCAAATAGCTGTAATTGATATTCTACATTGACTCTTACGGAAATAAGTCACCGTCTTAATTTTCTTTTCGTTCTGAGGTGTTTCCCCAAAATGTAATTCTTGGTGAATCCACAAAATCCTAATAGAAAGGTTTCTCCTTTATCATGCATGAACTCTCCACTCTAGCCATCCCTGTTACTCTCTGCGAGTAAGCCATTCCCAGGTTCCACTGGAACTGTGTGGACACGTGTGTAGCCTCTGGTGTCACACACGTACACACACACACACGCACGCATGCACACGCATGCACGCGGTAGCTTTCCTAGTTTTTGTGTATGTGCTTTTCCCCCGCTTTTGCCCTGAAAACTGAATTGAGGTTCCCAGAATATTTAAGTGAATTTTGGAGCTCCAAAGCAAGGGCTGAAATATTGGGGTCTTCACGGAAAGACTCCAAACTTCCTGGACTTTAAATTTAAAAAAAAGAGAAGAAAAAGTTAAGCCCTTAGTTAACTCTGATATACTCTGAAAAGGCAAGTCAAGTAGAAAAAGTAACAGGAATATTTTAAAAAAAAAAAAAAAGGCTAACAAGAACAAGAGGCCACCTTATGCTGTGGCCAGCCGAGGAATTCAAACATTTCGTCAGCGGGAGGCCAGCCAGCCTCCATGCGCACTTTTATAAAGCTGGCCTCAGGCTCTCCAGAGCAAGATGAGGCTGTACGGTCTACTTGCCTCTTAGCTACGCCAGAGGGGCTGGCAAAGTGGTCATCAGACCTGCCCAAGAGCCATGGCCAAGACTGGACTTGTAATTTACATCCTGGTTATCACCTTACTCCTGGACCAGACCACCAGCTACACATCCAAATTTAAAGCCAGGAAGCACAGCAAACGCCGAGTGAAAGGTAATGGATGGGGCTTTTCACTCCAGCAAAATTCTAGGATTGCTCAGTGTGGGGAGGGGCTCATTTCCCAACTCCGCCAGGAGAGCTGCCTCCAGTGATAGTGCCACGCCGTCACGCGGATGTGGCATTTCAGGCTACAGAGTGACCTTTTAATTCTCTGGGACAGTTTGATGCTTAAAGGAATCACCGGTAGGCCTTTTGTTTTTAATAGAAAAAGTTTCTGTGTTGTATATCCTTTGTCAAGTGAGCTCAGCCACACAGAATGTTCTTCAGAGAGGGTCAACCTAGATACGTGGACATCTGATATTACGAATGAGGGATCAAGGAGAATAGGCTGATTAATAATTAGGGTGTACTGTTTCATTCTTAGATATCGTATAACTGTTCAAATATATTTGTAAGACAGTCATACTCTTACTAAATGTATAGGTAAGGATAGAGTTATTATGATGTGGCTTCCATGTCATCAGTGGTTATCATGGAGGTATGTCTTCATACCCCTGACAATATAAGGACGGTCTAAACTACACATTTAAGCCTTTTCACATCAGAGAAATTGAGCCTCTTTTTAAATTTAAAAATATTTCTACATGCGAAGTCATATAGTGTTTAAAAACATTGTAATGCAAAACTGAATCCCCAAGCAATCCCCAAATCTGTGTGGCTTGAATTGAGTGAAGAGGTAAGAAAGAAAAAACAGGGGCTCTGGGGTGGCTCAGTCAGTTAAATGTCCAACTTCGGTTCAGGTCATGATCTTACAGTTTGTGAGTTCAAATCCCACATCAGGCTGTCTCCTGTCAGCACAGAGCCTGTTTTGGATCCTCTGTACCCCTCTCTCTGCCCCTCCCTTGCACTCGCTCGCTCTCGCGCTCTCTCTCTCTATCAGAAATTAAAAAAAAAAAATCCTGCAAAGAACAAAGATGACAGTAATTTATTTGTAATATGCTGAAACCATACCAAGAGGGAAAAAGTATCAAAAGAGAAGCTGAGTGATGTTTTACCTCACCCTCTGAATTATTTTCATTTTCCTCTCGGGATATTTCAGGGTAAATATAATGACACTATTTCCTTATCAAGTTCACTTCATTAGTAACAAAACATAGCAAATGTATGCATAGACTTCAAGCCTGGACTTGACACTACGGCATGGCCGGTGGGTAAAAAGGAGGCTTGTCTTGGGTCCTGTTCTGATTATTACAAAGGGCCCTTTTCAGGGGGTATTTATTTCTATGATGTAGGTCTGATGCAAGGTTTCTTCAGTGGAATCTTTTTTCCTTATAAAATACTAAAGTTTCCTGTTACCTCTTTTCTATGGAAGATTAAAATACTTCTCATGAATGATAAAGCATCTTGGTGAAGATGAGAACAGGGGAAGGAGGGAGAGAGAAGATACTGTGTGAGGTGGCATATTTTCATTGCCAGCATTTCTTCACCGCTGGGGGGCAGCGGGAAAGCGGTGACCACCCAGTGGGGATGTGGGGAGGGGTGTGAACATGTGGATGTGGATGTGGATGTGTGCTGTGGGGGCGTTTCTGAAGTCATTCAGTTCAGGTCATGCAGAGCTCCCTGCCCCGCCCCCAACCACACGCAGGTGCGCACACATGCTTCTTCTGTGTGCCTTTTAACCGCCTGGGCACACCTCTTAAACAACAGCCTCCCCAAGGAATTTTTGCTATTAGGTCAGAGAGCAGATTCTAAAGCAGGAAGTGAAGCAATAAGCCTAAACTTACCAAACACTTCTCTCTCCACTAACACATACAATTTTATAACATTTTAAGTACGTCGGAATGATACCAAACTTTATAAATGCAAAAGCGAGAGCCATTTTTTTCTCTCCCAACCCTCTCCACGGAATTACTCACAATTATCTGTTGGGAAATAATATTACCAGAGTTTTTCTAATGCACAATTAAAACTTGATATTTTTAAACAAATAAGAAATGGCTCTTTATTTATTTCATCTATTGAATCTTGGCTAACTATCAGCAAAGGGCATCCATCAGTCCCTTTAACAGCTGCATAATCTTCCCTTGCATGGACGGATCATGATTCATGTACTCTGTTCTCTCTTGGTGAACTTCTCTCTGGTTTCCATTCCATCTTTTTGGATCCAATGCCTCAGCGAACTGCTTTGAACACATATATGGACCCCATGCTAAGGTAGGACGTTATGATACACCTCGAAAACTGCAGGTTCAGCACACTTTCCAATTATCTCCCAAAATAATAGCCTCAACCCACGCTGCTAGACAATTTAATGTCATATCATCCGCTTAAACTCTGCTAATCTAACCCAAAAACAAACCGTGTCTCTTAATTTGCATTTCTTTGATTGTTAATAAGGTCGACAAATACTTCTTTGGTTGTTAATGAGATTGAGGTAGATTTCATATGTTTACTGGTCATGTCCCAGGAATTATTTTTGCATTTTATACTGAAACTACTTTTGGAGAAAAACAATAAGAAAATGGAAGGAAGCTTTCTTTTTTTTTTAATCAAAAGGGTAATTGAGTGATTTAACTCCAAAAACAAAATTCCCATGGCATTTAATTCATAGATCTTAATAAATTATGTGTTACAGAAATGAATAAAATATAATTTTTACAGTGAAATAATTGTTCCCTGCATTCATTGTAGACAAAACACATCCACATTTGTCACAAGGATAGATGGCAAAGCCAAGCCCTGGATAATGATTTCCATATTGATCTCTCAGGAACCTAATATTATTCATGTGTCTTCATGTTAATTACAATGTTTACAGCTTCTCTGTGGAGAAAGAGAATATAAGTGTATTCTACATACACTTATTTATGTAGAATGGAACAGGAAGCTGAGAGGGAAGGGCGGTGACATGTGTACGGGTGACAACTTCAAACTTGGAAGCAAGTCTTCCGCGGTCTTTGCAAGCCTGGCCTCCAACAGACAGGTCTGCATTCTGAATGGACCCTTATATTTCCTCTGGATTGATTGGGCTTTTTGAGGAAATTCATGAGTTACTGTATTTCTGAGCTGAGCTATTGGATGCTTTGAGAATTAATGTGTAATATAAAGTGAAAAGGAGGTGGGGCCCAGAAGGCATTTTCCTAACCCAAATGTGGGACCACTTGGCTTGCAAATTGCAAGTTTAAGAGGATGATGGATCAGCATGTGTAGACTTGGGACTGTCCTGAAAAATCCAGGACAGAACACGGATTCCCCATATGGCATCTACATAAGGAGGCAGCTGGGAACAGTTCATACCAAGCTTTAAACATCTTCTCTAAGGCCATGTGCTAGGGCCCAGAGCAGATGCAAGAGCAGATCAGAATGATGTAAAGAACACACACTTGCAGTGAGAGAGATTTAAATCCCAACTGCACCTTACTACCTGGCTGACCTATGGCAGGTTAGTTCAGCTTTCTGTGCCTCTATTTCTTCTGTGAGCTGAGGATAGTGATAGGGTCTGTTTTATAGGAATATTGAAAGAATTAAACTCCTGGTGCATAGTATATGGTGGCTCTTAATATTTTTTCTTTTTATTATTTCTTACAATTTATTACAATTCTTGCCTTTGAAGAGCTCAAACTGTCAATATCTAAGATGATCCCTATCAGTCCTAGGATCTTGTTTATTCATTCAACAAACATTATGAGCAGCTATTATGTGCCAAGCATTGTGTTAAGCATCAGGAACACCAGGGACAGTAAGATATATGGAAGTGAAAGTAAAAATAATTATGGATTCAAGTGCTCCAAAGAAAAGTAAAGGTTCAAAGAAAGAGATTAAAGGGGTGCCTGGGTGGCTCAGTTGGTTGAGCATCCTACTGCGGCTGAGGTCATGATCTCATGGTTCGTGGGTTCGAGCCCTGCATCAGGCTCTGTGCTTATAGCTAGCTCAGAGCCTGGAGCCTGTCTTTGGATTCTGTCTCTCCCTCTCTCTGTCCCTCCCCTGATCGCACTGTCTTTCTCTCTCTCAAAAAATAAATAAAACTTTAAAAAAATTTTAATAAAATAAAAAAATAAATAAACCAAAGAAAGAGATTAGTCAGATAGATGTTAACACAGAGAAAATAACCAGAAGAGACTTCTAGAAAAGATATTTCAGCTCAATAAGGAAATGGACAAGAGTGTTCTAGGCAGGAGGAACCCAAAGGAAAGGGTCCTGAGATGGCACACCTCTTCTCTAAGATGCTCTGAAAGTCAACAGGTTGGATGCCTGATGGAGGGTGAGTCCCACAGGATGGGGCTGGGGAGGCATAGCAGTCCTGTCTCACAGAAGAACCTTATGGTATTATTACCACAACCAAGCTCTTCTGCACCCTGCTGGCCAACTTACGTTCATGCATTGATTTTCATGTACACTGGGGTCAGTTTCATCCAAACCACCCTCACCTTAGATTCTGGATCCCAAAACTTTATTTTATTTTATTTTTATCTTATTTCATTCACATACTTTTCATTCCTCCTACCCCACCCCACTCAAAAATACCCCCCAGAAAAGGATGGAGACCTGAAGACTCAAGTTGAAAAGCTCTGGAGAGAAGTCAATGCTCTGAAGGAAATACAAGCCCTACAGACAGGTAAGACTCAACTCATAGATGCCTGGTCTCAAAAGAGATAGGAAAAGAATTTGTCATTTGTCAGCAATTCAAGCCATACCTAGAATACATGTCAAGTTCTAGGCGACATCTTTTTGGTTTTTTTTAAATGTTTATTTATTTATTTTGAGAGAGAGAGAGCGAGCAAGCATGAGCAGGAGAGGGCGCAGAAGGAGAAAGAAAGAGAGAATCCCAAGAAGGCTCAGTGCTGTCAGGGCAGAGGCCGACACAGGGCTCAATCTCACAAACTGTGAGCTGAAATCAAGAGTCGGAAGCTTACTGAGCCACCCAGGCACCCCAGGTGACATCGTTTTAAAAGAGACATTGATAAACCAGAGGTGTGTCCAGGAGAAAGGATTCAAAAGCAGGGGAGACAATTGTTTTGGGAAATCAGCTTGAATTTCCCCCTCCCTTCTCCTATATATAGTTGGTATAGAAATAAAAACAGGCATGTCAATAACGCATTTTAAAAGTTTGTTCGGGGCACCTGGGTGGCTCAGTTGGTTAGGCTTCCGACTTCGGCTCAGGTCATGATCTCGTGGTCTGTGAGTTCGAGCCCCGCGTCGGGCTCTGTGCTGATGGCTCAGAGCCTGGAGCCTGCTTCAGATTCTGTGTCTCCCTCTCTCTCTGCCCCTCCCCTGCTGTCTCTGTCTCTCTCAAAAATAAATAAGCATTTAAAAAATTTAAAAAACGTTTATTCATAATTCTTCTCCAATAGGCAATATAACAGAATTGAATCAAGTATTAATTAGCAAAAATAATTAGCAATCATCAGATGTTTACTAAGTGCCCATTGGGAGATCTGCTGAGGTTCAACTAAACACAGGATCACAGGACTCGGGCCACGCTGTGCATCAGATGCAACTGGAAGGACATTGGCACAGCTTGCCAAAAGAGGGCAGCATTTGGCACTCCTCTTTACAAGGGGGTAGAGCTCCCAACCATCTGTGCAGCTGCACAGGCTGTAGTCCCTTCTGGGCTCCCAGGGGTAAGGAAAATGGAGCCACACTGGGTTTAAGAACAGCTCTTGCTCACAAGGCTCATACCCCCAGGATCCTATACATCACATAGCAACTCCAGAAGCAGAACTTCAAGGGTTCTGTAAGAAACCTGTCCCGTTAGAACTGTCAGGGAAGACTGAAGTTATGGCTTCCTATCAAGGATTTGTAACTCCCAGACCAGCTAAATGTTACCAGTTTGAGGTTATTTTTACCATAAGCAATGTTGCCTAGTACTACTGTTGACATATTCCCTTTATCAGGTTTCCAGGAACAGAATTCGAAAGTTAAAGGAAGGTCAAATGCCCATGCAGGAGACAAAAGAGTTTTATTAATGCTTTACCCACAGTTGGGCACTAGAAATACTTCATAAGCATTAACACATTAATCCTCCAACCATTTATGAGCTAGGTGCCATTAGGATTATCCTCATTTTACACATGAGGAAACTGAAGCACAGAGAAATTAAGTATTTTCTCCAACAGTTACACACCTAGTAACTGTCAGAGCCAGGTTCTCCAATGCTTTGCCCTAAAACTATCTTTATGTTTGGTTTATCCCGGATGACCTAAACAATATTACCAGGGCTGAGTTATCTGCATAACAAAACCACCGTCTCTCCAAATGTCAGCTCAGACTTTGGTTTCGGTTTGTTTTTTAAATCCTTATGAAATACCACGCAGTCCCAAAAGTTCCAGGGAAATTCAGCACACAATGGAGCTACACAAACTAACAAGCAGGTATACATCAAAGCAGCATGAGACTCAAAACCATGTCTTGAGGCTGGGGTAGGACAGACATGGGTGTATGTAGGTGTGATCTTCTATGCTGTGTAAGTTACATTTTTACATACTAAGTTGTTACAAGTAACAACTTCTGTAAGCCCCAATATCCTGCTATGTAAAGATGGGAGTAATAAAATCTCACTTCATGGGACTGCTGTGATTATTATACGAGTTCATGATTATAAAGTGCTTGGCATAGGGTCTGACACATACAAAATCTCCAATAAATATTAACTCATTATCATCACATGTCCTTCATTCCACAAATATTAATCTCTGTTTTCCAAGTCCAGGCCTAGATGTCTAACATTCAAAAAGCCACTTAATATATCAAATTTCACATCTTTACAGTCTGTCTCCGAGGCACAAAAGTTCACAAGAAATGCTACCTTGCTTCGGAAGGCTTGAAGCACTACCACGAAGCCAACGAAGACTGCATCTCCAAGGGCGGAACCCTGGTTATCCCCAGAAACTCCGACGAGATCAATGCCCTCCAGGACTATGGTAAAAGAAGCCTGCCAGGTGTCAATGACTTTTGGCTGGGCATCAATGACATGGTCACAGAGGGCAAGTTTGTTGATGTCAATGGAATCACCATCTCCTTCCTCAACTGGGACCGAGCACAGCCTAACGGCGGTAAGCGCGAAAACTGTGCCCTGTTCTCCCAGTCAGCTCAGGGCAAGTGGAGTGACGAGGTCTGCCGTAGCACCAAGAGGTACATATGCGAATTTATCATCCCTTAATGGACCCTTTGCAAGATTGGTCATGATTTATAGGCTGATGGTTCACAAGAGGAAGTCAGAATTGTCACATGGGCATCTGTGCCCATAGGAACATAGGAGTCATCCAATTTTGCTATCACGTTTCATTGTGATTTTGCCCTCCGTGGGCTGTAGGAGATCAGAAAATAATGATCTACCTATGTGCACACTGTTAATGTGGCTTCTGCCAAATGGGCTATCAAATCCTCCCCAATTTTCCTAGGCCGCCTCCCTTATCCAGAAACTGGGTCTGTGCTAAAAATACAATAGCCAGAAAAGCAAGCTTAGGCTGGAAGAATTTCTCTTGAAAGTTTAGTATATATTTGACCAGTGAGAAATCTCTAAATCAGAGATTCAGGGTGCAACAAAATCCAGAAACTTCACTGTCTGATGCCCAATCTGTTCCATCCCAGTCATAGCCCCCCACCGGCCCATTAACCTTTCTGAGTGGCTGCATTCCCTGCTGGGACCTGCGTCTTGTCTGCCACCAGGACACAGATGTCTCAGAAGTGTTCTGATTTAACTTTCTTTTCTTCAAGACCCTCTTCCTCCACCATACACACACCCTGATTTTTAAAATGCCCAGTCAAGATCTGAAAAGCAGCGTATTTGGTCAACTTCTAGTCCAGGCATTACATTACAATTTCTGACTTGAATGGATGACCCCAAGGCAGACTGTATGGGAAAGTAAAATAGGAAAAAGAAAATATATCTCCTTTTCCCTTGCTTTCGTATTGTTATCCTCCTGGATGATTTCGAGGGTTGACATTAAGCATGTCAGTTTCCTTTTTTACATACTCTATGCACTTATATATATTTCAACAAGCATATATTTAAGTATATTAGGGGCAATCTATCTTTAAAGGTTGAACGTTGGATTTCAATAATACTATTTTGGAGTGATACATCTAAGCAATATTTTATTCTGTCAACTGCTATTTCCATTAACTAGTTTAACCAGATTGTGTAAAATAACTTCATTGCCTAATATGAAATTACAAAGCCTAGACTTGTGGGGAAATGGGTTTTTTAGAAGCCAACAATTCTAAGTATATTCTGTTCTTCAAATAAGTGCCATTTTTTCTTTAAATATTGAATATGTCTTATGAACAATATCCGTCTCTGCAAACGTCGATTACATGTGCTGGAATTAAGTTTTAGTTTTTCTCACTGCATAATAATAAAGCCTGAGTTCTGATCGATGTGAACGTATTTGGATGTTGATTATAATTATTCAAACTATGTTGGTTTATATCAAACTTGGCATAATTTTGGCGGGGGGAGGAAATACCCTGCATCTGATTGAACTGGTGATTTAGACGTCTTAGGAGAATAATTTTACATGACAATGGAGACTTAAAGTCTGGAGAATGGAGGGGAATATTAAAAAGAAAGTTGTACCTACAATAGTTTTCTACCAACTCCCTTTCCAGCACAACCAGAATCTCCTTAAAGATTACAACAACAATGAAATTAGTAGACATTAATGGTATTCCATTCTCATCATATCCCAGGCACTGTGCCAAATTTTACCTGATTCTCATTAACCTCCAGAATAACCCTGGGAGTTAGGCTCCTGAATTATTTCATTCCACAGAAAGAAGAACAAAGTAAAAAAAAAGAGATGTGGTGACTTGCCCCATATCACACGCCAGGAAGTAGTGGAGTTGTGAGCAGAATCTAAAAAGTTGACTCAGATCCTACGTCCTTGGCAACTACAGGGGAACTGTGATAATGTCAAGCCTGTTCAAGTAGGCAATGAAGCCGGCTCTAATCCATTCTTGTTTTAGTCAAACAGATGACCTTGTTAAGGCATTCAGTCTGAGGTTGTTTCAAAAGGGTGAATAAAGACAACCAGTGTTCAAATAAATCAGTGTCAGAGTTTGGATTCCCAGGAGATGGGGCTTAGAGATAAGATGATCCTTCTCCCAAGTACCCCAACGAGAAAGATCAAGAGAAGACACAATTCAAAAGAATAGATGAAGGTTAGTGACGGGAAATCAAAATGAGTTCAGCATGAGGAAGAACAAGCAGATGGATAGGAGACAGAGCAAGACTGAAAGGAGTAGATTAAGAAATTATTTGGTTTGCCCAGGGCCAAATTCATGACCTTGATTTTATTACTTCACCAACAAATTATCCCAAAGCCACACCCGCAAGATTCAGTGATGTAAGTTTTCACTTTGGTCTATTTGGCTTGTTGGGCACTATTTAGCAAACAGTTGGTCTTCAGGCAAGATTAATAAATAGGTCTTAACTCTTGGGCCAACTTTTCTGTCTCCATGAAAGCTGTCAGACTGGGTAGAAAATGTGGACAAGCATCCTGAAGTTTGGAGGAAAGGGCAGCCTGAGAAATTAGTAATGTCTCTCACAAGTTCATGGTAGGAGGCCATCAACATGTGTCATCCCTAGAGCAAACACTTGGGCTTCCTGAAGACACCAATTATATTCAAAGCCCAACAGTCAAGGCCCTATAAGTTTTCCCAGGAAGCTGATTCTAATCTCTAGAGCAGTGCTTCTCAAACTTTGTTGTGCTTACAAATCACCTGGGAAACTTGTTAAATTGCAGATCTTGAGGGTCTGGGCTAAGGTCACAGCTTCTGCATTTCTAAAAGCTTACAACTGAAACCAAGACCACTAGATCACATACCACAGTCTGATTGCAAGGGCCTAAAGCTTTAGTTACTTGCCCAGAGTAACTAAAGTCTGATGGATTCCTGCAACTTTGATTCTCTTTAGCTCAAATGTCAAGGGTAAGATCTACAGTTCATCTGAGTGAAGAGCAATATTGAGAGCAATTTTTCTACCTACCACAGATGCCTCCATCCATATCACTCACTAAATGAGGTACAAGGTAAAAATCAATTAGTTAAAGGGAACATCAATAAAAGAGGCTCAAATTCATGATGTGAAGGAGAACTTACTGCAATGCTCAATGATTTCTTTCTCTTCCCTCGTATTGCTGAATAGCATTTCTTAAACTAAAACTAAAGTTATAGTCTTTCCTGCTTTGGGGGTAGTGAAAACTAACCATATCCTCAAATAAAGCACATATAATGAATGAAGAAGCCACAAATTCAGCTAGTTAAGTAGCTAATTTAATCTGATGTCAGAAATTCAGAGGATACCTACTAATTATAAAGCACTTTGCTAGGCAATACTGGAGGGACAGAAAAGAAGTTATGGTACCCACACTCAGGGATATAAAAACATGGCACACAGGAGGAGAGCAAGACTCTCCATTGGGATCTAAGAAGAAAATATTAATATCTCTGTTTACATATAGAAGCTAGTTGGATTTATAAGTTATTACTATGTAGTTTAACTAAACTGAACACCACAAAATGGTCAATGATTTAAATGAGTTTTTTAGGGGTGCTAGGTGGCTCAGTCAGTTGGGTGTCTAACTCTCGATTTTGGCCTGGGTCCTGATCCCGTGGTTTGTGAGATTAAGCCCCACTTTGGGCTCTGCATTGGCAGCATGGAGCCTACTTGGGAGTCTTTCTCCCTCTTTCTCTGCCCCTCCCCCACCAAAATAAATAAAATAAACATTAAAAAAATAAATTAGTTTTTGTGGAGAAACACCAAATTGTGTTCACTAATACATTCAGAGTGAATATATTCACTAATATACATTAGTGTTTAAAAAAAACACATGCACACACATGAGCAAGCACAGCTGACAATTCTACTCCTAGTGTGATTGGTTCCAAGAGGCATACACAACCCAAGCAGAGCCAAGTAGAATCTTCTCCAGTGGTTGCCCTCTCACACCGAGCAATGAAACTCTTTCTGTTGGAGATGCTACATTGGAACAGTGAATTTAGGGCTTTTGGCAGAATTCCTCCCTTCCAGATAGATGCAATGTGCAGAATGAAGGAAAACAAAGATGGCGGTGATGAGAAATGATGAGGTGGGGTGGGGTGGGGGTAAAAAGAAATAAGCACGTGTATGTGTGCTCACATCGCGCTGAGTTCAACATCTCTTAAGTCCTGGTTTCTGCTTTTCTAAATTCTATGAACTACTCCAATCCCTTCAAGCCACACAAGACAAGTTTTCTTTTCCATTTGAGCTAGTTTACGCTGACACATCTATAGGCTAGATTATGATCTCACAGAGCTTCCATCTAGATAGGCAACACACACACAAAAATAAACAAGGTCATTTCTGAAAAGGATATCACAAAATGTGGAAAGATTGACATGACAAAATGGCAAAACTAAATGACATAATGAAAGTAGCAACAGAAGAAAATGAAACAGGCAGATGAAAGATGGAGTGACCAGAAGGAGCAATATTAGACATGATGATCAACCCTTTCTCATACAGCCCTCTCTCCACTGATAGAAGGAATGGAAAAGAAAGCCATCTTAGATCAGCAGGGCAAAAGTCCAAGGAAGAAAGACCTTGAGAGAAATGAGTTTCTCCGAATCACCCAGCAAGCCAGGGACAGAGGTAGGGACTAGAATTCACCTTCCTGTCTCCTAATTCAGAGCCTGGAACATGGCAGTCCAGGTCAAAGTCAGGTAAGGTCATGCAACTTAGAGTCAAAAGACCCAGACTCCATACTTAGGACATATGGGATTCCAAGTAAGAATAAACTTTGGGTCCCTAAACCTTATCTATTAGTAGGAATGACAGATCATTAACAGGACTGTGAGTTCAGATTTGCAAATACAATTTAGGAGCAAGCAAATACTCTAGATATGGTATCTTTATAGTTTTGTTGCATTATAAAACCAAAACATCTCACCATAGAAAAAAGTTGAAGAGGGGCACCTGAGTGGCTCAGTCAGTTAAGCGTCCAACTTCAGCTCAGGTCATGATCTCATGGTTCATGAGTCCAAGCCCCACATCAGGAGCTGTGCTGACAGCTCAAAGCCTGGAGCCCACTTTGGATTCTGTGTCTTCCTCTCTCTCTGCCCCTCCCCAACTCATGCTCTGTCTGTCTGTCTGTCTCTCTCTCAAAAATAAACACTAAAAAATTTTAATAAAAAGTTGAAGAGTAGAAAAAACATTTTAGAAATTATCCCTTATCTCAGTCTTGTTCATTTATTTATCCATTTAATATTTATTGGGCATATGTATATCTAGCAGTGTCTAATTCTACCAGCACCCATGCAAAGTTGTAGAGAATACTTCATTAGCTAATGTTATATCCTGCTTTCCTTTAGTTATAAATATAACCATTTTCCTAGGCTTTTCATAATGTACTTTCCATGGTTCTATAATATTCCAGTGTATTATTCTTTGAGCACAAACATGATTGCAATTTTCCAAATACATTTATGATTGGAATTTTACTTCAACAACTAAATATAAATGTTTTATATTTATTTAAATAAATGGAAAATCTGCTTTTAATTTTTCTTTTTCTGAAAACAATGCTGTAATGAACATCTTTGTGGTGATTTTTTTTTCTTTTTCTTGACTTTGGATTTTCCTTCCTGTTAAGATCGATTTCCAGAGTGGCATTATTGAATCAAAGGGTAGGAATAACTTCAGACACTTTCCAACATGGCGCCAAGTGGCTTTCCAAAAAGTTTGTACAAACTGAAGAAAAAGCAGGCCCTGTAAATGCCACTAACTTTGGAGTCAGTCAGTCCTGGGTTTAAATACCAGCATCTATGTGCTCACTAGCTTTGTGACCTAGAAGATGTCATCTTACCTTGCTGAATACTTCACCAATCTGTAAATAAACCAGAGTAAAACAATAATGTAAGTGGTTCATAATATTCATAATATTTAACTCCTAAAACTGTTAGGATTAAAAATAAAGAGTTCAAATTTTTTTTTGGTAATGGTTCATTTGACAAATACTAATTGCTCTACTGAGCTAAAAATAAATAAATTTAAAAAACCCAGATCCTGGTGCCAGACGGGCAGCACTGGGAAAAAAAGCTTCACTGGTAACAGGTAACATTATTACATCTGGTATACTCATTTGGGTTACAAAAATGGCAAGTTGAGCTAAGAATTGGGCCTACAGTGAAGAACAAAAACAGGAGACCAGCATTAAATGAAAAGTTACCAAAAGAACAGAATGACAACCCATGACAAACCTACTTTGAAATACAGCAAGGGTACAATGACGGGGCTTTAGAGAGTTCTCAAGAGGTGACATCAGGGTATCTAAGGGTGACTACAGCCCTGAGCCCAATGATGATGGATGGGGTATACTTATCAGCAACCACTTCTGGAACTATTTACATGTTTGGGTGGTCTGCCTGCTGACACCCCCAGGAGCCCGACAGAGGTGTTAAGGGGGGCTGTGTGTGCAGGCTGGAGGGGAGGGAC
Organism: Cryptoprocta ferox; assembly: GCA_028646485.1. Lineage (NCBI taxonomy): Eukaryota > Metazoa > Chordata > Mammalia > Carnivora > Eupleridae > Cryptoprocta > Cryptoprocta ferox. The sequence continues at coordinate 47,283,684 of CM053563.1, forward strand.
CCCGAGGTAGGGTAGTGGCTGCAGCAGCGCAAGATCCCGGGAAGGCCAGGCAGGCTTGGGCAAGGAGCGCAGGGCGAAGGGCGCAGGGACCAGGGGGCCCGACAGCGGCGCTGGGCACGCTGCTGGCAGTGCTGCCTGCTGCTGGCGGTCAAGGCGGCCGCGGACCAGGTGCCGAGGCAGGGCGCTCGGGCGGTGGGTGCCGCACCCGTGGGGCGGGCTGCGGGGCTCGTCGCTGTCCGCTCCGGCCTGGTGCTGAAGCTGACCTCGTCGGACGCGCGCGCTGGGCTCGCTGCTGGGACGCCCGCAGCGTCCGCTTCCTCCGGCCGCTGGGAATGGATTTCGACAACATGGAGGGCTGCTGCCATAATGGCCACTTCATCATCGTCATCTTCCAGGAGCACCTGCTCAGCCTCCTGGAGAGGGAGAGGCAGCGGCCTGGTGAGAGGCGGGAGGAGGGGCCTGGGAAAATAAATCGCCCCTGACTTAGCCTCTCTACCATCCCCCACCAACACCAGCTGACCACAGGGGGTCAGCGACAACTGATGGACACGGTTGTGTTCTCTCCTTGCCTTGTAATGGCAAGGCTAACTATCAAACCAGCTTTTTGACAGACAGAAAGCAATTGGCTTCCTCGTCTGTAAAATTCAGGTAACATTTGAAGATTATCTAGAAAGTGGAATAATACCCCTACTTCATTAACGTTTTTGTGACAATTTTATGAGACAGTGCAGGTAGAAGGGCATTGCAATCAGTTATTTATAGGAGAGGCTTAGAGTGAAAATTATCACCAGCTGCAAACCGATTTCCAAGAACTGAAGATAAAAGGGGCCTCATCTTTTTAGAGGCAAACGCTTAAAAATCAAATGACACGTGGCTCTGAGAAAAGAAATTTCCTGAGTACTCAAAGAACAAGGAGAAGAAAATTAAAATGACAGTAATTTTCCAAGGTGTAGATTTAGCCAGAATGAGCAACCCAAATCAGCCCATCAGCCCTAGAATTTCCCTTTGAAGAGTGAATGCTCAATTTTAATATTTGTCATCTTTTAGCATGGTATCATTTGGGGGGGGGGATTTAGTGTACTGTTTAACCTTATAACAGTATGGTTTTTTCACTTATAAAAACTTATATGGCATAATAAGCCATGTCTTTTTTTAATCTTTTTATTTATTTTTGAGAGAGAGACAGACAGAGAGTGAGCAGGAGAGGGGCAGAGAGAGAGGGAGACACAGAATCCAAAGCAGGCTCCAGGCTCTGAGCTGTCAGCACAGAGCCCTAAGCAGGGCTTGAACTCGTGAACCTGTGAGATCATGACCTGAGCCAAAGTCAGACACTCAATCAACTGAGCCACCCAGGCACCCCAAGCAGTGTCTTTTTAAAAGAATTGTTTTAATGTTTATTTGAGACAGAGAGAGAAACAGAGAGAGAGAGAGAGAGAGAGAGGAAGATCATGAGTGGGGGAGGGGCAGAGAGAGAGAGAGAGACAGACAGACAGACAGAATCCCTAGCAGGCTCTGCACTGTCAGTGGAGTCCGACATGGGTCTCAAACCCACAAACCATGAGATCATGACCTGAACCAAAATCAAGAGTTGGACACTTAACTGACTGAGCCACCCAGGTGCCCCAAGAATTTTCTTAAAAAAATTTTTTTAATTAAAAAAAAAAAGAATTTTCTGAGTCCTAGCATGGGCTAATTCAAATTTATGTAGTCATTTTTTTTCTCTTTGTACATATTTTCATCTCACAATAACCATATGATGTGTGTTTACTATGTCTTTTTAGCAATGGGGAAATTAAGGCTCAAAGTGATTAATTTTTTAAGGCCACGAAGGTTGGAAGCTGCAGAATCAGGATTAGAATCCATATCTGCACGGCTTTGGGGTCAGTGCTCTAACACCGCATGCTGCCACTCCCTTCTGGGGGCATACTACAGGTTAAAATTAATATTCAAATTAACATTAAGATGTGGCTATCTCATATAATTAATCTATTAGCACTCTTAACATGTACTATCATATTTATGTAGATAAATCTAGAGAGCAGGCTCTCAAGGTCAAACACCCAAAGGAAATCAAGTACCAACCGGGAATAACTTAGAACAGATTAATGTTGCTTATAGCTGTAACTGACAGAATATTCACAGTAATCAAAACCAAAACAGACTCTGGTCACATAAATCATTCTGTCCACATACCACAAATATTTATTAAGTGGTAACAACAGAGCAAACGCTATTGGAGATTTTTAGACACACAGCCATTAGCAAGCACACAAGATTGAAAAGGAATGCATTAAATTGTTAATACGCTGTTACTTCTGGATGACAGGATTTTATGGGTGAATTTTATTTTCTTCTTTGTGTTTTCTCTCTTTTATACACTTTCTAAAATGAGCAGATATATTACTTTTAAATTGAGAAAAATGTTTTATATGTGTAAGCGGACTTTAATGGACCAACTTATTTTGATACTTTTGTGCTTGTCAAACACATTCGGCAATTATGCCCACTGACTCACTTGAGAGCTTCATATTTCAGTAACCAAGATTTCCATTGACCTAAGTTGTACAAAACTTTGTACACTTTGTACAAAAAACAAAGACATTTTTAACAACTACAGTGCACCTACCAATTCAAAGAAAGGGGGTGGGTGAAGAGAAAGAGAAAAAAAAATCATGTGAAGCAGGGACTGAGTCTTAAGAACTTTTTCATTTGCCAGGAACATGGATCTAGTACTCAGAGACCAGCTTCCATCCCAACTTACAATGTAGGGAGAAGATTATGACCATGGAAACTCCACCTCAAAATAGTGAAGCAAAAACAGTCTTCATGTGTATAAATTTAATAGGAAAATTCTGACCAGAAGCAAAATGTCATACTTATTCTTCCCTCCTTTCAATTCTTTCAAGTATTTTCCACCAAGTTACTTCTGCCTAGCAATCTGTACACCACCACAAAAGAATAAGAGCTCAATCAAGAGATTTAAGTAAAGAATATATGGATAGAAAACTTATAAATCCAAGAGTCTTTCCCTAAATCCAACGATTACCAAAGAAATTGACCCTACTTATAGGCATCTTCCAAGAATGACGTTCTTGGCAAATAACAACTCTAAACTTCATTAGCCTTCTCCAATTTCCAACAAAGTGGAAATCTTCTTTTATGTTTAATTTACATTCTTTCTGTTGTCTTTGAAACCCCCTCTCCCTGTCCACTGCAGAAGGTTTCTGTTGCCTTTCTGTATTATAGAGTACTGTTAATATTGCATTAGCTTTCTTTGCTGAGAAAGTATATATAGGTGTGTGTGTGTGTATGTGTATGTGTGTGTGTATCTTAATTAGGATGAGATCTGTGTAGTCCAGTAATGCTGAAAATGGGAAAAGCTTAAGGCACAAGAATTTGCTCATGGAAAAATCAAAGCTGATGGTCAAGTTAAGATTGGTATGTTAGCAATAACCCAATGATAGTAAAGATTGTGTTGGGGTCATAAATGTCTCTCTACAAATGCCAAGGGCATAGGCAGACATTTTATAAGCTCTGTGGTTATTTATTCAAGCATGTCTGGCTTGGTTGACTTAGAGCTTTTTGGTATTTGTTGGCCATTTTCTGTGTTAAGAAAATATTTTTTAATCAGATAAACTTTATAGTGGTCAAAGGTCAAACAACTAATTAAAATTAACAGCAGCCCAGTGAATGAATTACCACCAACAAACTAAAGAGGGAAGTTATCTCAAGTTGGCAGCTCTTTACATGGAAGAGCTCTGACATTAGGCAATAAAAGTTACTTAACTGAACTGCCCAGAAATAAAAGGTTTCTGAGGTTTAGCAGAGGCTGGGATGTTGGGTACAGAAAGAATAATCACTCTTGATATTAGGTGCAATGCAACAAAGTAATTAAGGCTCTGAGGTCAGTCAGACCTAGGTACAAAGTAACGTTCCTAACTCCCTAGTTAACTAGCAAACTTGCTTAGTTACCTGGGGCAAGTTAACTTTGACAAGGTTCATTTTCTTATCTGTAGATCTGTACCTGCCTCTATCGGTCATTGTGATAGTTGAATTAGACAATGTCCATAGGCTCCTTAGCAGATGTCTGTAAGTATGCAATGGATGTTAGCTATTTTTGTTCTTCATCCCATTGTAAGCACATTTTCCCAACTGTAGAGAAGACGACACCCATACCCACACACATATATTCCACCCTGGGTATCTGCTGGATTCCCCAAGGGGGCACAGAATGAAAGCCAAGCCCCTGGAGAGCATTCTCAGCTCCCCTGTAGCCAGATGCTCAGATCCCAACCCCTGTGTGCTAACCTGCTATGACAAGCACTGATGTGGAGGGGAAAAGTAGGACTTAGTCAACCTGATCTCATATATGGACTCCACCAATGACTAATCACCAGATGAAATAAAGAAAATTTCTTAACTTCTCAGATACTCAGTGTCCTCCACTAAAAATTGGATATACTTGGACCACACTCAAAGGATTATATTGTTGGAGATTAAATGGAATGAGATGTGTGGATGCGTCAAGTACAATGTGTGGCACAAAGTAGACATTTAGGTAGCACTGGTTTGTTTCCTGACACTGAGCTTTGGGGTAGCCCTGTTCTGAGGTCTCCCTATCCAGATCATGCACCTTTGGGGTGTTTCTAGTATAATTCACTAATTGGAAACATATGCAGAATGTAATTTTTTTCTCACAGACATATAGCATGTGCACTTATTACACAGCAAAAAATCATGCAGTCATAGTGTTAGACTTGAAGGTTAAGACTACAGAGGCATCAGGGACAGAAATATGCTTTGGATATCTATCATCATGTGAAGACAGGCTGAGAAGACCATGAGGATGGAATACTTTAACTATTAAATCATCTGAGTGGCACTGATAATCTCCCAGCTTCAGTTTCGTTTCCAGAAAAAAAGAAGGAAGCCTAACTATTCTTCCCAGCCTCTCAACTCTGAATATTATTCTGTGCTAGTCAGAGTTGACCTCTCTTTTCAACTAAATGGGGTGGGGAAATGGGGAAATGTGGAGAGCCCTTATTTCAGCTCTTTCTTCTCTCCCTCATCCTCCTCTGGTATTATTCTTGCTGGGATAGGAACAGTCCTCCTCTCCCATGCTTAAAGTTAAAAGGAACTTCTAGGGTCTTCCTTGACCATTCACTGAGAATCCCTTATGAGAGAAATGAGGAAGAGCTCTGATGTATAAACAGGAATAAGTGTATCCATGGCATTTATTAAATATGCTTCACCACTTATTTTCTATATGACCAAGGATAAGTTCTTCAAATTCTCTGAGCCTTGGTCTTCTGGTTCAAAAAAAGAATTGCCAGTTGAGGGAATGGACAATAGCAACCTCAGACTGTTGAGAGGCAAATAGGAGAATATATGCTTTTAGCAGCCTAACAAAATGAAAATGCTCAATAAATGTCACTTCCCTTTCCTTTTCTTTAAGTCTCAAACGGACTGAAGCCCTACTGACATTACAGGTAACTTTTTTCTTTTGTACACCACATAGACTCTGCATATAGTCTAGTATAATATAGTGTAGAAATATCTGTAGGATAGATTAAAACACAAACAAGTATTTTAAAGTAAGGTAAAAGCTCTCAGCGCAATGCCCATCTCTCAGATGAGCAGAAAAGACCAGAGTTGGGCAACAGGTGTATGGTTTAATTACCAGATGTGTGGTAGTATGATGGATTGTGACTTTCCATTTTGTTATCCACATGACACACCAAAAATCCAGACTATCAACCCAAGACCAATTTTCAGCAAGATCAGGAAAAACCAAAAAGTGGATATAGAAGTGGGGAAAAAAGGGGGAAAAAGAGTTTGGGTTTTTTTTTTTTAAACCAATGGTCCTGTATTTTGTGGGGGGTTATGAAGTCCACCAGGGATGCTTGACCCCTCCTCCCATAAAACACATATATGCACATACGCTAACCATTTCAGGGGCCTCATAAGCTCCAGTTTAGAATCCTCTATTTCAATCTGTTGGAACTCCAAGTCTAAATTTTGTAGCCACATATCAGACGTTTGTCAACCCATTATGGACTTCTGGCAAAACATGAGCAAATGGTTGAATTGCATTGATTGCGGAGACTCAGCTGTGCCCTGAAAAGCAACTTAAAGCTCCCAGAGTACAAGATTTGCAGGCTTACCATGCTGAAAGTCAAGGAAAGATGAGTCCTTATTAAATTGCTTGGACTCTTTGCATTTCACAGGTCAGTTGCTGGGAAAGAGAGTGTTTACAGGCTCCTCTTCTGGAAGCGAGGTGAGCTGAGGAGCAGGGCTGGCCATCAGAAAGGCTCTACCTCTGTGGGCCCAGGCCACCAAGACAGCATCCACACTTTCACTAAGCAGAGTTAATAAGGGGAAGCTTTAGCTCCATTTCACAGAGTTCATTTCTAAAACTCTGGAGTCTTGAGACCCCAGTGTAAGATTTCCTCCCCAAGACCTTAAACTAAGACTTAGCTTCAAAAGTCACAAGTTCGATGTTGGGAGTGAGTATACTGAGGATGTAATTTAGGGATGCCTTAGTCCATTTGAGCTGCTAAAACAAACTACCATAGATTGAATGGCTTATAAACAGCAGAAATGTATTGCTCACAGTTCTGGAGGCTGGGAGTTTGAGTTTAAGATCAGAGTGCCAGTGTGACTCAGTTCTGACGAGAGCCCTCTTCCGGACTGTAGACTGCTGACTGCCCCACTGTAGCCTCACACAGTGGAAGGGGCTAGAGAACTCTGGTGTCTCTTTTATAAGGACGCTAATCACACCCTTCAAGGCTCTACCTTCATGACTCAATCACCTTCCAAAAGCCCCACTCTCCTAACACCATCACCTTCAAGGTTAGGATTTCAACATACGAATTTGGCTGGGGCGGGGGGGACACATATATTCAGCCCATAGCAAGGGATGTTTTGGATAATTCCAACACTAACTTAATTTCTGCAAATGAGTGAATTTAGTGTGAGTGTTAAGAGTGAGGAGGCTGGAGTGAGGCTGACAGGGCTCAGATGTCACACTTTGCCATTTCTTATCTGTGTGCCGTAGGACAAGTGATAACTGCCCTGTAGTAGGTGTAGTAGATGGTGCGGTGCACCCCACATCCACCTTCTAGGATGCAGGCACTCATTCTCCCAGCTACTGGAAGTGTTCGCTCTTGGTCGCTCCAGATGAGTCCCTCCTGATGAATTGCCCTTGAGTGGAGGGAGCTGCCTCACCTAAGGTTATGCCTCTCCTGGGGCAGCCTACATTGATGACCAGACACAGACCAGACCGCTTGCCTCAGTTCTGGGCCCTTGCTCTTCCCATGGGATCTGCTGAGACCTCTGCTGTAACTGCATTTCATTTTCAACTGCTCTCTCCACCCAAGATGGCTTCCCTCCTGCCCTCCAGGTGTTAAACCTGCAGACACTCCCCAATAAACCTGTTGCATGAAAATCTTGTCTATGAATCTTTTTCTTGAGAAACCTGACTTCTGACACTCAAAGCCTCACTGTCCTCATGGGTAAAATGGGCATGATTACTGTACCTATATATTATAAGGTTCTTGGAGGATGCAGTGATATAATGCCAGTGAAATGCTTAGCATAGGGCTTGACACAGAGTGAGCCCTTCCCAGAAACCACACATTGATCCAGAGAATCAATGCTGTCAGGATCAAACTCCAAGCTGGCCTCTTGGCAGAAATCAAAAGACATGAGACATATAGAAATTGACAAACTCATTCTAAAATTCATATATAAATACATGAAACCAGAGTAGACAAACAATCTGAAAAAAAAAAATAGAGAACTCACATATCTCAACTTCAAAGGTTACTACAAAGCTAGAGTAATCAAGGCATCATGACACTGACATAAGGATAGAAATAGATCAATGGAATAAATTGAGAGGCCAACAATAAACTTGTATATTTATGGGCAATTGATTTTTGTTAAGGGTGTAAAGATCATTCAATGGGGAAAATAATCTTTTCAATAAATGATGCTGGGACAACTGGATAGCTATATGAATTAGAATCAGTTTGGAACCTTGCCTCACACCATATACCAAAATCAACTCAAAATGGGTCCAAAGTCTAAATGTAAGGGCTCAAATTATAAAACTCTTAGAAGAAATCATAGGGGGTAAGTCTTTGTGACTTTGGATTAGGCAATGGTTCACACAACAAGAGAAAAAAAATTGACAAATCACATTTCATCAAAATTAAAATGTCTGTGCTTCAAAGGACACCATTAAAAATATCAAAAGACAATCAACAGAATGGGATAAAATATTTGTAAATCAGGTATCTGGTCTGTATCTAGGATATACACAGAACTCCTTATAATTCAACAATAAAAAGACATGCAACTTAAAAGTGGGCAGAAGACTACATTCTACTCTGACAGTTATTTCTGCAAATGAGTCATCTAACCTTCTAGGTTTGAGGGCAGATACTATATTGTATTCCTTTCTGCATCTCTAGCGCCTACTGAAGGAGTGGCAAAAAATGTGGGCTTTGAAGTCAGAGACCTGTGTTCAGTTAGGACTCTGACACTTATTAGCTCTTTGATACTGGACAATTACTTCATTTCTCCAATCCTCGTTTTTCTCATCCATACAATGGACCTAACAATGATACCCATCTCATAGAAGTGTTGAGGCTGAATGCCAGCATACAGGTAAAACTCTTAGCTCATGCCTAGGATAATAAACAGTTACTAGATTGCAGCTATAATTCTAAGAGTGAAGACAATCATTGTGAATTAGAACATTGTTGTTAAAACTAGTAGCAGAAGCAACAACAGACAGAACAGCTAAGTATATTTGCTTGTCACTACCTCAGTCATCAACAGAAAACAGTCACGTCATTTATACACATCAGTGCATGCTCTGTTCGTCATCAGCCCATCTTTGTGTCTCAGTTTACAGATGACTTTCTGCGGAAGGTCGTAGTGCTAGACTGGCCCAAAATCATTGTGGTGGCTGATGGCTCCTGTGGGGAGACCTGCTCTGTGCTGGGGCTCGGTCCACATTATGTGGTCGAGTCCTGTGATGCTTATGGACCTAATGCCACCATCATAAGACTGGACCGGAGACGGGAAAGCTATGGACGGTCTTTCACATTGCTGTCCCTACTCCTTTCATTCTAAGCTGTCAGGTTGATTATTAGCTCATTTATGGTCCACAGGCAAGTCTGTTCTGCCTCTAGGAGCCTATTTACAAAAAGCACTCAACCGGTGGTTGCTGGGACATTTGCCCAGGTGATCGTCCCACCTGACTGCACAATCGCAGCTCCACAGGCTGAGTCATCAGCATGGACGATGTTGGGGACTGTGACTTCTCTAATCAATTTGTGTTAATGATACAAGGAACATGACTTGGCATCAACCCAGAATGCTCAATCTTTGGGCCAAACACGGATCATCAAAAACAAAATTGGTCAGAGAATCCATTACCCACTGTCCTAGGAACTGATGGGTTATCTAACACACATTGGGCGTTAACCAGAGCAGTCCAAACGGAGACATGGCAGGCCCATCAGCCATTCACAACCAGGATGAAAAGAGCCAACGTTTCATTGTAAAAAAGAATGACTTGGGCCTACCTGCCTTATCCCAAAGTCTCCCGCTCGAAGCCTCACTTTTCCAACCTTGCAAGAGTCCAAAGGGGTTTGGGAGTGTCAGTCTAGCTAGACTTGACTTAATGGAAGTCCTTGTGGGGGGCTGGGGGTGGGGTGGGGTAGGGTGGGTGGCTCCGTAGGTTGTGTCCAACTTCAGCTCAGGTCCTCAGGCCATGATCTCACAGTCTGTGAGTTCGAGCTCCACACAGGCTCTGTGCTGAGAGCTCAGAGCCTGGAGCCTGCTTCAGATTCTGTGTCTCCCCCTCTCTCTGCCCCTCCTCCACTCACACTCTGTCTCTCTCTCAAAAATAAATAAACATTATAAAAAATAAATAAATAAAATTCATTCTTGGAGCATTTGGGTGCCTCAGTGTCTGACTCTTGATTTTGGCTCAGGTCACAATCTCACTGTCCTGGAATTGAGCCCCACGTAGGGCTCTGCACTGAGCTGGAGCCTGCTTAAGATTTTCTCCCTCCCTCTGCCCCTCCCCTGCTCGCGGTCTCTCTCTCTCTCTCTCAAAATAAATAAACATTAAAAAAATTAAAATAAAATCCATTCTTCATAAACTTAAGTAAACTCATTCCCATCTAAGTCAGTCTGGCCAAACATAAAATTCCATTTCCAAGATTCCTTTCCCATAAACCTTTCTACAACTTTTTCAGACAGATTTCTGATTCTGTCTGGGTGTTTTTCCTCTTTCTGATTCTGGGACAACCACTCATTCTACTTTTCTTACCTATTTTTTGTATGCAGTTGTTTCCTTTCATCTTTATTATTTCTAAGTGGTTTTTTTTTTAAACTGTTTATTATTGAGGGAGAGGGAGGGGCAGAGAAAGAGGGGGACAGAGGATCCAAAGTGGGCTCTGAACTGACAGCAGAGAGCCTCATGCAGGGCTCTAACTCACAAACCATGAGACCAGGACCTGAGCTGAAGTTGAACGCTTAACTGACTGAGTCACCCAGGTGCCCCTCTAAGTAGTTTTTATTACATATATTGAATAGAGTTCTATGCCCTTAGAATCCTTAATTCGGTGAAAACGGAGAAGTAAGCAATAGTGGACTGTTGCACCAGCATTCTGTGGACTGGCAAATTTATAAATACATTTCACAATTTCTAGAAGTATATTCTTCCCCGTAGTAAATTTTTCAATGTGGCACAAAACATGTTTCCTAGTAGACCCAAGTATCTTCAGTTCCTCTGGAAAAGGAAACCAAAGAGTAGATAAGACTATGTTCAGTAATTAATGTTTCAGGATTTTATCTTTTTGGGAAATGATTTAGATATTCAATAAATATCCTCCCCTTTAACTGATTTCAATATAAGTTTAAGGTTTCAAGTTACCAAAAGGACTTTGGAAACTATTTTTATATAGATATACCATAAAGCCTCATTCTCGTTGAAAAGTTTCTTTATAAACTTTTATCTTACTTCTATTTACTTGTTCTTAAGGACATTTCTTAGGCTACTCATAAAAATTTCATGAGACATTAAACAGCTAACCACCATCTTATCTTTTTTGCTGACAAATTTTGTAATAGAGATAACCTGACTTTCATTAAACTAGATAGAATGAAAATATTATATTCAATGCTGATAACTCTAAAGATATGTCTGTTTTAATTAAATCAACAAATTAAAAGTAGGTTTTATTTTCCAATTACCCTAGATCACATAAAATTGAAAAACATTTGGGTTCATTTCTACATTTCTGAGAGTATACTTAATTTACGTAAATGTTTATTTGTCTTTAAGCCAATTTAGAACTTTTTACAAATCAACTTTGGTAATACCATCCAGGGGTAGAAAAATATCACATATCTATAATATATGTACATAAACATACATACACGTATATAGACTCAGACATCTTATCGCTTTCGTTTTAAAATTTTAGCCAGGATACAAGTACAGTAATGCAAACCTCACTAGTTCATAAAAGAGCAATTGGGGGTGCCTGGGTGGCTCAGTCGGTTAAGCATCTGACTTCGGCTCAGATCATGATCTCACTGAGTTTGAGCCCTGCATCAGGCTCTCTGCTGATAGATAGCTCAGAGCCTGGAACCTGCTTCAGATTCTGTGTCTTCCTCTCTCTCTGCCCCTCCCCTGCTTGTGCATGCTCTCTCTCTCTCTCTCTCTCTCTCTCTCTCTCTCTCTCAAAAATAAACATATAAAAAAGCAAATAAAAAATAAAAAATAAACGACTGTGGTGATAGTTGTACTTTATAAATAAGTAAGTAAATAAAAGAACAGTTGGATCCAAACTGTGTTTCTGACAGATAAAATAAGTTTACCTGCTCTGATGGCTAAAGCTTTTACTAATAATTGTGGGAAAGACTTTTAAGATTTTTCATCCATCCAAGTATTTTTTTTTTTTTTTTGACAAGAATTACCTCCCTGAAGTTTGCATTTCAAGAGTTGGCTCTGGGTTCCTACACAGACATCTCAAAGGCACAGAGAAAAGATAAAAGTTCCTCTAAGAAGGACTTTTGTTTCCTAAATCCAAATCTTTCATAATATTTGCAAGTCTTTTGAGATGAATTGGGGAGGTTTGAGGATAGGTAAAGAGGATAGGCAGGCTTTACATTGTTTCTATGGCCGCATTTCTGTTCTTGTAAAGACTCGATTTGTAAGAAAGCACAGTTATTTTTAATTCCTCAAAGAACTGGTTTGCAACTGGAATATCCTATCAAGACACTGACCTGCCTATCCAACTACATTAAACTCGAAGTTCTTCAACTAAGATGGAAATCAAAAGATCCTATGGTCTAGGGGCACCTGGCTGGCTAGGTTTGTAGAGCATGTGACTCTTGATCGCGGGGTCGTGAGTTCAAGCCCCACATTGGGTGTAGAGCTTACTTAAAAAAAATAAAATAATTTAAAAAAAAACAAATACTTAAAAAAATCCTGTGTTCTAGATTTAGAGCTGTTGTTTCTTCGGAACGTTTTACTAAGTACTTCCACAAAGGCTTTCCTTCCAGATACATAGTTTCATTCTAGCTTAGGGGAGAAGGCCTAAGAAAAGTTCCTACAGGCTCTGAATATCAGCTGCCAATTTGGCCAACTTCTGACCATAGAGCTATTTAAAAATAAACAAACAAAAAAACCCCAAAACCTTTTGAATATATTGGAATATATTGTCAGGTTTCACCTGGGACAAACAGTAAGTATTCCTGGCTGTACTGAACAACCTCATGGACATGAGAGAAGGTGCAAGAGCAGGTCCCCAAAGAAGATGCGAGACATACTGTCCTCCCAGATGCAGAACCGCTCCCAGAGATAATCAAAAGAAAGACCGAGACAATCCCCTTGAGAGCTGGGAGCAGTTGGCAGGACCCCAGCCACAAACGGGCCACAGTGCCCATTTCTGTAAGGCCATATTTGGGGTGCCTCCAACCTGACGACGGTCAAGCCAAATTCTCAGGACACAAAAATGAGACAGCAATAGCTGTCCTTGGGAGAGAAAGGAGTGATAACCAGTATTTTTTTTTCCAGCCAATTCGAATTTGGAAAGGAAGAGACAACAGGAAATTTTACCTTCCTCTCTCGACCAGGCACTCCAGACAGAGATCTGGGATCCCTGCCTTTGATAAGAATTCTTACCCTTTGCCGTCTTCTGCCAGCTTTCCAAGGATGCTGCCTTTAGGCTCCAGAGTGAGTGGGGTGTCCCAGCAGATCTCATCCTGGTCACCAGAAACTACAGAGAAGGAAAAAATAATTTTCCCTCTATCTTTTATTGTGAGTGCCTGATTGAGACCCTTCTTTTTTCTCCTAGAGCACCTCGTGACTGGGGAAGCCTAGCTCGGTGAAGAGTTGTCCGTTGTGGCCACTTGTAATTCAGGAGGATCTTCGGTGAGGTTAACCTGCTTGTTCAGCCTTGTAACAAAATGTTAATACCTGAGGACCCACACTGGACCCAAGCCAGTTTGAGTTGGAACCAGTCTGACTCTAGATTCAGTGCAGTTTCTAACCAGAACCAGTCCAGCCCTCGAACCAGTCTGACCCTGGACCCAGCTGGTTTCTAAGTCAGAACCAGTCTGACACTGGACCTATCCAGTTTCCGAATCATCTGGAAAAAAAAATGCTCAAAACCTTGAAAGCTCTTAACACAAAAGGATCCAAGTAGGACGTGCCCGCCACCTCGTGGGACAGTCAGAGCAGCGAGCTCAAGGGACCCACCAGGTGCCCTTGCCTGGTGGCTCTTGGTCCTGGGGGCCGTCGGGGGTCTCCTTCTCTGACACCGCAACTACTCAAAGATAAAGTGAGGGACATTAACAATTTTACGGCTTTTATTTGAGCAAAACCGATTTAAACCGGGCAGCGCCAAACCAGGTGTGGGTAGGAGCACTGTAACAGGAGCTCAGGGAGAGCAAAGGTGGAAGCAAGGTAAGGCTGTTATCGGTTCTAAAGCTTAAAGCCTCCTTGGCTGTTTGTAGGTTGGTCGTCCTTAGCGTTTCGACTTCCTCACCCTGAGGCAGTTACACGCTTAGATTTTGATTTGCTTACCTAAAGCCGCCAAGGCTTTAGAGCCAATTCGGGCGTAATGGCCTCCTTGTTCCATTAACATGCTGGTAAAACACAAGTGAAGTGTTTTCTAGAGTTCCATGAGCTGTTCCAGCAAACACTGAACCTGAGAGGGGGATCGTGGGTCAGGAAGAAGTGGGGGGAGCCTGGGCACCCCGTTCGTGGCTGGTGTCCGAAGTGGGGTCAGTCGGATGAACTATGGAGCCCTTGAGGTGTGGCGTCTGAGTGACTCCTGGGAGGTGGGATGAGGGAGCCTAAAGCAAGCTGACACTCATCAAACCACCCCCCTCCAGGTGGGATGAGTCTGACATTCCTCAGTCACTCCAGGCTGCCCGAGAACAAAGGAAAGGAAGGAAAACAAATGGTTAAACCGATAGAGTCTCCACCAGTTTAGAAGAAAAGAGCAATCTTATCAATAGCCTAATCTCCAGAAACTCCCAACTGTCTTAAGGTTAATGCTTTGCTAGAGGGGAAAACAGCCTTAGTTTGACAATAGCTAGGCCTCCAGTATCCTGAGTCTTCTTTAACATTTGGAAAGTCCTTCAGGAAACTTCCTCTTGGGGGGTGGGGTGGCTCAGTTGGTTGGGCGTCTGACTTCGGCTCAGGTCATGATCTCATGGTTCCTGGATTTGAGCCCCACACCGGGCTCTGTGCTGACAGCTCGGAGCCTGGAGCCTGCTTAGGATTCTGTGTCTCCCTCTCCCTCTGCCCCTTCCCCGCTCATGTTCTGTCTCTCAAAAATAAAATGAACATTAAAAAAATTAACAAAAAGAAATCTCCTCTTGACTTTAATCCCCAAACCTCATAGTATATAACCAGTCACTCTTCACAACCCCAGGGCAGCTCTTTCTGCCCACAGGTCTCGTCCTCATGCTTTAATAAGAGTCACCTTCTTGGGGTGCCTCGGTGGTTCAGTCCGTTAAGCGCCCAACTTCTGCTCAGGTCACGATCTTATGGTTCGTGAGTTCGAGCCCCGTTTGGGGCTCTGTGCTGACAGCTCAGAGCCTGGAGCCTGCCTCCCTTTCCCTGTCCCTTCTCTGCTGCTCGCTCTCTCTCAAAAATAAATATTAAAATATATATATAAAAGAACAACAACAACAACAACAACAAAACCAGTAAGAGACACCTCTTTGCACCAAAGGCACCTCCAAGAATTCTTCCTTGCCGTCAGCTCTGAACCCCCATCACTCCAGAGCCTCATCAGGGTAGTGTCAGAATGGAGTCATGGTTGACTGGTGTTGGGAAAAAAAAAACCTTGGAGAGAAGCCCACACGCCGTCAGCAGCTCAGCCCCTCCCCGCCTCCTGTCCCTCGCGCACTCAGTCTCGAACTGCAGGAGCCCTAACGCTCATCTTTGGCTGAAGAGCTTCCTTTTCTTCTCTGCAGGCTCTAGAAGAGGGGAGGTGGCATTCTAGATTTCAGGTGTTTGACCACACAAAGCTGAGTTTTCTGGCCTTCCCTCATTTTACAGGAAAAAGATGGTTTCCAGCTTTATCTGTGGAACCGGAAGTGATTCATTAACCTGTACAACCCCAGAGGGGAATTGGGCTGCAAGTGGCCAGTTCCTTCCCCCATTTCTTGCTGGTCCTTGAGGTTGCTGTGGCTCAGGTCGTGTGCGGAGCCAGACGGGGGCGCTCCTCAGCTGCGAGAGAGACCGAGCAGGCCAGCTGGCCCCGGCAAGGGCCCCTCCAAGGGAGGACAGTCCCTCTCCTCCAGCACCAAGCTTCTCAGAGCACACCCTCGGTGTCTTCTCAGTGCTTAGTTCGCTCAGTATCCCCAACTCAGGGCCTGCCCTGCACCCGGGCCTCTAGCCGGACTGGTTCCAGTGTCCACCTCCTTCAAGCGGGATCCCACCCACCCCTCTGCATTTCCATGTGGAAGCACATTTCAGAATGGGGGCAGCTTTTTCTTTTGTTTTTTGTTTTGTTGTTTTTGTTTTTGTTTTGTTTTTTTAATTTTATTTTTCTCTTCCACTCTTGATCCCCCCTCATATTATTATGGGTAATAACAGCAACAATAGTTAGGGAGCACTAACTGACAGGCATTGTTTAAGTAGTTTTTATAATTTTTAAATGTTTAGTTATTTTTTTAATAGTTTATTACATCACAAAGGGTCTGAGTGCATTCTCTTTCTTCAGCGATAGAGGCTGCTATCTCCTTCCAGAAGAGAGCAGTAATACTAAAGCTGCCCCATGCAGTATGCAAACAAATGGGCGTGGCTGTGTTCCAGCAAAACACTTTTTACACAATAGGCAGCTCCAGATGGTAGGCTCTAGAATGCCAACTTCAGAGCTACACCGAATCCCCGACGGCTGCCTTTGTGCCATCCTGACTGTCACTGAAGGATGTCTGGGCTCCCTCCACTTGTATTTAATGTAATTAAACATGCCACCAGATAGTCATCATGTACCACTCAGTTACAATTCTGTGTATTTACAGAAGTCTGTTATTCTCTCCCTGACCTCATATATTTGTTTGCTCTATTGCATGATTTGTACATTGGCAAAAAAAAAAAAGATAATTTTTTTAGTGGCTCACAATTTGAGTTTATTAGCAAAGCAGTTAAAATATGACAAATAAAAGAGGTGATTGGTTATTCTTAGTGATTGTCTTCATTCCAGCAAGCAGATCCTGTAGATGCATATTTAGAACTTCCAAAGAGCGCTGGTAATCACATCAGTGTAATAGGGGTTTCCATCAGGGGTAACTGCATTTTAAAATTCTGTTCCGCTTCATTTCAGAGTATAAGGAAGATTGCTCTTTTATGAGAACTTCTATAAAAATGTCTCTGAAAGCAAGTCAGTGCATACCTCAAACTTTTTGGGACTTTCTTTCTGTTCAAAAACCACTTAAACATTTAACAAAGTCTTAGCTGAATCATGGGGCTTGAGGTCCCTCGGAAATTGGCCACAAGCTCCGAGCCGTGTTGGATTCTGTTGTTTCCTTTCGCCAACTTGGGCTGGTTGCATATGTGCTTCTCATGAAGGGTGACAGCACGATGGGGAAACAGGCGCCCAGCAGCTGTCTGATCACTGCTTTCTGCACATAAGTGGAAGGAGAGATCGTCATGGCCTCAGAAGATTTTTCTTGTATTGAGTCTGCCACAAATTCACTGAAGGGCTCGAGGGCAAGTCACACCTTTTTTGGGTTTCAATCTCCTCATCTCTTAAATGGGCAAACAGGACCAGGGATCTGATTCCTATTTTAGCAGTGTATCTACCCAAGCTCTCAGAATGGCTCTCTTATTATAATGCTACCGAACATTATCTAGAAACAGTGTTTCTCAGCTTTTTTCCCATTATCACCCTCTGCCCCAGAAGTATTTTTAGACATTCCCCGCCCCAATTGCAACTCTTTTCCCCTGACACATAACCTTCATTCAATTCCCGCTACAGTAGTATCTTACATAATATAGCACAATTTCAAAACCAGAAAAATGATTACGGATCAAATTTCGGTTGAGATGCAAGAAAAAACATACAAATTTTAAAATGTTATTAGACTCCCCACTTTCAGTTTGCCAGACGCTACCCCATAAAGACAGCTAGGCCTGGTTTCTGCTCTTGAAGGCTTACATACTCACAAGGCACCCATAGTTGAGAGGAAAAGGTCTCTTATATACTGTTCGTTCAGGAGAAAGGAATAAGGGGAACAAAATACTAGGTCTAATAATGTTTCCTTATTCTTTCATTCAGAAACATTTCAGAAACCTTTATTATGTGCAAGGAACTAGAAACAAAAGAATGTTTGAAAATGTCTAGAATATTCCAGACAATATATGTACTCTGCCCTCAAGGAGGTAGAGCACGTCTCTCACTCCTTAGGTGTGGGCTACACACAGACTTCCTTCCAGAGAGGACAGTATGGAAAAGGGCAAAGCAGGGAGGGGAGAAATCTGACAGACAGGACCTCAGGCAGGAGATCAAGGTCAACATCAACAGCAATAAGTCATGGTACCTTGACTTGACCTTGAGATGACATGATGAGAATGGCACTTTATATCTGTGGCCTTTTCCCAGATACTCATCACCCTAAACTAACCAGGAGAAAGATATCAGAGAAATCCCAGTTGAGGGACATTCTACAAAATAACTGATGAGCACTCCTCAAAATCATCAAGGTCATTAAAAGCAAGGAAAGGCACAGTCTAGAGGACCTAAGGAGACATGACAATTAAAGAGACAGTGGTGTCCTTGGTGAGCTCACAAGACAGAGAAAGGACATTGGAGGACATTTGAGTAAATAGGATAAACTTTGGACTGTAGTTAGTCATAGTGTCTGAATGTTGATTTGTCTCAGAAAAAAAAGGGAGTTTCTAGAAATCTGACTGCAAGAACTCTTTCCTATTAATGAATGTATTTCAGCAGACTTGTGTGTTTAAGTTTACTTATGTCTTTTGAAAGAGAGAGTGCAAGAAAGAGAGGAGCAGAGAGAGGGAGAGGGAGAGAATCCAAAGCAGGCTTCACGTTGTCAGCACAAAGCCCGATGTGGGGCTTGAACCCATGAACTATGAGACCATGCCCTGAGCTGAAACCAAGAGCCAGACGTTCAACTGACTGAGCCTCCCAGATGTCCCTGCAGACTTGTGTTCTAACAAATAATTTCACTTTTATCAAGTTTAAAGGGACTGAAGGTTACCGTGGGTGACTGAAATCTAGAGCAAATCCAAATCCTTATTAACAGTTACATTTAGCTTTTGTTCTCACCTGTTTTTCCCCCAAAGTGGATAAGGTAGAACAACAACAACAAAAAAAAGTATGTGAAGGTGGAGAATAGGTTCTAGAACCAGACTGGCTCCATCCTTTATTGGGTGTGCAACCCAGACAATTTCCTCAGCTTTTCTAAGCCTTCGTCCAGAAACCAGAAACCAGGCTTAGTTCCGCCATCTTAAAATGGGGATAATAATGCCTTCCCCAGAGGCATTTATACATATTGTGCAATTAGTTCTTAATCCATATGGTTACTCACCATATTTCACCTTTCTCCACTGTGTGTCAGTTCCTTCAAATGTAGAATGTCACTCATCTTAGTACCTACTTCAATGTTTATTATAAAAATTTGATTGGATAATACATGCAAAAGTCTTGGCCAATGCATGGTATCTATTATATATTGAATGAATATTAGCTTTCATTGTTTAAAACCTCATCTTGGCAGCCCTGGGTGGAAATATATATGAGCAATTGAATCTAAAAGTCAAATAGTAGCAGAAAATGCTATAGAGCAGTGGTTCTTAACTGGGGATGATTGTACCCTGGGGACATTTGCTAATGTCTGGAGACATTGTCGGGTGTCACATGAGGAGAAGAATGTGCTATGGCATCTAAGGGATAGAAGCCAGGGATTTTTACTAAATATCCTGTGACATGCAAAAGACCACCAACCCTATCCCTAAGGATTATCTGGGTCCTGTGTCAATAGCGCCAAAGCTGAGAAACCCAGGTGTAGTTCCATGGTTCTCAAAGTACGCTCCCCGGACAAGCAGCATTGGCACGACCAGGAACTAGTTGAGATGCCAATTCTCAGGGCCCACTCCAGAGCCCCAGAATCAGATACTATGAAGAGTGAGTCCCAACAATCTGTGCTTCGATGAGATCCTTGAGTGATTCTGGGGCTTGTTAGAGGCTGAGAAACACTGGAGTAACACATGAGATGGCATGAGTCACAGAAATTCTGCCGACTGGTTCATCTGTTTATGTAGGACTATGTCAGTAACATCCCAAACTCAATCTGCTACTATCACCAAAGGCTCATTCCAGCCCCCTGCCAAAGATCGTAGAGAATAATTCAGAGAAGAACATTCCTGACTTTATTAATTGCTTAGGCAGAACAATTTCCTTCTATCTGGTGGGTTAAATGCACACTCACAGATTAAAAGAAAATGGAAGAGACATAGTAATTGGTACAATTTGAGCAAGAAATCTGTTCAATTTCAACATCGTGAAAACAACCATTTAAATAACTAGGTTATATTTAAGGAACATGGGAATTGTTGATTATTACCCAACTACCTGTACTATATCTTATGTATATTTATAACCATGCACTCATTCACTCATTGAGCCTTTATTGAGTGCCTATTATTTTTAGGTACTACTCTAAGAAGCAGGCATGGTAAGATACTATATCTTCCAGCCCCCAAACCAATGGTTCACAACCATACGGAATTCTCTGGCTGCTGCATGATCTTGAGAGAAAATGTTTCCTGTGAATTTTGTGGTTATTCATCTGTGTCTTCTCTCCCTGCTGGATTAATGACAGGATTGCTCTTTCTTTTTTCAGTAGGATCTAATTTTCCCATCGTCTGTCTCAGACAGTCTTTGACTTTTTCAGCACAGAAAGGTTGAATTATGTGTCCCCCTAACCCCTAATTCATATGTTGAAGTCCAAACCCCCAGTTGCTCTGAATGTGGCTGTATTTGGGGAGTCTTTAGAGAGGTAATCAAGATAAAATGAGGACCTATGTGTGGCCCGAATCCAACAGGACTGGTGTCCTCATAAGAAGAGATTAATGGGGTGCCTGGGTGGCTCAGTCGGTTGAGCATCTGACTTCAGCTCAGGTCATGATCTCACAGTTTGTGGGTTCGAGCCCTGTGTTGGGCTCTGTTCTGACAGCTTAGAGCCTGGAACCTGCTTGGGATTCTGTGTCTTCCTCTTTCTCTGCCCCTCCCCAGCTCGCACTCTGTGTCTTTCTCTTAAAAATAAACATTAGAAAATATAAGAAGAAGAGATTAAGACACAAGACATACTGACTGAGAGGCAATCTTATGAGGACTCAGTGAGAAGGTGGCCATGTGCAAGCCAAGGAGAGGGGCCTCAGTAGAAACCAACCTGCCAGAACTTTGATCTTAGACTTCTAGCTTCTAGAATTGTGATAAAATAATTTAAAATTTTTTTTAATGTTTATTTATTTTTGAGAGACAGAGAGAGAGACAGAGAGAGAGACAGAGAGAGATAGAGCATGAGCTGGGGAGGGGCAGAGAGAGAGGGAGACACAGAATCCCAAGCAGGCTCCAGGCTCTGAGCTGTCAGCACAGAACCCGACACAAGGCTTGAACTCACAAACTGTGAGATCGTGACCTGAGCCGAAGTCGGACGCTTAACCAAGTGAAACACCCAAGGGACCCAAGCTCAAACATATCTTGACTCTTTATCCACTTTACTGCACTATACCGCTAACTGTGGTTTAGGGCCTAAACTTATGGTTCTAGACTGCACCCTTTCTATCTTGGTATCCACAGAGCCTAACACCATGTCTAGCACATACTGGGTTCTCAGCCAATGCTGGTTGAAATAACAAGCAATAACCACGTGAGTCAACCTGTGCCAGACCTGTGGTCAGAATCAACCAGAAAGCTCTGTTGTCATAATCGTTTTTCTCCACCATCTCTCTAACCTGCTTCTCCCTCCAGGTGCTCACACCAGAGATCTGAGCCCAGAGCATCTACCTGGATCTCTCTGCTTATGGGATCCATGTCACCTTTGTAGGGAAGGAATCCCCGAGCTTGCATCAGGCAAGCAGTTGGGTTTCCAGCTGAAAACCTATGGAAACTTCTGCCACCGGTATACATGGCTTTGGCATGTCCAGCTTCTGATTTCAAAGTTGTGAGATTTCTCTGCTATACTCTCTCTCAGCCCCTCAGTAAGTACAGAGAGAACAGGGTAGAGAAGTCTTTGTTTTCCATTGTCCAAGAAACTCTAGAGTACTTTAAACTTCACTTTGTGTGTTTGTCATTTTCAATTAAAGATTGCCATCAACACTTCTATTATATAAAAATATGTCAGTGGCATTTATTGATTTCTAAAAAGCAGTTCTGTAACTCTGCTCCCAGAGATTTAAAAAAAAGTATTTCTAGGCACAATATTGGTAAATACACCCTTGATGATGTCTCAGTGTCTGTGGATCAGAGATTTAGGAAGGGCTTAGCTGATTCTCTCTGGCTCAGTGTCTCTCTCTAGGTCATAGTAAAGGTGCAGGCTGGGCCTGCCCTCCTCTCAAGGCTTAACTGGGGCCCTTGTGTGGGTGTATGTGGGGTGTGAATCAAGCTCTCTCATGAGGTTCTTGGCAGGAGATGTCCGATCTTTGCCCACAGGCCTCTCTGTAAGGCAGCTCATAACATGACTTCCCTCAGGGTGAGTGAGCACAGGGGGATAGGGGCCGGACACTCAAGATGGAAGCCACGGTCTATGACCGAATCTTGGAAGAGACAGTCCACACCTTCCACCATATTGTATTCTTTAGAAGAGAGCTGATTAGTTGAGTCCACATTAAAGGGCAGGTATAACTATAACTCAAGGGTGTGAATACCAAATGGGGGTCCTTGGAGGCATCTTAGAGGCTGCCTTTCACGCCCTGGGAGCATACATCAGGGCTGTCCCTTATCAATGCACAACACTACTCCAATGCTAGACTAAATAGCTCAAGAGCATATTGGATTATTTTCCTGGGCTTATTGTTAATAACAAAAATTATTAAGAATAAAATATATCTGGGGGTAAGAAAAGGAAAAGGGAAAAAAAGAATTAGTTTTAATTCCCCTATATGCATCCACTTGTACTTTTGCCACAGTCCCTATTCAAATACATAAATATTTTTACATGGTTACAATTATCTTGGTCCCCCATGTTTTTATACTTAGCATCATATAGCATCATATACACATAGCATCATAAAGAATGTTTCCAGAGAATCTTCATAATCATGACTTTAGCATGCTGAAGTCCTTATTATCCTAAGATCATTTGGTCTCTTAACATGAGGATTTCAGCCCCATTGAAAGAATAACCCAAACTGTGTTATCAACGGAAGGGAAGTTGTAGCTATAAATTATGAGAGTGAGTTCATTGTATGCGATATTTGCCCAAATGTAGGCCATAATAGAACTCTGCAGAATTTTAGAATGAAAAATGAGTCAAATGTAATGGGGGGGGCAGGGATGGTTAATTTTTCCTGCAAAATTATATGATAGAATTATTGGCCTTGCCCTTCACAACTGACTTGCACATTAGGAACACAAAGGAGGTCTCATTGGTAAAAATGACATTCAAGAACTTCATGAATTTTTACCAGTAGTCTTTTTTTTTTTTAGCCCTGTAATCCAATATATCTATATTTGTTAGCTCATTTGTTAACTAGTGTGGTTCTGGGGCTTCCTCTGCCCACACGTGAAGCAGATCTCTGAAACAACCTGCATTGATTTCATGAAAGCTCACACTTTTGGGAAGGCTTGAAATTCTGCTTTGTAAACAATTTCCATCGGTTGTGTTTGCCTGCTGCTGTTAGAGATTCACTACAGCTGACTGTCAGGTCAATCAAAAAGGTATTGAGGGCATGAGGGATAAATTAGAAGTCACTGTTAAGGAGGAAGCGACGCTTAAATGGTGTAAGGGCTGAATTTATTGTGGAACCTTTTCACAGCGTGATTTCCCCCCTTGGAATCACACGTCTCTCCCTTGCCTGCACACTGTGTTTTGGGGCCAGTATTTCTTCTAAGGTACTTCTTCCTGTGGATGTACCATGAGGGTGGGTGGCCAGGCATTCTTGGATGCCTGTAAAAGTGCTCTTTTCCTCCCTCGGAGGATCAGCACCTGCCGGAGTCCAGCTCCAGCAGGTCCAGGGTTCCCTGAAGGACGGACGGTGTCGGCACAAGAGAGAGTGAGAGAGCCTCGAGTTTCTTTCTGATCACCAGGCAGGAATCTCTGCTCTGTCTGATTCTCAACCTTATTTATAGTGAAAGGTACAAGGAGCAGAAAGAGCAGCGTGTGTTTAGTATATGATTTCTCATAAATAATTTTTTTGATCAGCACAATTTTCCAGAACATGGATTCTGCAGAAGTTACAATTCTAATCTTAGTAATAATGATTGTCATAAACAACTTAGCTACAGACATTCATGCTTATTATGTGGGAAGGGCAGGTATTTTTTAAGCATACATTTTTTCCATAGTATGCCTAAGACCAAGACATACAAAACTTCCGGTATAGCCCTAAGGAAGCGACCTTTAACCATGAAGCAAGCAGCATTGTTTAGTTAGGTCAGTCTGTTGTGAGTAAGGGTCATTAGACTGTTTATAGCTCTAAGAGAAAGTACCCAGAAAAACAGGATCCCCAGGAGACACAATGTCTACCCTCACAGCCACAAGGACAGATGATGTATACTTTGCATAAGTTGCTGACTTTTGCAACATTTACCCTAGCCCAGGAGGTATTACGTTTACTAGTTAAAGGTTTTTCAGGGCAGAATGGAGTGTAGGGGTGACCTAGTGACAACCTTATACGCTAGTCTTCTTGAATTACTGGGTTGTCCCTGACCAGGTGCAATCACCGCCCCAAGGCCAGAACGAGAGGACAACTTGCTCTTGATTTTAATCGGCAAGGCACTCCGAGGTCTGGTGCTCAAGCAGAAATGATAGTTACAAGAGGGTAGATATTGGTCGCCGCCTGGCTGCAAGAGACCTTGCAAACTTGCCTTACCCTCACCAGGAATTTTCACTCAACCGGTGAGTTCAGGAGAGCTCCCAACAAGCACCACACAGGGACACTCAGCCTCCTCCTTGCTAATGCGGCCATGACTGTGTTCATGGGATAGATGGAACTGGGTTCCCCCTGGCCCTAGGGTGAATCTCCTTGTCTAACTCAATAACCAGAACGCCATCCCCCTTGCCAGTTAATGGTCAACTCAAGGATGAGCATGTGGCATGATTCTGGCCGGGGAGGGGTGTCCTGGAAGATTTCCCTCATTTTTTTTAATTTTTTTTTTTTTGAGAGACAGAAAGAGACAGCGAGAGAAGGGGAGGGTCAGCGAAAGAGGGAGATACAGAATCTGAAGCAGGCTCCAGGCTCTGGGCTAATTGTCAGCACAGAGCCCGACGCAGGGCTTGAACCCACGAACTGTGAGATCATGACCTGAGCCGAAGCCAGACACTTAACCAATGAGCCACCCAGGCGCCCCAAAGTTCCCTCATTCTTGAGTGGGTGCACAAGACAACGGATGTTCCCTCTTCCTGCCTCTGCATAGTCTCACTTTAGAACAGCGGCGGCAACCTCCGAGCCATGAATGGAGCCAGTGCAAGAAGAGAAGTCAATGCCCCAAAGAGAACAGCAGAATGAAAAGACAGAAAGAATGTGGATCCTTAAATTACCAGCCCTGAAACCACTCCAAATCAGGCATTCTGGTTCCTGGAGATATTTTTGTCCTAACTGTATAAGCAGCTTCTTCTTCTTTTCTTTCTTTTTTTTTTTAAGTTTATTATTTTGAGAGAGAGACAGCACAAGCAGGGGAGGGGCAGAGAGAGAAAGAGAGCGAGAATCCCAAGCAGGCTCCATGCCATCAGTGCAGCGCCTGATGCGGAGCTTGAACTCAGGAGCGGTGGGATCATGACCTGAGCTGAGATCAAGAGTTGGCTGCCTAACCAGGTGAGCTTCCCAGGTGCCCCCAAGATCCAGGCTCTTCTATTCGTCTGTCCAGCTAGCTCCAGTGTCCCCATGGTGTCTCTGTCATGCTGCCTCAATATCACACACCAAGTAGAAGGCAAGCTCTCTTTTCCAAAGCCCCTCTCTTTCCAGAAGGAAAACGCTTTTCAGAAATTCTCAGAAGATTTTCCCTAATATCTCATTGGCCAGAGCTGGAGTATATGCTTATTCACTAACCAATCACTAGCAAAGAGAATGGGTTGCCTTGATTAACTTGGATGATGGAGGTTTACTTCCTGGGAGGGGGCGTGCACTTTCCTGTCAGATAAATGCAAGGTTTTCTTAGCAAGGAGGAGGGGAATAGCTATTCGTGGGCATCCCACCAGAGTATGCACTAGCGTGAGTCCCAAAGCACCTGCAGAAATGCCTCACCTTGGAGGTTTCTCTTACTTGCTAACAGAAGACACTGTCTCTGAGGCCAGTGTCCCTTGCAGATACATTTTGAGGTTGTCCCCAGCTCCTTTTTTCCCCTTCTTGCTTTAACTCTTGGTACTATAACATAGAGATGGGTTCCTTACTGGGCATGGATGAAGATCTTTCCCTCCTGGGATAAATTGTATTGGTGTCTACAGGGGAAGATCTTTCAAATCAGTCACTCAAAATGCAATGGGCATGTGCAGCCTATCTCCCAGCTAATCCATTAAATCTTTAATTCTGGGCCAAATTAATCTACGTGTAGGGTAAGTTAACTTAGATGCCCTCTTCATCTAGGGTCTGCCAAAGAGAGTCTAAGATAGATTAAACCATTCTCAATATACGATCTGCATTTAATGAAAATGCATCTACCTTTATTTTTTGTGTGATGCAGTAAGAGACAGAGAACCTTTCCTCGGGATGGAAGTAGGGAAGGAAATGGAGATGTATGTGGGAGGCAGCAAAGCAGGAAGAAAGAACAAATATATCTGTCTCAGCAGATTTTAAATTCCTTAAGGGCAGGGACTACATCCTAAGAGGCCATTGAACATGACGTTTAAGAGTTGGGGCCTGATTTCAAAGGCAAGTTTTGCCACTTACTGTGTGATCTTTGAAACTTGCCTCCCCTGACCCCCTTTGTACCTAAGCTCATTTCAATAACCAGGATAGAAAAAAGCACCAACTTCATAGGGTGATTCTTTTATAGGAAGTTATGTCAGTAACAAACTATATGTCCTATATGTGGAGAGCACATCTGAACCCCTTTTGTATCATGGAGTACTTTGACAGTCTGAGAAACCTACAGAAACCTCCTCAGGATTGCATGAGATAAAATACATGGGCTAACAAAGAATGATAGAATTAAAATACAGTTATCAGTTTTCGCAAAAGATGCACGAATAGAATATATGTGCTTTTTTCACAATGCATGATGTAAGTTCTAGTCACATAAGATCTAAGTTCTAATAACCTGGTTAATTTCAAAGACGTGATAAGCATACACGATGCTTGGGATTTCTGCACCAACGACGATGTCATTTGAAAACACCCCGCATTTTTATTGGAGATGAAGTCGTGGGCATCACAGTGACTACATTCACAATGGGAGGAAATGCTATGTTTCATTTAGAGGTTGATCAAGATAGAGTTGTAATTTTTTTTTTCTCGTCTTACATTAAGAACCAAATACAGACTGGCATTTTCTTTTATTAACCTATCATAAACAAAATTTTAGATAACTGGGATGCCTGGGTGATTCAGTGGGATAAGCATTCGACTCTTTTTTTTAATGTTTGTTTGTTTTTGAAAGAGAGAGAGAGAGAATGAGCAAGCGTGTGTTGGGTAGCAGCAGAGAGAGGGAGACAGAATCCCAAGCAGGCTCCACGCTAATCAGCACAGAGCCTATTAGCTATCAGCACAGGGGGCTCGATCTCAGGGACCATGAGAGCATGACCTGAGCTGAAATCAAGATTGGAAGCTTAACCGACTGAGCCACCCAGGAGCCCGAAGCATCTGACTCTTGATCTCAACTCACGTCTTGATCTCAGGCTTGATCTCAACGTGAGTTCAAGCCTCTTATTGGACTCTGTACTGGGTGCAAAGCCTACTAAAAAAAAATTTCTTTAAATAACTTTAATTATTATACTCATCCTCCACCAGCATCAATTGTGAGAAATTCCATTCATCTCCTGGCTTGTTGTTAAAATCAAGTGGAGGAACACAGTTTTGTCAGCCTGGATGATAGGTTTCCTGGAGTGGAGACCCCTGCTTTTAAGCCTCTTGCCCTCTCCTTGTAGTAATGAAGACTATCTTCCACCAAGCGTTCAACACCTTCAAGATTATTGATCTTAAGCCCCGCGTAGGGGACGCTGCAATGTCTCCAGTGCAGTGCAGAAGGCTATTGGAGATCACGCTGTCCCACAGATGGGCCACCGCTGCCTACATCCAGGGCGAGGGCAGGGTGGTCACCGTGGAGGGGGGTGCAGCCCGGGTGCTCAACTTAGACATGTGGAAGCTGCTGTGCAGGGCAGTTTCTGAGCGTGGAAGAGGTGGGGGAAAGTGAGGGGATGGGGATGCAAGTAGGGACACACTGATGCAAGGGGCCATCTTCCTGGGCAGATTATAAATTCTTTAAGGGCAGGGACCATGTCTTCCAAGGCAGTATCACATCATGGTATGAGTTGGGACACCAGATCTCTGCCACTTGGTACTACTCCATACTCAACTTCTCTGGGCCTCTGTTTTCACATCTGTATAATGGGGATATTAACAGTCTCCTCCTCCTCCAGGGGTTGTGAGATTCAATGAGTTAATTGTCTAGAATGTTTAGTAAGAGCTGAATGATATTGGTCATTATTTTCTATGCTTGGCACAGAAGACAAACGTAATAATTTCTTCAGTTTTTAAATTATTTAAAATTTTTTTAATTTTTAAAATTTTATTTATTTAAAAATTTTTTTAAACATTTATTTATTTTTGAGAGACAGAGAGAGACAGATCATGAGCAGGGGAGGGGCAGAGAGAGAGGGACACACAGAATCAGAAGCAGGCTCCAGGCTCTGAGCTGTCAGCACAGAGCCCGACACAGATCAAGACCCCACGAACCATGAGATCATGACCTGAGCCGAAGTCAGATGCCTAACTGACTGAGCCACCCAGGCGCCCCTTTCATGTTTTTAAATTGGTGCAAAAAACTGAAGAGAAGTGCAACAATGAGTTAATTATCTTTAGCATAACTGCCAATTCAGATTGGTGCCACAGAGTAGCGAACACAACAGTGACTGTTGGGGCAGATTCAACCCAGGTTAGTTCAAACCCAGCTTCCACCATTTAGGCTCTATGGATAAATTAGGAAAGTTCCTAACCTTTCCCTACCTTGCTGGCAAAATGGAGAAAATAAAAGCATCGATCTCTTAGGGTTTTTGTGAGAATTAAATAATCCACCGAAAGTTTTTAGCACAGTGCCTGCAACATAGTATCATTTACTCACAGTTACTACCGAACATAGTATCATTTACTCACAGTTACTACCGACCATGCAGCGGTCTCTTCTGCGCATTTGCAGCCTTTATCTTATGCAATCTCTACCTCACCCTTCCAAGAGGCAGGCATTACCATTACTGGCACTTTCTGGATGGGGAAACTGAGATCTAAGGCAATTACCCAGGGAGCGGCAGAGCCTGACTTGGATGGGCTCCGGACTTGTGTAAGTGTCCGGATGCTGCCTCCAACTGGATGATAGGGTTGTTTGTAGACGTCCCTAGAGGTGGAAAAAGCACTGGGACAAAGAGAAAGGCAACGATGAAAAGATTAGAACTGTTTTTTTTTTTTTTTTAAAGGAGATTTGGAGCTTGAAAGAGGAAAGAAAGAAATTATCCTTGTGTTTGCAGCTGAAGAAATGGAAGTTGAAGTTCATACTTTTACCCAAACACCCACTGGAAATAGGGGGTGAAATGAGCATTCAAGAGCAGTTCTGTCAGACCCTGGGACCCAGAGCACCCTCACCGCCCCCATCACCTCCTGCATCACACACACAGACACACTGGCTCACACAGACACACACAAACACAGACACACACAGACACATGCAGACACACACACACACAAACACAGACACACAGGCTAACACAGACACACACACACACACACAGACACACAGACACATGCAGATACACAGACACAGACACACACACACACACACAGGCTCACACAGACACACACACACACAGACACACACACAAAGACACACACAGACAGGCACACATACATAGACACACACAGACATACACACAGACACACAGACACACACAGACACATACAGATGCACACAGTGTTGATGAACAGGCGTGGTACATCTCTCTCTGAAGTTTCCTGTAAGAATTTGATCACAGCTCCAAGGACCTAGCCCATGAGGAAAGGGGACGGCAGGGGAATAACTTTTTTGCATGTGATCCATTTTGCTTTTGCAAACTCAACAAAACATGCTGGATTGCCTAGGGGAGCTAAATCAGGCTGTTTACAGTTCCCTGTCACTACAAATATTCTCTTGATTTATGAAAAAATAATCAATAAATGTATGTTGATTTAGATTAGCACAACCACAAAATATATGCGTGGCATCGGGCCTTTTGTTTTTCAATTTGCATTTATTGTGGCCTTTAGATATGAGCACCAGAGAAAGCATTTGAAATAATAACATGGGTAACAATGATAATGAGAGAGACACAATAATTGTGGGCATTTAATGAGTGCCTGCCCTGGGTTAGGCATTATACTAGCAACTTCCTACTCATTATGCTGTTTAATTTTCCCAAAAATATTATGAGGGTAAATTTCAAGACAGTAGATTGGACACATACATTTATAGCCACTTTCTCCCAAAAGCTCATTAAAATGACAAAAAGCAATACTTTTATTTTGCTTTGGTAAATAAATATTTAGGGAGAAAGGAAGCAGAAGAGAAGATAATA
The DNA here is from genome assembly GCA_028646485.1 of Cryptoprocta ferox. Taxonomy (NCBI): domain Eukaryota; kingdom Metazoa; phylum Chordata; class Mammalia; order Carnivora; family Eupleridae; genus Cryptoprocta; species Cryptoprocta ferox. Next base: position 47,314,176 of record CM053563.1, read on the forward strand.
AAAAGGACATTTTTGGAATCTGAAAAGCAAAATAAGTATGTGTTGGTAAACTTCTTGGATTAGGCTTGGGTCAAGTGGTAGGAACACCCACTTTAAGAGTGGTTTTAACACGTGCAGTTTCTTTCTCTCATATAAATATGAAACTGGGAGTAAAGAGTTGGCATGAGAGTTCTATAAAGTTGTCAGGGACCTACGCTTTTTGTGGGTTTCTTCATTTCCCTGGATGCAAGTGTTGCCTCGTGGTCCAAGAAGGCTGCTTGAGCTCCAGGCATCACATGCATTTTCTAGCTGGCAGTAAGGAGGACAGGGGGGTGCAGAGGGCATGCGCCTTCCTCTAAAGACTCTTTTGTTTTAGGTTTTGATCCCATGTCTTTCACCCAAGATACCAATCTCTATTAAAGATAGATGTTATCCAGTTTGAGTAAGCCATTTTAATGTCTTTATGATTAACCAGAGCCTAGTGAACTGACATTTATCCCACAGATGCGGCACCTGAAATGTACTCAAGTTTGGAGTCTAAAGCACCTGCCTTGTGCTAAACACTTCTTAGGAATGCCGGCTCCAAGAACAGCCGTGGGGATAACCATAGCCACGCAGTTTCGCGTCCTTAGTCTGGGTGTGCTCGTCAGCGTCAAGGGGGTGAGACTGCAGACATGGAATGAGATGCCTCGTATAAACCTGAGCAGCCTAAGCATCCTTGAAGACTCCAGTCTCCCTTCTTCCCTTCACCCTTCTGGGGGCCCCAGGAGGGCAGCGCACTCACAGACAGCAGTGAGGATCCTTCATTTACAAATGGGATTTTACAGTCTGCAAGTTCACAACTATGATTTCGTTAGGAGTGTGTCGTGAAGAGGCAGAGAAAACCAGGTTCTAGTGTGGCATCACACGTCTCTGATTTGGGGGGAAAGCTTTACCTCACTAAGCCTCAATTTTCTCATCTGTAAATTGGGGAGAATAGCTGAACCTACCTCAGCAGGTGGCTGGTAGAATGACATAATTCATAGTGAGTGCTTAGCACAGTGCCTGGAGCATAGTACGTGTTCCATGAATGTTAGCTGTTATTATTCGGTGGGGACTGTTAGCCCCGTTAGAGGGAAAAACTGAAGTTCGGGGAACCCACAATGACTTATTAATAACTAGTAACAGTAATAATCATTTAGTGAAAACTTATTATGTGTGTGAACTCATATCATCTTTATCTCAGCCCCAAGAGGCAGACATTGACAACTCCCATTTTCCAGATGGGGAAACTGAGGCCTAACGTAGTTACCCTTATGTTGAGATATAGAAGGGTGAAGACAGTGGCCCCCAACCCTTTGATGTTTAATAAGCTTTAAAGTCCACGTGGGCAAAGGTCTGTGCTGGACTTCATACTGGAAGCTAAGGACCCTGGGATGAGTGGATCTGAGCACGGCATTTAATCCGGTGGTTCTTACAGATGTGGTGGAGACAGACATAATCAGACGATTCCAGTATTACATACTAAAGGCTACGTGGGAGGAAATACGTGATTGTGCCTGTGTGAAGGCCAAAGGAGGGTGTATTCATCATAGTAGCTGTTGCTGCTTAACAAATTACCCCCAACATAAACCAACAATGAAGATTTCTTTCCTCACACAGTTTCTGAGGGTCCGGCTTTCGGGAATGGCTCTGGCTCAGGGTCTCTCATGAAGTTACAGCAAGGCGTTGGTCAAGACCGCAGCACCTCAAGGTTTGATCAGGGCTGGGGAGCCGCTCTTGTGATGGGTCACATGGCTAGCAAGGAGGAACCAGCTGTTGGCGGGACCCCTCAGCCCCTCCCCCCGGGACCCCTCTGCTTGTCTGTTCCATGTCACCTGGCTGGTTTTCCCGGAGCAAGTGACCCAAGGGAGAGCAAGGAAGGAGGAAACCACAATGTCTTTTACGACGAAGGCTTGCAAGTCCCATGTCCTTTCCGGGACATTCGACACAGCACACAGGCAGTCCCATCTAGTGTGGGAGGGGACTACATGAGAGCGAGAACACCGGGTGGCGGGGATCACCGGGCTGTCCTGGAGGCTGGCCACCACAGGGTTCGGTTAGCTCTGTTGGGAATTCAGGGAAGACTTTCTGGAAGACGTCATCCCTGGAACAGCTAAGTCGGGAAGAGGGATTCATAACCTGGGATGCACAGAACTCAAGGAGTCTGTGACCTTGGTGGGAGGAAAATTGTTTCTTGATTTTCACAAACCTATGCATGAAATTTAGCATTTCCTTCCATGATGCAGGAAACTAACACAGTACCCGTGATTTTTGTCATCAGTAGAAATGCCAGATATTTTCTCCTATGACTATTGTTGAAGACACCTTGAAATATTGTTAATGCTAATCAGTACTTTAAAACCATGGTGATTGATAGACCTACCAGCAGATCTTGATATTTAATGCATATTAATAAAGTACAGGTATTATTATATTACAATTTTGTTGCTGTTTTAATAATTATATTTCAATATACTTGCCTTTATAATTCTATGTGTTTTATTTTAATTACTTATTTTTTCATGTTTTTATTTTCCCCGACAGGGGGCTCGAACTCACAAACCTGAAGTCAAGCGTCGCATGCTCTTCTGACTGAGCCAGCAAGGTGCCTCTCTGTGTATTAAAGACATTTAAAGACATTATTCTGAGAAGGAACCGTGGAGGTCACTGACTGCCAAGCAGGTCTGTAACACGCACACGAGGGTAGTGAAGAGGTACACGAGGAATCATGTGCTTGAAGGAAGGGTGTCAGAGACAGAGAGGGCCGCGCGACAATGTGCAGGCTTCCGTGTGTAGTGTATTGCTAACAGCCTCAACAAGGGGAAGGAGGCGGGGAGCCCGGGTGGCTCCGCGTCCGACTTCGGCTCAGGTCATGATCTCACGGCTTGTGGGTTCGAGCACCGCGTCGGGCTCTGTGCTGACAGCTCAGAGCCTGGAGCCTGCTTCAGATTCTGTGCCTCTCTCTCTCTCTGCCCCTCCCCCACTCATGCTCTGCCTCTCTCTGTCTCAAAAATAAATTAAAAAAAAAAATTAAGGGGCGCCTGGAAGGTTCAGTCGGTTGAGCATCCGGTTTCGGCTCAGGTCATTATCTCGCGGTTTGTGGGTTCGAGCCCCACGTCAGGCTCTGTGCTGACAGCTCAGAGCCTGGAGCCTGTCTTTGGATTCTGTATCTCCCTCTCTCTGACCCTCCCCTGCTCACGCTCTCTCTCTCTCAAAAATAAAGAAAACATTAAAAAATTTTTAAAAAATTTTAAAAAAGGGGAAGGAGGTAGATGAGGC
>CM053563.1:47317954-47368369 GCA_028646485.1 Cryptoprocta ferox
CCCCCCCAAATATTTGTTTTATTTATGTGTTTACTTGTGCATTTAGTTAAAAATTAGTTCTTGAGAATACATAATCCGTGCACAAATTCCAAAATTTGAAGCAGATACCGAGAAAGCCTTCCTCTCACCCCTCCGGCTAGGACTTTGGAGTGCTCTCTAACCTGGAAGCCACGGCCAGCTTATTTTACATCCTCAGGAAAGGGAGTGTGAGGAGGTGGCTGTTTAGATTTGCATTTTAAAGAGCTGGCTCTGGTCAAGGTGCCCACTGAAGACAGGCTTTATGGAGAAGCTGTGGGCGAGGGTGCGAGGCAGGACTGGGAAAGTCTGGGGAGTATGTTACTCTTTCCTTTTGAAAGAATTTACCACAAATGTGCTGGAACATCCCACGAGTGCAAATAAACACAGTTCACTTGGTGGAGTTTAGATTTCCTCTGCGAAACACGGCGGGCAGTAGAGCAAGTTAATTAAGCATAGAATGCAGACTTCATGGGGTGTCTGGGTGGCTCAGTGCGGTAAGCATCCGTCTCTTGATTTTGGCTCAGGTCCTGATCTCAGTCTGTGAGTTTAAGCCCCACATTGGGCTCTGCACTGACAGCGTGGAGCCTGCTTGCGATTCTCTCTTTCTCTCTCTTTCTCTCTCTCTCTCTCTCTCTCTCTCTCTCTCTCTCGTGTGTGTCCCTCCCCCACTCTCTCTCTCAAAATAAATAAATAAACTTAAAAAAAAAAGAGACTTTTAGGTGCCTGGATGGCTCAGTCGGTTAAGCATCCAACTTCGGCTCAGGTCATGATCTCACGGTTTGTGAGCTCGAGCTGCGCATCGGGCTCTATGCTGACAGCTCAAAGCCTGGAGCCTGCTTCCGATTCTGTGTCTCCTTTTCTCTCTGCCCTTCCCCTGCTTGCATTCTGTCTCTCAAAAATGAATAAACATTAAAAGAAAAAAAGAATAAACGTTAAAAAAAAAAGAAAGACTTCAGAATTCAGAGAACTGGGCACAATCGCTGCTCTGTCTGTGGCCAACTCTATGCTATATTTGCTAATCTGAACCTAAGTTTATCTCTTATAGAGTGAGGCTAATGGTACCCATCTCCGCTTGTTTGTCCCAATGGCATATGTGATAACGCTTGTATAAACCTTCATATAATTATGCATTTGCTTCGAAGTCAGATATAAAATCAACGTTGTGGTTCCTGGTTGAATTTTAAAGCTCTTAAAGTCCTTGGGGCACCTGGCCGGCTCAGTGGGAAAAGCACGCGACTCTCGATCTCAGGGCTGTAAGATCAAGCCCCACGTTGGGTGTAGAGATTACTTAAAAATCTTAAAAAAAAAAAATAAAATTCTCAAAGTCTACTTCTAATCACTCATAAAAACAATGGCAATAGCTCACATCTTGTGGTATCATATTTAAGAATAATCACTTGCCTTGTGCCTGACACTTGACAGGTGGTGGAAGACTTTAAACAGAATGGACTCCTCACCACAGTTTTTGGGTGACCCGAGGCATCAGCACCGCCTCCCTGGAGGGTAATTCTTCTCCCTGTGGGGCAGAAGGTAGCCTGGCATGAAGTTAGGCTGAAGTAGGATTTTGAGAATGGTGGGAGGTTAGCAGTTATACACTAAAGGCTTTACATGTAAATATAACGAATAAAATTTCCAAACGTGCAGATTTGATTTTGAGATGCAAATGCACTCACCAGGGGGAGCGTGCCTAGCTGTGGCCTAGGCGACAAAGAGCCTGATCACTTAGTCCCAAGGACTTTGTAATACAACAAAATCACTCTCTCCTAATGCGTCAGAGAATCACGTTCTCTCTTTAAGGCAGACGTAGCAGGAAGTTAATGTGACTATACGGAGGTGTGCATGTTGGGGAGGTGGTAATATGGACATTCACTGTACTTGTCTCAAGTTTATCCGATGTTTGAAAAATTTCATAATAAGACATGTTGGGAGGGGCACCTGGGTAGCTCAGTCGGTTGAGGGTCCCAACTCTTGATTTCAGTTCAGGTCATGATCTCACGGTTGTGAGATCAAGTCTTGCACTGGGCTCTGCGTTGAGTGTGGAGCCTGCTTGGGATTCTCTCTCCCTCTCAAAATAAATAAATAAATAAAGACATGTTGAGAAAAAGGAATAAAATAGGCCACCAGAAAATAAATAAAAGTAGAACAGATATAATACCATAGAACATAGTACTTTAAGTGAAATATATTTTGGTTTATGAAAAATTCATTTCTTTTATTTTTCTCACTTTCCCATGGAAGAGTGGCAATCCCTGGGCACCCATCTGTGGACCACCAAGGGACCCCTTGTTCTAGAAAGAGAGCACAGGGGGAAGTTGGTTGAGAGGGTGAGTTTGAAGCCTAGTTCTCTTGTCTGGATTCTAATCTCAGCGCCTGCTGGCTCTTGCTCACTGAGCGAGTGTGGGCAAGTTACTTAAATTCCTTGTGTCCCAGCTTCCTCATCTGTACAAATAGGGCTTGATAACAGAATAAGGGAAGGTAAGTGACTTGGCCACTGTAAGTGACATTTGCTGAATTTGGTCCCAAAGAGAATTACAGGAAATCCTACCCCTGAAACTCCCCCTTGCATCTGTACACCTGTACATCTTGGTTCAAACTTCTCTTAAAACCCTCAAACCATAGTTCTTAGTGTGTCTGTCGGTTTTTTTTTTTTTAAGGTTTCTTTATATTTGAGACAGAGACAGGGTGTGAGTGGGAGAGGGGCAGAGAGGGAGACACAGAATCTGAAGCAGGCTCCGGACTCTGAGCTGTCAGCACAGAGCCTGATGTGAGGCTTGAACCCACGAACCGTGAGATCAGGACCTGAACTGAAGTTGGATGCTTAACCGACTTAGCCGCCCAGACGCCCTGTGTGTCTGTAGGTCTTATCCTAATAGATTTCCAGAGGCAGGAGATGTTTTGGTTTTTTTTTTTTTTCCTCAGATACATGGCATATTTTTTCTCACTCATTGTGCATTTGAATGAATCAGTGAAATACAAACACGCCATCCTATGTGAGGCCACAATGATCAGGACAGTTTTGCCCGAGAATCCTGTGCAGTATTCTTCCTTATTGGTTACCTCCCATGAGAAGTTTGTCAGAAGAGCCAGGATGCTTCCCAAGTCTCATTAGCCTATTGAGTTTGGCACAAAAACATGAGGCTTGATTTCCCAAAGAATGGCGATTTCAGGAACATCAGGTTTGCAGAATTGTTGGGGTGTCTGTGTGTGCGTTTGTGGGGGCGGAGGTGGCCAGCATCACAGTAATGACATGAACTAAGACATGTGGCCCCAGGGATATTACACAAAAACTTGTGTCCACTGTGTGACACAAGTCATGACAAACTGCTTTTAGTAACAACACATCCATCTATGGTCGTACATTGTCACTTCCTGCATAAATGGTCACTCAAAGAGAAAAAACAGTTCAGATGTAGAAATCCTTGTCAGAAATAGTCTTTGGCCTTTCAAATCGTGGGCAGATATGGCCATCTGGTGTGCATTATAGAACCATGCATTGAATTTTCTTAAATCTCTTCACTACCAATCAGTGTGATTTAGTTGGCTTTTCAAGAGCAAACCACTCTTTAGGCTTTCTCAGGGGTACACCTTGAGGACCTTGGCTCATTCCCAAACTTAAGGCTCTTCAAACCTATAATAATCGTACACACTGAATAAGCTCACCTTCTTGTAGATCCTTGTAAGACCAAAGTCAAAGCCATGTATAAGCTGAAGTTCAAGGGGGCACAGAACTGTCAGTAAATAGAGGAAGCCAGTAAAGGGAGAGCAGAGCAGAGAGGGGGGAGCAAGAGACCATGAAATCCAAGAGGGGAAAAAGAGGGGCCGGTCCGCGGGCTCCCTCAGGCCCTAATAACATTCTAATGAGCTCACGTGCACCCTGGATATACAGTTTTGAATTGTTGCTCACAATCAAATAAGTATGACCAAAACAATATCAGTTTGAGTGAAGCCAAAAGACTGTAAACTCTAATATCTGACATGCCTACCCTCACAGGTTTCCAATTGCCCGTATGTCTTACTTCTTTAGCTGTGGCTAAAGCTATCAGCTGTGGCTGATAGAAGCCACATAGAGGAATGAAATGAGGTCGTCATAACCATTTGGGACCATTAATATTGTCTGGGCCCCTCAGCCAGACTTCTGTCCGCCCATGTCTCTCACCTGTTTTGAGGGACTAGGAACTGAAGAAGCCAGTGCCCTCAGGCAATGTTAGAGAATGCCTGTATGAGCCAGCAGCGTCTGCAAACCACCTTGTGAACCTCTGGCCAGGAAGGGGCTCCTCAATGTCTTAAAAAAATCTCAGCATTTAATTTACGAGTTAGTAACTTTGTGGCTTACTGTCAGCATAGATCAGTGTTCTCAAGTGGGCACACAATTGGCAACAGCCTGTAGACTTGTTGGTTGTTACAGCTTGGGGGAGAGGGACGCCGCTGGCGTCTAGCAGGTAGAGGCCAGAGATGCTGCTAAATATCCTACAATATACAGGATAGACACCTCCGCACCCCTGCAACAAAGAATTATCTGGCCTCAAATGTCAGTAGTGCTGAGGTTCAGAAACCCCGATGTTCATGGCAGACGAAACCTTGAGGGTATAATTTAAGTGGTTGGAAGGACAGAGAATTTTACCAAAGGGACCACCACCAAGTTTGGGGAGGACACCATACTCTGTCACTGCCTGTGGCCTGATGCTGGGTCCTAGGCAACAGGTGCCAGCAGCAGGGTTGAGATAAATCTAAGCAGTCAGTCCTTGGACAGAGCTACAGATTATGATCAGAGAGACTAAGACTACTCAATTGATTCCATTTATTCTCCTCCCCATTATTAGGAGGCATTGTGACCTAATCTCTATTTACATCAAAGGAATAAATAGGCTTGGGTGACAGAGACGAGGGTTTAAATTGGAGTGAACAGAAGAGCGCTCATTAATAAGTTAACTTATTTAAATGCACATGGATTGGAGAGTGATGTTTTGATAAATCTGACATGTGACAGCAGACCTGTTAAAACTAAAATACACTTTCATTAGGTTAGTTTTTGGTTGGGCACCTTCAAAGGAAAGCAAGTCTCTTCCCTAAAGAGCATGCAGGGCAGGAATCCCAAAGCCATATACATTCTAGGACTTGAAGAAGACCAAAAGCAACACAGCCCCCTGCCTCCCCATCCCCCCACCCCTTTCAATATTTAATTTCTCTGAGGGAGGCTTACATATTTCTGAGACCTAGGCCACCGAAATACTGGTCAGCAGATTTCCCTGGAATGCTGAGTTGGGGAGCAAGTTTCAATCGGGGAATGTTCTGGAAAACTCCTTAGGCAAGGCCAAATTAAAGATATGCTTCCAGCTTTTGACACAGGACATTTATAGAATACTTGTCGGTCCTCCAAGAGGAGTTGAGAGAGTCCACTTTGTAAATTGGGAATTTTGTTTTAAACTAAGTCGATTTGTAGAGGGCCAAACCTAAGACATCACATTGATTCATTAATTTATTTCATTCAATAAACTTGTAGGTCTAGGCATTTTACTAAGTGCTGGCGATAGAAGCACCACACGTGGTGCTCTGTGAGTTCCGCCAGGAGTAGGCAGATAAAATAAAGAGTTGAGGGGCACCTGGGTGGCCCAGTCGGTTAAGTATCTGACTTCGGCTCAGGTCATGAACTCACAGTTGGTGGGTTCGAGCCCCGCGCCGGGCTCTGTGCTGACAGCTCGGAGCCTGGTGCTGCTTCGGATTCTGTGTCTCCCTCTCTCTGCACCTCCCCTGCTCACACTTTGTCTCTCTCTGTCTCAAAAATAAATAAGCATTAAAAAAAATTAAAAAAAATAAATAAAGAGTTGAAAAATAAGCAATACAGTCTCCACCGCCAATCATTTCTCTGTTCTTTCTTCTAACTCTGCCCGCGTTACGGAGGTGTCCGTCACATGAAAGGGATAAGTCAATGAATTCTTGGCCCAAAACTAAGCCCTTTATCAACGTTAGCCCTTTATTTAAAAACAGAATCTTGCTGTGGCTGGAAAAAACTTTTCCAAGGCTGGGTCATTGGAAGGTTGCGGGAGTTTGCATTTTTAACGTTCCCACGTTTTATAACGTTACGGTTCCAGGCACCATGAAGTTTGTGAATCAGCCTGGGCGATGGGAAGCTCTGGAAGTTTTCTAAGCAGGAACATCCACTCTTCATAACGTTCTAGAAGAAGGAGAGGCCAGAGGTCAGAAAACCAACAGCCGCATCCCTCCTTTCTGCTCCGCGGTCTAGTCCTGCTGGGCCTGGCCTACATTTCCCAGGATGCTCATTTGCTGGAGCTCCTGCAGGATTGGTCAGAACAACGCGGAAGTCATTACAGGTCGCTCAGCAACGGGCGGAGTTCTGGACCGTGACTGGATGCCCACGCCCCTTCCTTGCGGCCCGGGAGGTGGACGAAGCTCAGCTCCATCTCCAGAGTCACGAATCGTTCACCGGCTTTTACTTCCAGCCGAGCGGCAGTGCGCCCTCTCCGGTGCTTTCACCCCCGGTCTTTCAGGGCCACGCCCCTTTCATTCCGGCAGCTGCGAAACTCCGGGGACTGGATTCCAGCTACCGAGTCGGCTGAGCGCCTCTGGGCGGCGCGATGCGCAGGCGCGAGCGTTTGGGTCTCGCCGCGCGCGGCGCTCGGTTGTAGCGAGAGTGAGTTCCTGGGTGCGGAGACCCGGCAGCGGGCGCCGGAGCGAGTGGGTGACCGAGCGCCTCCCCTGCCGCCATGGCAGCCCTGCGCTACGCGGGTCTGGACGACACGGACAGCGAGGACGAGCTGCCCCCGGGCTGGGAGCAGAGAACCACCAAGGACGGCTGGGTTTACTATGCCAAGTAAGGGGCCGCAGGGGGGCCGCCGGGCCTGGGACACACCTGGAGGGGGTCGCACCTGGAACCCTGACGGCCTCACGTGCCCGGGACCCTGCGCTGCTCCGAACGCCACCTGCGCGGGGACGGGCGCGTGCCGGCGCTGCAGCCTGGCGAGGCCGCGCGAAGCCGCAGTGATAGTTAAAGAGCTTCCTCGGGGAGGCCCCCGAGGTCCTGAGGAGGGGTCGGCCGCCTTTCTGGGCTCTGGGTCCAGTGGGGTCACCTGGCAGCGCTCAGGCGCGCCCTCTGCTGCTCAGGAAGCGGCGCTGCACGATGCCAGGGTGGCTAACAGGTCTTATTCCCTCGTCCGAAAAAAATCAGGAAAAAAAAAAAAAAAGCCGATGCCTCGGAGGTCTGGGGCAGGGAGCTAGAAGTATGTATTTTAAATAAATGCCCCAATATAGTTATGCATGTGTGTATTTACATATACGTATACATACGTGTGTGTATATATAATAGAACTCCAATAGTTTTTCCGGCAAACTTTTGGAATCACTAGTAGCAGACCCTTTCTCCCATCACTAAGTGTGTGACTTTGGGCCATTGAAAGAACTCTCCGTCTTTTTCATCTGTAAAATGGGTTGCTAGCGTTTCAATTCAGGCAGCGTAGGTAAAGCACTTAGCACAGATCTAGTAAGTACTCCATGCTCAATAATTTCTCCCCCCTCCCCAACTCTGGAGCTGTGACAGCACTGCCTAAATCTGGTATTAGAATCACCTGCCAATGGTCCTCAGTCCAGATTTCAGAGACCCTCAGGCCGCCGACACCCTCCGTGGGGAATCTGTACCCCCACGCGTTAGATTCTCAATTGGCTTTGAGAAACGCGGATGTAAATCTGTGATTTTCAACATCTGGAAAACTCAGAAGATATCTTATCCTTGGATCCTCCTCCAGAAATTCTCATTTAACTGGTTTGGGCCCTCCCGCCTCCACTGGTATGTTGTAAAATCGGACCAGGCCATTCTCATCTCCCCGAGGTTGGGAGCAGCTGCTGTCTTTGGTCGCTTGGTAGAAAGAAAGCCAGAAAAGAAAAGAAAAAAAAAAAAAAACAAACCTTAGAGAGTTTATTCATTCAAGACACAGTGGGGTTTTATCTCGTGCCAGGCTGTTTGGTGGGTGCTGGTTATGCTGAGATAAATAAGACCTAGCTGTCACTGGTGTTATGTGGCTGAGTGACGCGTGGGTGGCTCCCGGGCGGTCTGTGTAAGGTGAGCGGTAGCCTGCTGGCAGGAGGCGTGTGTGGGAGGTGGCGACCCTGTAGCTGAGCCCCAGAGAGTTGGCCTCAGTACAAGTAGGCGTGCTCGGGGCCCGCCCAGGTGGAGGCAACTGAGTGGAGGGGTCCGAGTGGCCCGCGTGCTGCTGGAGGCATGGGAAGACTGAGGCAGCAGTTTCTGTTGGAGCTGGGGCTCCATCATCAGGCCCTGGGGGGTCCACTGAAGGCTTGGAGCCAGGGAGTGTCATTGGTTGATGTCCTCTGTCTTTCGGAAGGTGGTTTCTGGCCCTGGAGATTTGAAGGGATGAGCGTGGCAGCAGGGAGCCATTAGGCTGTTGGGGGGCTGGCTCCAGGCAGCTTCTGAGCGCCCACCGGCCGTCATGAAGGGCTTTGTCATCCCCCCCAGAGCTGAGCATAACTGCTCCTGCCCAGGAGACCTTCCCCTTGTCCCCGACCCCTGCACCCTCCTCCCAGCACCTGGTGACCTGCGTCACAGTCCCTGGCCTTGTCTATAGTCATCATAGCCCTACTCTCCTGGTTTGCGCTGTCTTCCTCCCCCAGATTGTAAGCTTCCTGAGGGCGGAGACCTTGTTACCCTCTGTATCTCCTGTGCTTAGCACCTGGGAGACGGACGTCCCTGTGTAGTGAGTGAAGTAATTCATCTAGTGAAGGTGTCCCCTGGCCTCCCTGAGCAGGCGGCTTGGGAATGTGAAGGCGCCCACGACCGGCCTCCTGGCTGTCGGAACCCACCTCCGCCTGCTGCGCTGTGTGGGGGCCCCCCTTCGTTCTGGCCACCTACCTGAGGCTCCCTGGCTTCCTCTCAGGTTTGCCTGGAGCCTGGTGTTACCCTGCCTTTTCCCCTTCTGTTGGGTGGCCTTTCCCATCTGCTTCCGTCCCCGATGGGATCCTGCTTTCTCTAAATAAGATCTGCACGTCCCAGCCAGCTCCTCTGGGAGCTTCCGGGGGGACTCCTGGCCGGGGGATTCCGTGGCACATATACCGTCTCCAAAAAAGCCCTCCTCCCACCCCTCCCCATTGTTTTGGGTCTCAAACTGGCCTGTCTGGTCCCATTGTTTACACTGAATGTAGTGACAGGGTTTGGCTGGGTCCTAACTGGGGGTCCCTCTCTCCAGTCTCCCTGGCCCTCTGTTCTTCAGCTCTCCAGGTGGAAGGACGCCTCTGACCGATCCTAACCCCGGGTTCCCCTTGATCTCTCCTGACCTGCAAGCATCCCTGCCCTTCTTTTCTTTTATCTCTGAAAGGGTTACTTGTTGTCTCTTGGGGTTCGGGAAACTGCAAACGGGCTAAAAGAGGACTGCCCTTTGAGTCCTTACTGGTGTCATATGGTCTTCCTCTCAAGGGCAGCAAGGCCACCCCCAAAGACAGAGCGAGTCTCTGGGATCCTAATGAGACTCCTTTCTGACTCATGGCGTTGCGCCTCTCCCGTCGTGTGGCTTCTGTGGGGCCCTCGTGCTTTCCCGTATGCCCCATGGTGCTCTCAGAAGCACACGTGTCGCTTGTCTCCAGGGCCCACCAGACCGGGCTTTCAGGGAGAGGATGATCATGCCCCTGAGGGCAGACCAGGCACCAGCGAGCTGGGGTAGGCCTTTCTCGCTCCCTTGCATCATGGTCCAGAGCAGCCCCTCTGCCCCAGCCGGGAGGTGGGGGTGGAAGGACCAGGTCTCAGTGCCCAGCGCTGTCGCTGCAGTCACCTGGGCCTCTGGGCCCTCCACCCCTAGCCCCCTTTTCTTCTGAAGCATTCCTCACAGTCGGCTCTCAGTCTCCAAGTTAACTAACTATACTTCAAAAAAAAATTTTTTTTCCTAGAATAGCATACTTGAGATGATATCCATGTAATGTGGTATGAATTTAATTTTGATCCTTTTGGTTTAAATAAGATCACTGTTAATTATCTCTTTAAATGACAAAAAGCTTATTGAAAAAGAAAACACAGAAGAGGGCTTCTGTTTAAAGGAGAAGAAGATAACACTATGGGGACGTGTGTCGTGATTTTCTGTTCATTAATAAGTCATTTTAGGTTACAATTAAGAACACTTCTTAATTAAGTTTTGCATGTAAGTATTTATTCAACTGAATACTTCTGTGTGCAAGGCCCAGTTCTCAGTTCTTCACACATGTCCTCTCATTCAGCCCTCTGTAACCCCAAGGAGCGGGTGGTGTTACTGTTCCCATTTTACAGATGGGGAGACTGAGGCACAGGGAGGTTAGACACCTCTTCATGGGCACACGACTGGTGAGTGGGAGCACCAGAAATCATGAGCAGCTGGGCTCTGAAATTCTTACTGCCAAATCACACTCTTTGCTGTGAGGCCTGGGATCCCCCCCCGGGGACTGTGACACTGCGTCCTTCAGGGGACAGTTGGCGATGTCTGGAGACGCTTTCTGCTCCCACAACGATGGGATGTTGGCATCTGGTAGGCGGAGACCGGGGACACGGCTGACCATCCCGCAGAGCCCGAGACAGCCCCCAGCAGGGAGCCGCCTGGCCCAGGTGTCAGGAGCGCCGGTGGTAAGAAACCCTGGCCTGGGCGTTTTCTGTCAAAGTCAGAAACACGGGGGTGACAGTGTTTGTTTCGTTTTTTTAACTGTCTCTCAGGATAGGAAAAACTTGTTCTGAGAGAATTTTCCAGCTCCTTTGGAGAACATTGACACATTCCCCCTCTTTACGCCGGGCGGCTGCTAGGGCAGGTGCAGGGCTGGGTGTGTGAGGCTTTGTGGAGTCTCAAGGGCAGGTCTTCTTGGAGCTCGGCTCAAAGCTCATTTGATGCCTGCCTGTGGGGTGAAAACTACTTGTAACACCAGGCAGAGGAAAATGGGATCATATCTATAAACTCTAAAAACATTTTTTTAAAATGTTTTATTTATTTTTGAGAAAGACCCAGAGAATGAGTAGGGGAGGGTCAGAGAGAGAGGGAGACAGAATCCAAAACAGGCTCCAGGCTCCGAGCTGTCAGCACGAAGCTTGACGTGGGGCTCGACCTTGTGAGCCTCGAGATCATGACCTAAGCCACAGTCGGACACCCAGCCGACTGAGCCCCCCAGGTGCCCCTATAAACCTTGGGAAGCAGGGGGTTCGGCAGGGCAAAGAGCGGGAACGGCGTGTGTCCTTGCTGGGGTCCCTCCAGCGTGCGAGGAGACGCAGGGGCTGTGTCAGCGAGGAGAGGCTTGTCCTTACTGGGGACTCAGGGTCCCCTTCCTGCAGGTAGGAGTTTACGGTGGCCAGTGTACAAGCAGAAGGTGGTCACTGCTGCTCGTAACCCTACCTCTGTACAGCGACGTCACTGTTCACCAGTCACGGTCACAGGTAGAGCCTCCCTTACCTTTCAGTGGCTCTGTGAGGTGGGCGTTGGGCAGGGAGACTGGTGACCGATTGCAGCCTGTGCGCGGGCCTATGGCCCCGAGTCTAGTGTCCGCAGTGACCCTGCACCCGCCACTGAGCATTTGCAAAAACAGACCAGAAGCCAGTTCCTGGAGAAACCTTGCTTGTCGGGTGTGAAATCTGACAGTGGATTCCTGCTCTATTCGTTCTCTTTAAAGCAGCCAGTAGGGAAGGAATATTCAGATTTTATCGTCTAGATGTCAGTGATGATTATTATTTTCTTACTGGGGCATGAGTGTGTGACCTTCTAGGAAATCCAGCCTCCCCTTTGAATGCCTCTTGCAACATCCAGCTGCTTCTCCGATGAAGGAATTTTATGTTTTTCCTGATACTTCACCAACTTTTGACGGGTGTCTCTCGTCTGTTGTTGGCTCACGATTTTAATTACAACTTTGTATGCTGTTAGATAAAATGTTCTGTTTACCACAGAAACGAGACTACTTTGTCTATTTGATTTGTGTAAAATAATAGGTAGCACTTTTGAGGGTTTTTATATGCCAGGAACCGTGTTCAACCCTTTATGTACCTTTCCTTGAGATCAGTTCTAGGATTCTTTCCATTTTGCAGGTAGGAAAATCGAGGTCTGAGGTTGAGTAACTTGGCTAGGTGGGCAGTTAGGTGACCTCTGGGGCTATCCTGCCGCATTCTTAAACACATCTTGGGAGCGATTAGGATTTCATGCTTAAAACACTTTGGAGTTACATCTGTGGAAAGAATAAATATTTGAGAAGATTCACATTTAGTGATCTGCAAATATCAGCATTGTACATTAGGCCGGAGTCTGGCCACTTATCCCGGAATACAACTAAAACAAATATAAACCACTTTTGGATATTGTGAGGGCTTCTGGCGTTGACCCACACCTGGTCCCCGTGCTCTTCCCTCCCTCCTCCGAGCCCGCTCACAACGACGCTCTTTCCAGAGGTTTCCTCCGACCGCTTCTCCTTCTCACCCAGGGAGTCCAATCTGATGCAAACAGTAGCATTTGTGTTCTGAATATTTCCTTTTCTGAGCTCTGGCTTTACCGCTCTTGAGAGAGAGCATTCTTTGGGAGGGAAAAAAAACTTAATGCAGCTGATTAAGTTTTAGAAGTGTAACCTTCACTTACTGTTTTTTGTGGATTTTTAACTTTTTTTTTTTTGACAGTCACTCTGAAGAGAAGACCCAGTGGGAACATCCGAAAACCGGAAAAAGAAAACGAATAGCGGGAGGTTTGTATGTTCTCATAAAGCAAGGAAGCTTGTATATAAAGCATTCATGACATAGGAAAACTGTCGCAGTCAGAAGGGTGACAGGTCGCTCTCGTTCCTCGAAGGGAGGAGATCACGGGCTGTGGCAGATGAGGCGATGAGCGTGGGGTGGGCCGGCCCGGGTGGTATCTCACGGCTTTCTGTAACGGCCGCTGTTGGGACGCATGGCCTGAGTGTGGCTCAGCGTGGCTGCTGGTCGGTGGGACAGGCTTCGGGGCAGGGGTGGAAGGGCATGGGGCCTCCTGACCCGGGGCCTGGGTGTCTGTTCACCCCACCCCTGCCGTGCGCACACCTGCCAGTCTTCTTGCGTTTCAGATTTGCCGTATGGATGGGAACAAGAAACCGATGAGAACGGACAAGTTTTTTTTGTCGAGTAAGTGGCTGTATAGAAACTATTCTCAGTCATTTTTCTCTTCTTTCAAAGTGTTTATTTATTTAGAGAGCGTGCACGCGCATGTGTGCGTGTGCCTGTCAGAGAGAGAGGGAGAGAGAATCCCAAGCAGGCTCGATGCTGACAGCCTCAAGCCTTATGTGGGGCTCGATCTCACTACTGTGAAATCATGACCTGAGCTGAAATCAAGAGTCAGATGCTCAACCAACTGAGCCACTGGGGCGCCCCTCATTTTGCTTCACCGTAGGAATTTTTGGTTGTAAAAGTAATATCCCTTGAATATAGAAAAATACGTAGTATACATAACTAATCTCATCAGTAGGAATAACTACTTTTCACAATTTTTTGATTTATTTTCTAAGTCTGGTTTCTGTACACATGCTTTCTTTAAACAAAAAGCAGGGAAGGCACTGTGTGAATTGTTCAGTAACCTGTTACTCCCATGTAATAATCTTGTGAGCATTTCCTCACATATATATATATATATGTATATGTATTGTATAAGACAGTGGTGTTTAATGGCCATGGAGTCTTATTTATTTATTTATTTATTTTTACTGATATACTGTAATTTATCACGTACCCATTGGGGTTTGATGTTAAATTCCTATGTAATTCCTTGGCCCCTTTCCTCTGAGCCTGTCCCAGTGGTGTGCTGCTGCCGGTACATCGGCCACCACCAGTGCTTGGGGGCGGGGCGGGAAGCCCAGGCCCATCACCACGGTGCGCATGCTCTCTCCCTGCTTCTCTCAGGCTCCCAAAGGGAGGTTGGGGACGAGCCGGGAGAGGGGTGCACACGTGGCCCCGGCTGGTCGGCCGTGGCACGTGGTGGGGCCACACGGTGCCCGTCGCCCGCTTCTCTCTCGGCTCTGGCTCTAAGTATGGAAGTTGGATTCTTTTTGGCTCTTTGTATTTATAGGGTGATGAGTATAGATTAAAAAAAATTTTTTTTAATGTTTATTTATTTTTGAGAGAGGGAAAGAGTCAGAGCGAGTGGGGGAGAGACAGAGAGAGGGAGACACAGAATCCGAAGCAGGCCCCAGGCTCCCAGCTGTCGGTACAGAGCCTGACCCCGGCTGGAACTCCGTGAGATCATGACCTGAGCCCCCATTGGTGCATAACTGACTGAGCCACCCAGACGCCCTCTAGAGTTTCAAACTCTATCATTTTAAGTGCAAGCACAGAGTACAAGTAAACTTTAAATCTCAAAATCTCATCTATTCAGGAGAGTTTGTTCTTAATGGTTTTTAAGATATTTTGAGGTCTTTGTCTCCGATCCCGAGAGAGTACATTTAAAATGTAAAGAAGTAAATATGTTACAGAGGAGTCACCTAGCAATCCATATGTGCCAATGTATTTTAATATTGTTTTTCCAAGACTTAGCTCAACTCCAAATCACAACTATGGTGCTTGCTGGAGGTATGAATGTGGTGTTAACATGAAAATCATTACAACTTCAGAATGTTCAGAGTTTTTTTTTTTTTTTTTAATCATTTTGAAGTTTCTATCTCCCACTAGTTTTCTTGTGCCCTTGCACAAGTTTCAGAGATTTCACTGAAATCTCCGGAAAGGAGTGGCTGACAGATCTTACAGCCACATTTACATGAATTAAAAAAAAAAAAAAATCCCAGAGCCACCTCCTTTTTTGAGATCTTAGGATACGAGGCAATGCTTTTTGTATGTAACTGTGTATTTTACAGGTAGTTCTGAGAAGAACGATTTGATGCCGGTCTTTTTAGGCAGGAGCATAATCCTCCTGGAGGCCAGGAGACAGACTTAAATGGGTGTCAGTTCTTTCCCGGGTTAAGAATAAGCCTTTTTAGTCCATGAGAAATGGGGTTTGCCTGGCCCACACTGTAAGATTATCCCATGTTTATCAATGCCCGAGTTCACTCCTGTCTCCTTTGCAGCCATATAAATAAAAGAACCACCTATTTGGACCCAAGACTGGCATTCACTGTGGACGACAATCCTACAAAGCCAACCAGCAGACAGAGATACGACGGGAGCACCACTGCCATGGAGATACTCCAGGGCCGGGATTTCACTGGCAAAGTGGTTGTGGTCACCGGGGCCAATTCAGGCATAGGTAGGCCGTAGCTTACAGTCGTTGCTGTTGTTTTTTGTCACTGCTGTAATGAAATCCACTTACATTTTATCTATAATGAAGTGTTTTGTAGTGATTGTCTCATTTAGAAATGTGTTGAGAGCCTTTTCTGCTGTCGCTCTGCGGCCTCTCTTGAAGCCGAACGGTTCTCTTGCAGGGCTGCGGGTGGGGGGCCGACCGGGAGTTCTCTGAGGGCCGGACCCTCAGCCAAAGACAGTGGCTGTTTTGGTTTGGAAGGACTAGAGACAGCAGGTTCCGTCCTGAGCTGGTCAGTGTGGTGTGTGGGCGCATGTCAGCCACCTGGGATTTTGAAACCCAAACTGATTGGTCATGGAACATGGGGAAGAGCGGTGGGTCGTGACCTTGGACAGAGGCTGCCGCCGGGTTCAGCTGGTCACCGAGGTCCTTTGGGGACAGGGCCGTGTTCCTCTATGAAGCTGGGGAATTAGTCCTTGTCTGAACCTCTGGATTAGCCCTCTCAGCCTCGGACGTGTAGGTGGATGACTTCCGGGCGTCCTTTCTTAGCATCGAGGGGCGCTGGGAGAGCAGCTGCTTATCCGGGAACTTTCTATGCATTTTATTCTCACTCTGTTCTGATCCGCTAACATCAGTGTGCGTACCTGTGAGACCCGGACCGCTGTGAGTCAGGGCTTGCATCTTCGGGTTGGTTGACACAGATAAAACATAGAATTACATTTGGATGTTTTCTGGCAGGTTCTTTTGGCCCCTCACAGGCCCCCCCGCCCCGCCAGCCGGCCTTCTCTTTCATAAACTTTGTCTAATCACCCTTGGCACACCTCCTCCACTGTCTCCTTGCTCTGTCCTTAATTTTCAGTAGCCCCTCGAGCCCCCACAGACACCCCCCTGGCAACATCAGGGGCAGTGTGGGCGGTGAAGATATGTTCCGGACAGTCGAGCAGGTGACAGTCCCAGAGCAGAACTCTTGACTGTACTTGTCTATCAAGGCAAAGAGGCAAATGGAATTTTTAAAAATTGAAAGGGAATTTATTTAAAATCAACGCTCAGACCTCATCATGGGCTCAGAATATCTTCCGAACTTCTGTATTGCGGTGAATGCTGTATAATCATTATCGATATCGAGACTGATGATGACGCTATTTTAAAAATAACGGCTGGATCCTCAGTCACCCAAGAAGCAATATTGTTGGGTCGATGGCCCTGACTGTTTCTGTGTGAAGGTGCAAACCAGCACAGTGTAGGATAATTAAGAAAAAAATAGTACTTAAGGACTTAAATAAAATATCTTTTTTTATTTAACACTCATTTAACCAGGAAGTTAACTAAAAGATCTCATTTCTTTACTCTTTAACTAAAAGATCTCATTCCTTTACTCTTCTGGTGAGATAGTTTTTCCCTTTAATTAGTAAGGTTCGTGACCACTGGTTATTTTCTGCATCAGAGTTCAGACGTTGTTCTGTGACATTAGGTAGCAGACCTTTGGGTGTGGTGCATGCTCTGGCAGAGATCTGCAGTGTCAGAAGCATCGAAGATTGTGACCCAGGACTAGTTGAGTTGGTTTGGAGGACACAGAGAGCTGTGTTTCGATAGATCTTTTATTCTTTTTTAATTTTTTTTTAGTATTTATTTATTTTTGAGTGAGAGAGTGTGAGCAGGCGAGGGGCAGAGAGGGAGGGAGACACAGAATCCAAAGCAGGCTCCAGGCTCCGAGCGTCAGCACAGAGCCCAGTGCGGGGCCCGAACTCATGAAGCTGAAGTTGGACGCCTCACCGACTGAGCCACCCAGGCGCCCTTCGATAGATCTTTAGTCATCGTAAAGGAGGGGATTCCGCAGCGTTGAGAACGAATGTGGTGTCCATTAGAACGGACCTTGAACCTCTTGAAGACGCTTCCTGTCTGATGTCCATGATAATCCATTTTGCGGACGCTGCAGGCAGGTGCCTGTAGTCCGGGTGGCGGTGGCGGCAAAACCCGAACTCCGGGCGGACGGAGTGTTGGGAAGGTCTGGGGCGACCGGCTTTTCCTGTTCAGGCAGCCCCCCGCTTTCTTCCCCAGCTCCAGCCCCCCCCCCCGAAATCGCCTTTAGCGCCAGCGCCTCAGCCCCCCCCCCCTTTCTCCACTCTTGGGAAGCACAGGTCCAGGGGGCACTAAAGCCTTTTATTTTTACTTTTTGAAATAATATCGCACTGAAAATTCCAAGCAATCAAATCCTTGCAAATAACTTTCCCTGGGCTGCAGCGGTTTCAGGCTTAAAGAAAAGAGGCTGAAGATAGGCACATGGCTTTTCGGTGTCCCTAAGTTTGCTTTTGTATCCCGCGTGGCTGCCTTAGAAAGTGTCCTTGCCCAAGTAGGCTGTGGCTTCCAGATAAAGTCCTTCCTTCTCCTGAGCTATGAAACATGTCAATTTAGAAATTGCTATCACCACTCTTCCGCCCATTTCAAATGAAATAACTGAATGCAGAGTGAATCGAGCATCTTCATTTCCAAGACTCGTGGGCTTTTAGGAATCATCTTCTATCAGCGCTTTAATGGCGTCGGCGTTCACTTTCCCCTTGCCGCTCAACGGAGCCTGCCTTCCGTGTATTAACTGTCCATACTTTTCCCCTGTGGATGCCTGGTCCCTCTGAAGTGGGGTGGGCTGGGACAAAGCGCTCCGGTGCTTATTTTGGGAGCGGTGACTCCTCGACCAAAAACACAGGTAACCCAGTTTGCTTTGCAAATGCTGACTTACAGTCCTGCTATTTCCGGTGACTCTTTATTTTGTATATTTTTTAAATTCTCCACAAGGCGTTGCTTTGTTGGACTTGCTGTCGGTGAGGCAGGGATAGCCGGTGGTGAGAGCGGACACCTCTCCTGGTGAACTTGGTGCGGCCCTGGGAGCCTGCCCACCTCAAAGTGGCCTCTGAGCAGATTTTGTGTGATTGTCCTCCTCTGGCCGTGAGTGATGCAGAGCCATATTTAGAATTTGTGCAGTTTTCAATAGTTTTTAGTTCTAAGTAAGGCAGTTGGAGGGATTCCCACTTAATTCAGCTCAAAAAGATCAGGATTCTGAAGAGATGTCCGCACGAGCATCATGCGTTCATGAGATCTTTGTTTTCACACTTTAAGTCCGTAGCTCTGTCTTGCTGCTAATGGGGCTCAGCTGTCTGGATTGGGGGTCGGCAGCCCGCGGCTCAAGGGCTGAATCTCACTGATGTCTGATTTTGTAGGTAAAGTTTTATTGGGACGCAGCCACGCCCATTTATTTCCTTTTTGTCTGTGGCTGTTTTCATGTTATCAGCAAAACTGAGTAATTAGGGTAGAGACCATATGGCCTGCAAAGACTAAAATATTTACTATCTGGCCCTTTACAGAGAAGGTTTGCCGCCTGCATTAAATGATGGTAATCCCTGTAATGTAACATCCCCCCAACGTTCTCTAAATCAGCCACACTGTAGATAAAAACTAGATAAATTGATGCCCCGGCACACTGTGTATAACTGTTGGGGACACCCTCCCCCCAGCGCCTTCAGCCCTGTCCCCCTTTTTAGGGAGCTGCGAGCACTCAGATGTTGCCTCCTCAGAAACTAACACTCTTCTCTCCTTGACCTTTGTTCAACCAGTGTTCTGAACCTGAAGACCTTTGTAGATTGAGAGCTGTAGCTTGGACCCCTCTCTGTGGAGATCAGCATCTCAGTCCCCCGGGGGAAGTCATCTCTTCACCCAAAGCTGCTGCTAGCAAGCCAGGAGGCCTGCAACCCCACGGTCCCGACCGCTACCCAGTAGAGACGAGGGAGGAACTGATCTCTGTGCTCAACGTAGCTCTGAGCAGGAAGGGCCGGGTGTGTCACGACTCTGGATTTAGTGGCTTGCTTGCTGGCTCCGATTGGGTAAAAATGAGTGGAACCACTGAATGGTGATCATTAAATACAAACCTTGCTGGGAAGTGTTGGGAGAGGGAATGTTTTTAGGCTGGGATTTCCCGTCACAGAGGACCCCAAAGCTGCTTTTCTAGACTCAGCCTGTCAGTCGCCCTGATTTGGCGCTGCATATAAATAGTTGAGTATCAGGTGCTGCCTTCTTGGATCTGAGGGCCGACGTGTGCTCATCAGAGGCAGGGTTCTTCTCAGGAGGGGTTAACTGAATGCCTGATATGGGACAGCGCCCACCCTGTCGCCGGTCTCGCAGGGGCTTTTGTTGGGACTCACTCTGTTGACGCGAGCAGGTGGAATGATCACATTTAAGGAGTGAAATCCAGATTTTGTCAAATGTCCATTTAGAGACTAGTAACAAGTATGAGCTAATTAAATATTTTCAGTGTAATGTTCCTTGACAATGGTGCTAAAACTTTCTCCTTGCAGTCTTAAACCACCACTGGTTAAATGTTGATTTTTCAATTCCTTCCAGAGTTCATTCAAGTTGAAAAGTTCCTTTGACCTTTTGAACCTTCATAACGCTGGGCTGCATCAAATGTCATGACTTTAGATCTAGGCTAGTCTGGTCTGCTTTCGAGTTTTGAGCCACAGGACTCATTACCAGGAATAAAGTATTTTTTTTTCCCCCAGAACAAATATTAGGTGGCCACCTTGGTGTGTACCAGTAAAACGTATTTTAGGACTTCATTTTCTATTGGCATTTATGTTATATAATCACCTCCCTAAATTTTATTACAGGGATTCTAATGGTGTGTATTTATTTAAATATCAAAATTGATATATTTGAGATGATGTATCTGTTCAAGCTGTGAAAATCACCCCTAAATTTGTTCTCCTGGAAACAAAGTGAAGGTATCAGATTTTCATGTAGGAATTCCAAAATGACATTATAGTATGATATTGAAATTGCTCATTTCAGCTTTTGAGAGCCCATGTTTTAAAGCTTGGGGTCTCATTCCTAAATCACGTGTTGAAATTACGTTCAGAAGCATAGTTGACGTGTACTTTAACCTACTAATCACCCGTGATGATTTCATATCTGGTGTAAATTCTGCCCGTTCTGCAGTGATACAGGGAAGGCGTGTTCCTCACGTAGAGAAGTGTGTTCTGAAGGCTTCACACCTACATTTCACCATTAGGAACTGGGCTAGCTTCCTCTGCCTTCCGTTCTTTGCTCTCTTTTCCACACTTAGTGTTACTAAATTCTGTCTTCTGTCCTATGCCATGTGTGGACTTGTTTTTTTTTTTTTTCCCCCAGCTATTCCAAAAGCTCCCATAAATCCAAGGCCAGAGGCTAACTTACAGTCTTTTTCTTGGTCAGAACGTACTCCTACAGGGTCATTGTCATTGCACTTGGGAGGCTGAAATACCTCCTCTGCTTTCCTGTCTGTCAACACGACTCAGAATAGTGGGATCTCGGGCATTTATCTTCTTTTTAAGAACCTGGGGCTCATTAGTATAATGAGAGATAATTTATGAAATAATCTAAATAATCTTTTGGAAATTTAAACTCTCATTTTAACTTAAAAACTTTTGTGACCACTTTTCTTTTATGCTAAAATATTCCTGTATATTATAAGTAAAACGGCTTTAAAATTATTTTGTTCCGAAACAGTAGAGATTTTTGGCAGTAATGGAAAAAGCCCTTGATATTACATAAAATTGAGAATTAGTACCTTATGAATTAAATGACCATTTTACAGTTAAATATTCTTAGACACCGAATGTCCATGGAGATCACATGATCTAGCTCAGAGTATGTGGAAATCTTAAGAAAGCTATATAACTAAAGGAAGAGACCAACTGAAATATTCAAATGAGTCTCATTTCATAATTGGTAATAATATGTAAAGAATATTTTAGTATATAAATGCATATAACAAATTATGTGTAAGTTTGTACATATCTTTTGTAGATCTCAAACTTTATTGTCATCTGAGAAGAGTTGAATTTCATACTTGCGTGTAGGTTTAGCTTTTAATTCATTTGTTTCAGTGCCATTATGACAAGAGACGGTCCTGTAAGTTATTGTTCAATGACAGAATGGTTCAAGATTGTAACCTAAAGCGGATATTTAAAAATAAGAGATTTCTACCCTGATTTGAGGTTGGAGGTGTTTTACAAAGTTTGAAACTTTGGAAACTATTTCCCTTGATATCCTGTTTAAGTGATTAGATCTTTTGGTTTTCCATACGACGCTGACATAGAGATTGTCCTGGAGAAAGGGCTCTGCGTTATTTTCTGTGAATTAGCCTGAAAGAGAAAGGTTTTCATGCAGTTCTGTCTTTCCTCCACTAGAGGGTTCTGTTGCTCTTCGATACCGTTAAACAAAAGCAGTGGCTGCTGAATATAGTTTTCTTCCTCAGCTGGTCTTGCTTTCATTTTTGTTAAATAATGCCTTTTACTTTCCTAACATATCTTTTAGGCCTTGTACTTCTCGGTGAAAGGGTTCAAACTGAAGACGTTCCTGGTGTCATGTTTGTTTCTTTTTCCTTTTCTCCTTTTTTTTTTTTTTTTGGTTTTTGTTTTTTTGTATAAAATGCCAAAGATGAAGAGATCCGTTTAATAAAAAGGTCCATTGTGTTCGGAGAGCAGCCCTGTTCTGCCAAATTACACACGGGCATGTGTTTTTGTGACATTATTGGTTTTGAGTGTGCTGGCCTATCAGTAATGTGATTTTTTTTTCTAAGTAGAAATTGTAATATTTAAATATTAATGCCTCTGTTTGAGGTTCATTTAGAATGCCTTCGTGATCTTAGAAATTTTTCTAAGAATATAGAGTTTCCCTGCCCCTGCCACCCCAGCCTTACCCAGTATTATATAATTTACTTGTAATTAGACTGTTTATTAAGGATATGTTTTTGTACTAGAAGAAAATATGTCCTTTTGGACCCAGTATATGTTTCTTAAATAAGAGAGGCCATATGAAACCAAATACTTAATATGAAGTAAGTAGCCAGGGCTCTGTGCATAGGCTCTTAAGGAATGTGATTTTGATTTTGGCTCTCTAACTAAAGTTTGAGGCAACCCATTAATTGCATGCTTCAGTTCTCAAACAGAAGTTTGGCCCAGGAAAGGAAACACTTTTGGCTTTATAAACTGCTTATTTTCAAATTTTAAATGGGGACAGAAAGAATACGCTACGTTGCATACTTTTATTTATATTATTCTTTTTCTCAGCAGCTTACTTTTTCTCTCCTGAAGATTAAAGAGACCTGAAAGCATTGTGAATATACTTGTAACACTGCAAAACGTTTTCACCGGAGTAAAGATATTTTGGTCATTCGTATCCAGATGTGTCTGTTTTTTATGAAATAAAAATCGTTACAACTAGATGGTTATTCTGGGAATTATTACAGATTTTATGATAAACGGTGTGTTGGCACTTGAAACCCCCTGGATCCTGGCTTATTTAGTCTGACGTGGCCCGTGTCCTTTTCTGCACTTTCTAGCAGCACCTACACTGTGCTCTTCGGACATATGTCCTCGGCGTTTTCCAAAGTAATGTTTGGGGGTCGCCGGTAGGCCTTCTTGCAAAGCTGTCTTAAATGCAGACTTTGGCAGATTGATCAAAATTCCAAAAGCGGGAGTTTCTGGCCTAAACTTATGATCTTCCTCGGGCTCAGTCGATAACACTACATTTCGTGAAGTGCTGGTCTTTACTCGCCCAGCTGAGTGAGGTAGAGAGGAAGGGTCCTCCCGTGTTAAATGGTTGTGTGACCCGGTCGGGATCCAGTTGTTTCCGATCTGTGAGTGACTCGTTCAGAAGCCATGCCGCTTGGTGCTCTGGACCCTTGTTCAGAGCCAGGTCCCCGTCGTGCTGTCTCTGCCACCAAGCCAAGGTCTCCTCCCTGGTCTCTGAGGGGAGATGTGAGATTGTGCGCTCACACAGTAATGGGAGAGAGTTTGTTGTGTGCGTGGTGTGGGGCGTGGGGCGGGGACGCTCATACTTCAGTGGTTCATGTTTTTCTGGGGTCGGGGAGGGACGAGCAAGGTGGATGGAGCGAGGCGTCTCCTGGGAATGCATTGTCTCCAAAAAGAGGAGCAAAGTCAGAATCAAAGCTTCTTGTGTAGTTGCAGGGAAATGGAAGTGAAAACTAGTAAAATATTTTTTGTTTTCACCCTCACCTGTAAAATGTACTTAATTATTCCAGATTAGTGTTTATCAGTCACTGTCATGCCATCTCCTACCAATAGCTCTTTAGAATTCACAGATTCCACACACCTTTTACTTAATTCTCACCACGGTGCTCACAGAGGCCTTGAAACCGAGTCCGAATGAAAACACAGAGAGGTGAGGTGACTTGTCTGAGGTCACACAGCTCTTGAGTTAGTGGAGTTGCGGGGCTGGGGCGGAGAGCCCCTGACCTCGTGCCTGGGCCCTCTCTATCCTGCATGCTGCCTCCATGTCCCCAAGGAACAGAGCACAGTCCTCACCAAGTCTTCCCAGGCAGCTGACCCAGTCTGAAGTGAACACATTTATTTTAACCAGTCTGTGAAAGCCGGCTCTGCGCCAGGCCAGGTGCCGGTCCCGCCTCGGTGTTGTAAACCGGATATTGGGGGAGAATTGCGGGGGGACGAGAACTGCCGTCTGTCAAGCTCGTCCCCACGCCAGGTGTCAGGCTAGAGTGACTTCTTATGCCTTCGCATGTATGTCCTTGAAAATTCTTTGTTATCGGTGTAAATTCCTCATGGAAACCTTAGAAAGTGCGGATGCTTGAAAAGAAAAAGATGCAGATACGTAAAAGAATCACCCCGAGTTCTTCCCAGCCAGAAATTATTGTTTGTTCATCTTCAGCACATAGGATTCTGAGCATTTTTGCCTTGTTGTGTGATTTTTTTCCATTGACCCGTGGAACATGACCGTCTTTCCCTGCTGTTAAACATTTGACGATATCTTAAGCGACTGTCGTGTTTTCTTATATGCTTCTTCTCATTCTCCCACCGTGACACATTCGGGTGGATTTCCAAAGCTTTGGGTGATGCCAGTGAATGGGAGATGAACGTCTTATGATGATCTGCTTGTACCCGTCTAGGACCATTCTGCAGTTTTATTTTCTGGAAGTGGAATTCAAGGGATTTGTTCCCGAACCTTAACCTCTCCATCGGTTTTTGATCAAACCACATCCCTTGGAAACTTGTACTCATTTGAATATGCATTTGCCCTGTAGAACCTTGGAGATTAGCTTTTCTTTTTTAAAGTCTCACTTAAATTTGCATGTCTCTGATTATTAATTAGATTGATCAGCTCTTCATTTGGCCATCTATATATATTCTTTTATGAATTGCCTTTCCATCTGATTTCGTAACTATTGGCTATGGGTTGATTGCTAATTGATTGCTTCATTCATGTGGTATAATTTAATATTCAAAATGTCCCTTTCCGTTAGAAGCTAGTTTTTCTCAAAGTGTCCATTACTTTAAGTACACGCTCAGTTTTGTAATCAAGGGGGAAATCATGAGGCAGAAGGTGGCCTAACTCCCATCTGCTTTGCTAAAAACTTTCGAGCGTATGTATTATTATACGAGCTACAACTCAAATCATGGGCGCTGCCGCTTAATGTCTGCATTTAAGGAGGGAACTCCTCAGAAGATTCTGAGTTGGCCACTTACGGCGGTGGTTGAGTCCCCAGGTAACACCATGGGCTACATTTGGTTATTTTGGTTTTGCAAATGTCCCCCCAGATCTTCCATTAATGATGGTTACAACTCTTCAGAGCTTTTCTGTGCATTATCTCATTTGATGAGCCTGGCTCCCGCATGGTGAAATTGTACCACTGCTGAAAATAGCTTTGCTGACAGGCAGGGGAAGCTTGATAGGTAGCGAGTTTCTATCTGGAGAGGCAGCAGGGTGCATGAGAAGAAATACCGGCCCGGGAAGCAGATGTGACCTAATTTCAAAGCCGGGCCTCGCCACGTCCCATCTGAGTGTCTTGGGGCAAGCTACTTCCCTTCTCTGAACTCTTGTTCCACATTTACAAAAACACAGCCGATATTCCTATTTTGCAAAGTTTTTAAAGATGGGAACTCCTCCGGAGCGCCCAGGGATTTGTCTGCTCAACGTTCCAGGCACTTACTACATTGCAGGCATTTTGGGAATGGGAGGCAAGGCGATCAGGTTACTGAAATTAGTTTGGTATTTTTCTAGCTTCCTGGTTCTTGGATCCTCAAAAGGCTGCCTTAGTATCTGTGAGTTTGTCCTAAAATGACCTTTCTAAACAACTGTTTTTAGGCATTGACTTGTCTTTGGTGTGAAAGGAAACCTTTTAGGTATTTTTTGGTTGAAGGTCAGATAGTAGCTTCATCCAGAGGAAAAAAAAGTATCAAGCGAAAGAAGAAGACAAGGTTATTTTTGTTGCAGTAAAGGAAGGAAAATGATCTATTCAGCTTGGGGGCGAGAACCAAGAGACAGCATGAAACGTGGAATGAGCGTGTCACGGGGGAGCATCTCCGTACGGAGAGTGGCGCGCGAGCCCTTGTTCACTTGAGTCTCGGGGAGTTTCCAGGACCACCCGATGTGTTCTGCGCAAATGTCCAACCTTGTGGTCCCGTTGTCGTGATCAGACCAAACTCCATATCGGTGTTTGAATAGAGTTTTATCAGCACTTGAACAGGAATGATGGGTTTTATTGGAGACTCCTGGGGACACGTCAGGATGAGAACTGGCCCATGACACAGGTTGTCATTAACGTAAAGCAAGTCACTTAACTACTTTGGGCCTTAACTTTTCCTCGTTTGTCAAATCGAGAGAATAGTTCTCGCCGTCACCTACTTTGTAAGGATCAGCTAGAAGGCAGTGGGCAAACGAATAGCACCGTACAATTACGGGTGCGGAAAATAATCTGAGTGGTGGTCAGAGAAGAGAAGCCTGCCAGAGGAGGAGGCTGTAGGTTTGGAGGGAGGCGGAGCAGAGAGGAAGTGAGTAATTTAATTCCGTAACGGGTGGAATAAAATAGCATCTCATGATGTTTTTGTTTTTGGGGCAAGCTGAGCGGTTTCTGCAGGTATCCCCTCCCGGGTTCAAGAGGTAACCTGATTTTAAGTGACTTTCTGTGCATTTGGCAGTAGGTTTGGTGGTGAGGACCAGAAAGTCTTAACGGCAGGCCGTGACCTGAGCCAGATACTCAGAAATGGGACTGACAAGAAGGGACCCTCTGCAGAGGCAGAAATGGCCGCGGGCTCTAGTTGTGTTGAGGTTTCTTTCTTAGGTGCAGATGTTGTGTGTCCTTGGACAATAAGCTTTCCTTCCTGGTTCCCTTCCACGCCAGCTGCTCGGGCCACTGCCCCTGCCCACAGCACAGAGCGCAAGAGTGAGCGGGGTCCCGCTTGCTCATGTGACATCAGCACAATCACCAGCAGCGTCTCAATTCTGGAAACTGTTTTCTCGGTGATCCCATGCGCTGAATGAATGAAAATACACTCAAATGGACAGACTCGGCTGTGTCAGCCCCCGATGCCTGCAAGGATGACATTTCAAAACTTTGTGCGTCTTCCGAGGTGTCTTCTGACTGCCTCCAGTTTTCCGCATGGCTGTGTTGGCGGCCGCGTGCCTCTAAACTCAGCAGCGGAATCGGAGAAGCTTCCATCCACCCAGACGTCGGCATTGCATTACAAACGCGTTAAAAAAAAAAGCCATTACAACTTTATCTATTAGTGCAGGAAGTTTCAGTTCCTGGTGCACGTACGGTTCCCAGATTGAGTGTTTGACAAGGGAGAGAGCGCTTTAACAGATCCACAGGGGGAGACATCTCCGTCAGGGTGCGGAGTCAGGTTTTTGGCAAGGGATACCGTCCTTTCTGCCCGAGGAGCTGACTGGGGAGCTGTCGGCCTCTGTGCACGAGGGCCCTTTTTTCTACCAAGTCTAGTAATTGCTGCAGGCCTGGCGTTTCCTCCAGCACCCGCTGGCCTAATCAGGGAGAGGCTTTACTAAAGGGACACCGGCCGTGTTTCCGCGTCACCTCACCTTCTGTGGCGGAGTCCAGGCTTCCCTCTTCCAGTGACACTGGTGGTTCCGTGGGGCCTACCCGGCTAATCCAGGCTAATCTCCCATCTCGAGGCCCTGATCTTAATCACATCTACAGTCCCTCTTGCCATATAAGGCGGTCTTTTTGTCTCAAAGGTTCCAGGGATTAGGACTTGAGCATCTTTGGGGAGGCCGTTATTCAGCATCACCGCAGAAGGGGATGGATTATCTCTAGAACCCCGTCAGCTTCAGCATCGAACACTTCTGTCCTCACTCCACTTCTTTCCTACCTAAGGGTTCTTCAGGCTGGGGGATTTTTTTCTAGGAAAAAAAAACATCTGGTCTGTTGTGCCTCAGTGTTCTGAGCTACGGTTCAGCCCCATGATGCCCATTTCTTCCGATTTGAGTCTGTCTGAAGCAGGACGGTGTATAAACGTCCGGAGCCTTCCCTGCATTGCTACTGAGTACATCGTGATTGTAGTTCAGGGAGGGGAACGTTTTTATGCCTGCTTGCTTGTCTACGTGGTGGCCCACGCAGTTAGGAGGACAGCCTCCCAGCCAGGATGGAGAGAACGGGCCTGACGTCGTGTTTTTTTGTTTGGTTTTGTCGCAGCTTACCTGCCGACATGCTGAAACATTCAGGATGTTTTACTGAAAAATCGTCTTGATGGCTGAGTCTCAAAAAATCAGAAAAGCTGGCGACACGGGGGTCCTGTGCCTGCCGCCGAGCAGAATTGCTCTGAGGCTGAGACACGCTCCTTCCGGCCGGCTGTTTGCCTGCAGTGAGGCCGGGCTGTTGTCCACCATCCGCGTCCTTGTGGATTCCTGAGCTCAGAACCCTGGTGTAGGGCCCGGGGTGAGGGCTCGGCGGAGAGTGGACTGGCCGGCTCATGGCCACAGGAATACCCTTCGGTCAGCGAGTACTGACTACCCAGTGCTAGGTGCCACGACTTCAGTGTAGAACCAGAGAGGGTCCCGACCCTTACGGGAGCGACCGACTAACCAAAATATTAGCAACTTGGTCTTCATGCCTCTAGAGAGCTTTAAGTTAATCTTCATGGAATAATTGTATGTTTTTTTTTTTTAAACCACACATTTCCTTGTATACATGTATGCCTCTGGGTAGCTTCTAATTGTTTCTATAGTTCTCTATCTGTATTTAAAAAGTAAATACACTAAAGCCTTTTTTTTTTTTAAATTCTTGGGAAGACATCTACAGATGATCACCAAATCTGTTGTAAACTAAAGAGAACTTTTGCTATCTCAACCAAAAAAAAAAAATAAATAAAGTCTTCCTATCAGTCTCTGATTTTTCTTAAGCTTCATTTCCATGTGCGCATCTTCTGAGCAACCATAGAAAGCAAAACCCGCAGCAGGTACGGGGTGAGGGAACAGCGCTTTACACTTGAGGAACAACATGTGGATCTGTGGTCAAGTGTAGTTGCTCATTCTGTGTTTATATGAATCACAGCTCTTGTTGCTCGCCTTGTGGTAAGAAGCATGCGGCTCTGTTAGAATCGTTTTTAAAGCTCATCCTGTGTTTTTTGATGTCTGTACTCAATAGTAATGGTCTAAGCAGTCGCGCACCACTCGGATCGTATGTGCTAAAAACCAGCGGTTCGTTTGAGTGGCGCGCTTACTCGTTTTGTTTTGTGGATGGATTGCTTTTCCAGCGGTGGCTGCCTCTCGGTTTGCTAGCTTCTGTGCTTTGCTCAGTGTTTTGACTTCGTAGCTTTGGAGCCCCGGGCTCTCTGTTCCCCAAGTTGCTGATGGTATAGCTGAGCTTTGCTAATGCCGGTTATTAACCTGCCAGTGTATACCAGCCAGGCTTTATAATTGCCATAATTCTTCTTTACTCCGTTCCGTCTTGTAGCTCCTCAAATGGTAGAGGCTGCAGTGAACACTGTTTGAGCTTTAGATAGAGAATCGTCGCTTGAACTTAGCATTTGATATTTTGTCAAGGCCGCAGAGCAGGTGGTCACATTTTTTGCATGTTATGTGGATCTGCAAGTTCCAAGCGAGCTTGGATTTTTTTTTATTACCTATTATGTAAGATGTAAATATTATTTTTAAACATTTTAAAAATTTGTATTTGAGAGAGAGTAAGCATGAGCAGGGGAGGGGCAGAGAGAGAGGGAGACACAGAATCTGAAGCAGGCTCTGGGCTCTGAGCCGTCAGCACAGAGCCCGATGCAGGGTTCGAATCCCACGAACCGTGAGATCATGACCTGAGCTGAAGTCAGTTGCTTCACCGACTGAGCCACCCACGCGCCGCCTCTCCCCGATTATGTAACATTTAAAAGTCAGCTAAACTTCAGAGTTTTTAAATTTTAGGATGGCATACTCCGTCTTTAAGGAGTGAGTTCAAGATTGTGTGTTTCAGTTGTTAGAAAGCTGGTCTTGTTTGGGATGAAGAATTTAATAGTGTGTGATATTCAGAGGATACTTTCTTTAAACTCTAAATATCACGGGTTCTCGTTTAAACAGTTCAGAGAGAGGCACGGGAATGTGAAAGAATTTCGAACTCACCCCTGAAGAGCAAACCTGAAGATTCCAGACTATGCCGTATAGCAGGCAAACCATCGGGATGCTAGCTTACAAAAGCAGTGACTATACTTCAAGGCTAAGCTGAGCTGGGAAGGGAATGAAACATTACAGAGTTGTCCCCTTCAGAAAAAAGTGGTTCCAAGTTTATGGTCAATGAAATACTTCCATCTCCCTACCAGATTTTGTGGGTCTTGTACAAGTATTAGGAAGCCATATGTACTTTCTTAAACATTCCTTGACTGTTTCCTTGAAGAGTGGCTTTGTGTTGTATGGCTCTGTGTGTGTGTGTGTGTGTGTGTGTGTGTGTTTTCATGTTGGGGAGAATTCAGTCTTATGATAAAAAAATAGCTAATGTTGTTCCATGTCGACTTCATTATTTGCTCAGATACTTACTAGTCTTGGGTCTCAGAGTCTGTGTGCGGGCGGGATGACTTTGTTTCGAGCCTGTGACAGACACCTGTCTGCTCTCATTGCTAGCACTTCTGGAGTGCTACCAGAATTCTGTCTTTGGAAATTCAGCTGTATTTTTAGTGCTGGGCATTGCAGCGACTATTAGTATGGACATTACAGAGTCTGTTTTCTGTGCACACAGTGCATGTAATGCCTGCTGAATTTGATGTACTCCTTACATCTTTTGGGAAACATTAAACACCTCTTTCCTTAGTTTCTTCTAACCTTGTTTCTTCATCATATCAATTGGTATGAGAGTTTTCTCTTTCTTTGCTTCTATTATTCAAAGCACATCTCTGGCCCATCTCTTCATTCTCTGCTTAGTTTCATATTTTACTTTAATCTTTCTATACACCAGTGTCTGTCATTATGGCATTTAAGCTCTTGGAAGAATTTGGCAGTTGCCAACTCTTTGAGAAAATAAAGCACTTCCCTGCTATAAGGTTCTGCTTATGCGGAGTTAAAAATTCCCATTATTTGGCTAAGGTTGTGATGAGTTAGGTCCCGCCTGTAATTAATACCAGGAAGGTTTCCCTTGCTGTTAAGAGTATAAGTTTGGTTTTAGAAAGCTTGATTGTATTTTTTCCCCCATGGAAGATATGAAAGGAACCAGAGGGTATGAGGAAATTTATGATACTGCCTTGTAGTGATCCCACTGTGAAGACTTATGCAAGAGAAGAAATCCAGAGGAGAGCATGAAAGCGAAGCAGGAGGAAGTTTCTGGTGACCTACAGAGCCAGGGGCTCAACCAGAATGGGCAGAGGGCAGAAATGGCACACAGAGAAAAAAGGTGTCATCGCACCCTGAAAAATCCAAACGCTGTAACAACGCAGCGCCTGCAGTATAGACAAACCTGGCTCCCGCTGTCCTTGCTGAGAAATGGAGGGTCCAGACTGTATGCCCAGGCTTCCTTCCCCTCCTGGAGTGGAGGAAAAGGCATGTGTGTGCCACGGCTCGGGAAGAGGTCTCTCTCCCTGGCCGGGTACAGACGAGCACAGTTCAGCGTTCAGGACGTGCACCCTGACTTTGAATGTTTGGTTTGCAGTGTGATGCTTGGCAGCTCCACGTGGGTGACCAGGTGTGGGGGAGGTCTCTTTCCAAGGAGGGTAGGCTCTAACTTCCTTCACAAAGAACATCTGAATGAGCATGTGAGTTTCTCGTAGAAACATGACCAAGAGGCACTTGGTAGGGGGAATCTGGATATTTCTGCTGTGGTGTCGCTGAAGTTTTATTATCCCAACCGAGGAGACTTTGTTAATTGTGTTCAGACATTCGAGGTCAGCTCTGCAGAGTTCTGTCGATTTGACTGCGAGTCTTCGTTCTGTGCCCTGAGATTATCTTCTTTCAGCCGCAGCATTGGTCTGAATCAGGCTTTCTTTTCTTGCTGCTGAATATTTCAGTTATCAATAAGCTAAAAGAATAATGAACCAAAAGTGTTACTTAAAAAAAAAAAACTACACCCACTAAAACTGTCTCTAAAAGATCATACCAAGGAAAATGACATTTGTAGGCAACATCTGTCTGATTCCTTTCTACTTGATGTGAATTCTTTTAGAAGTTCAACATATAAGCAATGTGTGCATTTATGTGCCAACTGAGATCTCCACAGTAGAGAATTCACCTGTGCGACTGGAATTTATTCAGCATGCAAATGCGGGTGGATGATTGTTTTATATATGCCTGGTATTGAATGATGGGTGGCTGTGATAACTGTATATAAAATTATATTAAAGTCCAAGAGGTGCTTTTACGAGGCAGGCTGGAAATGGCATCCGATTTTCTTATGGCTTTTTCATGTCCATTTTGATGAATCTATTTATTACTTCTATAATGAGTAGTACACATGGTTGGTTAGCCAAGTTATTGAACTTTATCAACCTTGGCTAAAATTCACAATGCGTGCCAAACTTGTTGTAACATGTAAGAAATTACATCTGGGCTAAAAGCTTCAATAATGATTACTCTTATAATGGAATCTTTTACAAAGCATGGGATTTCATGATATGCCTGTGCTTTTTAAAAATTATAGCAATACGACGAAACAAAGAATAACATATAGCCGAGGGAAAAAAGTGTTCTCTTATAGCATAGATTCAGATTTATGATAGGCTTTTCAGACTCCCAGGACATAGTGAGAAAGGATCTTGTTTCCTGAGTGTACACTTTGGTGGTCACCCCTCACACGTCCATTCTTCTAGACCTTACTAGAGATAGTCTCTATCACGAGGCGTGTGAACGCTTCTGGGTCTAGTGGACAAGACCTGTTAATTTGCTGTTATATCACATCTGTTTATAAGTTCTAAACTGTTTTGAAATGTGTAGCCACACTCTTTTTCAATTCCAGAGACTTGAGGAACATAGAGCTCTTTATGCTAAAGAGAGAAATTGAAGCACGGATTGGCCTGCTAGCCCCTAAAGAGGTTGTTGAGGTTTGGAGCAGGTAACACACTTCCCGCTTCCCGTTTTGAGGGAATTGAGAAATAGGACAAATGATAAGGCACACAGAAGACTGACGCATCACCTTAGCAACTGGTCAAGCCGATACTGGAGAGCACGGTTTACATGTGCGGGCCGGTGGGCTTTCTAATCCTGAATGTCAGAATTGGTCGGGTGATGGGTCAGCGCTGGACACCACCGGACCTCCGGTGAGGGTAGGCCCCCCCCCCCCCCGCAGCGCGCAGCCACCGCACAGCGGGACAGGGAGTGTGCCTTCTGTAAGAAGACCCGAGAGGCAGTGCTGTGTGGGCCCAGTCCCCTCCGACTGCCCCACCATGGGCATTGCACTGCATCCCACGGGCAGGAGCAGGTGAGCGCAACTTGGAGGGGGGCCTGGGGTGTTAACACAGATGGAGGTCCCTTCACCCAGAAAGACACATGTGAAATGGGAATGCTATCCCCCCACCCCTGTCCCCTGCCCTCCAGTAATAAACACTAATATGGTTAAAATTATTATTTTTCTTAATTAAAATTGTTTTATTTTAGAAGAGAGGCACGTGCATACGAGCAGGGGAGAGGGGAAGAGGGAGAGGGAGAATCTTAAGCAGTCTCCATGCTCAGTGTGGAGCCTGATGTGGGGCTCGATCCCATGACTCTGGGATCATGACCTGAGCCAAATCAAGAGTCTGATGGTCAACTGACTGAGCCACCCAGGCGCCCCAATATGGTTAAAGTTACTAAGTTTTAGGAAAATCAGACTCTAAGACACATGAGTATCCACAGTCCACTACCTGGTTTTCTTTCAGATTTTGAGCCCTCACTCTCTTCTTACATAACTAGACACACTGTTCTTTCTTTCTTAACTTTTTTCTTTTTCTTTTCTTTTCTTTTTTTTTTTTTTTGAACTTCTGTTACTTTCCAACTTGGTAACTGTGGGGCCTCAGACTATCTTCCTGTCTTAAGCCCCTAGTCTCAGTGTCGCCATGTACGAAGTGGGCACAGTGACACCAGTGTCACAGAGCTGGAGAATCCAGTGAGACGGAACGAAAGTACCCAGCGTGACGTGATGTCTTTCACCTTGTGATGCTCTCACGGGTCACCTTATCCTTTGTTTTGTCTCCAGGACTAAGTTTCACATTTATTTTAAAAAAGATTTTATCATGGATAATTTTGTATGGACTCCAACACAGAGAGACTCACCGTGTTTCTTAAGGGGTGAAAAGGAACTGGTCTAAGATGCACACTTGAATGACATCGGGAAGTTTCAAATTCATGAATCAGCCACCTGGGGGGCAGCTCCACAGCTGCCCCCCGTCTCTTCCACTTGGGGGTTCAATAAATATGCGCCTCTTTTGTTCAGCGGCCCCTTGGAACTGTACACAGTTGCTAATGGAGGGTGGCAACAGGGCTGCTGCAGAGCCATGGTTTGGGTGCTCCACGTGGATGGTACTCATCCTTGTGCCGGACCAGACAGAGCAAAGCAGGCCTGCGCGTTCCCACGTCCATTTAGACCGAGACTTTTTCCAGAACGCGCGAGCATCCCAAACAGCACAGGAGGACGTGAAAAGCACAGAGCAGGTCAGCGAGCCGTTGCTAGAGGGCGGAGCGTGCCTCACTCAAGGGAAGCAAGAATTCTTTTGAACAAGTCAGCTTTCTTTTACTTTTAGAAAAATTTTTTCAACATTTGTTTATTTTTGAGAGAGAGAGCGAGACAGAGTGCAAACGGGAGGGGCAGAGAGAGAGGGAGACACAGAATCCGAAGCAGGCTCCAGGCTCCGAGCTGTCAGACAGAGCCCGATGGTGGGGCTCCAACCCACGAACCGTGAGATCATGACCATGACCTGGGTCGGAGTTGGACACGTAACCAACTGAGCCCCCCAGGTTCCCCTGAAAACAAGTCAGCTTTCCAAATGGCTGAAGGGATGGATGTTGTCTGGAAGATGGTCTCTTGGACGAGGGTCAGAATGGCTCCGCCATCTTCCAGGAGTGCCAACGGGCGCGCTGCGGAAACACGGCAGAACTGCCCCGGCAGCGGCGCTCCCCCGATGATACTGCAGGGGCCTCCCCAGCTTTGCTGACAGCACAGTATGCCTTTTAATTATTCTGTCTTCGATGAAATATTTCTTTTAAATTTTATTAAAATTTACTTCTCATATTAAGAAGCATGCTGTTACACTTGCCAACGGACGTTTACAACATGCAACTAATTTGTTTTATTTTTTTATAATGCTTAATTAGAACTCAGTTGAGCAGTAAAGATGTGCGTGATGTGGTTAGCCCAAAGTAGGGCTGTGGAAACAAAGGGGGGAAAGAAGGACCAGAGACTGAATCCGGCCCTGACCTTTCAGCCGGCCCCAAGTGCACATTCCTTGTGGGTTTTGGTCCTCCCTAGCCCGGAATATGGAGGGACAGGGGTAAATGTCTCTGGATTTAGTTGAATTTCCACTCCCTAACCCCAGAAGTAAAGATATGGTAAGAATCCATATCTCTTGATTGAGCATTTTTCAGAATAGTTTATTTATTTTTTCCTGGTATGATAATAAAACACATTAGGGGGAGCCCACAACTCTGAGATGTCAGCGGGCGTCTGCCTGACTTCAGTAGTAATCACCCAACTGCCATAGACTGTAATCAAGCTTGCGAACACCATGTGCTGCACACCGCGGGAGAGCAAGAGTAAAGTGCTTAATGTGCCACTCCACTGATGTGAAAGGGGAGCACATGTTGAAAACGGGGCTTCTGAATTGCAATCATCATTTGGCATCTCTGTTACCTATGGCCGCTCAGAGAAGATTCTTCCATGCAGTGTTCCTTGCAACCCCTTAACCTTGGCAGAAGGAAAGGCTGTGGCGTAGACAACCTGTTTGTTCATACCTTCGGGTGGTTGAAACTTCCATGGTTTGTTATAAAGAAAGGCAAACAGTCCCGGTGATCAGACCACCCCTGGAATATGGTGTTCATTTCTGGTTGGAACCGCGGATGCGCTGAGGGCTTGCAAAGTCACCAGGTCATGTCCCAGGAGCACCTGTTCAGTGGTGGAGGAAAAGGTCCACATACATTAGTTCTTGCAGCAGGTACCCAGGAGCGGGAGAAACCTGGCGCCCTTCAGGGGACAGAACTGGGGACCAATGGACAGTATTCTACAAGGAAGCAGCATTCAACTGGTTAGAATTGGGGGTAGGGGGCTTCTCTGTGGACTCTGGTTTTATAAAAACTAAGGAGGTTTTCTGTATTGCAAATGTTTCAAGAGGTTTTTAAGTCTTAGCTTGGGCTCCCCCCAAGCAGAACCTGAGACACAGGTTTATCTGTGGATGAGCTGGGACGTGATTTCAGAGAACTCAAGTGAGGGATGGGGGGGTTAAATAAGGAGGGAAGGGGAGCGAGGCAGGGATGTGTTACTGAGTTGGGCGAAACTGTGGGCCACCAGCTTTCAGCCCGTGGACTTGCGGAGGAGCCTTCCGAAGTGTCTCTCAGAGCCGTCCGCCTGCAGGATGGAAGGGGAAAGCGTGTGTCTGCTGGCTCCTGCCGCCGCCACACGAGGGTAGCCCTGCAGGTCCTGTGCCCCAGCATTCTGGGGTTGCACGTGGCGGTATCCCAAGCCGGTTTGTGCAGGTGCGCCGTGCGGCCGGGTCAGGGCCCTGCAGCCCCCGGTGAGTCTGTCCAGCTGCCTGGCGTGGGCTGGTGGTTGCAGCAGCGGCTGGAGTAAAGTCGTACTGGGATACGTGCAAGTGTCGGGGAGGGGCCAGGCACGGTGCCCCCCAACCATCACCGAGTCTCTTGTGCTCTGATAAGCACTGCCCGCCCCCCTCCCCCCCAAGGTTAAAAGGCTGTCTGTCAGGGATATTGCCCAGTCCCGGTTTGGGATGAATCCTCCACTCTTAGTTTGCTGGGGCTTTGGCAGCAGCAGGAAGTTACTTCCAGGTTCTGAGGCTGGAAGTGTGAGGTCCAGGTGTGGACAGGGCCCTGCTCCCTCTGAAACCTGAAGTGGGGGTGGGGTCCGTCCTCACCACTTCCGACTTCTGGGTGCCCCAGTGGAACTTGATGCTGGCAGTGGAATTCCAGTCTCTTTCTTATCTTCCCTCAATGTGCTCCCTGTGTCCCTTCCTGTCTCTCTGTGTCTGTGTCCCCGTCCAAGTTACCCCTTCTTACAGGGAGACCAGTCACACCGGATTAAAGCCCACACTAATGTTCTAGTTGTGACCCTGTTGCCCTCTGTAAAGGCCCTATTTCCAAATAAGGTCACATTCTGAGCTCCTGGGCGGGGAGTTAGGACTTCTGCATACTTTTTTTTGGAGTGACACGGTTCAACCCATTAAGAATTAGGCTGTAGAAGAGGCATTGCTTTCTAGTATTGATGCTGCCCAGGCGCTGGGGACCTTTGACTACTAACTCTTTTAACAGATACTTATTGAGTGCCTACTGTGTACCCAGCTCTGTTCCAGGATCTCGGGTTACATCAGTGAGCAAAATATATCCACCCTCCTCCCCCAACTCCGCTGCTTTCTTTCTTATGGCGAATGATTTTGGAAAGTAGTTGCTCTTTTGTCTTGTTATTTTATCACCCATTCGGAACCAAGTGGGGGATTGCCTGCTTTCCGGTAACTGAACAGGCTGCCTGGAGCCAATGAGTTCCGGGCTGCAGAGGTGTGTGTCAGCCCTGGCGGGCAGCTTCTCACTGCAGACTGACTGCAGGGGCAGTTGGAGGGTCACATAGGGATTTGGGCTCCTAACGGTTAAGGCCCCTGATGCTGGAGACAAGGGGATGATTGCACAGTGGACTTGTTCTGACACTCTGTCTCTTTGGTCAAGTACACAGTACTCGACTTCTTTCTGTTTACCTTTCAGGGGAACAAACAAGATGTTTTCACAGCTTTCTGCTTTAAAAAAAGAAAGGAGAGAGTTCCGGGCCTCTGTCCTCTGAGAATGTCCTGGCATATCTGGCCCCTTTCCACAGGGGGAAAACAAATACATTCACACCTGGGCACTTGTGTGCAATTTTGGCGGGAAAAATAGACACTGAATTATGAAATCCTGATACTTTTAAGGAACTATAATCATTAGTTATCAATTAAATAGAGACTTGCTTTGGAGAGTCCTTTTATTCATTAAAAAAAAAAGAGTCATTGAATTGAATAGAACTAGAAATAAATTATGCCTAGAGATGTTTTTGTTAACTTTTTATTATAATGGTTACTTTTCTGATGGAAATTTATCAGCATGTAATTAATAAAGAATTATTGATTTCAGAATTATCCTGTGCTAAACAATGGAAATTTCCTAAGTAACTGGCAGCTAATGAAAAAAAAAATCAGTTACTGACAGGCTGTCATAGTTGAATCTAAAACCTAGGGGCAAAATACATATATTCTATGTAGTTTCCATTTCTAGACCCTGGATTTCTAAATTTTTCCTTATAAAATTTTAAATTTCTTTCTTTTTTATTTTTTTTGAAAGATCCGCCCCCCAATTATTGATTTCTCTTTTTAAATAATCTCTTAATAGATTTGATTTTCACCGTGAAGGTGATTATAAAATTCCTCTTTTGGTGATCAGTAGATGTAATTAATTTAAGAAAACGAGAAAGACTTGGTATGAGAATTAGCCGAACATCTAAGACCTGACGTGTAGCATCTTATTGACAGAAGGTATGTGGTAAATGTTTATGGAATTACGTTGGCATTGCAATACTGCCAGCAGCTTTTAGAAGTGTCACAGTTACTGCTTCTGTGGATATAGAAATTACTCAAATATTATGTGAGGAAAAACTAATGTTCGCTTACCTTAAAGCAAAACTGTGTAGCAATGTGTTAGAGCCACGGCAGCCCTTCTGCCAAATGGTAGGTAAATGCAATGAAAACATTTGTAGAAACAGTCTCACGCTGCAGAAGAACTAGGAATGCCAGGTGCCCCGTAGGAGTGGATGTGCGAAGACACCTGGCTTGTCAGTGTCACGGCTGTTTTCATGGTGTCTTGGTGATCACTCACCTTGGACGCAATCACTTACCTGGCACGCTGGAAAAGCACGGTTTTGGCTGTTTGTTCCCTGTGAACGTTGCTTGAAGTCCCGATTGAAATGAACTCTTTTCTTTGATATGCAGCATTGTGCTACTTTCTCCAGAAAGATCGAATCAATACTGTTGATGATAATGGAGGTTTGCATTTTTTCTAATTTCTTATTTAGGCTGATCTGAGCAAAGATGTTCAAATTTCCATTTATTTTAAACAAGATAGAGTTCTTGCTACGCAGAAGGAATATTTTTAGCTTAGTAATTTACTTAGAAACTGCCTTATTCAATATTGGATGTTAAACTTGAACTAAAACACATAGCATCATATGACATGGTTCTTACATTAACATTTCGTTGGATTGGAAACAGAATCAACTCATTAGTCATCTTAATTCATTTAAGTTGGCTTTCTCCAGAATTCTGGAATCCAAAAACAACACATTTGTCAATTTTACACACAAAGGGAGAGGCAGGATGTAGTTTATAGTTAACCATCCAGCCCTGCAGTGAAAAGCCAGTGCAGTCAGAGTGAGGCAGCATAATAAGATTTTGATGCAAATCGAATACTTTAAAAATTTGTTTTATATATGTCTCAATGAGATTCTCTTTCACAGATACTTTCATAGAATCTTAAAAACTATCTGATATTAAGTTTTCTGTGATTGTTATCCACATGGGTTCTAGAAAGGTCAAGGTCACCCACATGTCCTTCCATGCTTTGTTCTCGTTTGGCTTCACGCAGCTTAGAATTGAGTGTTAAAAGTGCATGATCTCTGCCAGGGGTCAACAAACTATGGCACCTGGAACAAAACCAGCCCTCCCCTGCCTATTTTTGTAAATAAAGTTTTATTGGAACATAGTGATGCCTATCATTTACATATTGTCTATGATTTCTTTCATGTTATTTTAATACAGCAGAATTGACAAAGTTTGCAAAACACAGGTTTATCTTATGAACACGTTTCTTGTATAAGGATTTCTTGGGCAAAATTTAAGAGTTTCCAAGAAAGTAAAGCTCATCTCTCCTAAAATTTTGGTGTGCTTTGTCTCATTTAATAAGGAGGGCATTATAAAATAATCTGTTTCCTCTCTTTACCTTGGTTGCCAGGAAGCTCAGAGCTAACATTTGAGTGCTCACATAAGTAATCAGCTTACTCTAGATTTCTAGTAGATCACTTTTTTTTTTCTTAATATGAGCATTAGGCATTCACTTTTAAAAATCAGTTTTTTGAAGTAGAAGTTTCACGTAACAAAGCTCACACATTTTAATTATACACATGACTTTTGACAAATGTATACGTTCCGGTAACCCACCACCATAACTGAGAGAGAAAACATTTACATCTCCACAGAAATTTTGCTTTTGTTTCTTTGCCCCACCAATTTGTTATTCTACCCCTTGTCCCTAGCAACCTCTGATTATCAAGTTATTTAAAATTCCTGTGTTGTATGTGGGTATTTATAACATGCTGCTCTAAATGCTTTTTTGGAAGAAATTGGGGGCACCACTGATTAATTGTTGACTAGGTACTAGGGAGGCTAAGAATCATTTATTCTATTTAGTTTCCTGTACAAATGTTTAGATTTCTATAGGAAAATTTGAGAGATAAATCACATGGAGGGCATTTTAGCTAATGTTGTATTAATAATAAGCCTACGGTGTTGAGAGCTTGCTGCTTGCTGAGAACTCTGCATAACTGTCTCATTTGATATTCTTATGACCCTGAAGAAATAACCTCTTCTTAATATCCCCCTTTCACGGATGAAGAAGCTGAGGCTCATAGAGGTTAAGTATATTCATTTCCTGGGGCAGCTGTAACAAAGTATTGTAGACTGGGTGGCTTAAACAACAGAAATGTGTTGCCTCACAGGTCAGGAGGCCAGGAGTCCAAAGTCAAGGTGTCCACAGGGGTGGCTCCTTCTGAGGGCCGTGAGGGAAGGGTCTGTTCCAGGCCTCTCTCCCGGGCTTGTGCATGTCCTCCCTGTGTGCATA
Source organism: Cryptoprocta ferox (assembly GCA_028646485.1). Lineage (NCBI taxonomy): Eukaryota > Metazoa > Chordata > Mammalia > Carnivora > Eupleridae > Cryptoprocta > Cryptoprocta ferox. The sequence continues at coordinate 47,358,487 of CM053563.1, forward strand.
CTGAGTCCACCTTTTACCAGTTACAGTGGATTAGGGCCCACCCTAATGGCCTCACTTTAACCAGTGACCTCTGCAAAGACTCTATCTCCGAATAAGGTCATGTTCTGAGATACTGAAGTTTAGGACTTTAGCGTATGAATTTTGAGGTGGGGATGAGAGGGGGGAGCACAGTTCAACCCAGAATATTCAGCATGCTTCTCAAGGATCAAAGGTTTCCAGAAAGTGGCAGAGGCAGGATCCTAGTTCCGGTGGGTTTGATGGGACAGTGGTCAGAAGAGGAGGCATGTACACGATTTCCTGCTGTGAGATTCCTGAGATTCCGCGGCGGCAAACAAGGCTCTGAGGGAAAGCGGCCTGGCTCTGCCCAGGAGGAAGCTGCAAGGGGCTTTAGAGGCATCCGGTCCTAGGGTCCAGACTTCACCCTTCCACTTTACTAGCTGTTTGACCTTGGCTCTTCTGAGCCTCAGTTTTCTTATCTGTACAGTAAGGGTAGTAACATCACACAGCCATGGCGTTGGTGGTTAAATGGGACCGTGATGTCATAGTGCGTCCATGTGAAACACTAGACAGTGTGTGTTGTTAAGAGAAGGGGGAGTTCGGGCATTAACAAGACCAGAAATTCTTAACATGAACAAGCATCTGAAGGCCCCGAAGGGCTCGTTAGAACCCAGATCACTGGGCCCAGCACCCACCCAGCTCTCTGCTTCAGCAAGTGTGGGGTAAGCCTGAGAATGTGCATTTCTGAGTTCCCAGGTGATGCTGCTGCTTGTCCAGACACCACCCCTCGAGGAGCAAGGACTTAGCTCTCTCTTTCGTTTGCAGATAACGTTTTCAGTTTTCCTGAGAGAAACCCCAAAGAGATGTCTGATTTCTGACCAATGGAAGTATGGTCTACTCCACCTTGCTCACTTGTTCAGGGACATAAACTCTTCGATTTTATTTCCCGGTGGTGGAGGACAGGAAGCTTAGGAGACAGTCATTGCCTTTTCTCCTTTTAGAACAAACTTACCTGGTCAAAAGCACCAGCGTATCAGTCCGCTCAGGTTGCCGTAACAAAATATCACGGACTGGGTGATTAAATGGCAGAAATTTACTTCTCACGGTTCTGGGGGCTGGAAGTCCAAGATCAAGGTGTGGGGAGGCTCGGTTTCTCCTGAGGCCTTCCTGCTTGCTTCCTGCTTGCTCTGTCCTCACTGGGTCTTTCCTGTGTGTGCACACCTCTCTGCCGTCTCTCTTCTCAGAAGAGCACCAGTCGTATGTGTGTCAGAGCCCCAGCCTTCTGACCTCCCAACCCTCACCACCCCCTCAGAGGCCCCATCTCCAATATAGACACATCAGGGTTAGGGCTCAAGGTAGGAATTGTAAGTCCACACGTTCAGTCCATAACAACCAGTAAGCCTCCCCATCTGTCTTGCCTCCAAGAAATTCTTTGATTTCTTGTTTTCTTTTCTCTGCCTTAAAGCACTGAAGAAAAGCTAGCACACCTTGTCTTGATAGAGCCTCTAAAACGCTATGCGCTTGCAGGCCAGGCTGCACGTCTGAGCCAAATAAAACATCTAGTTGCGCCCGCCTCCTCCGGCCATCTGTCCTAGGAAGGCACATCTCCTTTGGAATCTTTTGTGGCTGCTCCCCGGTTGCATGGGCTCCCACTGCTGGGAACTGAGACCCCTCCAGGCTCTCAGTTTGCACAGAAGCTGCGGGCAAGCCGGAGCCTTCTATTCGGGCCTGCGTTGTCTTAACCAGCTCAGAGCACTCGCTCTCCTTTTTTGAAATGAAGTTAAGCCTAATCCCTAATCGTGCATATTACCTGCGTGGGGACTCCTACTGGGACCTTCTTGGCCCAGAGGCGGCTGTGGTAAGAGGGGGGCCAAACACAGATTTACATCTGGCCGCATCTCCGGGAGTCAGGCAGAAATTGGCCTCGGCTGGAAGGCACCCTGTGTGGCTCTGACATTCATGCCAAGCAGGTGCTGGATCACAGCTGATGGCTCCAGTACTTGTTTACTGAGAGGTAGAGATTTTAAAATTGGTGTGTTTCGCTAATCCCTCATCATGTGCCCTGAAACAAAGTGTTATCAAACTAAAAACTCCTTCCCCTTTCCCCTTCGTGGGTAGGTCTGATTTAGTTTAAGGAGGTCTCAGCTTAAAAAGTGATGGAGAAACGGAGAATTTCTCTTACAAATTATATGTCCCTTGGGGACCCCGGCACTGTAGTTACCGAGTGCGGTATCAAAAAGTTAAGCGTCAAACTGGTAATGATCTTTCATGCTTTGTTTCATGCAGCCTGGCTTGTGGAAGGTAGTGAAGACTTCTGCGTACTTCCTTCTCTGGAAGCCAGTGGTGCCGGTACCTTCTGAGCAGGGAGGCTTTGGACTGTGTGACTATTTCAAGAGGACTCACCAGCTGTAGCAACTTGGTTTAAGAAAAAGAAATTTGTTTTCAAGTCAAAATGAGATAGTATCAGCCGTTGTGTTTTCAAAAAGCAAAGAAACAGGGGCGACTGGGTGGCTCAGTTGGTTAGGTTTTCGACTTCGGCTCAGGTCATGGTCTTGCGGTTTGTGAGTTCGAGCCCTGCGTCGGGCTCTGTGCTGACAGCTCAGAGCCTGGAGCATGCTTCGGCTTCTGGGTCTCCTCCTCTCTCTCCCCCTCCCCTGCTTGCACCTCTGCCTTTCTCTCTCCCAAAATAAATAAAAACATTTAAAAAAGAAAACAGAGAAGCAATGCAAATACACACACACACACACACACATATATATAGCCAAGCCACTGTTAGATTTTGCAAAACTTAAAACTAGTGATTATATAAAAGATTCTAGGATGCTCTGGGTTATATAGATTACCAGGGGTACTTTTTCTTTAATGACTACAAGGTAAAGGATTATTCTTTAATTAGATGTTTTTGCATTAAATTCACTCTGCTCTAAAGTGCTGTACATTTTGTCTCCTTTTTGCACGTTTTGAGCAAATCTCTCATTTTAGTGATTGCTCCCTAACCCATCCTAGTGAACGTCGAGTTACCGGCTTTGTTTCCGCATAAGGGGGAGCTACAGGAGAAGCTGGCTAGCTGTGGCACAGGCCGTGGGGGACCAGAGAGCCCAGTCATCGGGCCCGTCTCCCGATGCATCTAGCTTCAGCAGTGGAATCTCGGTCAGACTCCCGAGAAGTTACACCTTACAAAGTTATAAGCGGTGGAGAATGAAAGTCAATTTGGACTCTTCTAAAGGGAGCCTAAAAAAAGTGCTGAATTTTCTCAGTGTGGTGTCCTGAGTACCTCCACATGACTTTGGGAGCATAAAGAATTTAATCTTTTCAAGAGGCGAAGTAATACACCACTTTTTCGAAGGTGAGAGTCAAGGTCGAGCTGAAATAAAAAAAAAAAAAAGGGCGGGGAGGGGGAGCTTGAATTAGAAAGTGGGCTGCATTGCTCACACTGGAGATGCGGGCTTGGAGAAGGCTTTTCCTTTCTGGAAGCTCTCCGCGGAATGGAGAAGTTGTTTTTTTTTCTTTTTTCAAACAATCCCTTCCTAACCGCTTCTTAATGGACAAGAGTGGAAAATGCCTCGGGAGATAGGCTGGCCATGGTCCCATCGGTTGCTGAGAAAGTAAAAGAAAGGGGTCTTTTTCTGGACAAGTGCAGTGCGGGACCTCCGCGGCCTCCCTGTTTGTAGCATAAAGAACCCTGTCTCAGGCAGACTGGCGGAGGGACGGAGGCCTCCGTGGTGAAAGGAAATCCCGGCCCAGCTGCGAAAACAATGAACTCGCTCAGTAACGTAATACAGCGCGCTTGCAGACTCAGAGTTGGGTTCTCTCCCCTTGAAGTGGCTATAAATTAACCCATCAAAGTGAAAAAAGCCAAACTTCAGGGTAAGCCTTTCCACTTCCAGGCACCAGAGACTCTGTGGTTCTCTTGGTTAGCACTGCTGTGTGTGTGCAGTTCTGTAAGGAGGAGACACCCTGGGAGTGCGTGCGTGTGCGTGCATGTGATTTTCTACTCGTAGAAAAAACGTTGCCTTCGGAAGAGCATACACTTGGGCCAAAATAGCACGTCCTGAGTTTGAGAGATTATATAGAGCTGTCTTGTTCTTTCCTTAGAACTGCCAGCCAGTTAGAGAAGCTGTCTCTCCTCGAGAGCCTTGAAAATACATGCTGGTTTCTGCATCCAATACGCTGGATATAGGAGTGTTTTTTTTGTTTTTGTTTTTTTACTGGGAAGCTTTTGTTTTTCGTTTCTTCTGTTTTGTTCCGTTTTATTTACGTATGGCATAAAAGTGCCATATGTACATTTTTGTCAAAAAACCCAGCGTGGTACCACTTTCTTCTTGAGACGGGAGCAGGGGTGGGGTTGGGGGAGGTCTTTGTCTTTGGCCTTAATAAAGACAGTTATCCAACATTTGGCACCGAAGCCTTTCAGGAATGAAAGAAAAAGTTGGAGCATGGCCTGGTAGGAGCTAGGGCGTTAAGACCGTCCCTTGTGAAAGGACTTACTGGCTGAGAGCGTAGAGGCAGGGTCCAATCAAGTCCGCTCTTGTCCATTGTTGACCTTGGAGAATGTGGAGAGAAACGTTATTTCTGCGGCTTAGTTATCCCGTCTCATAGGCCTTGCACAGAGAAATGTTTGTGAAAGCAAAGGATGGTGTGAATTCTGAGCCCTGTGATGAAATATTAAATAAGAGAGAAGGTAATTTGATAATGCATCACAGTTTGGGGACAGATTCCATTAAGTAAGTACGTTTGTATAAGCAAGTAGCTGAAGAGGCCTAAATCCTTTGCCTTGACAAGATGACACAGGAAAGGAATGGGCGTTGGCAGTCGGCTGCTGGGACCCAAGCCTGTGGCCTGGGGACCTTTTCTCTCCTTCAGAAGGACAGCAGTGCTTAGTGAGGTTTAGCTTAAGTCACACAAATGCCGAAAACATAAACGTGTCGTCAGGCCTCCCGGAACGCACACCAAATTCTGTCAGTCGTGGAACCGATGCAGTTAGCAAGACAGTGGGGCTGGTGAGTGGTATGCCCGCTTGGCTTTTTCTGCCCTCAGGGGGCGCTTCCTACTCTAGACCGTTTTGCCCTTCCGTCTTGTGAGTCCCAGGACCTCTGGGGCCTGTTGGTTTTCTCAGAGATGCAATGATGACAGTGGCGCTTCGTAGGGTTGTTGGGAAGAGCATCTGAGAATGAGATAATGTGCTTCCTGAAGGTCCTGGCCGGGTGCCCAGCACGAAGAGACGCTCGCCCCCACGTCCTCCTCCTCCTCACCTTCTTTCTCTGGGCTTCTCTGAAAACCAGGCCGCTCAGGAAATACATCTGGTGGGTTATCTTTCCTTCCTCACTTGTCTTGATTTCTCTATGGTAAAATTTGCACAGGTCCATTTGTGATCAGTTAGCAACATTCTGTCATTCACATTTAGCCTCTGACTCTCTCAGGTGTACGTGCGTGTGTTAAAAATGGGAATGGCATCCGTGCTGGCGCATGCAACCAAGTCTTCCAGCCGCTGACCAGTAGCTCACGTGCCCAAGTAGTCCGTGTTAGTGCATATTTAAACACGTCCCTCCCCTACCTTTGTGTTTTACCGAGGGGGATCACACATGTTCTTCTGTCATTTCAATTTTTGTTTTTCTTAATGATATAACAGGGAGGGGCGCCTGGGTGGTTCAGTTGGTTAAGCGTCCGACTTCGGCTCCAGTCATGATTTCACAGCTCGTGAGTTCGAGCCCCCCATCGGGCTCTGTGCTGACAGCTCAGAGCCTGGAGCCTACTTCGGATTCTGTGTCTCCTCCTCTCTCTGCCCCTCCCCCACTTATGCTGTCTCGGTCTCTCAAAAATGGTTAAAAATGTTAAAAAAATTTAAATATAACAGGGAGATGATTCCTCATCTCTCTGTCTCATTTCACCTCATTCTGTTTGACGACAGCACAGGACTGCCATGTAACTTATTTAACATAATTGATGGGATGTTTAGCTTGGTTCCAGTTTTTTGGCTGTTTTATGCAATGCGAGTTGAACATTCCTCTCCCATATTTGCTCATATGGGCAAGCGTATTCGCAGGAAAAGTTCCTGGATGTGGCATAGCTGGGCAAAAGGGCGTGGCCACGTACAATTTGATAGATAGAACCCAGTTGTCCCCAAAGATGTTGAGTCACCTTGTTCTTTGTAATTTAAAAAATCTTTTTATTTGAGAAGAGAGAGTAAGGGAGAGGGGCAGAGGAAGAGAGACAGTCTTAAGCAGGTCCCGCACTCTGCGCCATCCTGACACGGGGCTCAATCCCGAGAGCCTGGGATCGTGACCTGAGCTGAAATCAAGAGTTGGACGCTCAACTGACTGAGCCACCCAGGCGCCCCAGTGTTGAGTCATTTTGTATCCCACTCCCCTGCTCCCTCCACCATTAATATATGTGGCTGCCTGGTCCCCCCAGACCCTGACCTGCATGGAGGATGCTCAGTTTAGCCGTCCTTACAAAGTCTGTCTTCCCCGGGGCTGCCTATGACCATGTTAATTGTAGTATCTTTGGGCACTTTTTTCTCTGCAATGCCGAACACCCGGGAATCCGCACGGTCCCTGACCTGTGGGATGAGAACTGACTCAGGCCGCACAAGTCGGCAGCCTGGGGTCAGTCTTGCCCCTTGAGGGATCCCAGACGGTCCCTTGGAATTTATTCTGTAGTTTTAGAAAGCGTATGGCCTCGGCGTTAACACTGCCCAAAACACATTAAGTGCAGCCTGGCGATATTTCCGAAAGATACTCCATGTGAACTGGCCATTTCCTGCCACTGTATCCCCGTCTCTCGAATTGGTATCTTTCTTTGGTAAACGATTATATTTGAGGCCTGCTTCTGTGACGCGGGCGATCGCGGGGGACTTGCTGCCAGCTGTCTATAACACGTGCGTTTAAGAGCAGGGCTGATTATGACTTATTTTCCTCTGGAGAGGCCTGTATAGTTTTGTAACTTATTAAGAGTTGGCAGTCACAGTTAGTGTTCAGTGAGTGTGATCTCTGACTCTTCGGGACTCAGAACTCCGTAACCGACGCGGTGTGGCAGGCAGCTGTAAGTGTTCAGGTAGGTCCGGTGGTGACAGGAGCACCGGCGTGGGTTATCTGTCACTCTGCTTGTGGCTCCGACCTTACGGCATTGGTGGACGTATCTCCTGGACCTTCATCTGAAACGCCCTGAGAGCGTCCGATTTCAGTGTCGTGGTCAACATGGAGTCACTGTAATTTCATGTACACGAATCATACGTTTGGGTCTGTACTTACAGGGAGGATGTAGGGGAAGCTGAAAGCAGTGGCGTATTAACACATTGTCCCCAGACTGGAATTTTCCCCAAAGCTGACTCAGGTTGAAAGACATCAGGCTCATCTCCTTGTTCTGTACGCCGTGGTAGAGCCCCAGGGTGGGGGAATTGGCGGGTGCTGGAAGGTTCTGCCACTTGTTGATCCGTTTGTTCCTAAAGATTGCCGAAGCAGCATGTTGGGGGTGGGGATCACCTTCTTCCTGGCCTTTTAATTGTGTGCACTTGCAAGCCACATTTGTCTCCAGCGTGTCTCAATTATAAATTAATAATAGCAACCCATTAGAAATTACGGGTGCTGTAAGCCCCAGCTCCTTTGGGCATCTTAATAAAAATGATAATTAAAACCATAATTTACAGTAAACGGGGACACTGCCCAAGTAAATCCACACTGTGGAGAAAATGAGAAAACCCAAACCAGAAGGAGACTTCCTGGTGCCAGGACCTTGTTCTTAGCTCCTACTTCCATAGGGTCTTTGTTTGGATTTGTGAGGACTGGGTTCCCACCCTGATGTCCTTTGTGCCTGAGGAGTCTGTGACTCTGTCCCCACCTGTCTGTCCTGCCAGTGAGTCTTGCCGGGGTGGTCACCTGCTCCATCTGCCCCCTCCACCACCGCTCACAGACCCACCATCCTCTGTAGTCACCGCCTGGGTAAACAGTGGCCACCCTCTTCCGGGGCCAGGCTGGCATCTGTGGAGACGTGCGGCTCTCCCTCCAACTTAGACTCAGGCAGCCATCAGGCTCTGGTGTGATGTTTGCTTCCCAAGGTATCTTCTCATTTTCCCTTAGCCATCAGCCTACGAGGATACCTTACCCCTTCCTGGCTGTTCACGGGGCTTCAGCGTCTGCAGCTCACCTCCCTTCTGCGTGCCCACCGGAGGTAGCTTAAATGAATATGATAATAATAATTAGTATTACGACTATATAATGTGCATCACAATATGTCATTATATAGTTGTAATACTAATACTAATTATTATTATTCATAGTGCTGCTCTCTGCCCACATTCTTTCACAGCTCCCTGCCATCTGCCAGGACCCCACAGCTTCTGCTTGCTGGACAGGGTTTCTTCTGTTGTGTTCCCTCTTCCTCATTCACGCGGGCCCCCTCTCCAGTCCATGATCTTGTCTTGGCCTTTCTTGGCTCGACTGGTTCATTTTCACATCCTATGGTCCCAGCATGGTTCTCGCCCAGAGTTTTTGCTACCACTCCTTGACATTTGGGAAATGCCAAGAAGGCGGATCATGGCACGCACAGCACAGATCCTAATTCCTGCAGGTCCCTGAGTCGCTCTCCTGTGTTTCCCAGCACAAAGCTGAGTGCTGCTGCCGGGGCTTCCGGGGTGGAGTTGGTGTCCTGATCTTCTCATGCTTGACAGAGTGGGACCTGACAGGGTTCCAATGAAATCTTGAGCTGGTCAGCGTGAAGCATTCCTTGAGATGCGACAGTTTGGACGTGAAAATTCTGATTGAGACAGTTTTGTGGCCAGGCTTGCGCATCGTGTCTAGCATGAATCTTACCTGTATAATGTGCATATGAGCATTGAATGCCTACAGCAGTCTGGCAGGTAAGGTCAGCAGCATGTGTGGTGACCATGGGCAACAGGAGGGCACAGACCCCGTCTCTAGCCTGTGGCTGCAGTGGGATTAGGGGCCCCGTGTGGTCCTGTCATAAACTTTTCAGAGAAGGTGGATATCTGCCCTTGGATATATAATCTCTTGGTTTTTTAATGCTGGTGACTAATTCATATTAGGAAGAAAGGGAGGAAAGAAGGAAGGAAGAGAAAGTGGGAAGTAGAATAGGGGAGGAAAGAAAGGAAAGGAGAGGAGGAGGGAGAGAAACATGTTTGAGCCAAATGAAACAGGCTGTGAGTTTGATTGATCCTTTGATCAGCAGTTTGTAGCCTCCATTCTAGATAATGAAACCTAGTGTAAGAAAAGCGAGTATTTAATATTTTTTTTGGGGGGGTGTTTTCTTTTTTATGGCATTTTACTGTTTATATGCAAAGCTTAAAACCAGACAGCAAGATATTAAACCTTCATGGCCACTTACTTTTCCTGATTGGATCAGATGTAACAAGTGCTAGAAAGCGGATGCTGCCCATTGTTTTAAAACGTCTTCTCCTGTTTTCTGTATATTATTAGCTTTAAATATTCTTCCGAACGCGCTTGCCACCTCTGTGCAGTTAAGCCGGTTCAATTTAAACATTGTCATCAAGTTAATTTTTTATAAGATGAATCAGGTTATTAAATTTAGTAAACCATTGCCTTCATTATTTTGCACAAACTTTGGCACAGTGCAGGATTGGCTCAGCACTACTGCATTTAGCTAATTAAACTGGTCATCAGCCGCAGTGTTAGGAGTGTGAAGGATGCTATTCTCATGAGCTTTGCCAGGACGGTAGCAGTAGGTAGCATTATTAAACTTTTTCCCCCCTTCTTTTCCTTTTCCTTTCTTCTTCTTCATCTTCATCTCCCCCTCCTCCCTCTTCCTTTTCCTCCTCCCCTCCCTGTCCGTCTCTTCTTCTTCCCCCCTCCCCCTCCTCCTCTCCCTCCTCCCCCCTCCCCCCTCCCCCTCCTCCCCCTCCCCTCCCCCTCCT
>CM053563.1:47368869-47499700 GCA_028646485.1 Cryptoprocta ferox
TCCTTCCTGTTAAACCTTCATCTTTTGAAATATCCATGCTTTGGTTTGGCTCCAAAGGCAATTGTAAAGGATAAGAAGATGGAGCTGTGTCTTGCAGCTTTTAAAGGTGACCGGCAACGTGTAACGTGTTACTCAGATAAAGGAAGACATAAAAGCCAGAGGGTGATTCTCTGTGACACAGAAGCAGATGGCTACACGGCAACCATGGCCCGGGATTCCCTGAAGCAGAGATGGTGCACATGTGGGGTCCCTGTTCCTTTTTGCAATGAAAGCTCCTTTGCCATAGGTCTTTTTGTCAAGTGAGCTAGCGTGACTTAAGAGGTTTGTTTGGAAACATAGATTTGGATAGAAAACAGGTGTGCTGTCTGCCTACAGATTGCCAGGTAGTATCATTCAAAACCGCAGTGAGCCCTGTTTTTTGCAGGTTCTTAATATTTTATTCATTGTTAAAAAGGAAGTTAGAGAGCCATCAGTATTGTTTGAGACAACTTGGATTGTTCTGAAATAGTCCAGAATTGTAGCCTATTAGCCACCTGTAAGGACCATTCATTCCTTTGGCAGATATTTATTGAATCCTCCTGGGTGTTAGCCCGTGGGATACAGAGATCAAAGAGGCACAGATTCCAAAGAGTTTACAGTTAACCTGGTGAACTGGATGACTAAAACCCAGGGCCGGCCTGGCCCTGTATCAATGCTCTCTCGGGCCCTTAAGAATACGGTTGCTAATGAATGGCTAAGTATTGTGTCCACCATCTTCCTCCACATCATTTTTTTTTCTTCTTAGAGCCTCTGATGAAAATGTGATGAAAAATATTTGTGGTAATTGCTCTGATCTGTACATTTCACAGGGACACAGAGTCCTTCATCTTCAACAGGCTCTTCTGGGTGTATAAAGTCTCAGAATGCAAGTGAAGTCATTTTTGGCCACTTCATGTTCCCTCCATATGGCTGTCAGTATTTCATTAGTCTGATTGATGTAGCACATCGGTTAGCAAGATTTTGTCCTAGGCCTGCCCCCACCCAGTCTTGGAACAGCTGGGCTACAAAACCTGGTGTTTTACTTCTTTCTCTTTTCCCAAATGATGTTAGGTACCCTTTGCCACTGGTGGTGGGTGGTGAAATTGGCATCACAGATCAAAATGAATAAATTCCAGATTATTGTCTTCTGGCCTCATGGCTCTAAGATATGGCTTCAAGCAACTTTCACTACCTACACCAAAGAGGGCGCAAACAGATTTAGGTGTTAAATATTTCAGATTTGAAATCCTTTGGGCAGTATGTTAACATCAGATTCAAATATAGGAGATTTTCCTTAGTGAGTATCTTGGGATACGGAACTTGGCATAACCTGAAAAATAGCTCAAGCTATCTCAACAGTCAAGTTCACGTGTTCTGGAGCTGGTATTCAGACAAATGGAATGGTGGGTCTTGTAGCTAATTTATTTAAATTCTGGTTGATGTTAAAGCCAGTCAGCTCCTGGGTTTGCTGTTGGGAGCAGATCTAGGAGAGAGTGTTATTTTTTCAGTCCTAATGATTGTGTTCTATTTGATGGGTCATGCAGGTCAGAGAGGAGACACAGGACCGGAGGATTTGGGGAAGAACTGGGAATTAACATTTATTTTCCACTTATTATTGTTACGTTAGGCTCTTAGTGTAAGTTTACTACTTACTCCTCATTTTAAGAAAAGATAGCTGAGTTTCTGATGGGTTAAAGGCACAGCCCACAGCTTATAAACAGCTAGAGCTGGGGTCAACATAAGTGTGTCAAACTCCTGAGGTTGAGTTTTCCACTATGCTGTGCTGGCTTCCCTTGAGAGCCAGTTTCCATGGCTGGTCTCCATGAAGATTAGATCTATGGATGGTTGAATGGATGGATTTGCTAGACTCTTGCACATGGCAATCTCAGCGAGGTGTTGGTACTCTTATCTTTCATACATATTCATGGGATCTTGGAAACAATCTATTGCCGTGTGACCTGGCGTTGGCTGAATTACATTCTTGCCCCTTCAGTAGGGTTGATTCATTTGCTGTTGTGGGCTACGCCGTGTGGTCTTCCTCACAGCTTACGAGACACGCTGTTTCACCCTTAGAGCCGTGGTGTGGTGTGCTGGCTCCTGGTTGTTCTGCGTCTTCGCCAACATTTGGTGTGGCCACTTAAAATTTTTGTTTTGGTTTGTTTTTTTATTTTTGAATGTTAATTTATTTTTGAGAGCGAGCGAGTTGGGGAGTGGCAGAGACACTGTGAACTCTTCAAGGGCAATGGCCATGTCTGAGTCCTTTATGTATTCCTTATTCTTTATTTTGAGCACAGGATCTGCTCATTATTAGATGGTCGTTAAACGGCAGACTGCTGTGGGCTCTCCTATGGCTTGGCCTTCACCTTGGCCTTCACCTTGGGGATGGGGCAGGTTTGCTCAACCTCAACTATGTCGAGACTTTGGGCCAGATGATTCCCTGTTGTGGGGGCTGTCCTGTGCTTTGTAGAGTATTTTGTAGCATTTCTGGCTTTTACCCACTAGATGCCAAGAGTACCTCATCCCCCGTTGTGACCACTGAAAATGTCTCTCGTTATTTGCAACTGTCTTCCAGGGTACAGATGGCCTCTGGCTCAGAGCCACTCGTGTAATGTGTGTGGTGCTCAATAAAGGCCGTTCAGCTGAGTCAGTGCTTGGCATTTGTGTTTTCTAATGTTGACTTTCTTTTAAACCGTAGGGTTTGAAACTGCCAAGTCTTTTGCCCTCCATGGTGCACATGTGATCCTCGCCTGTAGGAGCATGACAAGGGCCAATGAAGCTGTGTCACGCATTTTAGGAGAATGGGTAAGCAAGTACTTGACCTTTTTTTTTTTTTTAATTGTAAAATACGCACGCCGGGATAAACACATGGAGGTTTTAGTTTTAGTACAGTGCATAAAGTTTATTGCTCTTGGAATAACGTTTTTCTTTATTTTTAAAGTCGTATTCTGTTTGTTTATTTTATGAATGAAAGGGCAAGCAAGCCTGTTATTATCCACACATTTGTTTATGGTTCATTGTCAATGTCGTCTTCTTTATTAGTCAGAGGTTTGAGAATGTTTACTCATTCAGCTCATTTAGTAAGAAAAATAAAATGTAATTAACGCCCGTGTATGCAGCTAAGAGTTTGTTATGCTTCTGGTTTGTAAGATTAGAAGGGAGGGTGGGCTTTAACCCTATCTCTGTTTTTCACTTTTTGCTTTTCTCTCCTTGTCTGGATGTGTTGTGCACATACATTTACCGAAGGCCCGCGGCACTCGTGAGGCTAAGGATTCAGTGTATCAAACAGAACAGAATCCCTGCCCTGCCCTGGGCTTGCCTTCTGTAGGAGAAACAGTAATGACGTTTAATATCTATTCCTCTGCCAAGTTGTTATAAACACAATGAAGCACGGTAAAGCAGAGCGAGGCGTAGGGTGGACAGTGTGGCGTAGGGTGGACAGTGTGAGGTTGGGCAGTTTGCAGAGAGCCCTTGGAGGCGGTGATGTCTGCTCTGACACTTGGATGAAGCAAAGCAGCGGGCTGCATCTGCACCAGGGGACCTGTTCTCTAAGCAGTGGGAGCAGCACATGCAAAGGCCCCGGGCATGGGGGCATGCCTGGAGGATTCAGGGTCAATAGGGAGACAGGTGTGGCGGGAGCCTAATGGCAAGGGAGGAGGTGACAGAGGTGCTGCGGGGCGTCCCTGGGACCTTGAGTCAATGAGGAAGAAGACATCAGAAGGTCTGAGCCAGAGAGTAGGCCAGGTAGGTCACTTCTGTAACAGGATCACTGGGCTTCAATGTGAAGTGTAGACTGTGTTCATTCATTCGCTCGTCTTGTATTCACGTACTTATGATGTGGACCCTGTCAGCAGTACTGTGGTCTACTGTTAAGGGACCACTGTCTTTGTAGAACTTTCAGCCCTGGGTGGAAGTGTCATTTAACCAAAGACACATAAACATCAATGTAAACTTGACATGGTAGTCCTAGGTGCTAGGAAGTATATGTCATTCTCGGAAGTGGTGAGTAGTGCCTGAATGCAGGGGACATTCAGAGTCCTCGAGAAGGAAGTGACTGAGCTGAGATATTGGGAAAGACCCCGGGGGAAGATGCAGAAGGTCAGAACGGGCAGAGGGCATGGCCTGTGCGGCGGCCCTGGAAGGAGGGGACCCTCGAGTGGCCGGGAGCAGAGCGAGCAGGTGGTTGGACGGTCCTTGCCGAGGCTGTCTTTGTTTCCTGGACACTGTGGAAGATTTCTTGCCATCCAAGGAAACAGACCATGGTTCCTGTAGGAGAACATCTGATGATTTGGGGTTGTGGCATCTGCTTGGGATTCTCTCTCTCTCTTTCTCTCTGACCATCCCTGGTTCGTGCTCTCTCTCTCTTGAAAATAAATAAATAAACTTAAAAAAAAAGAAAAGGAATATTAATTTTTGCTTTTTAGGTATATTTCAAATGAAATGCTTCCAATTCAGTATATTTCTTTTTATTAAAAAATTTTTTAATGTTTATTATTATTATTATTTTTTTTTGAGAGAGAGAGAGATACGGGATGTGAACAGTGAAGGGGCAGAGAGAGAGGAAGAAACAGTCCAAAGCAGGCTCCAGGCTCCGAGCTGTCCACATGAAGCCTGTCGTGGGGCTTGAACCCATGAACTGCAAGATTATGACTTGAGCTGAAGTTGGACTCTCACCTGACTGAACTACCCAGGAGCCCCTTAAATTTAGTATATTTCAAATGAACCCTTGTCTTGAGTTCTGTGGGTTGTTTATTTTGAGTTAAATTAAAACAGAGATAACAGGGCCCATTTTTTTCTAATGGGCTTACCATCTCTGTAAGTCTATAGTTAAGTTATAACATATTAGGTGATGTAGATGCAAGAAATGGTAACGTGTGCATATGGTCTGAATCTTTGTCCAGGACGGGAAGGTACAAAGTAAAAAGTGAAAGTCCCTCCCAGGCCTTCTCTTGGAAGGTAAATACTATGAACGATTTCTTGTCTATTCTTCTATAGAAAAGTTTGTATATGCCAGTAAACATATCTGCGCGCTTGCATACTTGGAGTATTTCACCGAATCGCATCGATCTTGTCTGTGTGTATCGGTCCACCTCATGTTTTTAACTGCTGTAGAGTCTCTATCATGTGCTTATGCCATAATTCATCTGAGCAGTTTCCCCTTTCGTGGACTTTTATGTTGTTTGCATTGTTTTGCTCTCCTAAGTGACACTCTCTGAAAGTTCAGTCTCTTCCATTTTCATCCAAAATTTCATCCAGAAAGTCACATAGGGCAGAACCTTAGCGGCGGACTCATTGATTCAAAGGGCATTTGTACTTGAGATTTTGGTAGCTGCTTCTCAGCGCTCATCTGCTGGTGTCATACCAGTTTCTGTCCCCGCTGTCAACGGGGAAGAGTATTTAGCAACAGGCAGTGCCGGACATGTACAATTTTGCCCATTTGATGTTATTCCTAAACTAGAAAAAAACCAAATTCAGTTGCCCTAGTAATACTGCAAGAAACGTATTGTGCAACGTTACTAATATTTAAACGGGTCTTAGGAGGTGATCCTAAAACACAAACGTTTATGCATTTTAAAAATTATCTTATTTATTCCTCATATATAAGAACAGATACATTTTGTCTTTGACCCATTAGAACCATTGTTTTGTGGAGAGAGGCAGAAAGCCCTGGATCTGCCCTACTTCGCCTTAGTTAAGTGGGGCCTTAGCAAGCCTCTCCGTCTATTTTGTGCCTCTGTTTCCTCCTCTCTTCTTCTGACAAAGAAGGTTGAATGGTATGAGCCTAAAGTCCCACCATTTCGTTTCTCTTTCTTGCATTTTAAGCCACAGTTGGGTCGTTGGGAGTAACTTTCAGATGACAGAATGTGTCATTGTATGCTTTCATGCTCCGATACTGGTAACTTGATGTCAATGGGCAAACAGTGCCCCCAGACAAAGAGTTATCCAAAAATATCCACTGTCAGGCATATGAGTAAAGGAAATGGGAACAAAAACAAAGCTAATACTCACGTGGAGGTCCAGACATTTAAATCAGATTTCGTAGGTTGTAGACTGATCTCTGTGTCTTCTCTCATCTGTTTGCTTAGTCCCTGCGAATGCCACTATACTATTTCCTCATTTCCCCTTAGACTATGATTACGGGAGCTCATGTTTAGCACCAAAAGCCATTTTCTATCATTGCACTATTACCGTGGTGTTGAGTGCGTGAGAGCCTGCCTTCGTGACCCACCTGGAGCTCCCCTCACTACCCCACCCTCTCTACGTGCTGGTTTGGTTTCCTTCAGGCCCTTCCGTACCTCATCTCTGTGCTGGGATGGATCTGGCACGTCATTAAATGCCACCTTCTTGTGTTTCTCAAGGTCAATTTGATTGACTCCGGTTTTTCCAGCTGCTAGCCAGCTTGAGCACATTCATACTTTATCTGGGATGAATCCTATCAGTAGCAGAGCTGGGAAGGTACTGCAGCATATTGGCGCCTCACGGGAGGTTCTCAAAATGATCCAAAGTTTTTTGTTACGGCAAAAGCTCACTCAGAAGTCTCTGGGCCGTTTGGCTCAGCGCTGGCTCGCCTGTGCCAGGGCTCCATGGGCATTCTCAGCTTGGCTCTGAAGATGGAGTTCATGCCTCCTTCCCCGACTTGTTCTTCCCTGCCCAGTCTTCCTACTCCTGCCTTCACAGCACATTCTAGAATTGCTGTGTTCCAGAGCATGCATGTCTGCCTCCGAGCCAGTGGACCATTATTCTCAAGCTCACCGTGGGGCATCTGACAACTGCTCTGTATTGAGTCCCCGTCATGTGCTGGGTCGTGGGCAAGGCACTTTATGTCCCTGTTCAGGAGATGCAAAAGCCTGGTTTTCTGCAGTCAACAGAAGAGCCAATGGAGGGCACAGGGGTGAAGGGATCCTCCCAGAGTCACCCAGCTGATGAGTACAGAGGCAGGCTCCTGGCACAGTTGGTCCATTTGGCCTCCAATCCCAAAGTCTGTCTACCTCACGGCATGGCTTTTCTACCGATGTTGGCATCATGCATGTTCATTACCTCTCAGGCTTTGCTTTCAGAATTGCTCAATGCTATTTGAGGGATTAATTTCAAGATTAACCCTAGTTCTCAGAGGAAGCAACACTTATGTGCCTTACTGTCCTAGGCAATCCCTTTTCATGCAAGGCATCCATTATAGAGTTCTCAAACCACTTTTGGGGGGATCTCGCTATTTCGTTAAATATAACTTAAATGAAAACACCTTCTATATGGAATTCTATTAAGAGCCTATATGTAATTAAGACTACTACTAATTATTTCATGGGAAAATGCCCCCCCTGCTGAGATGTTTGGGATGCTCAAAAGTTAGTAATACAAATTGAAAACAATTAAAATCAGATAACGTGGACAATATAGAAGTAAACTACCCTCTTAAAAGGCCAATCCATTCAGCATAATTTAAAAAGTAGGGAGAATAGGGAGGCCCATCAGTCCCTAGTCATATTTCAGTAAATTATCTCTGGAACTGTGATTCATGCCTGTGTTGTTAAGCTGCCTTCCATATGAGGATGTGACCTACCGCATTCACATCCTTAAGTGAATCACACACTAGTGTCCCCTCTAAGACAAGCACCTGATTTTTTCCCGAGTATTCCAAGAAGCCCATGGATTGGACTGGCTGAGTAGATAGTTGACTTTCCTGTTTCCAGGATGGAGTGGGTTCTCTTGTTTGGCAGCACTGTCTCTATGGTAGGACTCCATGCGAGTTCTCTACATTTGGGACACGGATAGATGTGTTTGAATCCCTGCTCTGCTGTGTGGTTTCAGATTTCCTCTACTCAGTATTTATCCAAGGACGGTTTTGTGGCTCTGTTTATGGAGATATGGCCTGTCCCATTCTCCATCCTGGGATCTGAGGACCTCCAAGGGGGATTGCATGCAATGAACAAGAGTTGATGAGGTATCAAATGTACTTTATAAACAGCCATAACAAGACTCGGGCAACCCAGCATAGAGCTCTTCTTGAAAGGCCTATGTGGGGCTCCTACTTGGGCTCTTCTCTCTCATCTTATTACCATTACTGAAGTTTTAGATTCTTATAACTTGGGAACTGAAGCTCCTAGTTCTGGGGAAGAAGGAGAGTGAATGGAGCTGAAGCAGCTGGAACTGAGTTCCCTCTCCTATCTATCAGTTGTGTGCAGGAGGAAAAGGGGTGGGATCGTGGCTGGGGTTGCTGGGGGGGGGGGTTTGAAAGGGTGGGGGAGGCAAGTCCGCCTCATGTATGGCAGGCCCTTACCTTATCTGGTTATTATGTAAGAGAGTTCACATATGGGGGCTGCCGTTTGGTGAAATATGGGGCCCAATGAATGTTCTGAAGCTTTAGCATTTACTGGAGATTGAGGTAATGGATGAGTTGGGCAGAGGTAGCCTGGTCTGGGAAGAGGGGCTGATGGCTTTCCGTTGACGTTCTTATGTGACCCACTCCGGAATCCTCAGAATGTGGCTTGGACCTGTTCCCCTATCATAAGGGAGGAGTGACTCAACCATGTTTAGTTTGGTGAGAAGCTTTGGTCCCCAAGGAAGACTTCAAGCCCGTGCTTCTCTGACTTGTGTTTTTATTTGGCTTAGACCTCAGGTCTTCCTAGAGATTGGTTAGGATGACGTGCTCTTGGCCAGGTGAAGACAACAGGGATCCAACTCAGCTGCTCTTGTTTTCTCCTGGGTATCTTAACCAGGAGAAGTAAGGTCCAGAGAAGTAAGGTCTTGAGGGTGCCTCCTGGGCAGATGTCCCTTCGTGGGGCACATCACCTCCAGCTGATGACCACTGCTGTAAAGGATGCGGTGTTCTAACGGCGAAGCGTTCAAGCAGATACACCCTATGACCTTGAGTGAATTTCTTAACTTCTCCAACGATGGTTTCTTCATCTATAAAATCCAAACAATAATATTTATGCCAGGAGACATAAGTGCCTCTATTAAACGCATTGACCATATGCATGTATAATCTTTAACGCATTGCTGAGGGTAGATTGAGTATTCAATTAAATTTTATCTGCTGCTATTAATAATGATAATAATAATTTCTTATTCATACATGAAGGTACGAGTAATGCTCATTCTTCCTAACCTCCCCGAGTGGCTTCAAGAGCTGCTATAGGGAGGATGTTTATCAGCATGATTCAAATGGGGTTGCAATGAATTCTTTCTCGGTGTTCCTGTGTCTGGACTCCTACATTTTATTAGATGTGTATTTAGTTTGTTGATTAGTATTTTCCAGTGAAGCTCATATTAGCACTCAACTGTCATTTGAAAAGCCATCTTAATTATTTATGAGATTGCTTTTTCTTTTGTATTTACAAAGAAATACACTTTGCATATATTTAGGAAAGATGATTAAGGGATCAGTCATCAGGAACAGCGAGCGATGGCTTATACCAAAATGGTTATAGAGAAAGCAGGGAGATGAGGGGTAAAAAGAAAAGATTTATTAGTCAGAGGTAATGGGATATGCATGTGTTAGGGAGAGCGCATGCCCGGTTGATTGTAACCACACAGTCTGATGCTGGCGAGACTGAAGTGTCATAATTATTCTGGTTTTCAATAGATTTGATACCGGGGCTATTTATCTCGTTGGAGGCAAGGCATGTGGAAAGCTGATGGTATTATGTCATATTGCAGCCTCATTGATAAGCTTCGGAAATAATGATTTTAGTAGTGTTTTCAGATACGGAGGACTTGATACCAACCAATATATTAGGCACATGGGTTCGACACTTCACTTTGCTGTGCTTTTAAGAGACAGCAGCACCCTATGTTTTCACGACATGATATTGAGAGTGATGGGTCAGGATGCTGAGTGATAAATTGCGTGCACTCTTAGGGACCCTGGAGAAATCCAGGTCCTGTTAGGCTCCCTTAAATGTCCTTTACAACCTGGTGGAGTTTTGGCGTTTGTGGGAATTTCTCCTTTGTTAATAAAAGCTGAAATCCCTTAACTTGACTTTGCCTTAGGTATGATGCCTTCGTTTATGTGGCGCGTGTGTGTCCGGGGGAGTGAGCAGCCTTTGGGGCAGGTAATTTACAAGCTCGGTGCCTGTCTGAGCTGGTGACTTGGCTCGGGAAAGGTGGCCGTCATTCAACACATCCCATGTTACAGGGCTCATCCCCGTTGTTTGGAATGATCTTTAGCTAAACCAAAAATATAAAAACTATTAATATTATTAACAGTTGTAGATTATCGGGAAAAATTCATCTTAAATCAGCTGCTGGATTGGTTCCTCATTTCTTAGCTTTAAAAAATTGTTTTTATGTGTTAGTATTGGATTTTCAATAAATAAAGTATGGTATAAATAAGTCTGCGAACCAGCAAGAACTATATAAACCACTTGCTTAAATCAATAAGCGCGCACATACACACATGAAGGTGAAGATAAAGTTCTAGAGTTCTCCCTTAGGGCATTTCCTTTTTCAGAATGTCATGGTGTGATCATTCCCTGCAGACGGGGTTAGGTATTCATATGTGTCTTTCTACAAGGCATAATGCTTAGCATTTAGCAATGAGATATCCATGTTGTGTGTTAAAACCACTTAGGTGAGGCATTGGAGGCTAGAGTAGGTGAAAAGCCTTGCCTGAGCTCACCCAGCTGGGAGCTACAGAGTGGAACCTGGGTATGAAACCATATTTGCCTCACTCCAAAGCCATAGTGTCACCTAATCCCAAATTCCTGGTGTGTGTTATGTCAAAAGACTGGCCTCTCTTCTTGAAAGCCGTAGCCAAAGATTGTATTCATAGAGGTTTGCGTGTTTCTTTGTGAGCATTTTTCTGTTCGTGTAACAAGGGTACCAATTCCCCAGGAAGAAGAACTTCTGGGTGCCTTTTGGTAATCTGATGGAGCTGATGAACCTCACCTCACCAAAGGAAGCTCATTCCTTCCCTCTCCTTCCCAGACTTACTTCCAGTGGTGTACAGAGTGTTTACTGTTCTATTTGAGTTGCGTCTTTGACCTTTCTTGTCACAGGCTCAGGAAAGATTCCTTATCAGATAATAAATTATGCATCCCCCTCCTTGACATATTAGGCTGCTAAAATATTCTGAGTTGTCTGTATCTCCAGAACGTCCCAAACTTGTGCTGGGTCCTATCCTCTAAGTTTTTTGTTTCATTTCTCATTCCGAAAATTGATGTAGTCTTGGGTGTTACTCATTGTTCTTTGATCATTGTCTGTGTGTCTTTGTTTTGTGTTCTTTTTTCCCCCTGGCCACCGCTCTCAGATTTGAACTGAATCGTCCAAACTTTATATCCACCCCAACCTTTGTATGACGAGGGCTGTGATTAACCGTGGAGTTTTAAAGAGTGGAAGTCGAGCATAAGTGGCTAGATCCAAACCATCGCTCTCAATCGTGTGAAACCCAAAGCACATGCATCCTTTCACTAATATGGGGTCCCCGGAGTTCTTATTAAGCAATTTTGACATAGTTTGAAGAGACAGATTTCATCTTGAGATGGTGTTCAGCCACTGGTTCAAAGGCCTCCTTCTGGCCACTAGGCATTTAGACTCTGTTCGTTACTTAAGAGGAAAAAAATATGCTTGAGACTGGTTTTCATATGTATTATGGGACATTTACAGATAAGCTCAGACGTCGCAGGTGTTAGATTAAACAGAGACGAGCAACAACGAAACCACCTACACAAGGACAAATTCAGAGGTACATGGATAGATGAGACAGCCAGTCTCAGAATGGAGCAGCACACCCTGTAATAAATCAGGGTTTACTTTAAGTGTATATTTAAAATAGACTGATTTTTAATTTACAGGGATGCAGCCCAGTGGAGTAAAGGGAATCCCAGCTTTGGAGTCTGTACAGGCTAGGGATTGTATCAAGGTTCGAGCACCTGCTCACTGGGTATATCCCTGGGCAGATTTGGTTACGTCGTTGATAGCTCCTGGTCATGGTAAGGATGAAGTGAAATAACACATAATGTGACCTTGTGATGTATGATAGGAAACCTGTGTTTGGTCTTACTACCTGTTTCTGGAGGAGCTCCTAAAAGCCTTGGACTTTCCCAAGTGAGGAGAGCCACAGAGATGTCTTTTGTTATGTTAAGGAGTTGAGTTCTGGACCCCACCCAAAGATGGGGGCCTGTTTCCAGTGGAGCCAGCTGTGTGGTTAGAGGGCTGGAATTTCTAGTCCCACCCGGACCCCCGGGATATGGTGAGGGGCCAGAGACCAAGTTCAGTCATCAATGGCCAGTGACTTAGTCATGCCTGTGTAGTGAGCCCTCTGTAAAAACCCAAAAAGGAGAGGGTTCAGAAGGCTTCTAGGTCGGTGAACACACAGAGGTCCTGGAGAGGGCGCCCCTGGGGAGGGTGCTCCTGGAGAGGGCAAGGAAGCTTGTGCCCTTCCTTACTACCTTGGCCCTCTGGAGCTTTCCTATCTGGCTATTCCTGAGTTACATCATTTTATAAGGAATCGGTGATCTAGTGAGTAAAATGTTCTGAGTTCCATGAGCCACTCTAGCAAATCAGTCAAACCCAGAGTGGGGATTTTGGGAACCTCTGATTATAGTTGGTCATTCTGAAGTACAGGTAATAACCTAGACTTGGTGACTGGAGTCTGAAGTCCAAGGAGGGGGTTGTGGGAACTGCCAGTCTGTAGCCCGTTGGTCAGAAGCACAGGTAACAGCCTGGGGTGGAGGTAGTCTCGTCCCACTGAACCCCTAACCGGTGGGCTCTGATGCAACCTCCAGGTAGTTGGTGTCAGAATCGAGTCGAATTCTTGGACACCCTGCTGCTGTAGGAGAATTGTTGGTTGGGGTGGGGACCCCTTCCCCCGCTCCACGTTGGAAATTGGGTCTCAGAAGACACATCCTCTCTTGTACAGAATGTGGCACATAGTAAAGATCAGGAAACGGTACTTGCTGGACAGACCGACTTGTTCATCATTTCCCTAAACTAGCCAAATATTCCCAGAAATCTTGTAGGAAAATCTATTTCCTTTCTACCTTTTTTTCTTTTTTTAAATAAGTGATCAGAGTGTGAGGACACAGCCAAGCCTGCCTTCATCTTCCCATCAGTGTGTCAGTCGATATTCAGATGAGCTAATGGTGAGGAACTGCCTCTTCCTTCCATCCCTAGGTGGGGAGAGGTGACTGTCCGTGTCCCCGGTGCCGACAGTGTGCAGCTGGCCAGCCTTTTGCAGAGGCTGGGGTTACTGAGGGAGAAAAATCAACTTTGTGTTCCCTGGGGACTCATGTGGAACTGGTCTCTCCACTTAGTCGAGGATGCAGATGTGACTAGATATTGAAGACCCTAAAAAAGAAAGTCTCTGAGGTATTCGTGGTGTTTTAAAAATCTGTCCACAGATTCCTTGATACTCTTCTTCATAGGAGGCGGAGCCTGATTCTCCTCCCCTTGAAGGTGGGCCCTACTTAGTGATACACTTAATGACTAGCATGTGGCAGAGATGATGGAGTAGGACTCCCAGGAAGGATCAGAAAAGGCATGCAGCTTCCTCCTTGCCTGCTGTCCTGGATCACTCCCTCTGTGGGAAGCCAGCTGCTGTGTTGTGAAGACGCTCAGGTATCCCAGGGGAGGGCCCCACGTGACAAGGAACTGAGGCCTTCGGCAGGAGCCTCCTAAGTGAGCCCCCTTGGAATCCTGCAGCCTCGTCAAGCCTGCAGGTGACTTCCGGCTGACAGATTGACAGCGACCTCATGAAGGGTCTTGACTCAGAACCACTCGAGATTCCTGACCCCACAGGAACTTGGTGAGGTGACGAATGCTTACCGGTTAAGGCCACTACGCTTTGGGGATACGTGTAATATAGTGGTGGGTAACACGCAGAGGCTCATGCTTCAAGGGGAGAAGGATCTCTGGAGAGGAGCCGGACAGTGAGTTCAGAGGGCAAGACGTGATTGCTTCCAAATGCAAAGGACCTGAAGTTCTTACAGTATCGTCAGCTGTCCAGGTCAACTTGTTTGACCTCTTGACGCTATGCACGCCGCTCACACAAAGTCCCTGAGCAGAGATCTGCAAGCTTTGTTTTGTGCTCTCCCAGCGATGGGGAGGCCCCTCCCTTCCAGGCAGGACCCTTCAGTTATAAAGGTCTCTCTTATATTGAAGGCAGCATCTTTCTCGGAGGATCTCCTGCCCACTGGCCCTGGTCCTGCCCCTTGAGTCTCCCTGGGCCGCCTTCTCATCAGAATCCGCCTAACACCCGCATCTCTCAAATTCCCGAAATAATAAATCAAAAGTTATTGAGGACATCGGGTTACTAAAAGTTGGCAGTCAGGCTGGCCCCTCTCCTCACTCTGCAGCCTCCGTCCCCTTTTATTATTGGGGTCTGGGGCGTGCATGGCAAGGCTTGGCAGCTGGGGGGAGCCCCGTCTGTTCCGGCATCCTGCTGCAGGCAGCAGATGCGGAGCCCAGACCCGCTTTGCCTTCCCTGGAGTTAATGAATCAGTGTGAATGAAGAGCACAGTCTCCTTCTAAGTGACTGCAGAGCCCTGCGCTCATTTACCCGCCGTTCTCGGAGTCTAATTGTTCCGACTACAATGTGATCTGTAAACTGGGTAGCTGGGAGAGACTTCAATGCATCTTTGTAATGGCTTTGTTGTTGTTTATTGAGAGGGACTAATTAACTTTGATTATTGCACTAATATTGTGGCACTTTGACAGCCTTTCAGATTTATGACTCTGGGAAAATAAACAAATGAAATGCAGGTGCTGGAGCAGAAAGAATAAGTTATTACTGAACTTTAATTACTTGGAATGTGTAGCCAGGAGAGAATTAGTTGATGAATTACAGGATGCTTAAAATCTACATCAACTTGCGAGCAATGTGAAGACAAAAATGAAAAGGGGCTGGGAGGGTGCTATTTTTAAGGCCGGGAAGGATAGGCCACGTCTGTAATCAGTAGTGAATCAGTAGTGATTCATTGATCAGTCCCTGTGGCTTCCCGTGCCAGGGAAACGTACCCCGTGCCTACTCAGAGCCCCTTCCCTGCCCCGTGCCTACAGCATCACCAGAGAACCTGTTTGAAATGCAAATTCTTGGGCCTCACCCCGAGAGATCAGAGTTTCTGGAGGTGGGGCCCAGCAATCTGTGTTTTGCAGTCCCTCTGGGAGATTCTGATTCACAAAACAGTTGAGGAGGAACACTGCAATTCTGAGGCCGTTTGAGTGATTGGTTGATTTTTTGATTTTTTTTTTTTTTTTTGTCATGAAAGATCAGGGGCAGAGTTTTATCTTTGCTAATTACAAAAGTCAGATGTTCTCACCTGTAGTTCCCCAACTAGACCAAAGATTTTCAGACTATGTTTTGAATGGTACAAGTATTTATGAAATTATCTACAATGCGTTTCGTATAGTGGGTGATATAAAGCAGTTTGGACTGTTGTCGTGACTTACCATCAAGGGTTTCACTAGTGAGGGCTGACTTTGCAAGTGTAACCCCTGCCTGAACCCAGTGCGCATGGTAAGAATGGTACTTGGAGGACTCATGAGCGGTGCTTTCCGAAGCTGTTCTAAGCAGGGTCCTTGAAGAAGGAGCTGTGGGCAGGCTGCAGTGGACCGAGATGGTGGGGGCACATTCCAGGGCAAGGGAGATGAGGTGCGGAGGGGCTGTGGGGAATGGCCAAGGTAGGATGCAGTCCTGGGGAGGAGGCCGGAAGCTGCCGTTTGAAGCCAGGTCATTCAGGACTCCGGGTTCTGTTCTCTTAGGGGAATGGGCTTGATTCTCTAGGTCTTGGCAACCATTGAAGAATCCACGAGGGCGTGGTGCCGTCCATCCCCAGAGATGCGGAAAGGTTGGTGCTCAGGTCGAAATAGGGGCACCGTTAGCCTTGCTCCTGGGCAGCGGGGCCAAAGTGGCAGCTGTGATACTTTCTGGCTCCCAGAATATGCTTGCTTATTTCCTGACACTCAAAGAATGTTTTTTAAGTCTATCAACTAGGGCACCTGGGTGGCTCAGTTGCTTGAGCGCCCAACTTTGGCTCAGGTCATGATCTCATGGTTTGTGAATTCAAGCCCTGCGTTGGGCTCTGTGCTGACAGCTCGGAGCCTGGAGCCTGCTTTGGGTTCTGTCTCTCCCTCTCGCTCTCTGCCCCTCCCCCACTTGCTCTCTGTCTCTCCATCTCTCTCTCTCAAAAATAAATAAACATTAAAAAATTTTTAAATCCATCAACCAAATCCTCGCTGAAGGATAAAAATAATAAAATAATCATCGCTTCCAATGTCTCCTGCTCTGAGAACCTTTAACACATTATGGGGGAAAATGGCCCTTACTCTTCAGAGACTCTGAGAAAATGGAGAGAAACAGGTTTACTTATCTGCAACCCTCTCTCAGGGGTAGGGTGATCAGGCACATTATTGTTCAAATGAAGAAATGTTAGGAGCCAAAGGAGGAGCTTGTAATAATTCTACTCAGAGAGCAGGCATAAATAAGCAAGGAAAGAAACTGTGAAGCCTGGACTCCATACGTATGGGCTGGACTCCATACGGAAGGGACAGGTCTGGCTTCTGATGGGGCACATTTGAGCCTCACGCTGGCCTTAGTTCTTATAGTTCGGGGTGTCTCCTGTTAACACTTTTCCTTTTAAAGGTGCTGTGTCCACTCTCACAAAAACTCGGCCAGCTCCCTGCCCAAGACGGTCCCTGGTTCCTGCACAGGTGCAGATGTGGCCGGAACTCCAGATCTTTTGTGTTTATTCCAGACACCCTTCCTTTCATACTGTTTGTCCCACTGTCTGGAACCTTCTGATCTCCCTCTTATGGACAGTGAGGAATAGGCGTGCATCCCAGTGTTAGACTGAGCCAGATCCTTTCGCAAGGCAAATCTACCCAGGAAGCCATTGGGAAAGAAGTAGTGGTCATGTTACAATTGTTTGGGAAGGTTCGCAGCTTGCCCGGACTACAAACATGGAGGCCTGAGAGCTGGTTCAGAGTTTATTTTCAGCTCTGGGTAAATCTGCATTATTGGCAGAAGTGCTCGGGCACCTGGCAGTGATGGCAGCGATTGTAGTTGTGTTACAGGCGTGAGCTGCTGCCTGTGGCGCCCTCGTAGACGGTTTTGGGGAGACCTCAAAGAAGAGCAGAGTCAATCCTACACAACTTTAAAGTCTATGTTAAAAATAAAGTTCTTCTTAGTCATGCATGTATGACCCACTGGATTTTGCACGATTCTCTCAGCCATTACTTTTAGGGAAGACAGCAAAGATGTGAGCCAATTTATGCAAGAATAGCATAATGAGAAATTCAGGTATGAATTAGTGAAGCTCTTCGTCTTTTTAGAGACAATTATGAATTCACAGATCACCTTTGGGTGTGCTTTGGTTATAAAATGGTAGATTTTAGGATTGGAAAGCACTTTCTGAGGTCAGCCAGTTTAACTGCCCCTCCTGCCCCCCACCTTGACAGATGGGAAAACTGAAGCCCAGAGAGGGTAATTGACCAGTGTAATGTTACTTAGGTAATTATGCCTTCTTTCTTTCGCTTTTTTTTTCATTTTGTTTTAGAGAGAGAGAGAGAACCTGAGCAGGAGAAGAGGGTCAGAGGGGAAGACAGAGAGAGAGAGAGAGAGAGAGAGAGAGAGAGAGAGAGAGAGAGAATCCCAAGCAGGCTCTGTGCTCAGCACAGAGCCCGATATGGGGCTCGATCATGACCTGAGCCAAAATCAAGAGTCGGTCGCTCAACCAACTGAGCCACTCAGGCGCCCCCCGCAATTGTGCCTTCTTTTGAGACATTATCATGCTGTCCACTTACCTGTTGTGAAAAAAAATACACACACACACACACACACACACACACACATTTTTAAAAAGAGCATACAATTGTCTGTATGACAAGAATCTAAAGACCTGACAACGCTCAGTTGGGTGATTTAGCCATTGTTATTTTTATGATAACAGCAGTGATCATGGAAGCCAGATTGTGTGCCACTCACTGTCCAAAACATTTTAAGTCCTTCATTCAGCTCATCTTTATGACAACCCTGTTGGGGAGCCAGTGTTATGAATCCTGTTTTCCGATGAGGATCTGAGGCACAGAGATGTTTAGGACCTCGCCCAAGCTCACACAGCATCTAAGCAGCAGAGATGAAATGCTGTAGGAAGACAGAAGCCTCGCCTGTTTTATTCTTCTCTGTATCGCCCCAGTGCGTAGCACAGTGCCTGGCCAGTGGGAGGGATGGGGACGTATTTGTGGAATAAACGTCTGAGGGTGCAGTCGGGTGGACAGTTGGGCCCAGGCGGTTATATAACCCAGGCAGCAGCGTCCTGTCCCTGTGGGAAGGGATGGTTTGGTTGGTTTGTTTTTGGAAACCAGACCCGCCGAAGGTAGAGTAACCAGATTTTTCTGAAGTGTAGAGCTCTGCAGATTGATTCTCACGTCAGTGCTGCTGTGTTCCCCCAGTTCTTCAGCTGCCTTGTCGCCTGTTAAAGAAGGGCTTGGTATTTAGGGGACACCGTGTTAAGCATAGTGCAATTCCAGTTCTTTGAAAGTGACAAATCCTGATGCGGGAAATCTCAGGTAACCTGCCTCCCCGGCCATTCTGGAGCCCTGGGAGCTGGCTGCGGTGAGGACTGGACTCCTCAGTCAGCTCGATTTTGAAGGACAGGAAGATGGATCCCTTAGGTAGAGAGGGCAGCTCTGAGGGTAGAGGGCCCTGTGTGAAAGGCCGGGGCATGGATCCAGGAGACTTCTGGTCTTTTCTCGAGAGATCAGTAACTGCTCATAAATGAAAAGGCCTCGGATGATGCTAGGCTTTTGGAAGTCAACATGGGAACTTTCTTGTTTCCTGTTACTTAGGTCAGAGAACAAGCTTGGGTTGGCTTTGCTTCTAACGTCCATTTCCCTTTCAGATAATACAGATAATACCAAATCAGGTATGCAGGACAATATTGAATCAGGACAATCAGGCTGTCAAAGTAAATGTGTACTGAAAGAGAATTAAGGAGGGAGGGAGAGAGAGAGAGAGACACACACACACACACAGAGAGAGACAGAGAGAGAGAGACACAGAGAGAGAGAGAGAGAGAGACAGAGACATCTGGGGGGTGGGGGAACAGACATATGGAGAAAGACAGACATAAACACACACACACATGCACACACACACACACACACACACAGACAAGATGAACTCCTAGGGAAGGGACAGAGATCAGGGCACAAAGACACAGAGTCGCAGAGAGACGGAGAGAGGGAGAGACAGAGAACACCTCTCAGGAGTGTTTTTTGTGGACCTTCCTAGGGCCGGCCTCTGTGTGATGGGTTTGATCACGGTGTTCAGCGCCCTCTGATCATTTCTTGCTTAGAAAGGAGGAAATTAGAATCGTTGAGCTATGATTTGTTTTAATCAGAAAGAAATTGTCTCACATAAATCTCCTCGTGAGTGCTGGAAAAGCCCTAAAGCGGCCAGGAAAAAAAAATATCAATACTTTGCAAAGGAGGAATGATTGTTGCAATTCGTGGCTTAATTGACTTTAAGCCTTAATGAAGCCCAGGCCAGCGCGGCTGCACGTGCTCCGCGGTTGGGCTCGATGGTGAAATCTACGCCCGGAGAGGAGGAATTTAGGGTGGTTATTTGGTTCTTTGCTATTGATGCAATTTTCTAATTGAGTGGGGCTACCTCATAGCTGATAGTAATTTTTTTTCTATGAAGAGAGTAAAATTTTTTTTTCTGACTGACACAGTAGTTTATTTTAAATTACAGGTTTTTCTATTGGATGTATTCATTTATGTTAGATTATCGTTCCCCAGGTGAAATTTCACTGATGCTGTATAATTAAATATAGATTTTTTTTTAAAAAAGATAGTATATATTTTAAATTTATAAGGGACGAACTGGAGGTGTCTAAAGGCTTTATTTAGGAGGAGGAAATAGCTCACCTGACCAAGGTGATGGTGGTTGGAAAGGTTTCCTTTAGCATCGGTGTGTCCCTGTTAAGCGCTAGGCACCTTCTTGGGAGAGCATGCCGACACTCACTTCATCAGTCCGAAAGGATTGATCCGTAAGCAGCGGACTTGGGATTCAGTCTGCCTGAGTGTGACCCTCTTTCTGCCGTTCTCGAGCCAGATGACCCTCACTTCCTTTTGCCTCAGTTTCTTCATCTGTAACCTGGGAGTGGTACCGTACTCAAATCAGAAGGTTGTGAGGATCAGCTGAAGTCTTGCACAAAAAGGGCTTAGAAGGACACCTGGGTGCCCAACAAGTGCTGGCAAAGATAAAAAAAAAAAAAGATTGTTGGGAGCCCCTGTGTAGTGTGGCCTTTGCCCACCTGTCTCAGTTCATCCCTCACCATTGTCTCTTCTTGTCTCACTGTATCCGACTCACTGCTCCTCCTCAACTCCCTAGTAGGCCTGCGTCTCAGCCCAGAATGTTTCCTGTGCCTGGAAGTACCTCAGCCAGGCTTGTCCACCCAGCCAGCTCCTGCACATCCGGCGAGTCCCCTCCTATGGGTGTCCTTCCCACAAAGCTTTCCTGGACCGCTCTGCCCTCTCCCCTGGCCACCCTTCCTCCCTCCATCCCTTCAGCAAATTCTTAGCAGCGCCTTTCTCTGAGTCAGGTACTGCATTCAGCACTGGTGATATGGCAGTGACTGAGAAAGCAGTTTCCTGCCTCCGGGGAGCTTATGGTCCATGCTTTGGTTATGCACTGGTGACCAGACTTGTCCTTACTAAGTCCTTACTTATCATATGCCCGGCATCCCACTAGACTCTGGGCTTACGTACATACATAAGACGTCACCCTTGCCCTCAGGGAATTTGGGTGTGTTGACAGACATGTAAATTAATAATAATAATATAAGCACTCTAGTACATGTGTTTGTATGTGGATGGGTGAGGAGGAGGAGAGCAAGACTTGGTTTACGGTGTGAGAGCAGACACAATGCCTGTGTTTCTCGCCACTTTTGGATGGTACAGGACTGGCTGGTTGGAAGTATGAAGGTTTTTCTTTGACTCTAGCCATCTAGTTAATGGCTGCAAACACAGGTTTTGGAATCCGCCCAACTTAGGTAGGACCCCTGGCTCTGTCTTGTCCTGGCAGCGTGTGATCTTAGTCAAGACGTTCCTCTGCCTACCTCTTGATCTAACTATGGAAAGTGGGGCTGTTGCATCCCCCGGTGGTAGGATGCTCATCAGGATTAGGTGAAGTACCAATGCCCCAGCCAGCGGCCCCGGCTCGGTAACCTGCCAGGTCCCGCTCTCGGATGGAGAGCTTCTGGGTATTACCTCCCCATGCCTTGTGTGCTGTGGGTTCTCAGCCCTGAAAGCGCCCCTGCTTTCCCCCCTTCCCGCCAGCAGCCCCGGTGCCCACGAGGGGCCGGCCTCCCGAGTGCCGGGTAGATTTGCTTTGTGCTCAACAAAGCTTCCTCTCTGTGGCAGTGCATTTTGGAGGACTGCGACAGTTTCCAGAAACCTCTGGTCCGTGAGCCAGTTTGGAGAAAATTGAATCATTCTCTGTGCCTCTCGGCTCGTATCCTCAAAGGCTGCGCAGACGCTTTGGGCAGGCTTCAGCAGCTTCACATCAAGGATTCCATCACGGCTCCGAAATAAACCATCCCCCCCGTCGCTCCCCGCGTGCGAAGCTGGGTCCTGGGCCCGGCACACACCCTGGCGGTGCAGCAGTGTCTCCTCCCACAAGGTCGTGAGGTCCTGCAGAAGGCAGAAACCGCTTCACACGCTCAGTGTTTCTCCCTGCGAGGATTGCCAAAAGGAGGAGCTGCCAGGACCCCAAACATTCAGCCGCACGCTCAGCTAGAGGTAGGAGAGGTCTCTTGAAGTCTTCAGAGAAGCGGTTTCATGTTCGGATTTCGTCGAGGCCGGCTGGGGGAGGCGGCGGCCGAATGCCCTGACTCACCGTGTCGTCGTTCAGCTTGTTACGAAACTGACCTCATGGCAGCACGTCCCCCTTCTCCCTCGCAAGGGCCTTTCTGCAGAAATAGTCGTGGACTTGGTAACTTACAGCCATAAGGGTTTTGTGATTTGTGGAGGATTTCTATCTGAACGAAAATGGATGGATTACAAATATTAAACAGCTCAGCTGGTCCCCGCATGATGAATCGTCGAGATCTCTTTTTTCCCTTCTTCATGCTATAAACATATGGCATGAATTTTCTGCTCTCATTACAGATGCCGAGAGAAGGCAAAGACAAATATTTATATTACATTCATGTTTTACAGTAAAAACACTGTTCGGTTTGTTTATACAGTTCCACTGTTACAGTTTTTATGGTTGGTAATGAAACCACTGTAAAACCGAGCCCGGGTTATATAGCAGATGTGATAAAGCCCTAATATTCAGGGAGGCGCCCTGGATGGAACGGTTGATGTCACGTGCACGGAGTCAACAACTGAATTATGGGTTAGGACGGGCCAAGCTATGCCGTAATAACAAACAACCTCACTGTCTCCGGGGCTCACAAGAACAAAGGTTTATTTCTGGCTCCAATTCCCTTTCCATCATGGGTTGCTTGGGCGGCTATTAGACGGGGAGCTCACTTGGCCACGAGGACCGGCTGAGTAGCCTGCGTTGCCGGATGGTGGGATGGAGGAAGAGAAAGGCATGCGGACCCTGTGGACGGCTCCTCATGTTTATGCCCGAAAGGCAACACTGTCACATCTGCTCATGTTCCATTGGCCACAGCAAGGCTCGTGCCACACGCGGCTTCAAGGTTCGGGAGGGTGTGCACCCGCCATGGGAGCAGAAGGAGGTGGAGAGCTGGGGCATCAGAGGGCAGCCCTAAGGCCCCCTTCCGTGGCTCCTTCAGGCCTTTCTGTAGTTATTTAACCGATACTCCACTTCTGATGCAACTTTGAACTGGAAGGGAATGGGGAAGGTATTTTCAAAGACCTCCTGCCAGCCATACCCAAACTCCTTAAAATTGATGATTCTGTCCTCATTTTATGATGATCTGGATAGAAAGGATCCACAGCTGTCCCCAGAAATAAATTTCAAGGCCACAAGACTTTTTCAAGTTGAGCTGTGATTTTGGTTTTTTCCCTCCCTTCTGTCCTTCATTCCTCTCTTTCTTGCTTTCTCATTCTTCTCTTCTCTTCTCTTCTCTTCTCTTCTCTTCTCTTCTCTTCTCTTCTCTTCTCTTTCTTTTTTCCTTCCTTCCTTAACAAATTTATGTCTGGAAGGTCATCAATAGACTGCACTCCTTCAAGATATATTACCCTCAAGTGGTTTGCACTGCCGCCATAGAGTAGGCCTAAAATACGGGGGAGAACCGCACATTCAAAGGAATTAAAAAGCCTAAATTATGAAAACATCCCAAGTGACTTCTAATGGTACCTAGAGCCAGGCTGTCCTGTATGGTAGCCACTGGCCACATGTGGCAATTGAGTACTTGAAATGTGCCTGGCCCAGATTGAAATGATTGGTAAGTGTCAAACAAATACCTATCAGATTTTGAAGACTCAGTATAAAAATAATGTAAAATACTTAATTAACATTTTTTATGTTGCTTCCATGCTAGAGTGACATTTTAGATATACTAGGTTAAATAAGATGTTATTAGAGTTCATTTCATCTGCTTCTTTTTACCTTTTTGCTAGAAAATTTAAATTACACACGTGAGCTGCATTATTTCTACTGAACAGCACTGATCCAAAGGGCAAGCATTGGGGAGAAAAAAAAAGTATGATCTGCTGTCTTTCTCACAGATCGCTAATTGCAAGAACTCACAGTTTAACCTGGCAATTTATATCCTTTGAGCTGTTGGAATTTTCTACTAGCATTAGTCTTTTTTTTTTTTAATTTGTTTTTTAAGATTTATTTATTTTAGAGAGAGAAAAAGACAGAGTGTGAGCGGTGGAGGGGCAGAGAGAGAGGGAGACACAGAATCTGAAGCAGACTTCAGGCTCTGAGCTATCAGCTATCGAGCCTGATGCGGGGCGTGAACCCCTGGACCCTGAGATCATGACCTGACCTGAAGTTGGATGCTTACTTGACTGAGCCACCCAGGCGCCCCTAGCGTTAGTCTTTCTAAAAATTTTTTTTTTAATTTTTAATGTTTATTTATTTTTGAGAGACAGAACACCAGGAGAGGAGGGGCAGAGAGACAGAGAGACAGAGACAAAGAATCTGAAGCAGGCTCTCGGCTCTGAGCTGTCAGCACAGAGCCCGGCATGGGGCTCGAACTCACAAACTGTGAGATCATGACCTGAGTTGAAGTTGGAGATTTAACCAACTGAGCCACTCAGGTGCTCCTAAAAATCTTTAATTCAAAATAATTTTGGACTCTCCTAAAGTTGCAAAGACTAGCACAGAGCATTTCTGGTTACCCTTTGCCAGCTTCCCCTAATGGTCACATCTGATCCAGCCCAAGTTCAGTGATCGCATCTAGGAAACTGGCATTGGTACAGTGTACAGTACTGTAAACTGCAGCTTTCATTCCTGCGTGGACTCATTTGCGTGTGTGCCTGTCGTTCCATGAAATGTTACCCCACATACATCATCACGCCCCCACATTTGTGTAACCACTGCTCACAATCAGGACATTGAACTATTCTCTCACTGCAGAATGCTTTCCGTCGTTATTCTTTGAGTTACTTCTTAACCAGGGCTGTTACTGAAGCTAAACCTTCCAGGCACTTCAGTAGCAAAAGATGCTCTTGGCTCCTGTTCATTTGCCTGCTTAGCCCGCCCTTAGCACGTGGCAGAGTTATGCCAAGCTTTTGCAGGAAGAGTTGGGCAGACACAAAGAAGAAAAGCCTGCCCTCAGGGAACCCACAGTCTCTGGAAGAGGAGTTTCATTAGGAGGTAGGACCTGGTGGAATAGAAATTGGTGCCTTGACCTGCCAAAGACAAGAGGGTAACACTGCACCTCTTTTCCAGGCGTCAGGACCTTCCTTTACCTCACCTGAAGGGTGAGAATGGCTCCTGTCACATCAGAACAGCTCCTTTCTCGCAAGATTTTCAAGGAGAAAGGAAGGCCGTTCTCCCCGACAGCCATTTTGGGTGCTCTATACAAGTTCTGTAAAATTTGCACTGGATCTAACTCCTACATTTTCAGATTTCTATTTATTGTTTTTCAAGGAAGAGCCTCAGAAATTATACTTGGAAACCATGAAAATAGTTGTATTTGTTTTTGCGTCGGAAAGCTTTTTGAAATGACAAGGTTTAACTAGGTGTTTGTTTCTATGGCTATTTAAGGTAGTCTGTTTTGATGTGTCTTAGGACTTGTATCCATTTCCTGTTAAGGGGGAAGGCAGCTAATCATAATTTTTAACGTGCTGGGGGGCCATGGAGAAGCACCTGTCTGCATTTTCTCCAGGCTAAACAACCCAGGGACTAGAGCCCTGCCTAGTAAATCTCTATGGCCCTTCCTGTTTTCCCATATCATTTTTAAACCTATCGTGTAGATGCAGACACAGTACTCCTTGGTTTCGCTTTGCCTGAATAAGACCGGAGGACTATGTCACCAGTTCTCTTGGTCATACATCAGTATGGCATGTGTCCTATTATGTTAACCCAGGAGTATGTTTTCCCACCCTGCTGAAGGATGGGGTCTTCCTTGTAGTGCTTGTTTTCCACTTAAGGATCTGTTAGGACTTAGGAAATCTCACACTAACAAAAAGCAGTTTTGAACATACATTTGGTACCCATGGGAGTCCCACGTGGTGGTGGACAAGAAATCCAATTTCTCTGATCCTCAGTTTCCATATGTGTGAATTGAAGGCACTAATAATGACGCATATCACCCGATGTGTTGTGTTGCTATTTGAACATTTACTATTTGGTGTAGTGGGAGGCACACTGGTGACAGTCAGTAAGCTGGATTTTTGCCCCCATGATTATTGTGTAACTGGAATAAAAATAGGTAAAGTCTGTAAGCGTAGGACCTGGCACATATATTGATTATATTTTAGTGCCTTTCTCCTGTTTGTTGAATGAGTGAGTGAGTGGATGGATGGATGGATGGGTGGATGAGTGCACTTGAATTCTCAAGTCTCAATTAGTTTCTTCTTGGAGGTTGAAGGATACTCTAAGTGACTTTAAGGAGTAATGTAGAACCAAATCAGAAAATAAATAAAACAATGTATGGAAGCTAGATGAATTTTTGTTATTTCCTTCCTTATTTTTTTTCCTCTAAGTCATTTTTTGTATAACGTAAGTGATTGGATTTGAACAGGTTCTTTGGTAGGCGTGAGCTGGTTTCAGGGATTTAAATGAGGTGATGGGTGTTTCCCAGGCATTTAAGACCTCCTAAGGCTTCCATTTTCCATTAAGCATTATGGATGCATTCCAAGAATTTAATTAATATAACATCTCTTCATTCACTGTAATTCCTCACCAGGGTTATGCGAACTTGGGAGTGTTTAGTTTCTTATTCGGTTGATTAAAAGGTACTTTCTGTGGTTTTCCTACTAGATATTTTCCATGGAATTTACTACTTGTCCATGAATGTGAAATCAGTATAGTTAAGGTGATCCAAGTGGTGGGAAGAGCTTTCATCCAAACATAGAAAGAAGACCACTCAGTGTGCCTGGGTGGCTCCGTTGGTTAAGTGTCTGACTTTGGCTCAGGTCATGATCTCACAGTTTGTGGGTTCGAGCCCCATGTTGGGCTCTGTGCTGACAGCTCGGAGCCTGGAGCCTGCCTCGGATTCTGCATCTCCCTCTCTCTGTGCCCCTCCCCTGCTTGCACTCTGTCTCTCTCAAATGAATAAAAGCAAATAAAAAATTAAACAGAGAAGACCAGTTTGCTTGCCTTAGTTGGGAAAGACAAAGTTTTAAGACTACTGAAAGGAGTTCTAGGGTCATATTTGAAAAATCCCAGAATAGTGGAAGCATTTTTTGGAGGTTTTGAGGAGCTAAAATGAGAAAAAAATTAACAGTAATACTGCATAGAGAGGGCACTAAACTATGGTCCATTATGATATGGTCCATGCTGGAAAGTCATTGGCTTACATAAGGGTATGGAAAGATCTATGGATTTTAAGACCCCTAATGGATATTGGGGGTGTGTGTGTGCAGGGTGGGGGGGAGTAGGACATGCCTTTTGAAATCATATAAATTATTTTTCTTGGGGCCATTGGAGAAAATGGAACCTACGTTTGATGAAGTGTGGCACGTCTTCTGTTTTGATTCTGTGCTTGGCTAACCATGAAGATTAGATTAGATCCTGCTGTAAAACTACTTTGGAGGGATGGGAAGGAGGTGGGGAGTGTCAGAGAAGGAGAGCAACGTGAGGGAGCGGGAGGATTTCTAGGGGCAGGCAGAGGTGTGGTCTGTAGCAGAGTTCCTCATAATCCCGTTGAAGCTTGTGTTTGATTCAAGCTGTGGCAGCCAGCGAGCAGCTCATCTATAGGACAGAGTTGCAGGAGGCAAGTTCGGGGCTGAGCTGTGGCACAAACAGGAGGAAGCTTGGGTCCTTAGGCCAGGAATACATGGATTCCACAGACAAGGTGTGACAGGTTCATGGGCAAGATCTTCAGGGCTTCCACTCAGCTGTGCAGTGGAGGCCTCCCGGGAACCCTCTGCCTCTGGTTTTGCCCTTTGCCCCCATGGCTTTGCTGCTTATTGGTAGTCACTGACACCTTCGCTGTTTTGATGGCATTGCACAGAGGGTGTCCCTGTCTCCGTCCCCGTCTTTGCTGGTGCAAGTTCATCATGACTGTGCGTGTGTCTCTGCATTGGTGCTGCTCACTTGTCCCTGTCCACAGACAAGTGAAGAGGGTCATAAGTAGAGCCACACACAGAGCATGTAAATTTGGGACGAGAGGCTATTTTTTGAGGAAGACAAGGGCTCGAGGAGTTAGTGAACTGCCAGTGGCAGACCTAGTAATAGCAACTAACCCCTCTTACCTTTTTTCAGCAGCAGGCTTCCCGCCCGTAGCTCCCCTGCTGAGGCCGCTGCCCTCTGGTCCAGCACTTCCCCTCACCCTCATCATTCACAGCTCCGTCCTGGGAACTGTGGGAAGGAAGGTGTTGGGAGTATTTTGCACGAACTAGTTTGGGCCAGTTATGGTCCATCACACCAGAGTAGTTAGTGCCAAGATGGGCACTTGGTTTGAGCCAGCCCAGTTGGTAGTCACTGGAGAAGATGCTCTCTCATCCGAGGGGCTGGGAGCCAGAGCGATGTTCACGTGGGCGGCTAGCAGCCATGTGTCCTGCCACAAGGAGACAGGGTACGAAAGACCTAGTAGGTCTTGTCCTCTTAGTTTCTTCTGCTCCCAACCCCTAGTGGCTGCAGCTCATGTCCATCCAGGTAAATTTTAGTCTACAAGACTATAGGAGGAGTTGGGCCCCTTTAGAGCAGTTCAGCTCAAGTCCTGCATCTTTTCAGGGGCTGCCTGTAGCCACACTGGTACCTCATGGTTTGATTTCCAGCTCAGCTTCTCAGTGGCTGTCCAGCCTGACCCAGGTCGTTAATTTCTGAGTTGACCCCCCCCCCCCCGCATGCTTCGTGGATCGCAAAGCAACTGTGCTAATGATGGAGGGTTCTGGACAGAGCACCGTCTGTGTCACGGGTTCATGTACTGGAGTCCCTTTGTGCTGTCCCTCCAAACCCCACTTGGTGTTGACTTGGAACCCAGGCCATCAGGAAGCTGATAACCATGTGATTTTCTCAAGGGCCTTTACTTGAGTCTGGAGCCCCTGGTTTAAACGGCCCTGGTCTAAACAAGCTTACTTGTTTCATTTTCCACTCCCTTTTATTAATTTATTTTTTGTTTTCTTAAAAATTTTAAAAAATGTTTTTATTTATTTTTGAGAGAGAGCAAGACAGAGTGCCAAGCAAGGGAGGGACAGAGAGAGAGGCAGACACAGAATCCAAAGCAGGCTCCAGGCTCTGGGCCGTCAGCATAGTGCCAGATGCAGGGCTTGAACTCACAAACTGTGAGATCATGACCTGAGCCGAAGTCAGACGCTTAACTGACTGAGCCACCCAGGCGCCCTACACTCCCTTTTAAATGACAAAATTGGAATAAAATACATTTTATGTGTTCCCCTCTGAACCCCTGTGATGAGGACTAGATCAGGCAAGATGGCACTGCTGGACCACAGGATCGTCTCCCATCGAGACTACTGCCATTGGCCACATGGCACCTTCGGTAAGAATTAGGAAAGGTATTTCTCCTCGTGGCCCACAGCCCCTCACCAGCTTGGCTCACAGCCTGTGAACACAGTGCAGCTTGGAAGACAGGCTCCCTTACCACTTGGACCATGCTGTTGAGTTGATCTGACTAGCTTGGGTGATCTTCCTCTAGTTACAGGTAGGGAAGGTAGAAAAATACACTCCCACTGATTGAAAATAGCAGAATAATGAGTTTTTAATACATGTATTTGAGCTTTCAACAAAATGCTCTAAAAACATGTTGTATGATCTTAACATTTCAGAAGTTTTCATTTTAAAAACCTCGGAAACGTGTTTTGTACACATTATAATATAACATAACATCCACCTAAATATGTTAATTCCATTTTATTAGTTTTGATCTCTCTCGTTTTCTCCTGTACATGTTTGCTGTTTTATAGCTACAGTTTGGTGGAATTAACATAGGTTTTGTATATGAGGCAGGTTTTGGGTGAGGATTACGGCAAGGAAGGTTCTTGATCCTTGGAAGGGATTCTCACCTTAGGCAGATTTTTGAGAACATTTTAGAGTAGTTCAAGGAGGACTGGGAAAGGCTGCCATGTGGAGAAATTAATTGGAATAAGGACCAGAGTGGTTCTCAGGATTTACGGATATTTGACCATAAGAGCAAATTTCCCTGAGGAATGGTGGGATGTTTGTGCTTTTGGGATATTCTTAATGAATCTGCTTTGGCTATATTGTAAGTATGACACAGACAATGCCAGTTTCATAAGGAATAACCCACAGTTATATGGATTTTTTCATGTATAAGAGGAAGATGAAAATAAGGCCTGTGTCCCAGGGTTTTTGTGAGGAAAAAAACCAGCTTAGAACAGTGCCTGGTACATAGTAAACACTTTGTAATGTTACTGGTTTCTTTTCATTGTTTTCCAGCCAATGACCATTCATTACTCTAAAGCTCTTGATATAGATGATGGTTGATATTTTTCTTCCTTGTCCATGTTGTGACAATAATTATTTTAAAAAGGCTTTTATCCATTAGATGAGAATTTTTTTTAATGGGCCTACTGCTGCTGTATTAGAATATTATGAATTCTGTGACTTCTGTAGAAAAAAAAAAAAAACAAACCTACCAGTATGACTTGAATCTTGTGGTAGACATCTTCCTAGTTAACTGGCAGGGATAGTGTATGAGTCAGCTTTTGCTGCTGTAACAAGCAATTCCAGATTTTCAAGGGCTGACAAAAACACGTATATTTCTTTGCTCATGACACATGGGGACTGCAGTTGGCTACGGCTCGGCTGTCTTAGATGGGCTTCCCTGTGCTGTTTCTCACGCCTCCTCTTTTTAGGACCCAGGCTATGGGAGAAGTCACTAGGGCCTTGTTGTTCTCTTGACAGAGGGCAAAGCCCAAGTGACTTTTGTTCAGACACTGTCATACCTTGTGTCTGGTTCATATTCCATTAGCCATGTCAAGTGTCCTGGCCAAGACCAACATCAGTGGGGCAGGAAGGTGTATCTCACCTACTGGAAGGCATAGCAAAGTCAAGGAGGGAAGATTAACTATGAATTAATAATACACTATACCAAAGATGGTTTTCTTAATACTGGTACCATTTATCTTTCTTAAAATACTGCTTCACAAATTTGTTTAGCTTTTTCTTTTAAACTCTTTTAAGCATTTAAAACCATTAATACAATCATAGCCAAAAAAAAAAAAAAAAAAAAAAAGAGAGACAGAAAGAAAGGACCATCTGAAAAGAGTCAGGAAAATATTGACCTGTCTTATTTCCGACAATGAAACCAGTGGTCTCTGAGTGACCAGCATTAACCCAGCATTAATGGCACAAGTAGGAAATACCAGAGTCGTCGAAAGAGGCATCGAGATTTACGGCTTCTCCCAGACTTCTCTAATCGAGGCTGTTTTCCCTGTAGATGCCTTAGTCAATCAGTAATTAATTTGAAATCCAAAGTTTCATTAAGTGTTATTGAGTCTCCTCACACTGACGTTTGTAGTGCTATATTTCTTTAAAATCACAAACCATTTTTCATACTGTCGTTTGCATATTTTAACAGAAAAGATTGCAGTTCTGGTATAAATGACCCAGTTTTCTGGATATATTTACTTGAGTGTCATAAACTTATTATCCCCCTCTTCCACTTCATTGCTTTTCTGCTTTTCTCACGTATTTTGAAATCCTATTTAAAACATCATTACAGCCTCTGAATTCTGTCTAAAGTATAAATACGTTTCACTGGCTGACTATTTTCAAAAACAATACCAAGGAGCTGGTCTTATTTAGGTCTGGTCTTCTCTCCCTGCAGTACTGGGATACGTTTTGAATGTTTAGAGGGTAGTAAGACCTGGGAGTGACCCAGTATCCATATTATAGGGAATTTGCATGAATACAGTTGCTAAAATGAAGAGCAGTAGACTCAGCCAAAAATAACTTGTTCTTGTTGTAATTTTGGAGGCCTGAGTGAGAGTAAAGATAGTCCTTTTTATGATTTATTTATTTGTTTATTTAGTTAAAATTTATTTATTTTGAGAGAGAGTGCAAGTGGAGGAGGGGCAGAGAGAGAGAGAGAGAGAGGGAGAGAGAGAATCCCAAGCAGGCTCTGGGCTGTCAGGGCAGAGCCTGACTTGGGGCTCGAACTCATGAACCGTGAGATCATGACCTGAGCTGAGATCGAGAGTCAGATGCTCAATGGACTGAGGCACCCAGGTGCCCAAAGATTTATTTTTTGAAAGCGGTAGGTTGCGCCTTTCAAGTCCCTGAGCTTTGTCCCTAAAGCTGCCTTGTGGTGACATGTTTGCTTTTTAATTAAAAACAAGCAAAAAAAAGATACTGCTTAAGAATCCAAATTTCTGGCTTCTCTTAAAAATACCGCAAGACTCGGCAATCATTAACTGGGATTGAGTAGCAGCTGCCTTTTTATAGGCGGGCAAGGGCCTCCCACCACCCCCCACCCCTCTACTGCGTGAGTGCTATTCCTGCCTGGCTTCACCCTCACTCCTGCGCCTTTTAAACCCCCTTCTCTTTTATTCTTAGCACTTATAATGTGCTAACGTTTTATTTAATCTTCTCGTGTGTTATATTTATTGCTTCTTGACTGCCTCCCCTGATGGAATGTGCGTTCTCATGTAAAACATAATTTTGCAAATAGCAGGCCCTATTTAATAAATGTTCGTTGACAGAATTAGTGAATGGAGTTGTTACCTGGCTGACATTTGCACTTAGAGCTTTTTCTGCCTTCTGCTGAGATCCTGTTGGACATTCCCCCACATGCTTTCCCCAGACCCAGCAAGCTATTCTGTGCCCCAGTACCTTGGTATGTGCTGGCAGTTCCACGTGCAGGGCCCCCCTCCTACTTGCTTGTTCAGACCCTTGGCTTCTTTCTGCTCCTGGAGCATTGTGCCCTATATGAGACTTTCCCTGGGACCTGCAGATTGACTGGAAACGGCCCCTTCATGAAGCCTGGCACGGTCCTCTACGTCAACTTGACCAAAGAACGCCTGAACTCCTTGAGCAGTACGGGTGTGACGGATCCTCTCTGTGACCCATCTCCTGGTTCCCCTCCTACTGGTTCGTAGGGAATGATGATTAAATGGCCTCCAAATGAATTCAGGTATCTCAGTTGCTGAATGGTTCTGACCACCAGCTACCTTCTAGAAATTTCTGCATGTTACAATTGGGAAAGAAGTGAGAAAGACTGAATTCCATTCCAGATTAGCTTTTGAATTTGTTTCCTCACTTCCCTGTGTCTTGTGCCCAGGAATGCTAGATGTAAACTGAGAGAAGACAGAAGGAATTCTTGCCCTAACATTCTAGTTTCCTCTTACTGGAGAACACAGATCTGTGTTTTATCTCAGACGGCCACCTTTGCCTTAATCAGGGTACTTTTTGGCAAGAGAGGATCATGTGGAATTTATTGTGAGGGCATAGAAAATCTTATAATACTATACCTTAAAAAAAAAGTTTCACTAGATGATTGTACCTTTCAGCCATATCTGCAATTAATTTGAATGTATTATAAGCTGGTTAAAATATTCCATTAATGAAAAAGGTAGGCCTAGCTCATGGTAAATACACTACTAAGTGTTTATAGAACATTTCATATTTTACATGATTTCCTTTATAATTCTGCTTATCTTTTCATTGTAATTCCCTGAAGGGCATATAAAGGAACCCCTAAAGAGAGTAATTACTGTTGTACTCTTTAACCAAGGCTCCTTTTGCAAAGAGAAATCCAAGCTGCTTTTTAAAGAAGGCCGTTTTTTAAATAAAAATGCAAATAAGCTACTTTGTAACCACATTAATTACCCACCTAGCCTCTTATTACCGTGTTTGTATTGTTTGCAAATACTATTTACAGTCGTGTGGAAATTAACATTACTGGTCCTGAGGAAAGATTGTAGTGGGGAAGTTGTGCTTTGGAACCAATTAGGGCGAACCTTGTCTGCACCGAGACT
The DNA here is from genome assembly GCA_028646485.1 of Cryptoprocta ferox. Lineage (NCBI taxonomy): Eukaryota > Metazoa > Chordata > Mammalia > Carnivora > Eupleridae > Cryptoprocta > Cryptoprocta ferox. Next base: position 47,402,383 of record CM053563.1, read on the forward strand.
CTGGGGAAAAAAACACAGCCTTGCAATGTCAAATAATAGCATTAGCTCTGACTGCATAGGCAGAGCTCTGTAATTATATTATTGGCCCTATTTTGCTTCTGCAATGAATTTCATTGCCTGCATTGTAAAATCAGCAGGCAGCAAAGTTTCTGCTAATGATTTAATGTACTCTCTGATCATTTTGGACAAAAGTCATGGTAAGATCCATGAGGCAATTTTATGACCCCCACTGACTGCTGCCTGGGTTGAGCATTTTAAGTGAGGGCAAAACATGATTCTGATCTCCTTGTTATCCTAGCAAAATCCTTCCCGCACAGAAGAGAAAATTACTCACGTGGTACGTAAGCTTGAGGTGAGGGCCAGCCCTGTGCCAGGCATGGTCCCAGGCACTGGACCTGTAGTACTCATTCCTGAGTACCTCTGTGATCTGCGATTTCATCTTCTTTTTATAGAAAAGGAAACTGAGGACTGGCTTCAATATAAACACAACTTGTGAATGACACTATAAGTAGTGATTGAATTAGCCCCCTTTCACATCAGGTGTAATATAAATGATGAGGCTTTTTTTTTTTTTTTTAAATTCAACTAATTAGTGGCTGAGCTTTATATTCTGTGATTTAAAAAAATTACATCAAAATATCTTTTGGATTTAATGAATGCTTTCCATGTGCTTTGAAGTTAATTTGAGTTTAATAAACATTACCATGAAACATTGGTCCCATCCTTTTAGGAATCTATGAATAAACTCGTTCTGTGGCGGAAAGCTATGCGTTCCTCCAGTGTTCACCCAAGGAGAGAGGAGAGAAGGGAACCTTTACGTCTTTGTCACATGCCACATGTTTACAGACATGATCTAATTTAATCCTCTCTCGCAACACCACGAAATGGACACCGGTGTCCCCATCTGACAAATGAGGGAAAGTCAGTCAGAGGAGGTAAGCAGCTTGCCTGAGGCGGCAATGCTGAGTCCTTGGCAGAAGGAGAATTTGAAAACAGAACCCAGATGTTTTAACTAAACAGAGCAAACTGCCAAGGTCGTAGACTCCTCCTTCCTTCCCCCACACTTTCCTTTAATTTCCTCCCTTTCTTTTCCTTTTTTTTTTTTTTTTTTTTTTTAGCAGGCAAGTGTGTGGTAATTGTGGAACAGATGGCAGTTTTCACTCCTTTGCCTAAAACTGTAGTTTATCAACGAAAAAAGGTACCGCTGTCCACTTGGAGCAGTGGGTAAGTCGTTCGGATCTCTGCAGGTGCCTACACTCCAGCCCTCCATTCCCAGGCTGCCTCCCCTCTCCTGGGGCAGGTGCATTTGGTGGTCTCAGCGCAGGCTAACCTGGTAGTACGGCTACTTCCAGACTGAATGCTGTTCTTTGCACTTTTATTATAATTTTTAAATATTTATTTTTGAGAGAGAGCGACAGAGTGCGAGCGGGGGAGGGGCAGAGAGAGAGAGAGTGAGAGAGAGGCACAGAATCCAAAGCAGGTTCCAGGCTTGAGCTGTCAGCACAGAGCCCGACACGGGGCTCGAATTCATGAAACATGAGGTCATGACGCGAGCCGAAGTCGGACGCTTAACCAACTGAGCCACCCAGGTGCCCCTCTTTTTGCAATTTTAAAGCAGGGACTTCTCACCATTCAAAGAGGGTTACCTCCTTGGAACCTGTGAACCCGATTCTTATTAGAGGAATTAAGATAAAACCAAAACCCAAAACAACAACAACACACCACACCCTCTGCCCCCAGACGCACACAAGAAAGGTAATATCTGCAGTTATTAGAGGAAAAGTCAAGTCGTTCTGAAGGACTTTCCCACCCTCTGCTTTCATCCACTCATTCATTCATTCATTCATTCATTCAACGAACACCGTAGAGAATGGCTTCTGTGCCTGGTGCTTTTCTGGATGCTGTTTTAGAGGATGAACAGTGGCAACCACTTTCAACAGTTGCTGTTTTTGATGCTTCTAGTGGCCGCCTCCTGTGTCTTAACAGGATGCTTAAACTGCCGTGTCTTGATCTGTCGGTTTCAGGGACTTGCTAATGACTTCTGCTGTTAGGGGTATGGATTCGGCTCACTGATACCAGCTTCAGTGGTTATGTCTCCCCCCTCCCGTTATGTTTGTAATGTCAGATTTGTATAGTCTTTATTTATGTTGTACATTCCGTGCATTATATACAGGTGTGTATGCATTCCTGCTGTGTGTGTGTATATGTGTGTACGTGTGTACATATGATATGTCTGTGTGTGGTTTCTACTCTGGAAGGGTCCTTGACTCTGTACCTTGTTAGGTGAGCCTTTTGGTGCTCCCTACCAATCCTTCCACCTTTTCTTTCACCCCTTCACCCCCTAATTTCTGCTATATACACTTCTATCTTGTCATGGACAATAACACTTATAATCCATTCTGTAACCATAATTAACTTTCCTGCATTATATACGGATTATTTTTTTTCAAGCTTTACTCTTTAACTTTCAATATGATTTAAAAAATGCCATTTAAAAGTTTTTGACACAAAATTTTTCTTTTTTCTTTTTATTTAAATCCAAATTAGTTAATGCATAGTGTAATAATGATTTCAGGAATAGAATGTAGTGATTCATCAGTTATGTATAACACTCAGTGCTCATCCCAACAAGTGCCCTCCTTCATGTCCCTTTAGCCCATCCCCCCACTCAACACCCCGCCAGCAACCCTCAGTTCTCTGTTTTTAAGAGTCTCTTACGGTTTGTCTCCCTCTCTGTTTTTATATTATTTTTGCTTCCCTTTCCTTATGTTTATCTTTGTTTCTTAAACTCCACATATGAGTGAAATCATATGGTATTTGTCTCTGACTTATATAGCTTAGCATAATACACTCTACTTCCATCCATGTTGCAAATGGAAGATTTCATTCTTTTTGATTGCCGAGTAATATTCTATTATATATTTTTGTGCGCGCGCGTGTGTGTGTAAATATATATATATACACACATGTATATACCACATCTTCTTTATCCATTTTTCAGTCGATGGACATTTGGGCTCTTTCCATACTTTGGCTATTATTGATAGTGCTGCTATAAACACTGGGGTGCATGTGCCCCTTTGAGTCAGCATGTTTGTGTCCCTTGGATAAATACCTACCAGTGCAATTGCTAGGCCGTAGGGTAGTTCTATTTTTAATTTTTTGAGGAACCTCCATACTGTTTTCCAGAGTGGCTGCACCAGTTTGCCTTCCCACCAGCAGTGCAAAGGAGATCCTCTTTCTCTGCATCCTCGCCAACATCTGTTGTTGCCTCAGTTGTTCATTTTAACCATTCTGACAGGTGTGAGGTGGTATCTCATTGTGGTTTTGATTTGTATTTTCTATGGATTGATTCTAAAAGATGAGAAACAATATACATTCACATCCTTTTGGTCCTATAAATATTTCTTACCCAAGGGCCAATAAGTGTGGCTCTATTATATCTCCTTTTCTAGGGTTCCTATGTCATGACCCTTGGACAATGAACTTAATGTTCACATGGGTCCTCCTTTCCTATCCTCTGTCAATTGCTACCATAATGGCATGTTCTTAATTCGTTAGAGAGATTAGGGGTGCAGATTCTGAATCAGTTTAGTGCCACTCACCTGATATTTTTGAGCCTGATGAGGTGATCTTTTATTCAAATGTCTGACTCAGGTACACCTGTCATCCACCCCTTGATCTCCCCCTCCCCCACCCGTTACATCTGCAAGTGTCTTGCTTAGGCTCATTTCCAGACTCCGAGATCTTGCTTCTCTCTTGTTTGCATCAAGCAGTGGATGGCATTTATGTATGTAGACTTCCTCATAAATGAGTCACTGACAGACTAAGCAGGCTGTTGGGTGGAATGATCAGTGGCAGGAGGGAGAACACTAATATATGCAAGAAGAGCCATTCCAAGTAGGAAAAATAATTATTTATGGACGTATGAAGGTAGTGGGTTGAGAAGTCACCAATGACCCAATAGCCAGTGTGCAACCTAATATTCTTTAAACCTGTTGGGACAGCAAGGAAGATTTCTTAGCATCTCCTCTTTTGAGTGTCACCAACAGATTTCTAAGGCTAGACTTTGAGGCAGTGGTGGAACAGCAAAGATGGAAGGGCAGTATTTGCTGCTCATTCTCCTGACTGTGCTCCCTCTACACATAGTAGGCATTTCACAATTACTCTGCAGCCTTCTAATTTCCTCCTGTTTTGTTTCACTTGACGCACTGCTAAATTAGCTGGGTTCGGTCTCGTTCCTGTCTCCTGGCTGACGTGTCTTTAATTGATTTTCTGTGTGGTTGTAACATTTGCGCTTGCTACAGTAATGAAGGATGGAAGGAAGGAAGAAAAGAAATAAAATTATAGGAATAAAAACAAAAGTTTGATCCAGGCACTGGGTCTCTCTGAGCCTCAGTTTCCCCCTGTGTCAAATCTGGTATTAATAGCTGCTTTGTAGGGCTATTATGAGGGCTCGAGGTGGTATTGCTGAAGTCTTAGCAGAGTGTTCGTTGTATCCTAGATTACCGCAACATTTGTATTATCATCATTCTTATTACTGGGCTCACATGCCAGGGGCACTTGGCTTCCTAGGTGACTGCGTGATTTATGCCATTATATGATGTTTATTCACAGTTAATCCATGTACTGGGAAATCTGGCTGCCATGTTCAAAGCCTGAGGGAAGCTTTGTTATCTGTAAGGGCTGGATTAAGTTTAGAGCGTGGTGGCCTCTGCCCAAGGTGAGGATGCCTGTTTACATAAAGCACCTCCATGCTCCGTCTTAGACCTGCCCTCGCTACTCTTGCCTTCCCTGGATGGGAGTTCTTTGCACGTGTGCACTCAGCATCCATAGCGCTGGAGGGCAAAACAGCATCACTCCCCAGTTCAATCCAGGCTATGAAAAATTCATTCCAGGGGCGCCTGGGTGGCTCAATCGGTTAAGTGTCCGACTTCGGCTTAGGTCATGATCTCATGGTTTTGTGAGTTCGAGCCCCGCATCCAGCTCTGCGCTGACAGCTCAGAGCCAGGAGCCTGCTTTGGATTCTGTGTCTCCCTCTCTCTCTCTGCCCCTCCTCGCTCATGCTTTGTTTCTCTCTTTCTCTCTCTCTCTCTCAAAAATAAACATTTAAAAAATTTATTTCATTTTTATTTATGAGCCAGTCTGAGTGCACAGCGGACTGCAAACAGAAGAAAAGCTTACGATGAAAAGGCAAACATTTACCTCTGCCTTCCAAATGGAGACTCCCATTCTTCACTCTCACTGTAGCAGTAAGAGGGAACATGGGTCTGAAAACAGTACGACAGTTTCTGGTTCTTAATTATGCCCCTACTAATCTACCCCACACAGAGGGGTCTGTACTATTGGGAAAAACCCAGATAAAATGTTCTTATTACAAGGTATAAAATTATACCCACTAATTGGAAGCATGTTTCCTTTTTTCTACAACCTAAAATTCTTCTGAATTTCAACTGAGAACCAAAACGCTTGTCTATTAAGACAATTATTTTTCGAGAAGGAAAATTAATATAGCATCAATATGTGGGGAATGTGGACAAGATTGAGGATGCAGTGAAAGTGTTCTAAGCTTAACAGAATATTGAAAGAGTAAGAAGGCATTGCAAGAACATTCTAGTGATCTCAGCTTGATTGTTTTAAGACTCTACTCAAAGTCCAGAGTCTTAATTGCTAAGAGATATGATGAGAAATGTTTGGCTAGGCCTTTAAATCACAGGTTGGGAAAAAAATGCAAGAGAAAAGCAGACATGGATCGTTTTTTAACACAATATTTGAGTCTTTTGGGGTCCTCGTCCAGCCCTGTATGCCAGGTTACGCATGTGGAATTATTTCTAAATGATTATTAAGTTTATCTGTACCTCCTCTTTACCCCGTTCACTGGACATTCTTTTCCCTATATTCTGCAGTTTTTTCATTTTCAGTTTAAAAAGTATTTCCACTTTTTAAGCTGTTCTCTCTTGACCTTTTCTTTCATTTCCTAAACTTTTGCTAGCCATCCTAGTCTGGCTGAAAATGTGGTAAGGGGCCACTCTTGACTTGGCGCCTGGATTCCCCCCAGGCCTACTTGGCTGACCAGACTGGGAGTGTTTGGGGCGCGTTGGTGCCCCATGTTTCTTTCTAGCCTGGCTAGAAAGCCTCAGAGCCTCAGAGAGCTGGCTTTAAGGAGTACTTGGTTCTGGTACTGTCCTCCATGGCTATGTACCATTGAAGCCTCTGGTGTGAATGAAGAAATGAAGAGTTCTCCAGATCATGCCTCTAACCTTCGGTTCCTTCCTGTTCTAGGGAGATAGCTGGTCCACTTTCTTAAGCCCAGTGGATCTGATCTTTGACCATCTTGCGATTTAGATGTTGGAACATAGCTAAGTTTGTCAAATTTTTAAGAACCGAGTATCAAAGAAGTGATCTTGACCTTGTTTGTAACCATGAAATTCATTGAATTAGCCATGGATCTGCTTGTCAGATCAGCTTTCTGGTTGGGGAACATTTTTATAATCGCATGTATTTTGGCTTTCAATATTTTAAAAATAAAATTTCATTGGGAAAAAGTTTGTTTGACTGTAGTACCAGGAATTTGGAATTAATCCATTTGCCAATAAACATTTATATCTTAATTGGTGCCCCACCCCTCAAATCTCTATTCTGTATTATGTCCCCCTTTAAAAAAAATGATAGCCCAACCTCTCCTTATATTTGCTCTTTATCGGTCTACTTGCTGTTTTGGTGTTTCATTTATATATGGAAGCTCCATGACGAAATTTGTGTTTGCCTCTGAATTCCTGGAATAGTTCAGTGCAGGAAACACAGCATGGCTTCCGAGTACCAGTGTACGCACAGGCTGTCTGCCCGTGGGGCAGCAAGAGGAGTAGATTTAGGCCCATCAGCATTGTTTTCTGGTGGGAAAACAAAACTGGTGAGTCACATTCGTACCTCTTGGCTTTCTTGAACTAGTGTCTTTGGAAAGTGGGGGCCACGTGGAAGCCACGAAGGCTGCACGGTGGGGAAGAGGGAGCCCTGGAGACAGGTGTGAACGAGCAGACTGTGCACAGTTCATGTAACTTCACTGTGCTTCCATTGGGGCCTCTGCACAATCAAGATAGCCACCTCCGCCCTGCCCACCCTTCACTGGGGTCGACGGTCCCAGAGGAGATGATGGGAGAGCGCATTTGGCGAACTATGAAGCACAGGTTTGTGTTGTGGTGGGTGAATGAGTATTCAGGAAGACTATTGATGGGTAGATTCAGTCAGAAGGGAGATGTATTTTAATGGAGATGGGAGATTTGTTAGGTTGTATCATAAATGTTTTTAATGTATTTGGATAGAAGTTTATAAAGGAAATGGCAAAATTCTGTGTGTTTGAGGGGGATATTCTATACGTATTTTCTTGGCAGAGTTATAGCATATTCAATAATTGAATTAGGCAAAAACTTTTCTTCGTTGACAAGAAGACCCTGTCTCAGTCTACAAGATGAAGACATGACCAGGAGATTTCGGTTTTAACATTCGTTCTTCCACCACAAGCCAGGAGGGTAATTAGGGGGAATTTGTGGACAGGTGAGAGAATAAAAATACATGGGGAAGGAAGAGGGTTAGGGATTAGATAAGAGACCAGGCTCAGTATTCAAGAAGGTCTTAGGCATGACATAGTCTTGTCATTTTCGCCATTGGTGTGGTAGGGACACACCATCAAATGGCTTTGATGGCCATTCTTCTATGTAAGTTATTACATACTTGATTACTTCCATGGGATGGAATCTTAGAAATTATTTGTTTAAAGGGTAGACATTTAAAAAATATTTAAATATATATAAATTAATTATTTATATTAATTAATTAATTTTGGGGGTGATGAAAGTATCCAAAAACTGAGTGTGATAATGTTTGCACAACTCAGTGAATGTACTAAAAACCAATGAATTGTATGGGGCCCCTGGGTGGCTCAGTCAGTTAAGTGTCTGACTTTGCCTCAGGTTATGATCTCACAGCTCATGAGTTTGAGCCCTGCGTTGGGCTCTGTGCTGACAGCTCAGAGCCTGGAGCCTGCTGTGGATTCTGTGTCTTCCTCTTTCTCTGCCCCTCCCCTGCTCCTGCTCTGTCTGTCTGTCTGTCTCTCTCTCTCCCTCAAAAATAAATAAACATTAAAACAAAAAATTAAAAACCAATGACTTGTGTGCTTTGTGTGGGAAAATTGCATGGTATATGAATTATCTCTCAATAAAGAGGTAATTTTATTGGTGGGGGGTAAGACCCTCAGAGCAGTGATCTCCAAAATGGTGTATGGCGTAGCCTCCTGAAATGTTATTATGGATACATGGCAGAGCCTCTATTCTTCTTTCTAACATGAATCAATGTTGATTATAAATGATCCTCTTAGCGGAACGTCACAGTATAGCGTCCGAATAACTGGTGTGAGAGTATCCTACGTATGTTAACTGTCGTTCTCATGGTGTTGCTTCGTTTGTCTGTTGATCTGTTCATTCAGCCGTCTACCACGTTTTCCTCAAATGTGTTCAGTGTCAACATTGTGCTGGGTGCTGTGCTGGGTGCCAGAGGTACAGAGGGAGATGCACGGAGCTGTGGAAGCACAGGGGAGGGGTGCCTGTCTTAGTTCTATCTGCTGCGTAACAGATTATCCCAGAAGTTACCCTCAAAGCCAACATTTATTGTTGCACAGAGTGTCTCTGGGTCAGGAATTGGGGGGTGACTTTTTCCACCTGCTTCTAGCACAGGTTCTCCCATGAGGTGATGGCACCTGAAGGTTTGCCTGGGGCTGGAGGGTTGACCTCCCAGATGGTGCGCCACATGACCTTTGGCTGGAGGCCACAGGGTCCTCTGCTCGAGGGTCCTTACCACGTGGCAGCTGGCTTCTTCCAGAGCGAGTGACCCGAGGGTGAGAGAGCCGGGTAGAAGCCACAGTACTGTTGATGCCCCATCTCAGAAGCCACTCATTTTCACTTCTGCCACATTCACTTCATCAGAAGTGGATCACCTTGGGGCGCCTGGGTGGCTCAGGCGGTTGAGTGTCTGACTCTTAATTTCGGCTCAGGTCGAGATCTCACAGTTCATGAGATTGAGCCCCATGTCGGGCTCTGAGATGGCAGGGTGGATCCTGCTTGGGATTCTCTCTCTCTCTCTCTCTCTCTCTCTCTCTCTCTCTGTCTCTCTCTCCCCCCCTTCCCCGAGCTTGCTCTCTCTCTCTCAAAATAAATAAACTTAAAAAGGAGTGGATCACTTCATCCAGTCCAAACTGAAGGGCGGGGAATTAGGCTCTACCTCTTGAAGGGAGGATTGTCAAAGAGGTTGTAGGCCTGTTTGAACACCACCGTAATATCTAATCCGGGTGGTCAGTGGGATGAGGAGTCTGAAAAAACATGCTGGAAGGAGTGGGCCTCGACTTGAATATTGAAGCATTACTAGGAGTTAGCAAAGAGAAGAGAAGCAAAGAAGGGCATTGCAGTCTTAGAGCATCCTGGGGGCAAAGGCCTCAGACTGAAGGAGCAAAAGCACAGCCCTACCCGGTGATGCTTCACCGAAGGGAGGAGTGCAGGGGGATGGGGAGGAAGGGAGAGGAGAAATGAGTGAGTGTGGGTCCTGCTGAGCTGGAGGCACATGTGGAGAGGCCACATGGAGCAGTGGGGTCTGAGGCTTGATGGGAGGCTGTGCACGAGGCTGCAAGCTGCCTCCCCTGTTCACCGTGTCCCGTACCCGGGGTCCCGGGACAGGATTTTGCCTTATGAAGGGGAAGGGAGGCCCTTTTAAGATGGACTGTGCATCACCTCCTGTGGTGAGAGGAGGAACTCTGCATTCTTAGTTATTCTGGTGAGAGGTCCCTTCTACCCCAGCCAGCAGGGGCAAGTCGGGCCGGGGTGGGGGGGAGGGTGTTGTCTGATTTGTCCAGGTGGTCTGTGACCTCAGGATTTTCATTTGTTCGCCATGGGCTGGGACGGAACAGAGGCCTGGAACAGGCTTTGCACAAGGTCTCTGCCTTTCCTCTAACCCACACTCTTAAAGCAGGTAAAAAAGGTGCACTTAAACGCACCCGTCTGCCAAGTTGCTTGTCTGAACCTGGGAATTTTGTGGAGACACATGAATGATTTGATTAGAAATATGCATTGCCTAGGGGTAAGGGGAAAGGTTATCTTCATTCCAGACTTTTTTCCTTTAACCTTTAAAAAAAAAATTAGATGATTTTCTTCCAGCATTTTCCATGCAGGAAAATACTATTCTGAACAACAATGATGTAAGATTATTTGATTTAAAAAAGTATATATAGTATACATTTTTAGGGTTCTGATTTTTGCATTAATAAAATTATATTCTATGTTTCCAGCCATGTTCTTCTGATTGGCCTCAACTTGTATCAATGTTTTATTCCTCCTTGGAGCTAAGACTAAGCTTATTTTAATGGTTGTATCCCATGATAAGCGAGGTGATGGCAAATCACTTAATTTTGTGTGTGTACTGCTCTGATTACCAAAACGCTGTCTTTGATAACAACAGAGGAGATGAGCAAGATAGAAATAACATTTGAGTAATTCTTTGCCCTTCTGTCTCTGGATCTGGAAATAAATGCTCTTGAATTTATACATTCTTGGTCCTTTAGGAACCATAAAAACATACCCTTACATATATATGAAATGGCAAGAAACTGCATATTTATTAAGAATCATGACCCTTAGGACTAGACAAGTCAAATTAAATCTCATAAAAATTTGTTATGGAAAATGAATACGCGGCACTATTTTTTCTTTTAGGGTCTACTTATTAACTTTGTCATGTTTAATATGTTGCAGTTGCAAACAAAGGCATAAATGTATGGTTCATTCCTAATTAATTTATGTAATTGGGTTTTATAAATTTAGGTGTTTAGGAAGCTGTGTGTAACACACCCCATTTGCTGCGTGCTGTAGTCAATAAAAGCGTAATAGAAAGAAATATAGTTTGAAGCTCACTTCAATGGTAAATATAGATTAGTTGTAAATGATATCTTTGTAATGTTTATTTTAAATTTTGCAATGCTGCAGATTTTCCAAACATACCAATTAATGTTCTTATTTGAAATAATGACTAGTTAATTACTATAAATTCTAAGTGTTCTGTCTCTGACAATTAAAAAGTCTCTCACTGCTTTTGTGTACTTCCATCTGAATTATATCCGCAGTACAGTATCGAGGAAAGAAGAGTAAGAACGGAAGGAGGATGTTTAAAATGTGGGTAGTTTTGTCAGTTCCTGTTTTGAATGCTTTTTCTTTTGTGTCTGTATACACCCAGGCGCGCGCGCGCGCGCGCACACACACACACACAGACATCTACACATACATGCATAGTTGTGTGTAATTTCTATTTCATGCTAAATAGGCAGTGGATGAGTTGAAAAATCTGAAATGTAGTTTGAATTTTTAAAGTAGGTTATAAATTATACCATGAAAATCAGATACACCAGGATAAAACCAGTAAATTTAAAATAAGTCATTTGTCACTGTGACATGACTATGACAATACCCAGCTTGGCAATGAACCTTCTCCCATAGCTTCAAAGAGACCAACTGGAATGGTTTGATCAGGGGTTTTAGCCGGCCTCCCTGGATGCTTCATTCATTCCCGAGGGGGGGGTGGGGGTGGGGGGCCTGTTCTTTCCTCAACCAGCTCAAAATGACAGTGAGAAATCCAAGTCAGTGCTACTCGGCTCCGATCCAAGGCATTAAACGTTGTCAAGGCTGTTTTTGTGACTATGTTTAAACAGAAGAAACGGTCTCAGGTCCAAAGTGAAACAGCTGCCTCTCTGACCAACAGCAAGCACGTGGGGCTGTTTGAACACGGCCTCGTTCGTATACCTTGGAGAAATCAGTGGAGTCACAGCATTCTTTGTAAACAGAGTACCTTCCATTCAGGGAGAGAGTACGTGTTGCAGGGTCAGTTGGGAGCCCCCTTTGTACTTTTGTGCCTTATAGGAGAAAGGAGAATGTTTGATTTGCTTATGAAAGTAGGGGCTTGGTGAGATTAAAAGACACCTTGAATAATCATGTGTAAATATAAATACTGTATGTGGAATAAGTATTACGGATCACATTTATGATGAAATATGTATGTCTTTCTAAGGGTAAGACCTTCATAATTCATTTATAAGTTACATTCCTTACCTTATGTGTAAGTAACAGAATTGTACATTTTCTTTGTTCTTTCTGAAGAATTGTCACACGGGGAAGGGGAAAAAAAAGGTTAAACTTTTCTCAAACAGCAGAATGCCATTCAGGGATAACTGGAAAAACGTATTAGGGAAAAGCACCCCCCCCCCAAAAAAAAAGGTAGGTTCTGGTGATGTTGGAAAAATGACGTGTGAGTAGAGGCTCTAGACGTGAGCTTCATCCATTCTGTCATGTTATGACAGAAATCATTACAAGTGTGATAGGTTTATTTATAAAGACTTGCTTCAATATTCAAAGTCCATCTATTCTAGCATTCCTCATTCTGAGCCAGGCTGTGGATCAAGATGAAAGAAAAATTAAATTGTATATTGAAAGAGCCGTTAATTGAGCTGTGCTGTATTTAACGGGGAAGCATCAGCTTCAGGCAGTCGATACCACCGAGGATTTTTAATGCAGTGCATCATGAGACTGGCCGTTTGCTTTGGAGAATGCAAACAGGGCTAATGACAAAGCCCCGCAAACTTAGGCTCTTGGTGCTGGCCTCTCCTCGGTGCAGAAGGCAAGCGTTAACGGACCCACAGATTGAATCCTGTGCTTGCTTACACACGTTCCTAATGGCACTCCATGCTGCAACTCCTTGCCGGAGGACTAATGACATGCCACCAAGTCACCAAAACCTATTTCCCAAAGGAATCATTTGGCGGCTTGTTTAAAGTTTTTAATGCAAGGCCTTGTATTATACTAGATTTTCTCCCTCTTTCTTAATCAATGTAAATTCAATTGCATTTCAGAGGGTGGCCACGCAGTATTTCATCATCTCTAATATCCATTTAAAAATGTTAGGTCTACCCAGTTATAATTCTCAAAAGTAGCCCATCAGTGGCTTAATATGTTATCTCTGTTCTCTGAGGCAGTGTTAATTTCCTTTTGTAGTTAATCTATCCTACTACCAAATTTAGTATATTTATAGTTAAAGATTCTGTTAAGAGCTAAGTGATTTAAGTACATCTGGGATTAAGTGGCCTTGGCTTTAACTATGGAACAAATTTTCTTTATTTCATTCTTTTCACTGATAAATCCATAGTAACTGGAGGCATTTCTAGAATTGTGGGCAATTTGAGCCTCTAAAGTTTGATTAAAGATACTTCAGATATTCCTACTGTGAGGCTAGATAGCTGCAGGCCATTTATTCTTGGTTCTGATTCTGGCCCTGGCCCAGCTCTGTGGCACAGGATGGGTCACCCTGGGCTCAGTTCTAGGGCTGTTGGTCTCCCGGGAGCCTGGGGTGGGCATTACTTCTCAGGAAGATGATGATGGAGCCAGCCAGGTCTTCTCATGGCCATTGCATCGGACTCACACATCAGAAAGAGTCCATAGACATGGCTTTGAAGGGCGTTTTCCATCCATCCACTCATCCATTTGTTCACTCCTTCATTCATTCATCAGACATGTATTGTGGGCCCCTCCTGTGGACTGAGCACTATTTTTGTTAGGGTTTTTGATGAGGTGACATTTGGGCAGAGAGACACATACATGGAGCGCAGGGGAGAGAGCCCTGCAGATCGGAGATCGCATGTGTGAACTGCTTACTAAAGTACCTGCATCTAGAAGCTCCCATGGAGGTTGGCAGTCGCTGCTGCCATGGCCAGCACGTTGTCAAGACCTATATTAGGAAGCACAAAGAGTGGCACCTTGGAAAATTAGAAAACAGTAGGCAGCTACGCTGTGTGTCTACCGTTAAGGGATCAGTTCTGTTCCCAACTGTTATGGGCCGAGTGTGTGTCCCCTCTGGATTCATATGCTGAATGAAGCCTGGCGCCCAGTGTGATGATACTGGGGGGTGGGGCCTTTGGGAGGTGCTTACAGTTAGATGAGGTCACAAGAGGGAGTCCCTCGTGGTGTCAAGAGTGCCCTTAGTAGCAGAGGAAGATAGAGAGATCTCTGTCTGTGGGTGTACACCGAGAGAGAGAGATCTCTGCGTGTGTGCACCGAGGAGAGGCACACGAGCACACACTGAGGTAGTTGTCTGCAAGCCTAGAAGAGAGCTTTCACCAGGAATGAATCACCTTGATCTTGGACTTCCCGCCTCCAGACCTGTGAGGCACACATGTGTGTTATTTGAGCCACATGTGTGGAAAAGAGGTTCCACAAGGAGGGGTTCAAGGTGAGTGTGGGTAATACGGAACAGCTAATGGGGAGACAGGAGCAAGGCTTCTCAGTATGGATGTATTCGGTTAGGCTCTTCCTGGCATGAAGAGTACTACCCAAAAAATACCCCCCCCCCACAAAACAAGTAACTGAAAGGCATGAGGAATGGAAGTTTGGTGGAGTGGGTGGAAGAACCCATTTCGAATCCAGGCTCTGCCATTTAACCCCTCTGAGCTTTAGTTTGCTGTGGACCTTAGAGGTAATGCAAATAGGTCTCTAGCCCATCATCACGGTAACTGTATTTATTTAATCGTATTCTCTCATTTTTGGGGATTTGGAAAGCGTGTGTGAGAGCAGCTAGCAGGTAAGCATCCTGCTTGGGATCTCAGGCTATGAGCTGCCCTTCCCTGTCAGGCACTCTGCAGAGATACCAGCTTCATGCCAGAGAGCAGCATCGGCCTCAGCAACAGTGTGGCTAAGGACATTTCAGCTGTCTGCTCCTTTGGCCACCAGCTGCTGCCACAGAATGAAGGCTTACTAGATGGAACAAGAACAGAAGATGCTTCTCTGAGTCTGGAGGGTGATTAGTCTAGGTTGGCAGGACAACCTCAGAGGAAGCGATTGCTGAGGCATTCCAGAAGGACTCAGGGCCCAGGAATCATGGTGATTTGCCAGGGGCACAGGGAAAGATGATCCTTTCTTTGACCACATACGTGGCTTGTGTTGGATTCTAGAAAACCTTGGCAGCACTAATAGCCTGGTTGTGCCAGGATTTGTATTTTGTAACTGAAATGTGGGTGACTCCACCTGTAACCTTTTCAAGACAAGGTGGGGAGAAAAGCAAAGTCTGTTTTCTTGCTCTGTGAATCTAGGTTAGGTCCAAGGAAGAGGGTGTGCTGCCTAGAGAGGGAGGAGCCAAAACGGATGCAGGGCTTAGGATGGACTTCACAACCTGGGCGGCCTGCCCAGCCCACCCTTGATAGCTCATGTGTGGTTCCATACTGCTGGGAGGCCAAAGGAAAATCAAAACTTTGTGACAAGGAGGTAGAACACAAAGACAGGACTTGAACTGGTTACAATGGCTGGTACCAGTCAGGATGCATTAGGTTGTGATACAGTAACAAACATCCCCAGATCTCCACGACTCCGTAAATGCAGTGAATTTATTTCCCACTCATGAGAAAAGGGGAGGGTGGGTGGAGTTCTGCTCATTAAAGTCACTGGCCTCGGCACCACCTCCTACACATGGCTCTGTGATTTGTAGTACAGGAAAGGGGACACGGCAGATCAGTGCCTGGCCTTTAACGCTTCTGCCCAGAAGTATTACCACCCCCGCCCACCCCGCAGGTCATTGGCCAAAACAAGCCCACAGCCATGCCTAACTTTGAATGGACAGGGAAGTGTAAGCCTACTGTGTACCCCAAAGACGTGAAAAACCAGGACAGCTGTGAGCAGTTTTAATAACTGCCACACTGGCAGTGGAAATGGCATCTATTTTTAATGTGGGTTAGAAAATAATTGGTCAGATATTGCAGGATTTTTTTTTTGGTAGTGGATGGAAAAGCGCTTACAGATTTAAAAAGACCTGGCATATAGCACCTATGTTTTAAACAGAAGGAAAAGATGACATTGGGGACGGAGAGACACAGAGATTTCACTTCTGTGCCATGACAAATACCAGGGAGATGTAATTGCAAAATGAAGCTGCAAGTGTCTTATGCAGGGCCTGGGTAACAACCTTGCTTGGCTTCATAAAGAAGGAATAATATCCAATTAGACTAAGTGTATTCGGTGCCTGAGTGACAAGCTCTGGAGACCTCAGGGCCTCTGGGGCCCCCAGGGCGGTTTCAGGAGGCTGTCTGAGACCTGTCCGGGGTGTGAGGGGACGGGCCCCGCCGCACAGCAGGAGCTGATCAACATGTCATGCTTTGCCGTGCGCCTCCCTGGTGGGGCGGCCGCAGCTCTTCTGAGCACCGAAAAGGGGTGCGGCCTAAGTTTGGGGCAGAGGCACCTTGTCTCCCGGCTACCTGTGCTGTGACTGTACCGCTGGGCTCTTGGCCGGTGCCATGTTGGTCCCACATTTCAGAATGACCCCCCGGTCCCTGAGGCCTCAGGATCCCTGTCCCTGCTACAGGCTCGTCCCGCACAGTCACTGTTGTCCCTCTTGCTGGAAGTCTCAGTACTTTCCAGGTCAGAGCGAAGGGTCCAAGTCCCAGTCCTAATTCCTACCTGCATGACCTCTGACCCAGTGCCGAGCCTCTTTGAACTTCACTTTCCTCCTCTGTAGAACGTGGTTTACAGTCGTTCCCTCCAATTAGGGGTTGTGGGAGGGCTGGATGACCAGCTGTATACGTCACCAAGCACAGCGCCTGGTACTTAGCATTGCAGCCATTAGCATATCCCCTCTGTTCAAGCCTGACTTCGCCTGAAGGCTGCTGGTCCTCAGCCCCCTGGAAGGGCACCCTCCTCTGAATAACGATGTATCCGCCAATCGTGCCAGGAAACCATAGTGCCCAGATCTTTCCTTCCCTAACATTCGTGTCTGAAGTCCTTGCTGGACTTCGAGGCTAGGTCTTGGTTCCCGTGTGACCGTAATACTTCGCATCACTCTCTGTGGGTTGACCCCTAGTTGCTTTCGTAGTTTGATTTTGTGTCTTTATTAATGTGTCACCTTATCTTTGTGAAAACAGGTTGAGGGGTGCCTGGGTGGCTCAGTCGGTTAAGCGTCCGACTTTGGCTCAGGTCATGATCTCACAGCTCGTGAGTTCGAGCCCCGCATCAGGTTCTGTGCTGACAGCTCAGAGCCTGGAGCCTGTTTCAGATTCTGTGTCTCCCTCTCTCTCTGCCCCTCCCCCACTCGTACTCTGTCTTTCTTTGTCTCAAAAACAAACAAACTATATAAAAAAATTAAAAATAAAAGAAAACAGGTTGAGTGTCAACAGTCAACGAATAAATACTCTTTTCTGTTCAGTTTAAACATTCGGAGCTAGACTGGAACCCGGGTCTTGGCCCAGTGTATTTTAGTTCCATTGATGTGATGGTGTTTGGTACTTAATTATATTCAGACAGCGTTAGAGAGACCTGGATGAGAGCAGGGTTAACTTAAGAGGATTGTCCTTGATATTTAAGCCAATGTGGGACTAAAATCCACCAGTTTGAGTCAATGAAAGGTTCGGTGTTAGATGCAGGGTGTTGTAGGGGAAGATCATTAGCTGGGGAAGGGAGACTGCATTGTATTTCTATCTTTGCCACATAACTGTGTTCTTCGGCAGATCACCTAAGTCCCACGGATCTGTTTCTTCCTCGTTTCAAACACTGTGTCTCAGGTGCTGCGTTGAGCACGGTACGCATAGTGTCCTATCTTTTTAAACTCTAATGACGATCCTTAAGATGTTGAGACTGTTATTACTTCTGTTTTACAACAAAGCAAACTTGGGGCTCAGGTTAACTGGCTCCAGATAGGACAGCTAGTAAGAGGCGTAACAGAGACAGGAGCGTGTGGGCGGCCATCACCCTCATCCAGGAGGCACACTGTCTGCCTCGGCAGGTGGCCCGTATGGGCCCTTCCATCCCAATACATTTCTGCTACTGGTCAGTTAAAGACGAAGAGCTGAAAAGCAAAAATCATCAGGAAACCATGATAAAAGTAATACTGATAATAAATATAAAATTTCTTTTTTTTTTTTTTTTTTGGTCTTTGTGAGCCCCTCAAGTCTGGCTTAATTATTTTAAAGCAGATCACCACTTTGCTTGGACATTTGCAAACCAGCCAGCCAGTGGGCAGGCAGGGGAGGTACAGGATACCTGCAGGACCCAGGGGTGTTAGTTACCTCTTGCCGCTGTTACAAACGACTGCAAATGGAGTGGCCAGACGGCATACCCTTCTTATCTCTCGGTTCTGCAGGACAGAAGACTGATGCAGGTGTCAGTGTTCCTTCCCGGCTCCGGGGGGGGGGGGGGGGGGCTTGTTTGCCACCTCCCTGCGTTTATGGCCGCCACACTCCTCGGCTACGGCCCCGTCCCCAGAGCCAGCAACCAGGGTCTCTCTGCTTTCCTTTTGCATCCAGATCTTTATCTGATTCTCTTCTCCTGCCTCGTTACCTTGGGAACACCTGGATCACCAAGGGCAAGCTCTCCGTTTTAAGTTCAGCTGCCTAGCAGTCTTCTTTCACCTGCACCCCGAATTCCTCTTTGCTGTGTAACCTAATGTATTCATTCACAGGTTCTGGGGACTAGGTCCCGGACAGCTTTGAGAAAGGGAGGGGCCTCGTTCCGTCTCCCACACAGTGTTAGCACACTGCCTTGCATGCACAGTAAGAAAATCCAGCACTTCCTTCCTGTTTCTTTCTAACTTCCTGCCCTGCCATTCAGGATGTGTGGAGTGGTTTAGATTGTACCCAGTGTGAGGATAATTGGTTGATCCTGCTTTCCGGCTGGTAGAAATATACAGATACAACCTTGGTGGGGAAAAAAAATGCTAAAGATACATTAAGAGCATACAGGGCAAGGATGAAATAGCCTTTGTTTGAGCAGTAGAAAACCAAGGGTCCCAAATAATTGCACGGGCTAATGTACTATCAAAAATAGAACGCTGCTGTTTGTAAATCCCCGCCGTGTTGAGCACAAGCCTCCTGATGAGATCAGAGCCTGCCCAGACTATTCTGCTGGGTTCTGAGCTTCTGACCTTAATAGACACCAAAAAGCTTACCAAAGGCTCAGAAGAGAAATGTCTTGTTGAAAGGTACTATGTGCCAGGTGTCACGCAAAGTGTTTTGCACAGGCTTGTAACGTTCAACATAAGATTCATCCATCCGCTCAGCAAAGTTACTTCGCCTACCGGGAAAAGGGTGTTTAATATATAGGGGTACAGGGATAAATAATTCTGTACGCCGTGGAGACTCGCCTTCTGCAGAGGTCAGGTTCCGAAGTCAGCATCTAAGCTGGAGATAGACTGCAGTCAAATGACCCCCAAAGATCCTTCCAGATTGCATGCCCTTGGTAGCTCAGAGCCAGTTTGGAAACTCGTAGGCCAGTTTCTTGTATTTCAGCGCCAGCCTCCTCTTCCATTGAAAGCAGAGGTTCACTCCCATCCTAGCGTCTCGATTTTTCGAGGGCTCTGCCCCTCCTTGTCTTTGCTTTGCTCCGTGCCCTTGCCCTTCAGAGGTGGTTTGTCCGTGGGTGTCATGATTGGACTGTATGGGATAGGAAACAATCTTGTATCGAATTCTGTGGTCAAACAATATAATGACTGCTTTCCTTCCTCTCAGGAAAATGAAATGTAGTGATAAAGTTGCTATGTTTATGACTGTCACAGTGAGGTTTTAATGTTTTCTCTAGATTTTTGATGTCTAGAGGCGTTACTTCATGGGGAGGGCCCTTCCTGGCTCAGAATGTCCTTAGCCAGTGCGCCATGCCGTGTATAAGCGCATCCGAGTTTATGTGCTATCGATAGAGACAGTGATTTTTATTCATTAGAGTTTTTGAGTCTAATTGTTTTTAAACTGCCACTTTTGTTTGTTAAAGATACAGATGTCTGGCCAGAGAGGAAAGCCAGGTGAATTTATTGTTACAATTAGACGCTTCACAATTTGAAAACTTATCACTTAAATTGGTGAAGTGTCACTTTTATGCAACTTGATGTTTAGAAATCCTGGGAGCCCAGGATGAAACTCATATGCAATTTAACAAGATCTTGGTGAAATAAAGGAAGTCGCACTTGACAGGACACTGAGACCAACTGGATGGAATTTTCCGCTTCCCTCCTCCATGGTCGAATAGTTGAAGGGAGACAGACCACAGATTGATTTTTGTGTAACTTTTAAATTAAGTGGAGCAGAGTTAAAAAAAAAAAAGTTGCTGGATTTGAAGTCGCCCAATGTTTGATTGCTGCAAGGAAGTTAGTTAATATGAATCTAGATGAGTACTGCGTGTTTCACTCTTCATGTTAATTTTGTGCTGCCTGCTAATCTCTGGGCAACCGAGAGCAAGTCATAGGTCATATGTTTTCTTATTTATGGACATTAAGCAATTCCTTTAAAATGTAAAATAAAGCCGACAAAATGCACAGCCCGGTAACAGCAACAAATCTAATCTAAAGTGACATGGGGGGACCCTCCCAGACATTTTTCTCTTTAATGTAACATGACTTTAAATTGATGCATCCCCACAGTGATTGAAAAATTCTCAGAGCTTGTCTCCTATGATTACATTTCTGATCTGTACAACTTAATTTCTTAACTCGGTGAGTCTCAGTTTTGCGAGTGAACAGTTTTCTTTTGCTTTCTCTCGCATTCTTTATTTGGTAACAGACCCCATTTGGCAACCAAGTAGACAGAGCTCTGTCACCTGGGGAAATGGTGGGAAATTCTACGGTGACAAGGACCGTGAGAACGTGCCGTAGATGCTGTGCCTCCAGGTCTCTTGCTCCTCTCTTCCTTCTTTCTCTCCCCTTCCCTTTCTTTCTCTTCTCTTCTCCCCACTGTGGCGATGGCTGCATAGTCCTGTGAACACACTAAGACCCCAGAGCTACACAGTTTAAGTGGATGGGTTGTATTGCATATGAACTCTATCTCAGTAAAGCAGTAATATATATTAAGTTTTTTAAATATTTATTTTATTTTAGAGAGCGAGCGAGCGAGTGAGCGAGCAAGCAGGGGAGGGGCTGAGAGAAAGGGAGACACAGAATCTGAAGCAGGTTCCAGGCTCTGAGCTGTCAGAGCCCTGACGTGGAGCTCGAACTCACAAACCAGGAGATCATGACCTGAGCCAATGTTGGACGCTTCACCGACTGAGCCACCCAGGTGCCCCATTGAAGCAGTAATATATTTTTAAAAATGTCTCGGGAGTCATTGTCAGCATAATTACTCCTTAAATTGTGTTTTGATAAATTCAAAATGAATTTACAATGGATTCTCCTTCGATGGAATGTAAAGTAATGCCCAGTGAATGCTAATGCTTGTGATCCAGGGCGCTCATGCAGATTCTTTATCCAGTGGTGTCTAGAATGTGTTGGGATTTTGTTTGATGTTTTCTTGAATTTGGGGTTCCGTTTCTTGAGCCTCATCTGTGGCCTCGGTGAATAATCTGTGATTCAGAGGCTGTGGTTATATTACTGATACTTCCATACAGGCCACGGGACAACATTGGCTCGAATCCTTCTGATTGAAGACACACAGGCATCGTGCTCTCACCTTCCTCCACACCTTTAGTTCCAAAGTCGGTGTTGTTTATTCGGCTTGGGTAATTACTAAAGTAAATACCAGTTACCCAACAAGTGTTCCTTTTGGTCATCACTGTATGACTGAAATGATTTTTTCTAAGTAATCCCCGGAGGCCTTTGACCATTCTTTTGCTTCCTCCGCAGTCTCCAGTGGCATTTTCAGATTATAAAGAGAAAATCAAAGCTCTCTCTTCCATTTCATCATCTTTTCCTTTCTTTCTTTCTTTCTTTCTTTCTTTCTTTCTTTCTTTCTTTCTTTCTTTCTTTCTCTTTCTTTCCCTTTCTTTCTTTCTTTCTTTCTTTCTTTCTTTCTTTCTTTCTTTCTTTTAAACTCAGCTGTTGTAGCTTGGGTATTTCATTTTTAACACAGCTGTTGGTAATTGTAAATTTTCATTTGAAATATGCTTAATGTTTTCGTATGTAAGACAAGGAATTTAAGGATAGGAAAACCATTTATACTTGGTTTGACACGAAAAGCAATTTACAGGTAGTGGTGTGACCAGACCAAGAAGAGTAAAAGGACCCTGTGAGCAATTCCCGCTGGGATGTGGTGATGAGGTCCCCACAGTCACAGGATAAAGACTTGTTCTTGGAGGGAGATGTGCTCGTAACTTCTTCCCTTCACGTGGCGTTTGCTCCAATAATTTATTTATTTTTTTTAAGGTTTATGTATTGTGTGTGTGAGAAAGAGAGAGAGAAAGGCAGAAAGAGGGGGAGAGAGAATTCCACGCAGGCTCTGCGCCTCAGCTCACAAATCATGGGATCATGACCTGAGCTGAAATCAAGGGTCGGACACTTAACTGACTGAGCCACCCAGGTGCCCGTCCAATAATTTCTTTTTGGAAAAATCAGCATACAAAATAACCACCAAGAAGCTTGCATTTATTACCTGAAGCAAGAAACCTTTAATCAAAA
Source organism: Cryptoprocta ferox (assembly GCA_028646485.1). Classification (NCBI taxonomy): domain Eukaryota; kingdom Metazoa; phylum Chordata; class Mammalia; order Carnivora; family Eupleridae; genus Cryptoprocta; species Cryptoprocta ferox. Next base: position 47,424,808 of record CM053563.1, read on the forward strand.
ATTTTAACCATTACATCCATATATGTTTAGCTTCTCTTGTTTCCTTTTTCTCTTAGCCAAGTGTACTATATATCTTTAAGTAGGTGAATCCTGTAGTAGGTTTTATTATATATCACACCACAAAGTTAAGCTTGGTTCATTTGGATTTTAAAAATCTCCAGAGCTTTGAGAGTGACTTTGAAACACTCTTCACTGTCGGAGCTTAAAGAAAATAAATCTCGAATGTCCTCTATATTAATTCACCTGCTTGGAAAGTTAGAGATTAAAGGGTTTACTGGGATTTTTATATTTTCTGTAATTTCTATTTGTATTGGAGTAAACTGTTCTTTGTAGCGAGTGGTTCAGCTTTCTAAAACAGAAAGAGTTCATTATTGAGAGAAGAAGAAGAAGGAGAAAAGTACAGTATAAATACATACAGCTTCTTACACTTGGCGTGTATGCGTGTTAGATGTAAAGGAGTTAGTAAATTACTTAAATTAAGTGTACTTTGAAGAAGCAGTCTCCTATTTCCATTAATGATGAGCTCTGTGAGCCGGTACTCATGAGTTTTCCTTTGAAAAGAAAGGTCTTCCTTTTCTTCAGAAGGCATTTTTAACAAAATGAGGGAAGAAAAAGAGAAGTAGATACGGAAATGAATCACAGTATTGAGGCAGGACCAGTGTGCTATACAGCCTTTCTCAGATTCTGGTATCTAGAACCGAGGTTGCTAATTAATGACCCAAGAGCTAACTCTGTTTGATGAAATGCAAGACATAATACACACTGAGTTTGACTGATGTGTGATTATTACCATCCATTCATGTGTAATCCTGTATTTGGAAGATTTGTAATTTGTTTTTGACACATTTCTCTCTGATTTCATACACTCATGCATATAGGTCTCACCTTCCTCCAAAACCTTATTTCCAGAGTCGACTTTGTTTATTCAGTTTGGGTAATTTATTGGCCACTACTCATTTTCCTTAATATATAATCTCTTCCATTAATGCTCTCTCTGTCTTCCAAACCAACAATATAGAGAACTAAGTCACAGCGCTGGAACTTAAAACTTCCTCTGAGAAAGGTAAGTCAAGGCCTCTCAGCCCCTAAACATCCTGTGGAATTCATGTCAAATGCCCCCCCACTCCCGCCCCTTGGCAGTGGTGGATGGAGAATGTTTGAAAAACACCAGAAATCACCGTGTGGACTGTGAGCAATGGCTTTTTCTGTGTGATCACTAAGATGGCCACTGGAAAAGGAGCTGGTCAACTCCCAGGGGGAAAAGTGGGGTGAAGCTGGCTCACGAGAAGTTAAAGGGAGGCCAGTTGCTGTTTCCAAGTTCATTTCCAGCATGTATGTCTCAGGGCCAAAGGCCCAGCTGTGTCTCATTAGAAGCGAGAGTCTGGCCATGATACCACTTAATTAAATAAGAACGAAAGAAGGGATGGAAGGAGGAAAGAAAGAAAGAAAGGAAAGAAAGACCGGAGGGAGGGAGGAAGGAAGGGAAGAAAAGAAAAAAGAAAAAAGTAAGAGAAAAAAGGCCAATGACTAAATGGCAACATGACATGGGACGACCTGTGTCCGGAATCTTTCACGTCACATAATGAGTGAGCTGCTAGCTAGCTGTGGGGAGAAAAATGTCACGGTATGCAGCAGTCAACGTTTTCCTGAAGAAAGAGAGGGAACAAAAATATATTTTTTCAGCCAAGACACTGGTGGCACCTGTTAACTTTAGGCACCCGGTGCAAGTGTCAGCCCTGGAAGGCGACCCCCAGTGAACAGCAGTTTTTACCATTTAATCAACTTCGTCGTATTTATAGCCCTGGCGAGGTTGGCCCATTGTTACAAGATGAAATTGTGATGTTCAGCAGTTTATACCTTGGGAGCTGCAAGCGTTTCTCCATGGTGAATTTGTAATATTAATTGGCCATGTCAGTTCATGACAAATGTAGTGACATCTATTTCAAGTATTTCGGTTTTATGGTGCTGAAAAAGTGACACACGCTTGAGATAAGTAATCTCACAAAAGATCTTCACGCTCGCTCCGTAGCGCTTCCAGATCACGCTCTCAGAGGAGACGCAAATCGGCTCTGGGTTCAGGGGGCCGACCCCTTCCTTTTGCTGAGAAGGAGCCCGAGGAGGGAGAGTGGCGCCCTCCCTGTCACGCGTCGTTCAGTCTCCTGGGCTTCTGGTTGAGGCGCGGCCGGGGACTCTCTCGCCAGGGCACCGTGCTCGAGTCGATCATTTATTCGACCTGCGTGTATGCTGCTTAGAGGCCATGCCCATTAGCAAAAAGGAAATAGTGCCGTTTTCACTGTGTGCAGCTGTTCTCACTGTGTGCAGCCTGCCCCTTTCCCACCCCAGGGCATTTGGCAACGTCTGGACATGTTCTGGTTGTCACATCTTGGGGAGGAATGAGTTGCTGTTGGCATCTAGTGAGTTCAGGCCAGGAATGCTGTCAGATGTCCTACAAGGCACAGGACAGGCCCCCGTGGAGAATTGTCTAGCCCCCGAAAGCCCATTGGTGCCAAGGCTGGGAAACCCTGCGGTTGTGTCGAACGTGCCCTTTTCTGCTTCTCAGACTTGGCTGGTCCCCAGGAGATCTGTGTGGCCAAGGTGCGGGGTGCTGACACCTACGGAAGGTAGGGCGGGCAGAGTGAGGGATGTATGAAGCCCTCTGGCAGATGGTGGGGGGGGGGCAGACCACAAAATGATGTCACGGAAAACGTGGGAGTGGTTAGAGCAACTGGCCATGCAGACAAGGTGTCTTGGGCAACAGAAGGAGGGAGCCATCCCTGTAGCTGGGCTGGGCTTCTAGAAGGAGAGGGTGTTAGAGTTCACTTGCAGAGAAACAGCGGAAAGACATTTCAGCCCAACCGAGTTGACAGTTGTCAGATAGAACTCAGCAACGTTTTATTTTCACATGGTTAGTATGACAACAGTTTCCAAAACAACACCACAACAAAATAGACTTCTATGCATCTAGAGAGAGGATATTCATGCAGTTGTGTTGCCAGCCTTCTCCGTATGTCTAAGATATGGAAAGTGTCCTTATTACTGTTTTACAGATGTGGAAACTGAGGCCCAAACAGATTAAGTGACTGCTCAAGCTCCCATGACCTGTCAGTGGAAAGGAAGGGCGCAGAGGCTGTGTCTGTATTATTTTTCCTTCTCTATTAAGTGGAACAAGTTATTATTATTATTATTTTTTGGTGATTATTTCGCACGTGTGGTTTCTGATACCACAAACATATATTGCTTGTGAAATTTTAAAGGTGCCGTCAGGTGAAACAAAGAAAATAGAATTGTCCTGGAAACTGCCACTTTCCATCTAACATGGTTTCCATGCTCTTAAATCCTTTAGCAGCACCATTTGTAATAGCTGCCCAGTGCCGTAATGTACAGGCAGATTATAATTTACTTAACCAGTCCCCTGTTGTTGGACATACAGGTTATGTACAATTTTTCTCACTTGTAAATGCAATTGCAGCGAATGTCTTTGTAGCACAAACCAGTCAGTCTGCCAGGAAGGGCAGGTTCTAAGAGGAGGCCTGGGCTTTGAGATAAGCTGCTAAATTGTCCTTTTGAAAGATTGAGAGGTTACTTGCTTAATATTTTCATTTAGTATCATTTTCCAAAGCCACGTTGAATCTTGGCTACTTTTACTATGCATTTCTTTGAATTAGTGAAGCTAAACTTTTTGTTTGTTTTTTTAAAAAATTTTTTTATAGTTTATTTTTGAGACAGAGAGAGACAGAGCATGAGTGGGGGAGGGGCAGAGAGAGATGGAGACACAGAATCTGAAATAGGCTCCAGGCTCTGAGCTGTCAGCACAGAGCCCAACGCGGGGCTCCAACTCACGAACCATGAGATCATGACCTGAGCTGAAGTCGGCCCTTAACCGACTGAGCCACCCAGGTGCCCCTGTTTGTTTTATATGTACTTAACAACACTATCTTCTTCGGAAATGGTCTGTTTGTGTCCATTGATTTCTATCACTGTGCCTTTATGTTTATGAAATGATAACTTTTTATGTGTTCAGGTTGGGATAGTAACTCTTTGTTATACGTATCCTAGGTATTTCCTCAAGATCTCTCCTTTTTTTGTCTTATAATTTTATGCTTAATTTAATGTTTTAAAGTCTTATTTTTGTTTTCAGAGAGAGCATGAGTGGGGGAGGGGAGAGAGGGAGACTATCCGCCCTGACAGTGTGGAGCGTGACTCGAACTCAGAGCCTTGAGATCATGACCTGAGCCGAAACTAGGATGCTTAACGGACCGAGCCACCCAGGAGCCCCTACATTTCATTTCACTGCAGCCTAATTGATCAGCCTATTCTCTCTTGTCTCTGCTTTTCGTTGTAATGTTTTAAAAACCCTTCTTCACTGTAACATTCTATTCAGTATGTGCCTTACTGGCTAAATGCTCCTATGTTTAACATCGAAGTCATGAATTCATTGGGAATTTCTTTCTTTCTTTTTCTTTTTTTTTTTTTTTTGCCATGAGAAATAGGGTGAGGATGCAGTTTCTTTTCCCCAGATGATTAGTCAGTTGTCCAAACACCAGTTCCTGGAATAATTTATTCCTTCCCCAGTAAGTACACCTGGGGTGATTATAAAAACTATACTTAAGTAGGTATACTTAGTACTTTCAGTGATTATACTTCAGTATTATTCCATGTTAATTCATAAAATATTAGAGTAACATATAAAAATCTTGGAATCCTACTTTTTGGGTATATTTTGCTTTTCAGCTTCCAACCAGCCCATCTCTTTGAATTATATACTATTTTCCATTTTTATGATTTGACTCCCTTTCATATTACATCGAAATATATCATTGTCTTTTTCCTACCCAAGACTTAAAAAAAAAAAAGTTCTGGAACGGCCACTCCTTTTACTGTTACTTCTGCATCTAAAAAACAAACCAAAAGAAAATGTTGGCATTTTGGCTCCTTTGAGAAGGAAAGCATGTAGTGCACAGTTACTTGTTCTTCTGGGTATCCTCAACATTAGTGGAATGACTGGTGGGTGATGGTTATTCTTAGGAGCTCAGACAAGAGCTCCGTGGGTGAAATGCTCTAATTCTGCCCTCCCCTGCAATTTGAGTTTAGGTTTAATTTGGTTTGGAAAAGGCACCAAGCCTGACACTTCCTATCCATCTAAGAGAAGGGTCCCTAATATTTTGAGTCTCCAGATCCTATGTTTAAGACCTCTGCATTCTCAGGGATGCATATTATGCCAGAGAAACCTTTTAATAATGATTTTCCTTGGCACTGCCTCGAAAATACTAGAAGGAATATGCTTTAAAATGTTTGGTGTCCTGTGCCGTTTTCTTTTGTAGCCCAGGTCTCCCTGCTGTGTTGCTGCCCTGTTATAGACGACACTAGGTAACAGATGTGTCTCATTTATTGTCACACCGAATAGGTAATAACGGCCAGACATGACTGTGTTGTGGCTCCGGCTGGTGGGCACACTTATCAAAGGTACATGTTCAGTGTGTCCTGTGCAGAAAATGCCTTGCCACTGACCGGACCAATCAGTTAAGAGCTGTTCCCAGACATAAGGATTTCATAGAGACAGATTCATGTCATTTCCAATATACACACCTCTTGCCTTCTTAAATGTTTAAAAAGAAATTGCTTTGGACACCAAGAGGTATTTATATTAGCATTTACCTACCCTTCTTCTGTACTTCTTTAGTTCACAATGCAGATGGTTTGCGTTTTTGTTAACATTCTCAGTGCTATGTAATCTTTCATCTACGTTTGCAGTCAGAACCAAGTGGGCTCTCAACATTACTACAGAATCATTTTATTTGTGGAATCTTCTTCTTCCCCATTATTCATTTATAACCCCATATAGGTAAACACCCCCAAGTGTACTTTTTGTGGATTATATATTTTAACCTCACAATACTCTTCATACAATTCCGAGGGAGTTTTATCATCGTAACTCAGGCTTTCTTAAAGCAGTCGGTGGAGCTAGACCCATGTTACCTGGCCACTTGAACCAGTATGCCATAGTTCTGTCCTGTCACCTTTTCATTTATTCGTCCATTGGGTAGATGGTGACCAATGGAAGATAGAATCTTTATCTCTTTGAAAATACCCATCATCTCTCAATGAAAGTTGCTGCTATCTTGTGTATGTATAATCACTCCTGGGAAGTGTTTTCTTTGATTTGTGATTAAAATTGTGTGTCCCCTAGACCCCAGTATATGCCTCTCATTTATGGGCTTAGAAGATGTTTCTCTTCAGAGAAGGAGGGATAAAGTCAGAAGTTAGGTAGGGAAAATGGAGAAACAAAGAAAACCCACAAAGGTGAAATCAGGTTCTAGTTAACCCGAATGCAGCCATGGGTAGAATTTTAGGCTGATTTATATTCTATTTCACCACAAGATGTCACCAGGACACCATACCAACATGGCCTGTGGACCATCTCTGTGGCCAGTAGAGTTATGGTGATCACATAGCATCAGCCTAGGGCCTTGGGGGGGGGGTGGGTGGGCTGGGAAGGAATCCCATTCTGAGGAGCTGGAGGACACCACAGATGCCTTGAGGGGGCTGTCCCTTCCAGCCTCTGCATAGAGAGTGAGGGGTGGTGACAGGACACAAGAAGGTCATCACGAAGTCCAAGGTGTTCTGTTGGCCCAGCAGCTTTGTCTTCACTGGATGGGGAAGAGGCATCCGTGAGGAGGAGGCACGGGATGCATAGCCATCTCCCCACTTTCAGTCGACATTTGCTGCATGAATAGGAATCCCGTTCTCTTAGATGAAACAGGATATCCGATGACTTAAAAATGTTTGGAGGCCTTTTTCAAATTTGAGCTTTTTGGTGAATGGCATTCTTTGAGACATATCACATTGAGATTTCATCTGGCGCATTTCAGTGTCAGCCGACAGATCATCCTTTGAGTACTCTGTTCCCTTTGGGGTTGTGGATTGTTCCACCAGGGCTGGGGGCTCCGGTGGCTGTGTGTTCCGGGTGTCCCTTAATCCCAACCTAAGTGTTTTGAGTCCTTTGTGGTGTTATGTAGAAAGTGAAATCTAATAGTACTTTCCTTGGTCACCTGGTGTCTTCTTAGTTTTATTCTTATGCCTTAGTCTATTTGTCATCCTGAATTATGCCAGGGCTGGTTTGTGCTAAGGGGCTTGTCATTTAGCTCAATAAAATAATCACAGTGTGTCCCATTTGTATAGTGCTGTCTATGGGATCCTTTTAGCATGTAATCATCTGTCTGCGTAACTGTTCCTATTGGTTGAATTTAACACACCAATAAGGGCAAATATTAATTCTCTGTTGCAGAAATAAAACCAGGGATCATACTGTGAACACTCAGCAAAACTCCATAAATATTTTTTGAAGAAATAAAAAAAAGAGCCAGGACTAGAACCTTGAATTCTTGATTCTTAATCAAATTACTCTTCTTTTCAACTCAAGTTAAAAATTTTCCTGTTTATTTATTTATTTACAATCCCTCCTTTTTTCCTGTTCCTTAATTTTTTTTTAATGTTTATTTTTGAGAGAGAGAGAGAGAGAGAGTGCGAGCAAGCAGGGGAGGGGCAGAGAGAGAGGGAGGTGTAGAATCCAAAGAAGGCTCCAGGCTCTGAGCTGTCAGCACGGATCCTGACGTGGGGCTTGAACCCACGGACAGTGAGATCATGACCTGAGCCGAAGTTGGACGCTTAAGTGACTGAGCTAGCCAGGCGCTCCCCCCCTTCCTGTTCTTTCTTTTAAACTCAGGAAGAGACCTTCACTTTTATAGTCACCATTGTATGATTTAACCTATGTCTGGCCCTTTAGAAGTTTAGTTTCTTCTGTAAAAATTTTTAAAAAATAACGTTGTGGACTGTTTGTGACCTCTTGTGTATTTATACGACCTGGAGTATTTATCCCGAGGAAGCAGGAATTTCTGTTTCTGGAGTTCCTGTAGGTCTCAGATTCCCAGCCATACTTTTTGTTTTTGGGTTAATTACGTGGACTGTTTAGGTGTCTGTAGCTCATTTAAGCCATAAACATGTGAACCACATGGAATCCCACTAATGACACCTTATGCCCCTGTCAGTACCACTCTTCCTCCTGAGTACTACTAGCTGATGCTTTGTTCTTTCTCGTGAGAGCACCTTCTTAGATGTTTCTTTCCTTGTTTACAGTCTAATATCTTCCAACTTATCTAGCATATGCTGCCAAGGAAGGTTTGGGGAAATACTTGAATTACAGAGTGACAAATAGTGGGAGAGTGTGCAGTCACATCTGACATGCTGTAATGAATTTACACAAGACTAGGTCCAGTCCTTTAGCTCTGTCCGTGGTGTTGTGGGTGGAAATGAGCACAGATACAATGTATGGGCTCACACATACAGATGCATTCTTTGACTGGGCTCTGCTCATGGCAGTTAGGAATTTTAAGCACAGGAAAGTATGAAAAAGTAATCCCAAATTGCATTTGAGTAGTATTGATGAATATGTTTGCCTGGTAACGTACCACTTTTACGGCATCTTAAGTTACCTTAAGTGGTTAATGAACCTTTTCAATGAGAATATTGTCAACTGCTGGGTTGAGTACTTGTTGTCAAAGCTGTGGATAATTTGCAAAGGTTTCAGGTGGGAACTTTGTTTTCTCTCCAGCTCGGAAGCATGGTCTCAGGTCTACTTCTAAGATTCAGTATGGAAGGGAATGTAAACTCACTTGAAGCAGGGGAAACACCATCAGGAAAATAAGTTCTGGATGCATAGGCTAGGGGGCTGAAGAGGGATGGATCAGGATATGTGTTCCCAAACTGAAGATTATATATTTTCCATGCATTTTGGTTATCCAAGCCACTCCTTATCTCCGTTTTCTGCGGAGAGTTAGTTCAGTGTTCTTAAGAACATCCCCTGATTGCATTTAGGCAGTGGATTTAACAGGTATCATTATCTCTTATTGGAGCTCAGACGATGGCATACAGGCCTGGTGGTGTGACTCATCACTGGTGAGTCTGGGTTTTATTAGAAACGCTAGGAGAGAAGGGAGACGAGAGCATGAGCTTGACGACATTGATGATTTGGGCAGCTTGACATTCCCCAAGTATTCTCTTCGTTTGCTTTTCCTTCAGACTTAGATTTTGTTGTTGTTGCTGTTGTCCTTTTTTTTTTCCTCTTGCGTTTTTGTCTTTCTTAGTTGTTTTTTAAGAGAATGGGTAGGGGAGAGGGGTTCCCTCCTGCAGCTTTCCTCTCAAATCAAACTCTTTCAAAGCCTTTTGCAAAACTCTTTTATGCATTTTGCTCCCTGGTAGAGCAAGAGTTACACATGAGATGTGGCTTAGGCATTTTCACTGTGTCCATAAAGAAAATGTATATTACTATGCGTTGCACATTTGCCACTTAGAATTTCTGAATACAAATTAATCAACTTGCAGCTGTGAATAACAATAAAACACAAGATAATGTACCTGCAGAAATGAGTGCATTTGAAATCTGTTCTCAGGTGGCCGTCAAAAATAGCCGGCCAGAGTGCTGCTACCTGTTTTCCATAATTGCGTGGCTTTGCCTTTCCTTAGTTAATCCGTTTAATAAACTCCCCTGCAGAATCTAAATGCTTAAATTTAGTTTCTTTTTGTCTTTATGGTGTTTATCATTGTTAACGTGGCATCAGAGTAGCTCAACTTTCGCATCATGATAAATTCATAACCCAAGAGAAGGCAGAAAACATAATTATTATCAATTGCCTCTCTCCCGGAATTGCCATTGGCTGAATGGAGCAATATACGAACCAAAGGAGTAGCTGATTCAGAGAAATGCGGGGTTGGAATTGGGCCTTGTCTTGATTGCATTGCCATTGTTTAGAAGTTCTTCCCATTGGACTTCCCTTCAAGTTTGCCTGTACAGTAAATTCTGCAAGGCATGTCAATATTTTAAGAGGCCTAAACTTTGATTTTTTTTTTTCTATGCAATATGGACTCCAATTTATTTACTCAGTCATTTAAGAAATCTTAACTGAGTGCCTGGTACGGGTTAGGACACACGTGTGATTAAGGTGAAGTCTGTTACCTTCTATCAGAGGATATAAATTTACACAGTATATAATCTATCAGATGATAGAAAGTGAAAATAAGTATACCTTTTTTTTTTTTTAAAGGAATGCAGTATTTCACCAACAGCCTCAAAAATCACTCTCCTGAAAATCGCCAGTAGGAAAACTTACCCACTAAAGAATTTTAGTTCTTCACTAGGGAGAAATAGCACCGGGGTGGCTGCAGTCCGAATCGAATGTGTTTGTCTATTCACTCATTTACAGCAGTAAGGATGGCACTCTGCAGGGAATATCTGTTGGGTCTCATTCATGGGAAACTGAAAATATATGTGACATTGTGACTTTACTCGCATCCCTTGCTTGATTGCAACTAATCATGCACTCTCTTCCCAACAGCCTTGAACTTGTTTGGGCCAGCTTCAGATAGGGGTTTACAACGAGGGATTTGCAGAGGTTTGTAGAAGTAAATCTGGGTAGATAAGGATTTCATGAAAGGGATGCTCATCACTGGGCAGAAATTCTTGTTCCTACGAATTTGGGGCTGTGATAAAGAAAACCATCTTTTGAAATCTGAGAAACGTGGAGGTTCTCTTCAAGGGGCTGACTTTATTTAAAGTATGTATTTTTTAAATGGTTCTTAAATTTAATTTTGAGAGAAAGCAAGAGCAGAGGAGGGGCAGAGGGAGACGGAAACACAGAATCTGAAGTAGGCTCCAGGCTCTGAGCTGTCAGCACAGAGCCCGATGCGGGGCTTGAACTGATGAACTGCGAGATCATGACCTGAACTGAAGTCGGCCACTTAACCGACTGAGCCACCCAGGTGCCCCTACTGATTTATTTTTAAATAGGAATAATATTTTTTATTTTAATTTACTATTTCCTAAGGAAGGCTCTTTTGAAGATTCGGTGAGATCTATAAAAATCTGTAAAAAAAAAAAATGTGAACTGCTTCTCAGATAGGATTCTCACTGTCTGTCATTTATTTAGAGACCCAGAAAGAATGAGTATCTGTGTCTGTTTGTTTCTCAAGGACCTGTCGTCATATATGCTACTGTCTTTTAGAGGTTTGTGGAAGGAAGGCCAAGGAAGAAAATACTCATTAATTTTGACTGAAAGTGGTCACTTCAGCTGAAACCAGTTCAAAGTCAGAGACTGGAGTTACATTTTCTCGTATTTCCATGTATCTGAAATGTTCTTGAGACATTGCTAATGGCCACCATGCTTCGCTGACATTTCATTGTTGTACAGATTTATTCAGCTCTGTTCAAGATACATCTTCCCCTATCATAACAGCCACATTGAGGATAGTTTTAATATGTCGTGGTGGCCTGTGTCAGACAACACGTGGCTTCTGTATGAATGGATTCCATGACAAGCGCCCCATTTGAGCTTAACCAAAAATTTGAAACATCTTCCTTGGACGATTCAGTTTGCATTCCAGGATATACTTGTCTCGCTAAATTCTGCCGATAGCTTCCTCTCCTCCGGCTCCGTGCTGATTCCTTGCCCTGGGAAAAGCCATCCCCAGTGCTTGGCCCTGGAGGCGTCTAAGTAATGGCTACTCCTCCTGGTCTTCCTGCGGACGCCGTGTGCCCTGACATTCTAACCCTGCAGTTACAGGACCAGCTTGTTAATTACGTTAGCGGAACTTAACCGATTTTAGTCCTGAACATGGGATTGTTTCATACTCATTTTTTTTATATCTAGATTTTATAATGAATTCACCATACACATAGCTGTTCCTTTGTTTTTCTTAGAAAAATAAAACAAAAACCTCTGTGGATGCAAACTAACACACAGCCTTTATAAATTTAAAGTATAATGTTCAGAATGCCTAATCCCTGAATTCTCTGGTTCGGGTTATTATATTTTTATGAGCATTAATTTTGATGGAGGCCTTTTAAAATCAGTCGCTCTCTATAATTTCAAATCTGCTTTACGGTATTTGCGATATACCACATGAATATACTTGAGGGTCATGAGAAGTTCACGTGTGCAGTGTGGGGCCCCACGCCTTTCACCAAGGCGCCGGCCCATGCAGCCGTGTTTTTGTACATCTCTGCAGGACTCACACGTTCTCCAGTAGCCGGACTCCTGTCGCCTCGTGCCCTTTCAGTTTTGAAAGCCTTGAGAAAGGACAGTCTTTATAACTTCAGGATTTCGGGGAGTCCTGGACTTAATCAGGTATTTTTGGATTTGAAGAACTAGGAAACCATCACCTCAAAAGGCTGGTAATTTTCCTAAGTCAAAAGTCACTCTGATTTTTATTACGCGCTGACCATAATTCACTTGGATTGATTTGGAGGGGGGAAACCCCTCCACAAATCTATATTTTAAAAATAGAAGTAAAATGAGAAAAACCCATTAATGTCATCATCTAAGGGATTTGAAAATCAAATTTAACTTCAAAAATTTGATTAAGTTGATATAGCAGGATCTTGGATATAGATTTTCCTATATATTTTTTTAAACTAGGGGATTGGGATAGAAACCAAACTTCCAACTTCCTGCTGGGTGGTCTTGAATATTCACAAATTACCGTGGGTCCTTCTGTCAAGAGTAGGGGGAAGAGGAAAAGAAACCCCACTCCTTACCTGCTGGCTTTAAAATGAGAAAAAATACCCAGACACACAGACACACACACACACACACACACACACACACACGTAATACTGTTGATGACCATAATGGAGGAAAATGCCATGAATAATTAGGAATTTATTTTAAATTATTATGAAATATTTATTGTTGTTCTTGGTGGGGTAAAGACCATGTCACACCTCCTTTCTCCCTATGGCTCAGTACTTTAGGATGTGTCCGTGTTTCTCAGTCATGGTTTATGTTCTTTGGTTCTACATTCTGTTTTTGGAGAGGATGCGTCAATACGTTAAACTTCTGGTACCGTGAAACAAGCCTTCCTTGGTCTGCTCTTCTGCTCCCCTGGTGCCTGGAGAGGGGCAAGTGCATGCCAGATGCTCGTGGTGAAGGATGAAGACAGCACTGCCTTCCTCTAGACTAGGAGAAGCCTCTAGACCACGGCTGCAGTGCAACAGGGGCCCTTGACCTTGACTCCAGTGCTCTGTCTGATTGTGCAGTTTTTGCTTCCCCCCCTTGTGCTTTTTTGCTCCTGCCTCCTACTCTGGGCCACCTCCTTCAGACCCTTCAAAGGGAGGGGATCCGACTGGTCATGTGTAGTCACATTGTGCCTTTTGGACAAAGCACTCAAGCCAAGCCACCTCGGGACTGGGCTGCTCTTGCATCATGCATGCTCCCATTGCACAGACAGCATGCCCAAGGTGATCGAGGCAAGGAGATCCTGGAGCCGCCCATCTCCGAGGACATGCAGCCTCACCGGGAGCCTGTGAGTGGAGGTGTTTCCCCCAGCAGAGGGCTGTGAGGTTGGTTCCTGCAGGACATGGCCTTTCTCTCTCAAGGGCTGGAGAGCAACTATTTTCAGCTTTGCAGGCTGTATAGTCTCTGTCGCAGTTATAGTTGACCCTTGAACTGGATGGGTTTGAACTTCATGGGTCTACTTATCCATTGATTTTTTTACAGTACAGTATTGTGAATGTATTTTCCCTGCCTTGTTTTTTTTTTTCCCTCCTCTCCCCTTCCCCTCCCTTCTTTCCCCTTCCCTTCTGTTCCCTTCTCAGTATTTTATTTATTCTTGAGAGAGAGACCAGCATAAGCAGGGGAGGGGCAAAGAGAGAGGGAGAGACAGAATCTGAAGCAGGCTCCAGGCTCTGAGCTGTCAGCACAGAGCCTAATGTGGGGCTTGAACTCATGAGCTGTGAGATCATGATCTGAGCCGAAGTTGGACCCACTTTGGCTTTACCTATTGAGCCACCCAGGTGCCCTGTTATGGTTTTCTTAATAGCATTTTCTTTTTTTTAGGTCACTTTATTATAAGAATACAATATATGATATATATTATATATGGTATGTATAATTTATATAACGTACAAAATATATGTTAATCGAATGTTTATCTTATTGGTGAGGCTTCTGGTCAACAGTAGGCTATTAGTGGTTAAGTTTTGGGGGAGTCAGAAGTTGGAGATGGATTTTCAACTGCGTGAGGGATGGCACCCCTAACTTCTGCATTGTTCAAAGGTCAGCCATACTCATTCTGCTGTTGGAACCTGAAAGTAGCCACAGACAATACATAAATCAATGGCTGTGTTCCAATAAAACTTTATTTACAGAAATCTGCAGTGGACCAGACCTGGCCCAGGGACCATAGTTGTTTACTAGACTCTAGTGTATAGAGCACAGGTTTTGAGCCTCAGGTCTGACTCTTCTTGCTAACCTTGTGACTTGGGCAAGTTAATTGAAATCCCATGCCTCAGTTTTCTCTTCTGTCAAATGTCAAATATTAAAAATGTTTGATGAAATAATGTGCACAGTAAGCTCAGAGTAAGATCTCAATACTGTTTTCACTCATGACCTCGTTATGCACACTTCCAGTGGAAGGTGGGAGATGGTTCTGGAGCTGAGGCTGTTGGAGAATAAATAGGTGTTCCTGTGAAGCTTTTGATTCTTCAGGTTGTCAGCTGGCCTTGATTTTTTGGCAGACACATTCAAGGTCATTTTGTATTTTTTTCCTTTCCATGTTGGGAACATCTTTGGCGTTGCCATTTTTAACACTGCATTTGCCTTTAAGTAGTTTACTCACATTTTTTTTTTCTGTAATTGTTTCCAACGCTTTTTGAGGCTGGACTACATGTTTTATTTATTTTTTAAATTTTATTTTAGAGAGAGCACTAGTGGGGTAGAGGGGCAGAAGGAGAGAGAATCTTAAGCAGGCTCCACGCTGAGCACGCAGGGCTTGATCCCATGACCCTGGGGTCATGACCTGAGCTGAAATCAAGAGTCGGATGCTCAACCGACTGAGCCACTTAGGTGCCCCTGGACTGCATGTTTTAATTCAGGGTTTTTCTAATCTGTTACTGCATATTTTTGGCTCAAGCAGGTTAGGACAGTAGTATACCCTGAAACCGATATATTAAGAAGTATGTCCAAATTTAATAATTAGCGTGCACTTGGGGCGCCTGGGTGGCCCAGTCGGTTAAGTGTCTAACTTCGGCTCAGGCCATGATCTCACATCTTGTGGATTCAAGCCCTGCGTCACGCTCTGTGATGACAGGTTGGAGCCTGGAGCCTGCTTCAGATTCTGTGTCTCCCTCTCTTTTTGCCTCTCCCCCACTCTCACTCTCTCTCAAAAATATAAACTTAAAAAATTTTTAAAAAAATAATTAGCGTGTGCTCAACACCACAGTGGGCATCAAAGTGGGGTCCTGAGTCTGGGAATGGATGGACTGTCCCCTGATGGTGATATCTGCATTCCCACCTGGCTTAGGAAGCTCGTGAAAAGTCTTCAGAGGCTGCTGGGATGGTTCGAAGTCTCGCTGATTTACGTTCATTGGGCATTTTGTAAATATGATTCAGATTAACGATAGCACCCATTGAACATGATGCAAATAAATTTATAGCCTACCTGCTGTATCATGATCCCAAGAGAGCAAACACATTGTTTGACTTTTTCATATATATGTAATTTTTTAAAAGGGAGTGTTTGTTTAAGGAGAATAATTTTGCCTAGTTATGACTCATATCCTATTTGGTGTTTAGGTTTTAAAAATTAAGTAGGAAGCAGTTTTTTTCCCTAGAATGACTTGTAAGTCAAAGGTGAGGGATGTCTTGTTTTGGCAGCTATGAGGCTTGTGTTGCTCTGATCTGGCCAAGGGCTTTCCCTTGGTCCCTTTGTGGGGGAGCGACCCAGTGGGTCTCACTCTGGACCTTGCTTGACCAGGAATGACCTCGAGCAGGGGTCACAAACAGCTGTCTGTGTTTGTGCTGAATATAGCCCATACCTGTTTGGGTATGGCCCGTAGGCTAAGAATAGTTTTTACTCTTTATCATTTTTTAAATGATCAAAAACAATCAATAGGAGAATATTATTTCATGACATGTGAACATTATATGGATTTCCTATTTCAGTGTCCATAGATAAAATTTTAAATTTCATCAATAAGGTTACGTGGCGATTTTTCTTCTCTCTCATTCTATAAATACCTCCATATTATCCTTGATTTTGCCTCCTGGCCCACAGAGCTTAAAATATGTACTGTGTGACCCTTAAAAAAAAAA
Source organism: Cryptoprocta ferox (assembly GCA_028646485.1). Lineage (NCBI taxonomy): Eukaryota > Metazoa > Chordata > Mammalia > Carnivora > Eupleridae > Cryptoprocta > Cryptoprocta ferox. Next base: position 47,440,950 of record CM053563.1, read on the forward strand.
AAAAGCTACTTCTGATATAGATTAGTGATTTTTGAGTGTTTTGTAGTTTTCAAAATCTTTCATCAAATGAAACCCTTTAGGGAAAGTCTACTTAACCAAATGGGTACAGGACAAAGCTCTTTGGAACAGGGTGGTGGTCTGAGCTTTGCTGGGTGTCGAACTCACGTCACATCTTACCTCTTGGGGATTAAGCTGTCTTCATTAAGAAAGTGCCTTGGCGCCTGGGTGGCTCAGTTGGTTAAGCGGCCGACTTCGGCTCAGGTCATGATTTCGTGGTTCGTGAGTTCAGGCCCCCGCGTTGGGCTTTGTGCTGACAGCTCAGAGCCTGGAGCCTGCTTCAGATTCTGTATCTCTTCTTTCTGCCCTTCCCCTGCTCATGCTCTGTCTCTCTGTCTCTCAAAAATAAATAAACATTAAAAAAAAAAAAGTACCTCGGGGTGCCGGGGTGGTTAGTCCCTTAAGTGTTCAACTTTGGCTCAGGTCATGATCTCATGGTTTTGGGGGTTTGAGCCCTACGTCAGACTCTCTGCTGTCAGCGCGGAGTCTGCTTCATATCCTCTGTCCCCCCACCATTCCCCTCCCCTGCTCTCTCTTACTCTCAAAAATAAATAAACATTAAAAAAAAAGTGCTAGGACTCAGGCTTGAAAATACTCATCTGCAGTCCCTTTGTGCTATTCTAAAATCTGTAAAGCTCTGAAAAACAAAATAATATATATAAAAATTTATTTTATTTTATTTTTATTTTTTTGTATATTTACAGAAAACGCTTTTGGTGGTAAAACCTGACTTTAGCTGATTTTGTGTCCCTCTTTTTCCCTCTGCTGTGAATAATCCTATTTTCGCTGCAGCAATAGAAAAGTGTTTGTTCCAGGACCTTACCCTAAACCCCGCTGCGGGTATTTCATGATACACAGTCCGTGCATCCATTGACCGTTATCCCATGGACGGATTCTGAATTACGGAAGCACACGCCACAGGGGGTAGCCCTCTGCGGTGCTCTGCTCACAGGACACCAGGATGGCCTCCCTGAGCTGGCCACACCCACCCTATGGGTTCAAGGCAGCCTTGTCTGTTTTTTTGTTTGTGTGTGTGTGTGTGTATATATATATATATATATATATATACACACATACTGACAAGTTGGCTAACATACAGTGTATACAGTGTGCTCTTGGCTTCGGGGATAGATTCCCATGACTCATCACTTACATACAACACCCAGTGCTCATCCCAAGTGCCCTCCTCAGTGCCCATCACCCATTTTCCCCTCTTCCCCACGCAGCCCGCCAGCAACCCTGTTTGTTCTCTGTATTTAAGAGTCTCTTATGGTTTGCTTCCCTCCCTCTGTTTGAAACCGTTTTCTCCTTCCCTTTCCCCATGGTTTCCCACACATGGAGGCCCCTGTGGATGCTGGAGGAGGCGGGGGGCAGGGCGGTGGTGTTCCTGTCCCCCTGAGGAGCAAGAGCCTCGGTCAGGCCAAGACTGATGCAGAACTGAGCCCACGGAGAACAATTTGTTTTTCTGCTCCTGGGCCAGTGCGACAGTTGAGGGTCCCTAAGGCCTCACTCCCCAGACCCTGAGACGAACCTGCGTCCCTCTTCCCTTTCTTTATCCTACTTACGACTGTAGGGATTTGGCTCTTCTTGCTTTTGGAGCGCCCTTCTCTTTTCCCCTCAAGACTCACCACAGAATGGGACAAGGCATCTACTTCTCAAAGTCCGTGACGACAAGGCTGCCCTCTGGTTCTAAGCCAGGTGGGGAGAAAGGAGGAGGGGAAGCCTACTGTGGGCAGGGCCCGAGTTGTAGTGTGGAGGGGTGAATAGTGTCCCCGGAACCTCAGAACGTGGCCTTCTTGGGAAATAGGGTCTTTGCGGGTGTAATTACTTAGGGGTCTCAGGATGAAATGATCCTGGATGTAAGGGCTGTTGTCCTTGTAAGAAGAGAAGGGGACATGGGCATAGAGCATGTGACGATGGAGGCAGAGGCCACAGGGATGGGACAAGCCATGGGACACCGAGGATCGCCAGTAACCACCCTTGGGTGGGAGAGGGGCAGGGTGTGGTTTCCCCCCAGAGCCTCCAGGGGGAACCAGTCCTCACAAGGTGGTGATTTCAGACTGCAGGCCTCCAGGACTGGGAGAGACAAGACTTCTGTTGTTTTAAGCCATCCCGTTTGTCATGATCTGCTACGGCAGCCCCAGGAAAGAAAGACCCGTCAGTTTCCCCGAGGAAGTTCACGAGGTCTTTGTCCTTGATCTGCAGCCTCCAGAAGGTCTGAGCAGCAGCTTGCCTCCCACTGTCGTCCCAGAGCAGAGATCTCATGACCGTCCCTTGTTTATTCATGAGTCCCTACGAGGGCCAGGCTGGCCTGGGCATTGTGGGGACAAGATCGATAACACGGTGCCCTCAAGAAGCTCCTAATTCCATTAGGAGGACAGTAGAGTTCTCATGAGCCCATGTGGCCGCTCTCCAGCACTGGCACAAACGGCCGTGGGTCAGGGAGACGTTCAGAATGGCTTAGGGTCAGGCCACGCACCCCTTCGTCTCAAGCTGGGACCTTGACTTCAGGGGTCTGTTGACCCAGGTGACACCTGTCTCGATCGGTATGTTCTTGACCAGTTTAGCTGCCCCTAGCCTCATGGCCCATGCTCACTACGTTCCCCCAACACCCGCCTTTCGGAGGGCCAGCAGTGTCGCCAGTGTACTGATGAAGACACTCGGACCCACAGACATCACAGTGAGGAGAACGGTGCTCTCTTCCCGCCTGTCTCAGGTAGACTAGGCGAGCTTGACGAGCTAAGCGCTGAGCACTGTTTCCGGCACCCAGGAAGTGTTCAGTGAATGCCAGTTGCTAATACTGTTGTGGTTGTGTTTTTTTCTTTACCCTTCTCTGCCGCCGCCTCTTCCTTACCTGGTATCATCCTCCATTACCACCGGGGCCTGTGTGCCTCATGCTTGTCCCAGTCCTGATCGTCATCATCGTTGTTGTTACTGTTAATGATCATTACAACATCATTGTTCAGATTTACCTACTTCTTTTTTTTTTTCTTCAAGTTTACTTATTTTGAGAGAGAGTGGGGAATGAGGGGCAGAGAGAGAGTCTGGAACAGGCTCCTCACTCTCAGCGCAGAGCCCACGCGAGGCCCGAGCCCAGGAACCATGAGATCATGACCCAGGCCGAAATCAACAGTCGGACGCTTCACCGACTGAGCCACCCAGGTGCCCCTGCCCACGTCTTTGAAGGCGCAGGCTGCCATGCTTGCCTTTGGATCCATTAAATAAGCTGCCTCAAGCCATCTTCTCCCGCAATGTCACCGAGAGCCCTTTCCCTCCCAGGGCTCTTTGAGGCAGACAAATGCCACGATAAACCAAAAGCAAACGTTTTGAGTGAATTCCCCACAGCCACAGTGGATTTGGAGCTGAGAAATGGAGTTCCTGTCATTGTTGACTGAAAAATACAGCCCTTCCTAATAGAGTTTTGGTGCAAGAACTGTGAGCCCTGCTGCCCCACAGACTTGAAGGATTACAGCATTGGCCTAACATAATTTTGGTAACTCTGCCTTCTTCTGCCTCGGGTAGAAATAATTCAGATTTCACTCTCCATTTTCCTTAATGGGCTAAACAGCCACTTTGTAATACCTGTATTTTATGAGACATAATTCTGGATATTGTTTCTGCAGCGTTTTTGAAAAGACAGACCTGAGCGAGCCGGCCATTTAACTTGAGCAATTTTAAAGTTATTTGTAAAATGATATGCTGTCTTTTTTGACCCACTTACTTTATAAAGCTACATTCTTTGGCAAACATTAACACAACTGCTCCGTGTGTGGGCTAAATAAATATTCGGGCAACACTGATTGAGCGCTGCCTTGGGTAAATAATTCTCTTTCCACACATTTCCTAGTTTATAATGAGGAGTTTTCTTCGTGGTCTGACCAAATGTAACATTCCATTGAAAGCGAGACATAAATCCTTGGGTGAGGGAGACGTGGACCCAGGGTTCGAGGGGGTTCGTTAAAGAGTGGGGGTGGCTAGGGTGACATCCCGTGCCCCCCTTCCCCCCTGCTGCCATCCTCCTTGACTCTTGTCTGGTCTATGGGCTCCCTGGGAGTGGGAAGACAGAAACACATTCTCAGGAGGAGTAAGTGCAGTTGAACTCCTAAGTTCCCTCTCCCTAACCTAACTCCCCTCCCGCCCCCGGATCCCTCCTTTCGAAAGTGGACCACGTGATGCTCTATGGCATTGTGATTTTGGGGAGCCCTTGTTCTTGCCCCACCTATAGTGTTTGACTTCCTGTGTCAATGGCTCCTCAGAAAGAACCTCATTCTGGCCGAGCAAGAGGTGGAAGATCTCCAAGGAGGTTGGGACATCTCCTGCCCTGGCTGTTAGTTCCTGGCTCCCCCGGTGTCTGCCCATGCAGTGGTGGGTGAGAGCCCGCCCTCTGGAGAACTTGGTGTTCTCACGGGCGATAGGGACATCATCCCTGTGTCTTCCCTGTGGGGACCGAATAAAATAATCCTCGAAAGTTACAGGAGAAAGTGCCTGTAATGTGCTGGTGTATAAGGGGCCAGTTATTATTAGGGGTCGTGGATAGTGAGAGATTGCCAGTTATGGCACATTTCATGTATCGCCTCGTTTAAACCTCCTCACAGGCTATTATTACTCCAGCTGGAGATGAGGACATTGGGAGTCGGGGACCTTGGCCGCACGTCTGAGTGCACGTAGCTGCACAGCTGCGTCAGCCCTGTCTCGACTTAGGGGCCACACTGCGCTCTCCCCCGGGTCTTCCTGGTCCCCTTTCCAGGAACGTCATCTGTGTCCATCAGTGGATCCGCAGTTCCGGGTCCATCGGTAGGTCCACTGTGTCTGGGCAGGGTTAAGGACAATGATCCCAGTCAGCAGGGAAATCCCGGCAGAAACGCAGCCCTTCTGAGGGGCTTGACCTTGGCGTGCGGGTTCCAAGCAGGGGAGACACCCCTGGGGGAGATGGTGCAGTGAGGCAGGTGCTACCCAAACACACAGACATTGCATCATCCACTCTCACCGCAGTGAAAAGAAGCATTTTCTTCTGGGGCGCCTGAGTGGCTCAGTGGGTGAAACGTCCAATTTCGGCTCAGGTCATGATCTTGGCAGTTTGTGAGTTCGAGCCCCACGTCAGGCTCTGCAGGAGCCTGCCTGGGATTCTCTCTGCCCCTTTCCCACTCTCTCTTTCTCTCTAAATAAACAACAACAAAAAAAGAAGCCAAGCATTTTCTTCCTCTCAGAGTTTCATTTTTCTTAAAATTAAGGATTTCCCATATGAAATACGAACATGCTCGTTAAAAACGTGGAAGCTACAGAAACGTTGAAAGGAGAGAGAGAGAGAGAGAGAGAGAGAGAGAGAGAGAGAGAGAGAACAGTCACCCAGCACAGTCCCCGCTAGCATTTTGGTACATGTTCTCTGGCACTTTAAGATGCAAGGGTGTTCTGTTTTATTTTGCGTTGTTGTAATTGCCGCATATAAACTTGTGATGGCTTCCCGTACGGATTTATTCTGAGTTAATTCTCCTACCTCAATCCAGATCCAAATCTGTTCTAAGCCGCCCTTTGAAAACCTTCGTGACAGTAAACCACACAGACGAACTGTGATTTTTCACTCCATCGTTCTCCTGCTTAACTGGAGTTTTCGGTTTTTACTGACCCTTGCCAGTCACAAGGCCATGACCATCTTTGGTTGGCAAATAACTTCCTGGTTCCGATGATTTCTATGGGATCGATTTGCCAGAAGTGGAATTTCCAGGCCAAAGGTGCAGACACTGAGAGCTCCCTGCTACATACTGACTTGGGCCAGAAGGCCACCACATAAGTGAGACTGTACCTTGGGCTTGCCTGGAGGGCTGGGGCGAGGATGGGAGTAAGTGGGTCTTCTGATGTGCACCGTTCCGTCAAGGACTTATCCCAGATGGGCTAAATGACCAACTTATTTCATTGTAAGAGCCGAGTGGATTTTATGCTTCATTTATGTGCGCGGTTTCCAAGATTGGTGGGAACTGGGTGGGTATTCGTCACCCCGTAGAATGCCAGGACGTGGAACGGGGCCCGAGGCTTCTGAAAAGGAGTTCCAAATTTGGATTCTTCCGAAGTCACTTCTTGCGGTGCAGTGCGGACAATGCTCTCCTTCGACAATGGCTGAGCCACAAGTGCCAGGATGCGGAAGACGCTCCCAGGTCATAATTAACCTTCTTCAAAATAAGAGGGCAGGAAAGGCTGCTGAAAGGCTCTCTGAGCTCCAGGAAGGAGAACAAAACCGTGAAATGCTAACGCTCTTGAAACCCCTGCTCTTTTCCATTCCTTACTAAGAACCATTCCATAGAGGAGGACACCGTACTGCAAACGGATCATTTTCCCTGGATGGAACAAGTCCACACGTTTCGAACAAGTCCTACAAATCTGCCCTTTCTCCTTTTTTTTTTTTTTTTTTTTTTGCAAATGTCTTCCCCCAGTCCCGCTCTGTATCACGGCTTCTCTGTACATTCTTTGTAAGACTCCCATTGAAGACTGGATTTTTGTTCTGTGGCTGCTGTGACATTGTGTTTGTTCAGTAAGTTTATAGAACAGTTTGTTATTACATGGAATTAACGGAAACCCAGTTAAATGATGTACCCTGAAACCAAGCAGCTGCATATGGAAAAAGCCTCCTGTGACCCAGTGGTCACCATCCTCAGTGCCCTCACACATATACTCACATTCCAAAGAGTTTCTACTTTTCCCCTCCCCCCTGTGTAACAATACCCTGTTTTTTGAAAGTACTTGTCCTGCTAATTTATTCTTTAAACAAGAGGAAGAAAAAGTATTGGTCCCTCCCTTGTAAAACAGTTAACGGGAAGCCTGAGGCATCTTTTAGTGCCGGTTTTTTTGGCTTTGGCTGATGCTTGGAACGGCTCCATCAATCACCGCTATTCATGTATGGCTGGTTTTTATGTCAGTTAAACCATCTTCCATCAAGTTGGTGGAGCAGAGTCAGGGAACAAGATGAACAGGGAAGCGTCTTCTGTGGTGTGGAAAGGGCTTTGCCTTTAAATGCCGATGTTGATTTCTTAATATTTTCAGCTTCCTCTTCCTAAGCCGGTTCCCCTCTGACCATCGCCCAGGAGTCTGTTCTTTTAACCTTGTCCACGGGGAGGCGGGGGGAGTGCCGGGTGCCAGCCCGGAAGTGGCACCCATGGATCTGCTGACGAGGGGGATTCATGATCTGTCCTGGGCTCCCGAGAAAGGGAAATAAATCCTGGGACCCGGGGAGTGATCCTTGTAGCCACAGGACTGTGAAATGTCATGCTCCCAGTCAGCTCGTGGCAACGTCCATCTGTGCTGTCGGAGTCTCGCGTGGGGATGTTTCACACAAGACGGCGTGGCATGGTGTTTCTTGAAAGATGTACTTTGTGTATCTTAGTGTCAGTTTACATGTTTTCTGCCCAGAAATCACCAGGATCGCTGCCCTTCCCCAGACCCCTTTAATTAGGTTCAGTCCTGCGGAGAGTATTCCTTGAGTGAGTGCGGTGTGCAAAGCCGTGGGTGCCAACTCTGGAGGGGGGGAGGTTGATGGATGAGGCCCCCCACCCCCGCCCACCGCCAGCAGGGGAGGAGTTAGTTTTCTCTGACACTGTTTAGAAATGCTGATCGCATGATGATACAAAGCATTTGGACTTTGGCCACTTTTGTTACTGCTTTGAAATTCTCTGTGGACAGCGCACCCGTTTATTCCTTGCACCCTGAGTGGACCCATCTCCCCACTGGCCACCATGTGGCCATGTGTTTCTGCCATGGGTGCAGAAGGTGCCACTAGAGACCCTAGGATTGGCGGTTAGGGTCGAACGGGGGAGGTGATGCGTGAATGCAGAGTGACGCCGCTGGCTGGCCCAGGGTGTCACTGTAGTCCCTTCTGTAGGTCTCCTCAGCCCCTCATTGTGCGTCGCCCTCTGCGGGGGTTCCTGTGAACCCCCTGGTTAAAACTCGTGCATACGGTCCCCTCTGCCTCTTCAGCCCGGCCTCTGGGCTCTGGGTCAGTTCCTGGGTCACCTCACTGTTTCACTTTGGTCTTCACGGTACCCACCTGGGTCTTACTGCCCCCTCACCTCCTGCACACTCAGGGGACATCAGATCACAGAAAATGTTTTTGTATAAACTCAGGTGAACCAAAGTGATCATTTTAACAACATGTGGGACTTGATTATTTGGATTTATAGGCCTCTTTCTTCTTTCCAAAGATTGCACGCTGCGAACCAGCGTGCAGCTTTTGAAAGGTGCACATTTCACAAGCATTTTACAGCAGAGATGGGCTGGCTGTGGTGGGGGTTGGGAGCCTGGAAAGGGGGGCAGAGGGCACCAGAAGGGGAAAATGGGAGGACGGGTCGAGTGAGATAAGCAAAGGGAATTCAGAAAGTAATAAAGTCCTACAGTAATCAGAGGGCTGAGGCCAGGTCCCCGGGGGGCAGCTGTACACAGAGTGATTCAAACCCACTTCAGACCTGTGTTCCGAATCATTACCTTCACCTGGAGAAGCGGACCTGGCCTTGGGCGAACCACCCCCACTCCCTGGCTCTGTGACCTTGGCAATTTACTGCCCCTCTCTCTCCAAGATCAGTTTCCTCATTTGTAAAACAGCAGTCATCTCTAACTCACAGGACCACGAGGGGATTAAATGAGAAATTCACACTCCGAGCATTGAACACATTGTCTCTCTGGCACGTTAGGGAGAGCTCCAGAAATGCTAGTGTCATGGCTAAGAGCTTGGTTCTGGGGCTTGATGGCCTGGGATTGATTCCTAACACTGCTCTTTTCTACCTGTGTTCCTCTGGGCACGTGAGTTCATTTCCTTGGTGCATTTCCCCCTCCCCGTGTAACACGGGGATAACAACAGACGTTTCGTTGGCAAGAAGGGAGATGGTCCGTATACATGTGCCTGGCCAGTTGGTGGTGCCCAATAGATACAAGTTATTTGCGTGGGAAGGGTTGTCCGTGCGGCACGGAAATGACCAATCGAGGCAGCTGAGCACAGACGTTTGGAGTAACTTTGCCCAAGGCCCGTCATCCCTGGTTCCTGCCATCTGGTGTGGATGTGCCAGGTGTTTGAAGAAGGAGGAGGAGGCGGCCCACTTTTGTTCGTTGTCCAGATTCCATCCAAGGTCTCATTTCCTGGTGTTTCATCACAGTATGTGTGCCCAGGGCCTGGTACATAGCAGGCGCTCTGTGAGAGAGAGTTCATGTGCTCCCTTAGGGTCAATTCAGAAGCATCAGCTCTTGCCTTTTCTGCAGCTTGTTCCATTGCAGTCAGCTGCAAATTCCAAAGCAATGACCATGTGACTTTGCACGTGTGTCGGCCGGTCTCCCTATGCCTCCTCTCCTTTCCTTCTGTTTGAGGAGCAGCAGTGACAAGTAAGGAGCCAGAACGTCTCTTTCAGGTCAGCCTCCATTGCTACAAAACTGTTCCAACTAACCTCATTCTAAAAGCCGCCTAAAATATATTTACTTCTATCCAAGAGGATACAAAACCATTACCACTAAACCCCAGTACCTTTGGACCACATGGTGCCCTGGGCCACTTCCCCGCGTGTTAGCTTGTCCAACAAATGGCTGGCACGGTGCAGACACAGCCATCAAGGACTTCTGTTGTTAAAGCACGTGCTAACACCTGCCCCCCTGCAAGGTTCAGTGAAGGAGAAGTTGGAAATTAATGGCCAAATGGGGGTTTTAGGTTATGTGTGGATTTCATTTATCCATGCTCTCTCTTCCCCCCATTAGCATGGTTAATTAAGAGTTGTCAATACATCTTTGCCGGAGTATTTGATTATTTTTTCAGCAGGGAAGATTAGAATGAAGTCTTCAGATCTGGCAAGTGTCATGGGACTTGTAGAGTAAATTGCAGGTTAAGCCCTCATTTTGATCTCCGGGACCAGAGCAAGCACGGTTTCATTGACATGTCATCAGCTATGATCTGTGGGAGCACACAGAGGTGCCCTTTGGGGACAGAGGGGCGTCCTGCTCTTGTCTCCCATGTTGAAAGGGTTGATTGCACAGTGAGTGTGTGTGGCTTAGAGTTGACTGGAGCCAGCTCTGAAAACCTTTGGATCTGTGCTTTGTTTCAGAAATATACACATGTGTGTTACGTATGTATGTGCATACACATACTTTCATATACGTATTTCTGTCCAGCTGGAGGTGTGTGTGTGTGTGTGTGTGTGTGTGTGAGTGTGAGAGAGAGAGAGAGACCCAGTAACAGAGTTGAAGTTGACAAGTTAGCCCTGCCAACCCCTTGATTGATGATTTATTAAAAAGTATATGTGTGTATATACATACGTCCACAAACATCTCCACCTGAGCAAGATTACTGTGTGAGTCTCCCTTTTTCCCTCCCAGACAAGTGTACTAGCAAACAGTTTCTGCAAATGGCAAATATCTCTGCCTTTCAGGCATTTCTTGTAGCATTCATGTTGTCAGTGGCCTTTATTTTCCCTTCTACTTTAGGGCTCCCAAGTTCTGGAATAAATCTTACCAGCAGTTAATTATACCTTGAGATTTCCAGGAGAGGCAGGCTAGTTTTTATTATTTTCCCCACTAAATATACCTCTAGATAACACAATACATATTTACAATGACAAGTTTTGTTTTATTTATAGGGTTATAACAAATCATCAAAAACAACCCAAAAAGGGCCACTTAGACCAACCTCCTTGTTTCTCCTTCTGCTTCATCAATGAATTATGCATGCATTACAAATGGCGATGAGGGGCAAAGGTCGGTTTAGAACAACACAGATTGGAAAATTACACCATTTGTTTAAACAACATTTATTATTGATTATTCAGCATAGGGGCTGATAGGAACACAAATGGTGGCAGTAATATCATCTGTTTACGTAGGCGCTTTATAAATGCCGGACCCTACTCTCTGTGTAGATCAGAATGATTGTTCAAATTTCCCAGCCCTCTCTTGCAAGAGAGCAAAGACAGATTTGGCATCTACTTCCTCGAGTCCTTGAATCCCCTCGAGATCCCTGATATTCTCCGTATTTCACAGAAGAAGGAGAATTGAGGTTAGATGGATTCAGTAATTTGCTTAAGGTCACATTCCTAAGGTCTTACATAGTCTTTCCAACACATAACAAGGTTAGTGTGTCAGAGACCAGTGATTCATTAATGAAAGTAATGATGATAATAACAATCATGTATATTATAGATTAACCCTTATTTTGCCAGATCCTGTTTTGCATGTGTTTGGTCTTTCAGTCTTTTGATGAACTCTATGAACAAATGTGATTATAGTTGAAGAGCTTAGGGTGCTAAGGAGTTAAGTACCCTCCGTACGATCACGGGGTCAGTAAGTGAAGGAGTTGGGATCCTGAAAGATACCATCACATCCTAGCTTCATGTTTCTGTGCTTTCCATAGAGCATCTCCTTCTCCTGCCTCATGGGCATCGCGATGTCATGACCACGTTTAAACAGTTGTCGGGTCAATGGTTGATTCAGGTCCGTCTAATGTAGATTTCCTAAGAGCCAGGGAAACACGATATTTCACTTCATAAACATAAAACTTCATTTTGGTGTTAAATAGTCCCAGAGTAGAATGAACAACATTACTTTCACTAAAATAGAATTCAGGAAACAAAACCCAAGAGACTAATGGTAGGAGTTGTGTACTAGTTACTTGGGAATGAGAAAGCTAAGGTGGTAAAATCAGGAGTGTGCTTCCGCTGTGCACAGAGTGCCAGGCAGGGCTAGAAGCTGACTCTCCAGTTTTGCCCTCACTGTCTCCCAGGACGCCTCCACAGGCATTTCATTTTATAATACAGATCCCAGGCAAGAACGAAATCCATTGAGCCACTCAGGACATCTGGTCTCCTCTCCTCACTTAGCTAGGATTGCTTGAGATCTCAGCATGATGGTCTTTTTTTTTTTTTTTTTTAATATTTCTAAAGAATTATCTTGAACACACAAAAAAAATCCATTTTGTCTTCTCGCACAGAGCCTTGCCTCTTCCACGCCATCATTCAGATATTCGTTTCAGGCATCGGTCCAACTTCCCAACTTCTCAGAGCCTTCTTACAGAGCATCAGGAATAGTCTGTGACTTGTGCCCCTCGTTTCTCAGTTTGAGTCATGGGACTGAAAACTGTCCACGGGCAGGGCCACACCTTGGCCTGTCCCTTACAGGGGCCACAGGCACAAAACCTCCAAAGAGACCTCACTTTAAAAGGGCAGCTCAGGGCGAGTTTCCAGCATGGTCTCTGACATGTTTCAAATGCCACCCACAGCCTCCCTTTTCATGTTCTTTGCCTTTACAGTAAGCTCTCACGTTGTTATTTTTACAAGTCTTTTCCAGGGCGTCTGATTTTCTAGCCTGTTTAACATTTGCCATAACCAATAAGGGTGTAACCGTCTTGGCACATTCCGTACTCCCCCCCCCCCCATACCTTCTTGTTTCTGGCGCGCTGACTTTATGAGCCAAGAGAACAGTTCCCGGGTTTCTTTACTTCCAAAACAGTGGGCAGGGGCAGCTACCTTTTAGAAGCAGGAAAAAGGGACTTCAGTGACTAAAAGTACAGGAAAGAAGAAGAAAGTATACTGCAGAAAGAGACGAATATACATTCTTTTGGATAAATTAGCTTTTGCAGTTACCTCTCTCTTTGCTACTTGGGTAGAGGGGAGACAGCAAGAAGTCATATTCCTTAGTGGGTACACTCTGACTCTCCTAATGTCTTTTTGGGGAAGGGGGGCATGAAAGCAAATTCTTCCAGTACCCACACACCCCACTTAGGAAAATGCACACCCTTGAGATGCTGGAGGCCCGGCCAAGAGTCACACACCCCGGAACTGTGAGTAATAGCAATAGCCACAGTTTATTGAGCATCCATGACAGCCAGATGTTTTTCTTATCCCTACCAGTCCATAATCACGTTCATCCCTAAAAACGTCTTTGGTTTTATTATTCCCATTTTATAGATGAAGAGCTTGAAGCTCAGAGAAATTAGTAGCAGCTTATTCAAGGCCATGCAGTATCAAGGCATGAGCACCGTGCGTCTGACGGCCAGCCCCGGGGCCTGTCCACCACCCCACGGGCTCCACGCCTGCCCTAAGCCGGGCGAGCAGCAGACCGAAACTGCTTTTCCAGTTGGCCTCCAGCACTGGCTTCCAGGCCTACCGTCCTCGTCCCCTGACTATATCCTCCTGTATCCTGCTTCTCTGACTCTCCCGTCCAAGAACTTGACTCTCAAAGTCATTGCTAAGAAAGGAACTCTTTGCCCTAATGAACCTAGCAGCTCAGTCCAGGAGAGAAGTACGCCGGATTCAGACTCAGAAAGCAGAGCTCTGCGGTGCGCCCCCCACTTCCCTACCCCCAAATCACATAACCTCTCTCAGCCTCAGTTTTGTCATTTGCTAAATGGGAAGAACAGTGCCTACTCCATGAAGTGCTTGCAGAAATCAGTGAGATTCACATTTTATCTGGATTTAGCAAGTATTTGTTGAATGAATGAATGATTGATGAGTGCATTCATAAATATGAATAGAAAACAGAGCAGGATACTAGGGAGTGGTCAACTGGCCCAGTTACCTCCCTCTCTGCAGTCTTGTAAGCTATTATCTGTGATTGTATGCCTAATAGAAGGCTCCCATTCACCTTGTAGTCTATGTAAATAGTGACCCATTGAATTGTTCAGCATACAGACTGAGCAACCTTACTTGTAGCCTTGGTCTCCTGTGTTTTGATTCTAAGAATCAGATCTACATACATTTGCTTCAGGTGAGGCCAAGGAAATCCTCACTTTCTGGCACTTTTGGCTTTGGACTTGAGGCCCTGTCTGTTTCTTTACAATCCGAAGGAATGCCGGCCCCATGAACTCCTTAAACATACACAGGGGCTCCTGGCCTGGAGTCTTCATCTGGTTGCTAGATTGTTTAAAGAAGGATTTTTGTGATTCTTCTAGGCTGACACACTGGCTGTCATCTGTTGTTTTTCTAATCTCCCAGTAAACATTTGGAAAGTGAAGTTTTCGGTGTGTGTGTGTGTGTGTGTGTGTGTGTGTGTGTTTCCCTTACGTTGGAGGAGTAAATAAAGCCATCAGATTTGGTGCGTTTCCTTGCAGGTCCGCTCGGATGCTGCTGCTGCAGTGGGTCTGTGGGATGATTGAAATATTTGCAGCCTGTAGAGCAGGAGGGTATTTATATGGCGGCAGGCAGTATTGATGGGTTTGGGGAATGCCGTTTGACAGTTACAGGCTCCTGTGAGGCATTGCAGGCTCCTCAGGGCCAGAGATGGGAGCGGGGATTGAGTGACAAGACTCTTCCCGTCGTATGTCTCCAACCATATAAATCATGGGCAGAATCTCCCTCCTGCAGGGGGAACACGCTGGGAGCCCAGCGGGAGGCCGTGCTGTTTACCCTCCCCAGCCCCCTGCAACCACACAATTAAAACCAAGGAATGGAACAAAGTCGGGGCAGAGAGGTTTCCTCTAGCCCCCCACTCCTTGTTCTTTGGGAGGCCCCGTAATTAGATCACAGCTTCTTCATTCTTTTGGAAAGATTTAGAACAATTATCACACGCGCTCTGCTGCTCTGAGTGGAAACGTGATTGGGCAACTCTTGGAACTCTTGTTGATCTAAGACTTCAGTTCTGGGTTTTTCAGCCCCTCACCAGCTGTGTGACCCGGGACACATAACCATTCTGAGCTGTAGGATTTGTTTTTCTGCCTCGAAACAGGAACGGAATATATTTCCACTGTTCTTTATTGGCCTTAAAAAAATCAGAGACAATATATACAAAATGGCCCAAACTTTGTTTCCTAGAGAAAGAAATATCTATAAACCCAAGCCCTATTGTATAGAATACTGATATAGGAAAGACTCAGTTGTGTAAGTTATGAACCCTGACTTGCCCATGGACGAAGACACCCTCCATATAATCAAAAATACTTTATTTCAAAGGCATGGTTTGTGACATTTAAGATGTTACAGACGCTAACCAATAATCCATCGGCCTCACATTTGCTAATGAGGTTTGAAGGAAATTCAAAAAAGCCTATATGAGCCACTTTTACAAAAAAGGACACCAGGCATATCGCAGCATTAACAACGGTGAGGAGAAAATTCTACTGTTAATTCCAAGTTCCAGTAAATTCTACCCTATATTGCTAGCTCTTGGTTTTCTGGGATTAAAAAAAAGGGATTACAAAATAGGCTAGATAAATCTAAATATAGTTTTGCTGGGTGATTTGCTAATGACATGTGCTTTTTGGGTATTAACATATCACAAATGGTGTGAAGCCAAAGGCCTGCAGAGATGATGTCGTTCTTGGGAAGCTAGATCATCCCTCCCGTGCCCAGTTTGTGGTGGTCCCCGGCGTGCTTGCCAGGGCTCTCCTTCGGAGAAGACAAGCCCTTTTGGGGCTTGTCACTCCTAGGAACTTCCTCGAAGGGGAGTGATACAGCCCACTTGTTCTTTGTTTCAGTTTGGCAGTAGTGCTAGAGAAGAAAATACATTTTTATGTGTTCATACGGCAATTAAAGAGTATTCCAGATTCCACCCGCCCTCCCCCCGCACCATGCCCCCAAAAAGGCATGTTTCCTCGCCAAGGCCCACATGGCTTTTCTTTGCTTTAAGTGCTCCTCATATTATCTTGACCTTAAAGTTTACAGGGTAAAGGAAACATTTATGGAACAGTTAAGACCAGTTAGAACATAACGACTTGCCTCATTATCACACTCTACAAATCTCCACTTTACAGAGTTCACTTCCCTGTCTCCTTTAAACTTGTGTTTGGCCTGCAAATACTGTTACTGGTGTTCACAGATGGAAACACTGGGAACTGCTCATTCCGTACCTCAGCTGTGCCAAAAATAAGAATCTTTAAGAACTCATAAAGTAATTTAGCACAACATTAATAAAAGGAGCACAATTCTGAATAATTTTTGTAAGTACGTGTTTGAGTTAGTAATAGGATTTTTTTTAGCTGTCTGTTCAGATATTTCATCTGCTTAATAAATAAATAGCTCCTACGAATCAACAAGCTAAAATTAAAAAAATACAATAGGACAATCGGTAAAATTCTAAAACATCATTCAAATGACCAATAAATATTTGGAAAATATTCAGGTTTATTAGCAAGGAAGGAACAGCTTAGGATAGAAACTGTATTCAACTTTTATAACGTAAAATTAACAAAGGTTAAAACTACTTATACATTGTATTGAAGCAGTGCGGAAGTGGGTTTTCTCAAACATTGTGTGTAAGAAATATAGTTTCTCAGTTCTCAGGTTTAATCTGGAGGTCGCTATCAAAAGTTTTAAAGATGCTTTTCACCTAGGGTTTTCATAAGTAAGAAAAATATCTTAAAGGAATGTTTAAAGACACACCCACAAATTTATGTACAAGGATATTTATGCCCGTAGTATTTATACAAAAAAAAAGAAACCACTGAAAATATTTAACCATTGAGGTAAATTATGATGACCCAAAGCATAAAATACTATGTAAAAATGTAAACTAAAGCAAGCATAGGTAGTCGAAAATCTCAGATTGTGTTTGTGTGCTTTCAAGTGGTTTCTCTTTAAACATATCTATTAAAATCGGATGAAAACAGAAAAGTGAAAGATTATCAACATTTTTATTGATTCATAAAATACTTTTTTCAGACAATGACTATAAAACTACATAAAATTATTTAAACTTGAAGTTTAATTTTTTTAAAGGAAGTTAATGAAGTCGTATCACATACCATTATGAAAATAAAATCATTTGAAATTCTAGCATGGACTGTCCATGCGGTGAAAGGAATTGGTGTCATGCTTCATGCATGTTACATCTAGTCCTGCAAATACACACACTGAAGAGTGCTAGCAATGCCTCCGTACTGGCCGCCACCTGTACCTGTTGTGAATACCTGCCAATCTCTGAGTCTCTCTCACATCATGAACCAGAACACAAGAAAACGCATAGTCTGTACTTTTAGGACACAATACTTTATTATACAAGAATCTTTTGGATTAAGGCTATCTGAGAGAAAGGATTTGACAAGTTAATTAATTTGTCTTTTCTGTTATCTAAAAGCTTGTAAGACTCAAATACTCCTGATACCCAGAAACGTTTTCTGTTTTTGAACTTGGAGCAGTATACCCCGAACCACAAGGGCACTCAGATACAGTGGTCTTTTGTTTCAAGGACGTGGGGCAAGAGAGACGTGGGGCAGTGGTTTTCTGGGGCCTGACTGGTGGCAGTCACCCAGGTGGATGTTTAGGGTGACGTGCCATGCTACATAGGCGCTCAGCAGCAGATCTCCCATAATGGGGGCACCAGTGCGTTTCCCAGTGAATGGATTTGGCGGGGGGTTGTGTGGTGTCTGGTGCTTTCTAAAGGTTGGGCCCTAGGACAAGTGTTCATCTTCTGTGGGGCCCAGGGCAGTTCTGTATTCAGATACCCATTCAGCCCAACATGGCACTCGATGTTTCTAGACACAGTTATGGGCATTGGGGAGGTAGCAGTAAATGAAACAGAGACGCCTTCCCCCCCAACCCCTGTCCCCCGTCATGGAGCTTGTATTCCCAAGGGATGTGCAAGAAAACTGGAAAGTGAGTTGGAATCAGGAATGTGAACTTCTCTGGGGGCGGGGAGAGGGGAATTAGTGACTTGTTTTCCTTATTTTTTTAAATATATTTTTTTATTTTTGAATAGGGATTTTTATTTCTTTTGAATAGGGAATTGTCCATTTGGGCAAACAGGATTTTAATAAGATTTCTCTAATAAGTATTATGTAGAATCGTTCCTCAGTTGACTCTGAGGATAAAATATTAATTAAATACATTGAAAGATTGTAGTTGAACTATATCAGTTTTAGGCCAATTGGAGGAAACTTTTTTTTTTTTTTAATAATACTGGACCCAACTTTTTCCTCCTATGATTCGTGTCTTGGTACGTGGCAATAAAAGAAAAATTTAGATTTCACACAAAAGCTTTGTGAGCTCACCAATTTAATTTCAGTTTCTGTTTATCCACTGATAAATGAGCCAACTGAGTTTCTGCTCAGTTATTTCAAAGCTAATGATAATGTTTGCAAAATATACCAATGTTCCCAATTTGAGATTCTGACAACCTTAAATTTCATGGAGACCGTTGACCTCTTTTTTGACCCAGATAGAGCTGGTCCTGGTAGGTAACATGCACACAAACAAATGAGCATTTAGCTTCACGACTCAGTGGATTACATTAAGGATAGCAAGTCTAGCATTTTTGGTGAGTTGACAAGGATAAGACATTGGGAAAATTTAATTTTACTGGCACCCTAATTAAAATTGGGAGGTTTCCTAGGAGCATTTAATACTCTCTTTTGCATCCCGCTGTGGTTGTACTTACCACTGCTTTATTTCTTTTAGATTAAAACTATTTTAAAAGGAAAGCGATAAAGACATATTGTTCATAGTGGTTGCTATCCATTGCTTTATCCATATTCAGTTTAGGTATTACAGGGCATATATCATGTGCAGTTCATCCGAATTATCCTCTCAGAGTGATTACTTAGGATTTCATAACTGGGTTGACTTGATGCTACAGCCACGGAAGGAGATTTGGTACCATCTTCTGTATTCTGGATTAGAAATACCCCAAACCCTCCTAGGACTTACTGGGGACATAGAACTTCCTTCGATCTAAATCATGTCTTATTTCCATCATGATTGAATTTCCATGATGATTAAAATGACCGCAACGTGCATGTTTTCTTTAAATAACCATTAGGAGTCTACCTGGCAGATAATGCCCTCTAAAATAAGCTGGTGATGTTATTAATACATAATCAATGAGCCTTAGGAAGCAGGAGCTGTCTGTCAATCATCTGAATACACGTGGTAATACGCACCACGTCCTATTGACTGAACTGTGGCTTCGCACGCATTTAGTCTTTTTAGTGGCTCGGCCTTGGTTGATCACCTCGGATTCATTCTGTGGGAACATCTTTCATTTGCTGTAGGACCCTGTAATGTGTAGCTCAGAGAGGGATGGGTCTCAGTAAGGCAGAGCCCCCATTTTTTAAGGGTGGGTACCCACCCTGGGTACTAAGAGCTTGCCTACAGTGCCTACCAGAGTTCTCCACCTTCATGAAGACAGCACAAGGACTAGCTGGGACCTCCCCTTTGGAATGGAATCAGCTGCAGTGAATCCTAAATGTTTGCAGCTACCATAAATGATATGCAGTGGGTTCCAATAAGTTCTTTTAGCTTCTCTTATTGAAGAAAGTAGATGAATGCCTTTTTGTGGCTAAGACTACAGCTCCTCGCTAGAGTCTTGTCTGGGGTTCCTTGTCTGGCTCATTCTCTTGAACCTTTTCCAAGAGCCCCATGAATTCTGTCTTCTATACCATCCATGCTGCGATTGGTGGTATCTGTGTTTCTGATACCTTATTATCATTTATGGGTGATTTGCAGCCTCTTATTACTCAGTTACATCCCCCTCATATATAAAGCTGACCCCCTGCTTTATGTACATGCAGGGTGAGACCCAAGTTCACTGAGTTCTTTGCACGGAATGCTCTGACCGGCAGTGGTCCATGCTGAAGCGATGGGAAGGACATTTAAATTGCTCTTGTTCTGTTTGGGTTCACACCTGAAAACTCACTCTCTACTCTCTAAATGCACAATTGTCTGCCCAGAGGAATACTTCAGGGTCAACCCTGTTTTCACTTTTTCATGTCTACAGCAAAGGGGCTGCTTTAGGCTGGGCCTGGTCTTTCTTAGCAGCTCTTATAGACCACGGAGTCGTGGAGATTAGTCAGAAGGAGGTCTTGACTTGATGGCCCTGGGTGATTTGTTTCCAAGGAGACATAAAAACCAAACTCACTTGAAACTTCAGGATGGACCACATGACTTAGCTGAGTTTCTTTTCTTTTTTCCCTTTTTAATCCAAAAGGCTCCCAAGGATGTATTTTGGAAATAGCATTTGGTTGTGAAAAATGTGAAATCTAAGAGTTTTGCCCAAAGATGGGAAATCTTTAATACAAATTCCTGGGGTTCTTGAGCAATCAGTGGATTGTGGAGATATAGTTCTTCATGGCTGTATTTTATTAGATATTCATAACATGTTAATGGTGTTATAGTCAACCGTCACCTGGTGGATGGGAAGTCAACCTTGACCCTGAGCTGAGTGGCTTGATGATGATGATGGACGATGGTAGTGATAATATCTACCACTTATTTTATGTCTGCTGGATGTTAGTGCTCTGCTAGTTGCTCTCTCTAGGTTCTCATGTATTCATTCTGGCATTCCTATGAGATGGGTAGGATTGTCTCAATGTTCCAGGAAAGGAGAAAGTATGGATTAGAAAAGCAACAGCTGCCTCGAAATGGAAGTGAGGTTTGTACTCTGGATCGTTTCTTGGGAGTCAGAATGAACTGGGAAGGGGGTGGCCGCTCTTCACCAGTACCACCACTTTTCCAGTGCATCCCTAGGGTATTAACAGAAGTGGCAGAATCTTTGCCCTTTTGTAATGCTCTTGGCCCCTAGCTCTATCCTAGCCATTCCTTTCTGGTCTTCATGAGCATGGTCTGTTAACCCCTTCCTGTACCCAAAGCAGCAGATGTGGCTGTGGAGAGGCCAGCCCTTACAGTTCATGCATGAGGATGGCTCACTTAGGAAGTTCCCAGCTGCCTTCTCTGTTCTGGAGGTCTTGATCCCAGGGCTGACACACCTGATAAACCCAAGATGCACTCTTCTCTGGTTCTCTTGTCTATGCTTGTAGGCCGTGCATATGGTCAGACTTGCTAAAGTGCCACCGTGCCCTTTGCGCCTGGGCCTCAGATTTCCCTTTTCAAGTGCAGTTAGTGTAAAATTACTCCCTCTACTTGCCGCCCCGTTGATAAAGTCTCCCAAGAGACTCAGCACCCAGTGATTGGCTGTTGGGGTGGGAGAAAGAGTGCTTTATATTTGTCAAAAAATTTTTTTTTAGTGTTTTTTTTTTTTTTGAGAGAGAGAGAGAGACAGAGCACAAGCACAGGAGGCGGGGGGGGGGGGGGAGAGAGAGAGACAGACAGACAGACAGACAGAATCCAAAGCAGGCTTCAGGCTCCAAGCTGACAGCACAGAACCCGACGCAGGGCTTGAACTTGGGAACGGTGAGATCATGACCTGAGCTGAAGTCAGACATGTAACTGACTGTGCCGCCCAGGTGCCCCAAGAGTGCTTTATATTTAAAAGATGTCATCATGACTACATGAAAGAACTAGAATGACAAGAAGGTCACCCCCATTCCCCTTTTGCAGTGATTCTTCCCCCTAGTTTTGCTTTTCATTCGAGTTAAACTGGGTCTATATTTTTACAGATATAAGTGCAGTTGTGGGGCCTTCTGACTGCAGAAGAATCTGTGATTGAAGCTGGGGAATACGGGCCACCGTAGAAGCCAACACTCAAGTGTCAGTCCAAGGCCCCAGCCCCAGTTCCACACTTTCTTTAAAAAAAATTTTTTTTAAATGTTTTATTTATTTTTGGGAGAGAGACAGTGTGAGCAGGGGAGGGTCAGAGAGAGAGGGAGACACAGAATCCAAAGACAGGCTCCAGGCTCTGAGCTAGCTGTCTGCACAGAGCCTGACATGGGGCTCAAACCCACGAATGGCAAGATCATGACCTGAGCTGAAGCCAGACGCTCAATCGACTGAGCCACCCAGGCGCCCCAGTTCCACACTTTCTAAAACACGTGTATGCGGTCACAGTTTTGGCTTTCCAACCATGTAATGCAGGGTCTTGTAGGCCCACGGTTGTAACTCCTCACGTTTTCCTCCACCAATTCTGGCAATTTGCATTTAGAATTTGCCTGTGTAAGTTATAGTTTAGATCAATAATGCAAATTGGAAGGCCCAGTAGAGCCCAATGCCTCATCCTATCTGACTAGGCCTTTTAAGAATTTGAGAAATAGGGAATATACGCACTCCCTCCTTCTTTTCCCCATAAATTATAAACAGTACCAGTTGTTTATAAGTGAACTTGGAAGTGTTTTTAATTGGTGGTGGAGCATCTGTCTTCATCCAAAAAATATATTTTGATCATCTGTTAGGTACAGAGTGTCCTGCCTGGCCCTGCTGGAGCACTCAGGGCTATAGAAGCCCACTTTTTATTTTTTATTTTATTTTTATTTTTATTTTAGAGAGAGAGAGAGAGAGAGAGAGAGAGTGAGCGAGCGCAAGGACGGGAGAGGAGCAGAAGGAGAGAGAGAGCGAGAATATGAATCTTAAGCAGGTAGAGACTGATGTGGGGCTTGACCCCAGGACCCTGGCGGGGATCATGACCTGAGCTGAAATCAAGAGTCACTCAACAGACTGAGCCACCCAGGTGCCCCAGAAGACCACTTTTACTCTCAAGGCATTTTCATTGTATTTGAAGAGAACTCCTTGCTGAATCATTCAGTACATTTTATTCTGGATCATCTATATGGCAGCCACTAGCCTATGTGCCAGGGACTCACAGATGGTAATGGAGGCAGATTCAGCCATTCAGTTGGCCGTCTCTGGATGTCAGCCATGTCCTGAAGACACCTACTGTCTGGCAGATAAGGCATAAATCCCGCTTAACAAAAGGTTCACACAATGAAAATGTTAAGAGAGGGCCAGAGGGGAAGGGACAGGGAATTAGGGGGAATCAACGGTATCCCCAGCATTAGATGGTCTGTGAGTAACAGCTCCTGGGACGACTAAGCCTTGGGCCATCACCGACACTCTGGTCTGGGATGCAGGGAGGTGACAGGCTGAGAGAAGAGTTGTTTGTAGATGGTCTCACGCTGGTCGTCAAGTGTGGGACTTGATGCCACTGTTGTAGCCTGGGAAGCTATTTGCACCCCTCTCGGAGGGCTCTTGAAGCGCTCTCAGATAGCCTCCCCCAAAAATAGTATTGATCTTGGCTGGACCCGGGGGCTTGACTAGTCAAGCTTATGTCTCTCTCCAGCCCTACATTGGAGCAAGCCAGCACTTAGGGCCTTGAACCCTCTTGTCTCAGGCCCCTCCCCTGTCTATCTAGGCCGTGCCCAGGCCTTCGCTCACACTGGACCAACCGGACTCATGCCGCATCTCCCAACACCAGTCCTGGTGGCCGCTTCTGATTGGCCTGGCCATGTGTTCAGCTCTTGATACAGCAGGTGGGGTCAGACCCCCTGAAAAGTTTTTTGGGGAGGGAGGTGGTTGCCCTGAGGTGATCGGAGAGGCTGTCGTCAGAAGAAGAAGGTGTGGACGCAGGACAGGTAAAAATGACAGCTGTCCATTACGACCATGCAGTCATTAAATGCCCCCTAATCAATCCTGTTGGCTCCAGCCAATTTGTTCCTTAAGGTGAGGTTTTTATGGCTGTGCAGAGATGAGGTGGTAGAGGCTTTTAAACAGAGAAAAAGAGAAGGGACCACGTGCCCATTTGGTTCCACTCAAATGTAGTTCATGGTTTTCAGTTTTATAATTACCGATGGAGAAGCCTGAGCCAAGACCCCACTGGGATGATCTTCCACTTATCTGCAGTAAGTAGAAAGGATGTCCGCCTCCCCCTGCCCACCCACCTCCAGGGAGGCCTACTCCCAGGCTCTAGAAACCTCTTCTGTGGGATGGACTCGCTGGCCTGCTCCCTGGCCTGGCCATGAGGAAACAGCCTTGCTGTATTCCATCGTTTAAAACTCCAGCCTGCTTGCCATCTCTCGAGTTTTCCCTGTGATACCTTTTTGCTCTAGAGCCGTGAAATATGCCTTTTTTCCTCTGGATGGCTTGTTCCTGGCCACATGCCCTAAGTGTATCTGTGAATGCCGTAACGGAGGTCACTTCTTGGGGCTGGATCATTCTGAAGTGACGTTTGGCATTAATTTACTCGTCGCCACAGAGGGCCCCAGGGACCCGCTGGGGATAAGGTGAGTTATGGCCCACAAGGCAACTTCCCTCCTCATGACCCATCTGAAAGGCTATTTCAGGCCGTCACATCAGGCTGTTGAGAGAGGAGTTAAGAGGTTTTATTCTTACGTGTTTGGGGGAAACGATGCCTCCATGCACCCTACTTAGGAAATGGCAGCCTTCACTATTCTCTCCCAGATTATGCCCGTCTTTTTAGGATAGGGGAGGAGTTCTTGTGGGTCTGTCAGGAGTGAGCCTAACCGGGGACGCCTGGGTGGCTAAGTCGGTTAAGCCTCCGGCTTAGGTCATGATCTCATGGTTCGTGGGTTCGAGCCCCGCGTCAAGATCTGTGCTGACAGCTCAGAACCTGGAGCCTGCTTCAGATTCTGTTTCCCTGTCTCTATGACCCTCCCCTGCTCACGCTGTCTCTGTCTCTCAAAAATAAATAAAAAACATTAAAAAAAAAAAAAAGGAGTGAGCCTAACCTGGGCTTTAGAACACAGGCAGGGATGCTCTCAGCCAGGGGCACTGGCCATGCTCCTAGTGCTCTGCCTTTGACCCGTGTGGAGTTATCTCTGGCTCTTCCTCTTCTGCCCTCGTCATTAATTGCTTCTTTTTATCTAAAATGTTTATTTATTGAGAGAGAGCGTGCGAGAGAGTGAGTGCAAGCAAGGGAGGGGCAGAGAGAGAGAGGAAGAGAGAATCTCAAACGGGCTCCATGCTGAGCATGGGGCTCGATCTAATGACCTCGAGATCGTGACCTGAGCCGAAATCAAGAGTCGACACCTAACCGACTGAGCCACGCAGGCGTGCCATTAACTGCTCTTTCATTCATACATCCAGGATCCCAAGGGAGCATAATTGTTGACCTGTCCCTCAAAACAGTGAGGGTTCTTTCACATCCATGTAGAGTCCGTCTTTGTGTTCTTCCCCACCAGAGACTCCTCCTCCTGCACCGCAGGTCGGGCAACATTGGAAGAAATGATTAACAACAGAACAGCACCCCAGTGTCTTGACTCATTCTTTAGGGGGCCGGGCCCACCCACGGGGGAAAACTGGGCGCTAGAAGGGCAGCTCCATGAGGGCAGAAAGTTTTGTCTACTTTCTTTCACAGCTGCCTTCCCACTTCCTAAAATAGTTCCTGGTGGGAAATAGGGACTCTGTAAATGCTTCGTTGAGGGAATGGGATACCTAAGCAAATTGTCTGTCCCGTGTCCTACGATGCTAGCTCACTTCATGTGCAATTTTATTTCTAAAACGAAATGATGTGGTAGGTGCTGTTACCCCATTTTCCAGGTGTGGGAACCGAGGCATAGAGCTGTGAAGGAACTTGTCCAAGGTTCTAGAACTCAGCCCCAGGCCTGTCTGATGTTAAAGGCTAAATAAGCACATCTCCTTACATTGTGTTGCCCTTAATGGAAAGGGGCCCGCAAATAGTGGCTTGTGGGCCCAGCCTGGCCTGCTCTGCATTTTCGTACAGCCTGAGAGCTAAGGATGGTTTCACATTTTTATATGCGTGAGAAAAAAAACAAAAGAAGAATAGTGTTTTGTGACATGTGAAAATTATATGAAAATCAGATTTCAGTGTTTGTAAATAAAGTTTTATTAGAACGCAGCACCGTACTCCTCTGTATGTTGTCTGCAGTTGCCTTTGCACCGTGATGGGGGAGTTCAGTGGCCGGAGCAGAGACCTTGTGGCCCCCAAATCCCATAGAATATTTACTATGGAGTTCTGTGCAGAGGGTTTGGTGGCCTCTCCTGTAGCGTCACACATCTGCCTTTGTTCTTTCCTGTTGCTTTTCTGCGGGGGCAGGATAGTGTAGCTGTCCCTAGGAGGCTGTTGGAGTTAGACCACGAGTCTGTCTTGGCTCCGCACTGGCTCGTTGCAGGAACGTAGGTGAGCTCCTTGAGTTTTCTCTTTTCCAGATTCCTCATCAGTCATATGGAAGTACCAGAGTACCCACTGCATCCAGTTCTGTGAGGATTAACTGTAGGAATAACCAAATATAGTTAGACGCATTACTTTGAACATCACTTGGTACCTAATACATGCTGGGGAGATGCAGTTCCTCCGTCTCTCTCTGCCCCTCCCCCCCACTCAGGCACACACACATGTGATTTTGTATCTTCTGTTTATCTAAGCCAGAAGAGAACATACTTTTTAGCTGTTCTGCCTCACTTAAGTGTGGAGTGGTTAATGTAGCCACGCGGAAATTAATTGCTTGTTTTGTTGTTATATAATTAAGAACTTAATTAAAAATGAATAACTCTAACTTTTCACTTCATTTTCTCCATTTGCACAATCTGGATATTTTATCGTGTGGCCCATTAAAATCTTAAAGTGAGTGTTAAGTATCAGTAACTTTGACGAGCCTTCCTGGAGGCGGTTGGAGGGAGTGCGTGATGTGCGCCTTGCTGGGGGCAGCGCTTGCAGGGTCTTGTGAGTGCTGGGCCCCTCGAGAATGCACAGTCACCACGGAGGAACCCAGACCCATAAGTCACGCCTGTGAAGATGACCATAGGCCCCCTGACCCTGGTCTCATCCAGAGACTGGCCCTGCTGGGTCCTCTTCCTACTCACCTGGGCTCCTTCAGGTCCACGTGCCATTGGGAAAAGTGCTCTGGGATTGTCATCTGTAAATTCCGCCTTTCCCACGGCAGGGCTGGGGCTGGAATACCACACACAGTCTCCGTTGCACGAATGACTTCATGTAAAGAAGCAAAGGAGAATACGGTATTCCTGGGTGGGGGGTAAGCTTCCCCTCCCCGCTATCAGTGGAGCAAACTTGAGACTGTATAGATTGGAATTCCTCTGGAATCAGTTCCCTGTCGTGGGTTTCGGCATTGTCAGCCCGATTCACTGTTACAGCTGAGCAGGGCTTACCCTGCTCAGAGGTGGCCGTCCTGAGCGCCTGCTGCATGCCGCCCTCACGGTTGCTCTTGCAGTAGTTTTGCCCTTGGAGGAGATGAAGAGCATGGCCCAAAGCCACGTGGAGCCAGAATTTCCCTCCAGGTCCAGCCGATTCCCAAACTGTGTCCTCTTAGCCCACCATTTCCTAGGATGCTTGGTTGGTTACGTGGGTGGAAGGGAGGATGTAAAGAAAGGCCAGGCCAGCCCTTAGAAGCTGCCCAAAGGGGCCAGGTAGAAATACCTGAGGAGAATAGGCAGCTTGCCCATTTTATGATTTTGTTTCTTGGGTATTACATTTTTTTTTCAATTACAAAAGAAATGCATGCTTATTTGAGCAGTTTTTAAAAAAAATTATAGACCTGTATAAGGGGAACTTAAACTCCCTCCCCTTTTAGTCTTTATTTCCCCCCCTCAATCCTACCTTGTCCCCTGGTAACCATAGTTAATAGCTGGTGTATTCTTGCACGTCTTTGTTCATGTTCACGTGTGTAATACTCACGCCAAAGAGTGTATTCTTTTTCTCCCAAGTAGGTGGATGCATACTTCACCATCCCTGGATAGTATACAAGGTCTACCTTCCAGCCAGTAAGTTCAGTTCCAGCATATTCTTTTTAATAGCTACGTAATATTCCATAACCTACACCAGCAGGCTGCAGCCAGTGAAAAGGACACGTGTCCGAATGGAATTAAGAGCCTCATGCATAATTTCTTGATTTTGATTAAGGAGTCTTCCTAATAGATATCTCAGACATGACTGTATGCTGCAAGGCATATCATAGGTGGAAATTTTTATGTCACAGGTGGGCCTAATTATCCTTGATTAATGTACTGGAAAACCCGATAGAACAGAGAGTCGGGGAGGGATGCTGAAGAGGGTCTGGATCATATGTTATTCCCAGCCCTGTAAGCAGGCGCTGCGTACACAGCGGGTGCTCCGATTTGCCTCTGCCGATCCTTAACACAGTGAGTTATGAGACAGGGAGAAATCTAGACTTTAGCCACCGATTTAACAAACTGGTGACTCGGAGATCAGCACTCTGGCATTGCCGTCCTCATCAAAGGCTATATCTTTATCTAAAATTTATTAGCCAGCTTCAAACCTGTTTGCCAGCTCACTAATGGAAGCCTTTTGAATCAATTTGCTCCTATAATTTAAACAGCATTTCAATGTATATTGTCAGAGCAGAAAGGAGTTGAAGCTCCTAGCCAGTAGAATTAATTATTTATTATCCTTTTCATAAATACTTTCCTAGACCAACCTAACTGAAAAAATGCTTAGGCTGTTTAAAGCACGCACGCGCGCGCGCGCGCGCGCACACACACACACACACACACAGAGTGTTTTCCAATGGCTAATTTGAAAAATGTCACCATATTAGTTTTCATTTATGTCTGTCAGGAAACATTTATATCTACACGTAAGAATTTTTTTTCCCCTTTCACCACATTTTTTTTTTTTGCAGAGTATGCATTTAATTCACGTTTACAAAATTGGTTTCTGTTTTTAACTAAAGGCACTTTTTCAGCAGAAAAGATGTGTATGATGTCACAGACCTAACTTTGAATCTCAGCGCCATGAGCTTGAAATGGCCAGCTTCCTTTTCATGGGCACTTTTTCGAAAATATAAATCTGCTTGGTTAGTTGAGAGAAAGGGTCTTCAGATGAAGCTAGTGTTAGCTTTGTTTTTTTTCGTCTGTTTATCATCGTTGGGAGACCGAGTTCCTCTGGTCTCTCCTGGCTTTGCACGTCTTGGGGACAGTAGTGACAGCTTTCATTTTGGACTGTCTTTCCAAGGAATTCTTGTAGCAAAGAACATGAGAAGATAGAGTGTTTCCTATGGGAGTGGAGGGGAGGGTTGTTTGCTGTCTAGCATGTGGCAGATAATGTCTTCCTCCAGGACTGAGTTGGGGTTGATTTGCTTGATAAAAGGTTTGGATTCCTCGTCTCCCTGCTTCTCTGCCATGACTCACATGCACTAAGAAGACAGCATCCAGCTGGGCTGTTCTGCATCAGCCTTGGGGACCGGGTCGGGGAGGGGGCAGAGGTGACTGGAGCTGATGCAGAAATGGACCTTGCGCTGTTTGCAGCGTTGTGAGCAACAAGTACTTTGTATCTGACCCTCGAGTCTTGTGTCTTCTCCCAGCTCTCACCAAACTTGGCAGCTGGCTCCTTAGATTACACATAGGGTGAAATCTTAGACTCTTCAGTTTGAAAATTACCTAATCAATAACAGAGATTATAAAGAGCTAGGCATGAACAAACTGTGGCCTGCTTGCTAAATCCAGCCCACAAGCCTGCTTTTCCAGACCCATAAAAACATAAAAAACAAAAATATAAAAAGCTAAGACGATGTGACAGAGACCACCTGTGTTCCCATAGATGAAAGTATTTACTAAGGTATTTACTGGCCCGTTACAGGAAAAATGTGCTAAGTCGTGATACGGAGAAGCCTGTAAGTACAGTATCTGATGCGTCGTAGGCACAACAGTAGTAACAACAAACCCCGAAATACTGTTAGTAATGTGTACTGTCCGCACACTAGTGCCCTTCACCCTCACAGCTGTGCTGTGTGGTGCGTGCTGCCATTCCCTTCATACAAGTGAGCACGAGTGCCTTTTTTTGTCTTCTCCTGAATCATAACCAGGAGGATGGTCAACTTACCCAAGGTCACGTGGCCGGTAAATGAATGGTGGGGGTAACCCTTTAGAACCCAGGCTACCAGACTCTGAAGCTTATGTTCTTAACACTTCGTGGCCTCACTATGATGGATACTCAAATCCTTATACTCAAATCCTTGAGTTCTTACTATGCACCTGTTAGGTGCCTTCCCGTGTTCTTTTTCGCCCTCTGCAGTGGGCTTCCCTTTTGCAGATCAAGACATGAAAGCTCTTGTGGGCGTGAAGCCTTACCCAAAGTTGTGTCACCATAAGCATAGGTCCTGAGACTCAGGTCCCAAGTCCGTCTGGCCCCGAAGCTGATATCCTTTTCACAGCTTATTCTACGGCAAATGCAGCCATTATTTTGGCCCATGTTCAAAGTGACGAGCTGTAATATTTTACAGCTTTCTTAAATTAATACTTCATGTTGGTTATAAATCACTTCCTCTACACTGATGGGCTTGTGTATTTTTTGGACATTCGTCTGGTCTTTCGATACTTTGGCCCCTTCAAGGATGATGTATCTTCTGAAATGGGACATAGAAGGGAACCAAAGAGGAATCTTAAAGTGCCCCATATTCCTCGATCCATCATGAAAGAGCCAGAGATGAAAAGGTAAATGGGAGCACCTGGGTGGCTCAGTCAGTTAAAGCATCTGAAGTTGGCTCAGATCATGATCTCATGGCTCGTGAGTTCAAGCCCTATGTCTGGCTCTGGGCTGACAGCCCAGAGCCTGGAACCTGCTTTGGATTCTGTGTCTCCCTCACTCTCTGCCCCTCCCCCACTCACGTTCTGTATCTCTCTCTCTCAAAAATAAATAAACATTAAAAAAAAAAGGTAGAATACTTTCTCCTTGGAAACTTAAGCGAATTCACTTTCAAATTCCTTGTTTTTGTTTGGGTAGAGCAGTTGCTCTGAAATACCCCATTGACTTACAGTCTACCACTCTTTTTAAAAAAAAAATTTTTTTAACATTTATTTATTTTTGAGAGACAGAGAGAGCATGATCAGGGAGGGGCAGGGAGAGAGACACACAGAATCCAAAGCAGGCTCCAGGCTCTGAGCGGTCAGCACAGAGCCTGATGCGGGGTTCGAACTCACAAACTGCGAGATCATGACCTGAGCCGAAGTCAGACGCTTAACCGACTGAGCCACCCAGGTGCCCCACAGTCCTACCAGTCTTTAGTGGTTTCCACTTTTTTATTCTTTGTTTAATCTGGGATAATCTGGTATCAAATGAAGATTTTTATGTTATTTCATAGAACTCTGGAAGTCCACCAGTATTAAGCGCATTACTTTAAGTCCCATTTTCCAGGTAACTGAGAACACGTCTGTGGATGCTATTCTATGTCATTTTGAGGCATATTTAAAAAAATACTTTTGATGATTTTATGTATTATCCCATCCACAGATGGGTTTCTCGTCCACCTGACTTTCAAATCTGCTTTATCTTGGGAATTTTGCTTAGGTTGAAGGAATGAGAGCATGTATCTTGTCAGAGGAAATCACAAGCCCATGGAAACTCGCTCTTGCTTCCAGCATCTCGCTCATCGAAACCACAATCTGCTGAAGTTTCACATTGTTGTATCCTAGAAGCATGCCCATATTTATCACCCCCTGGGCTGCTTTAGCATTTGAATATTATTGGAAGTCTCGAAAGATCTTGGGAGCCAATCATGAGAATTTTACAACTCTTAGTTCTTCAAAACTCTAGATGTAGACAGAGAGCCCATGTAGTAATTCAATTAAATGTCCCCCTTTCTTGTTTTCATATGGGAGCTCGGTGTTCGTTTGCCCCAGTGAGGGAGAAGGCTTTGGGATGAATGATTGTCTCCTATCCTCAGATTTACCTTTACTTCTGGGTCATTATGGATCTTAGTCTTTCCATCAGTGAAAACCATTTCTACCAAGTTACATGGGGGCAGGGGTCTGGTGAGGCATTTTGTGAACACGCAGTCCAAAGAACTTGGGGAATTATGTTTGTCTGCCTTTCCTGTCTGGCTTAATTTTTTTCAGGGATCACATAATAAACATTGTGCGCATCTGTGTCAGGCAGAGTGAGGTTGCCATCCCAGCCAGGTGACCGTCGATAAGTCACTCAAACTTTTGGAGCCACAGGTAGCTTATTTGTAAAATGAGGGTTTTCTGATTTTTTTATTTCTACATGACATATAATCCCTAAACTTTGAAGCTTAAAGCAACAACCATTTCATTTTGTCCGGCGATTTTTGTGAATTAGGAATTCGGCCATGGCCCAACTGGATGAATCTTTCTATTCCTTTGTGGCGTCTGAGGTCACTCAGTGTCACTCTGTTGGTAGATGAGTGGCATTTGCCTGGGCTAGGGTGGTCACTCACATGCATGGCACCTTCCTGGGGTGATTAAGATACTGGGATCACCTGGGACTAATGTCTAGCACGCCTACCCGTAGCTTTCCCACATGACAGTCTTAGCGGAGGCAGATTTCTTATGTGGTGACTCAGGGGTTCCAGAGAAAATGTTCTAAAGGACAGGATGTAGAAGCTGGCCATTTCTTAGAGCCTGGGCCTAGAGACTGGCATGATATTACTCCTGTGGTCCAAGCAGCCACAGAGCCCACTCTGATGCAAGGGGAACAGACATACACCCGCTTTCCGAGGTAGAAGTGTCAAAGAATTTGCGGCCATCTTTAATCCGCCACTGTGGGTAATAATAGCATCTACCTTATCGCCGGCAGAATAAGTCCAGACTTTCTGTGAATTGAATAAGATGGTCCTGTTAAGCACCAAGCACCTTACATGGGTGATGAGAAATGTCCAGGACATTGCAGTTGTTCCTAAGGGCAATTACAGTAATAATGCTATAGTGCAAAAGGGTAATGCTGTTTTTCTTCACCGACACCCTATGCCTGTTGTTTGCAATTAGAAAGGTCGGACCAGCGAGAACTGGGGCAGCATGAGTTAGTTTTGCCTTCCACCTCCCCCAGGCGATGTCCTCAACAGCGGGCACAGTGAAGAGTTGAGTGTTTGTCATCAGGACTCCATCTCAAATTCAGAGGCACCCCAGTAAATGGTCATTGACACAGGTGTTTTCTCCTTAGGTAATCTCTTGCATCCCCCACTCCATCTCCCCTCTAATTCTGGGCATTGTGTCTCACTTTCGTCAGTGACAGAATGTTTGAACTGTCTCTCCACCTCCCAGGATCCCTTCTGAAATCCATTCCTCTCTCGCTGCCCTTTGCCTTCCTGTAGTAGAGATCTGGTTGCGTCCACGCAAAGAAGACCATTAATGAGGTTCCACTTGGGTAGCAGTCAAATACAATCTTGCTGGCATCTAACTCTTCCCTGAATTGGTCCCAGCCCGCTTCTCCCACCTTATTCCCCATACAGCTGCACCTGCTAAGTTTCTCCCAAGACACCGGTGTTGAAGGGCAGTGTGGAATTCCAATTAACTCACTTGGTTCCTTGTCCAGCTCTGCACAGAAGTGTGTTTTCATGTGAGCGTGACCTCCACTGGACCAGACAGAGAGCAGCACATATTCAGAGAACTCATTCATTCAATAAACGGTTACTACATCCGTAGAAGCCATAGAAGGAATTTAGAGCAGAACTGTGACATGATCGGCCCTGCCTTGCAGGCGTCCATTCTGGCAGCTGCGTGAGAAGCAAGGATGGAGAGGCCTGCTGGGAGATGCTTCAGGTCGCCCAGGCGAGAATGTTTGTCTGCACAAACATGGTGGCAGTGAGTACAGAGTGGAGGAGATGGTTTTGAGGGGAAGGAGGAGGTGAAATCAGCCCAATAGGGTCAGCACCTGTAGAGGGGTGATAGGCAAGGTGTGTGGAGAAGGAAGGGTGAAGGCTAGTCTGATGTGGAGCATGGGGTACATGGCAGAGCCATCCATGGTGTGGGATGGAGGGCAAGGAGTGGATGGGAGCACAGGAGTCCACTGTAGCCGTGCGGAGTTCAAGGCTCCTGTGAGCCTCCAAGTGGAAATGATCCGTTGGCATCTAGATTTAGATCTGGCGCTCGGGTGTGGATGGGATGGAGTTCGACCTGGTGTGATTGTATTGGCTGATTTGGACTAGAAAACCCCACATTTAACCGAGGTGACCTGCTTGCCTTGAAAATGGCTGATTTTCAAATTATAAACGAACACATTCCTGACGCCCTAACAAACTCTCCCCTTGTACTCTGTATTTCAGCTGAACTGGAATCACATGCTGGTGTCCCTGAGTACTTTCTTGCTTCTGTTCCTTTCCTGCTGTTCCTCCTGCTGGGAAGGCACACCCCATTTTTCCTCTCCCCACCTATCCTCCGGTCTCTTGATGTCTATCCAACTCCTACCCATGCTTTGAAACCCCTTGTGTTTCAAGATTGCACCTGCTCAGAGTTAGCACCGCCCTTTCCTACTCTCCAAAAGCTTTTTCTGTCTTTGGTGCATTTAGCACTTAAACAATTGTATTCTATTATTTTCTGAACTCATCTTGATTCCCCTACTGGTTTGTAAACTCCCTTGAAGTCAGAGATCATGCTGGCTTCCCCTCTTTTTGCAAATTCATAACTTACATAGTTATGTACCATATAATAGCTCATATAGTACATAGTTCCTGTCTTCCTTGAACTGTACCTTTTCTGTGCCACTGTGCCCTGTAGGATTTGGGCAGAAGCCGATCTTTTTCCATCAGGTGTTCTGTGTTGCTGATCAGAGTAAGGGTGTTGAGTTCCTGTGCCTCAGAGACAAGGGGTTGATTGCTTTCTGGCTTTATCCTGTGTTTTGGCTTCAGGCTCTGTGTCCTTCCAGGTGGATTAGACCCTGGATTTTAACTGCAAAGCCAGCTCTCAGCCTGATGGCTTCTCGTTTCACCTGCCCCTCACTGCTTTCCTTCCCTGGGTCAGGGCCAGGTGGATCTGGCCCCACCTTGGGGATTCTCTTTGGGGAAGACAGAGTAACAGACATTCTTTTTCCTTTAGTGCCTGCTGGATTCCCAAGCAGCCCTCCACAGAAGTACACCGAGTCCCTACTGGCTGCGGTGATGAAAAGTAACATTCTCAACAGTAGTCCAACAGCTCTTCCCCTTTTTTGGTCCATTTTTGATTGTATTAATTTCCTGTGCTCCTGGCTCACTAGTTGCAAGTCACCAGGTGAATCAGTCCAGTTTGGCAAGCAGTGAGGCCCCCGCCCCATGCGGCAGGCCCCTTGCCTTAGGTGTGGCTGATGCAGCATCCCTACGGAGCCTAGAGCTTTAAGAGAAGATATGACTGTAGATCTAAAACATGGCCGAATCCAGCCTACAAATGTGTTTTCTTTGGCCCCCATGCTTCCCTTTTTAAAAAAAATTTTCGTAACATTTATTTATTTTTTTTTGAGAGACAGAGAGCACAGGCAGGGGAGGGGCAGAGACAGAGGGAGACACAGAATCCGAAGCAGGCTCCAGGCTCTGGGCTGTCAGCACAGAGCCCAACATGGGGCTCAAACCCACAAACCGTGAGATCATGACCTGAGCTGAAGTCAGACACTTAGCTGACTGAGCCGCCCAGGCACCTGTCTTTTTTGAAATGGAGAACGTTTACTCAGAACCTCGATTCCTGGTTTCTACCCCCAAGCGGCTGTCTAGCTGGATGGACAGGGGCTGTGCACGCCAGGTCGGCTCACTCCCACCCATCCCTGGGGTGTCACACCTGACCTTCCTTCCTCGGTGACATTACCTTCCTGGTCCACAGCCCTGGCCTGCAGCCTCTGGCTTCCCGGCAGGAGTGTGCTGTGTGCTTTGGTGGAGCGGAGGAGGGGCTCTTTAGCCACACCGGAAGTCACAGTCATGGAGACCAACCCGCGTCTCTAAGGCTGAGTGATTTAGGCAGGTGCAGAGAGTGGTGAGGGAACCAACCGCCCTAGGCAAAAGCCCAGAGTTAAAACAGCACAGCGTGTGCTCCGAGTAATGTGGCCTTAACCACATCCTTTACTGTCTCTTCTTTGGAGTGGAAGGTGGAAGAACAGGGCTCGGAGAGGTCAACAGGATTGCCCCGAGCCGTTCATTTTGGAATCTTCCTTATGGCGATTGTCCCTCAATATAACACTTCCAGCCTCAGAAAAATCTGGTGAAAAAGACATTCAGCCCAAGTGGTTTGTCCATCAAAGGCCCTTTCGTGGGTATAGGAGGGTATGGAAGCAATATCAGTACACCCCATTGTGTGAGTGATAACGAGTAGCCCCAGGTGGGAACCCCCTTTCCTTGAGTGTGATCCCCACCATCTCTCAGACTTTGGGGGCAGTTCAGTTCATTCATCCCAGACTCAGTCGCCCAATCTATCAAATGGAGTAAGACTGAGAGAGATTGAGAGCTCATCTGTGCCAAGAGTGCGCTGCCAGTGAGTGGCATCAGTGGTGCTATTTACGACAGAAATGACACGTGCCACTTAGTCCCATGTGCCACCTGTCTCTAGCGACTTGTAGGAAAGATGGACGTATCAGGGCTTTTCCCGTCTCCCAATATTTAGCTGTGTCTACAGCAGCCCCCTGCTTTCCAGTTCTCCTAGTGGCTGTGAGCAACCTTAGATTCTTCTGGAAGCAGGTTGGTCACAAACTATAAATAATTAAATAAAGAAGCCCGGGCCCTACCACTGTGGGTTGGGTCACGGTTAGAATAGTGGAAGTCGAATGTGTGTGGCCATGACCTCAGTGGTGGTGTTTTGGAGTCACCACCCCCAGATGGTGAGTAGACCCCAGTGGGTGGGATGTACTGTCATTGTCCCACACTCTTATCTGGCAGCTCGAGAGGGGCGGGGGCGAGAATATTTACCATCCGAAAGTTAGGGAGGCTTTTATGAACTGGGCCATCTCTCCTCGGTCCCCATTTTTCCTCGCGTCTCCGAACTCTCATTAATTTTTCACAGGCTTGTGATGGATAGTTTTTATTTATTCACGTCTGAGGTTCTGTTGTGTGAAAAGGACTCATTTTATAACATTACATATTCATGGCTTGGGATAGATGGGATAAGGAACTTATTATTAATGTGTCACTGTGGGAAACTTACTCCAGTTCATTTGCGAGCCTTGTTAAATTTGGTGTGGTCAGCAGACGCGGGGAAGTTGCGGGTGCGTTCCCTCAATGGAGGGCAAAGAGTTTTTTTTTTGCTGTTGCTTCCCCTCGATTCGGTGAGATGAGTTTAAGTCTTATTTAAAGATTTGGAAATACTGATTTGAAGGCAGGAAAGAAGATAGAAGTGAGGTAGGGGCAGGCGGTAGAGATTAAGTAGAAATCGAAGCTCTCCTGTTTCCTTGTTGGGTAGCCTGGTTTCCCAGGCTTTCCGGGGCTCTCCTCCCAGGTTCATGTGTGGGGCGGACCCCTTCCTACAGACCAGGTCAGGAGCCCTGCCCCCCCCCCCCCCCCCCCCGTGTCTAGCATCTCTCCTTGGGGCACGTTGCAGATCCTTCCACCTGTTCAGTCGTCCTGACCTCTGCTCTGGGTCCCGGGGAGGTCTCCACTTGGAGCTCCTGCTGACAGCACAGAATTCCTTGCCCTGGACAGACAGAGGGAGTGTGAACATCCCATCTTGTACATGAAAGCTGGGGGCGGAGGGAGGGCCCAGGAGGGACCCGGCCCGAGCTGCTTCCACGTGAGCTTCCGGACGAGGCGGCATATGTCGCGCTCGGCTCTCTGCAGAGACACGCTCTGCTCTCCGGTAGGCACGGTGTGTGGACTGGGCGGCGTTTGTGCGGGCTGCTCTGCGCGTGCCAGTTTGGTTCGGCGGTGACATGGCTAGGGGTCACCGCCACTTAACAGGCTCCTCCTCGCCAAACGAGAAGCAGAATAAATGCATGAGAAGGATGCATTTTGGAATCTGGAAATGCTCCAAATCGGGCATCAGGTTTGAAGAGTGTCCAGAACCTTATGAATCACGTGGTACCTCCTTGGCCACATGTCATGGACATTTTCAAGCGCAGAATTCGTTACTGATAACCTTGTCCTCTATAGAGGGAAAACAAAAAAAAAAAAAAAGGAAATTCTTTTGGTAATCAAAGCAATTAGCTTACCAAGTTGATGCTGGGGTGTACCCGGCATGAGTGGGGGGACAAAGGAATGAAATATGCCTTAAAAGGCATCTCCGACGATGTTTCCATAATGCAAACCATTTGTTTCTCGCCGGGACTCCATTGGCGGTGCGCTGGTATTATATTGCCATTTATATTGGAAAGGCAGACAGCGCGAAAAGTGTAGTCTATTAAGAGTTTGTGAGTGTGTGCATGTGTATACAGTGAAATAATATCTAGTGTAATGTGAAGTGACAGTCAAAATTACAGCTTTTCTCTCGCCGCAAGGGCACTTCTTTGCCAAGTATAGTAATATTGTTGTAGCAGTGTTCAAGGTTGTCAGCAATTCTGGCTTACTCTGCAGAGAGTCATAATAGTGTGTGGAAGGAAGGAGCTTCCTGTCAGGGGAAATACTATAATTTTGATATATATTTGTTGGTGCCAAACTGCAATTAAATAGGAGGTGTTGGAAGAAGGTTTTATTTAACCAGCTT
The DNA here is from genome assembly GCA_028646485.1 of Cryptoprocta ferox. Taxonomy (NCBI): domain Eukaryota; kingdom Metazoa; phylum Chordata; class Mammalia; order Carnivora; family Eupleridae; genus Cryptoprocta; species Cryptoprocta ferox. Next base: position 47,478,884 of record CM053563.1, read on the forward strand.
GAATTTGTTAATTAATTAGCAAAAACGTATATTTGGAATGCTTCAAGAAGCAGTTCCGTGGTGTTTGCGAAACTTGATTCCACACAATTGTTTTTGTGTTTGTTTGTCTTCTTTGGAGAAAACAAAATACCTCCTCCCCACGAACAGCGCAGAATAAAATGTTTTCAACCACCAAAGGAAGGGAAAAGTAAGACCCCTTGAATAATCTTATCTCTTACATCTCCTTTTGGGCACATTCCTTAGCCTGTTAATGTTCGGAGTTCTCCTTGGTAATCCAACAAACGCGTAATATCTGGGGCAACGTCTGTTACATGATTTAACGTGTACCTTGATGAGTTTGTGATTACATTGGAGGACTTTTCAGGTGACTAAAGGAAAAAAGAATTGTCTTGGCAATTTCTGTGTGCGTGCGTGTGTGCGTGTGTGCGTGTGTGCGTGTGTGCGTGTGTGTGTGTGTGTGTGTAGTGTGTATTAAATTGCTCGCAAGACATTGTCTGCCTCTGTATACATAGTATCCATCTCTGTATACATAATATCCATTTCTGAATATATAGTATCACGCTAGCTCCCTGTCTTTTCTTTACTTGGGATAGTAACAAGTTTCTTAGTGACCGCTCCTCGTTCTATTCTGAAGAAAGAATGAGAGCGTCCCCAGAGTGCCCTGTAAGCTGCTCTTCTGATGAAAAAGACTTTTTTTTTTTTTGAATAAGTAGGAAGAACCGTGGGAGACTTAAATAGGGACAAATGTAGTAAAAACGCTACTGCATTTATGTGTTGAAAAATAAGGAACAGAAAGATTGTGTTGTTTTAAAAAGATGGATTTAAGGGTCTCGAAAAAGCTATATGTGTGTGTGGGGGGGGGGACTCTGCCCTCTCATATTGAGCATTTTGCAAATTAAGTGGGTTTCATTCTCCCATAAAATAGGAATCCAATAACATTTTATATGATCATAAAATGTGTCTGCTTTTGTCTCCATCTTTTATGAAAAGAAGGAAATATTCCCAAAGTATATTACAAAAAATAATTAATAAGCAACCTTTCATAGTTATTTTCCGAGGTTAATTATTACCCTAAGAAATCAATTTCAATTTCTTCGGTTTGAGAGACTCGTTTGTGACTCGGTGTTTCCAAAAAAGGGAAGTGAGTTAAGATGCTAAATGGGAGCCTTCATTCCCTGGAGAAAATGTCTTTGCTGCCGGCCGTGATTTATCCGGTGCTGTCTTGCCCGTTTATACCCCATGCCAGGAGAATGTATGGAAACGTAATAGAGCTATTAGAATCTAGTGTAGCAGATTGGTTACAGGAGGAAACAAAACTTGTCTTCATATCGTTAAAATAAAAGTGAGATACCCTTGAGTCGTCACAAAAGAAAACAACTTGGCCCATCACCTTCCTGACAAGCCTGAGCTAATGGACCAGGAGTCCGGGGAGGCAGCCTGAATCTTTGCAGCAAGATTTCTGGTCCTGTCCTGAGACAGAGGTGAGCACAGCTGGGAACAGGGAAGAGAGACTTCAACCTGCAACTCTCTCCTGATGGAACACAGGAAACTGAAAGTGGAGGGGATGACTCCATCTCCCCTCGTGGCGATCTTCTGTAAAAGTCATCAAAGTCACACTGGGATTTCACCAGGCACCTGAGTTTCTTGAGCTGAGTCCAGAATGCCCCAGACCATTACGGCTAACCGTGGTAGGCTCTCCCCAATGGGGGGCACACGTTGGCAGTCGTGGGATTTCCTCTCCGGTTCACTATGTTCTTCAAGTACATGAAAAAAAAAAAAGTTTGGGCACCTGGGTGGCTCAGTCAGTTAAGCGTCCCACTTCGGCTCAGGTCATGATTTCCCAGTTCATGAGTTCGAGCCCCACACTGGGCTCTGTACCGACAGTGTAGAGCATGCTTGGTATTCTCTGTCTCCCTCTCTCTCTGCCTCTCCCCTGCTCTTGTCTCTTCTCTCTCCCAATCTCTCTCTCTCTCTCTCTCAAAAAGTAAATAAGTTAATAAATAAACTTTAAAAATAAAATAAAATGCTTTGTTTAAAAGAAAATTTCCCCACCTTTAATCTACTTTATATTTTAGTGTTTGGCGTAGAATTTCCTGTGAGTTGGAATGGTTGATATTACATATTTTGCATGTTTTAAGGTGGACATTTCAACACTTTGTGACATTCAATGGAACAAAATACAGTAACCTCTAAGGATGAGGTAAGAGCAACATCCAGTCAGTTGGTCTGTATATTGATTCTTTATCTTGGGGGTCCCCAACTGACTGGGTGGGCAGAGGTGTCCGGGTTCGAGGGAAGGGCTAAGAATAGATTCCTCAGTTAATTAATCAGGACGTTCCCGCTTGTACGTGAAAGAGTCCGAATTCAAATTAGCTTATGTGGAAAGGGTCATTATCAGCTCATGAATGCTAGGTTTTCTGCAGGGATCAGCAAGTTTTCTCTGTAATAGGACAGATAATAAATATTTTTGGCTCTGTGGGCCATGCGGTCTCTGTCACAGCTATTCACCTCTTCCCCTGTAGCAAGGAAAGCCGCACTGACAACGGGTAAACCAGTGGCTGTGGCCAAGCTCCGATAAAACTTACTTTATGGAGATCGGGCTTTGGATTTCATGTAATATTTCATGTGTTAAAATACATTCTTCTTTCTTTCTTCAACCATTTAAACATGTGTTTTTAGACGCTGGGCTGTATGAAAACATGGGGCTGAGGTCCAGATTGGGCTCAGTGGTCTGTTTGCCAGCCCCTGGTTTAGAGTCTACTTGTCCCAGAGCTTAACGATATCATCAGGGCCCCATCTTTAACCTCTTGATTTTGATTTTTTTAAAAATTGTGTTCTTCAAAGGGAGTATTCTTTCTGAGTGGGGATCAAGATGACCGCTGATATAGACTAGCGCCTCAGCAACGGCACCAAGAGGCCATTTCCCCCAGTGTCCCCGCACAAAAGCCGCAGCGAGAATAGGATTGGCCTGGCTTGAGGCAGGCTCTACCCCTGAATCATTCATGGCCCACAGGGTGCAGTTCTTTCGGCTAGAGTCCCACACCATGGCCCTACGTGGAGTCTGGGAGGCCCAGTTCCCTAATGAAGAAATGAGCTCCATTTTGGCCGCAGACGGGACATGGGCTCATATCCTGGACAGACGGAGCTGTCGTTTCCACACTCCACTGTGAGCCATTTACAGTCTTGCAATAATTTTATTTTTAGATGTTTCTGGAGACCTAAAGAAGAAGTCCTTTCTGAGTATCCCTTCATTAAAGGAGCACATTGGGCGGTTTCTTATCGATGACTGACAAAGTGTGGGTCTCTGTGAATCACACCACAGGCCTTGTTCCCTGCAAGCAGAGCCCAAGGCAGCTTCTCATTCAGTTGATCTGAGACGTCATGCCTTCACGAGGAGGGGAGTGAGGGGAATGGTCCGCAAGGATGTGGCTGGCTTCAGCCTGCGCCCGTGGGGGGCTCTGGAATAGGAATGGTACTGCAGCGCGAATCCTGCTTGAGACAAGGGCCTCGCTGGCTGGCTGTCAGTGATTAGCCAGCATCTGCCAGGGAAGGAGGTTTTGTGGGCACAGCCCCGGGTGAGGCAGAAGGGGGTAGCTGTGCATTAGCAGCCAACACTCGAGAGCCACTGGGTGCACCTGCCAGTAAGGGGCTTGGCGGTCAGGAGGCAGCATTATAATAGGCTGGTCTGCACCAGAGAGGCTTCTCTCCAGAAGCACTCTACCCATGGAAGGAGGGAGGATTTTGGCATTACAGTACTCTGCAGGCAGTGTCTGTACCTGGGTATTAACGCACACCCCCAGTGCAGGTTCTGCGCTTTTAAGAAGTTTCAACCTCTCTTTCCGCCGATGGCCTCATACCTGCTTTTCCACTTTCCGACCTGTTTACTTCAACAGAGTGATCCTCTAATAACTTTTGTTTAGTGTAACTCAAGCCTTTGCAAGCTGCTGTGCTAATGCCTTCCTTCCTTAATTGAGTAAATATATTATACACAGCTGGGTAGGTGATTTCCTTGCTGGCCTTGTTGCTACGATTTGAAAATGGATACAATTTTCTTTAACTCACATAGAATGAATGAGGCATTTATTCCTGGTTTCCTGTGGCTCTCCTCCTTTACAGAATGTATTTACTTGGGTATTTTTGAAGTACCTTTTAAGAAACTGAAAAATTAAAAAAAAAAAGGGAAAAGCCAAGCCAAGCCCCTTACCCCCTCCCCCAAACAATGGCTACATTGTGACAACAGTGGGTTGAGCTAAATTCAGCTACGTCAAGGAAGAGCAATAAAAGGAGATGGATTGTTCTCTAAGCTTCACTTTATTGGATATTGTAATTGACATATAGTTGTCATTTATAATCATCTGTCCATTCCTGTGAGTTGGGAGCAGTAAAGTTAATTGTGGCGGCTCATTTGCATTAATCTCACCTCTGAAGGGTACAGTAACCCATTAATATCATGTCATGATGAATTATCACAAATAACATTGAACATATTGATTAATGATCTCTGAGATTTGTATCTCGTTAAAACATTTTGTTAGCTCTTTAAACTTTTAAGCCAACAACCATTGCACGTAGGAGGTGTTAGAGATCGTCTGCGAGGTGGTGGTGGGGAGTGTGTACATTGGCGGGGTCACTGGTTTAAGGAGTTGGACCACTCAGTTCCCATTAGATTCTCCCCCCTCCCCTTCAAGAAGCAAAGCACATTTTCTTGGTAACCTCCTCCTACGTTTCCCTGGATGATGGTTTCTTCAAAACAGTGGCTTCTTTGATTATAATATGTTTCTGATTTTCGACTGGGATGATTTTAATAAAAGAGTTTTTTAAGTTATCTATTCAGTTCCCCGAATCCTGGCCTTCGGAATCTCTTGTCCACCTAGATCTGCTTGTTACTTTAAAGTGCACATTCTCCCCGCTCTGCTGCATCAAAATGTCCGAACTTCTATGTTAACACAAATATAGACCGTATTTGGAATGAGTTGTTTGAGATGAAATAAGGTCACTTAAAAACATCTCTTACTTATCCTTAGTTTTAGAAAAATTCATTCCTCTTTTCTTGGGTGCTTTCATTTTTCAGGTGATTGTCCACAAACAAACAAATATATTGGCCCCAACTGTCTTGTGGGCATTAGTGAAATTATAAAAAATCCTCTCTAACAAGCTCTTTGTAGAATTTCCTAGTAGAAGTTTAAATACAGTAGGTGCAGTAAAGTAAAAGGTTGGCATAAGAGTTGAATTGCAAAGGTCTTTCTTTGCAGCTCTTTTCCTTTACCGGTTGCGAAAGCGATACAGTATTTGATCTCTCTCAACTTAGGTATTCCTTCCACTTTCCATTTAGCATTTGCTCTGTTTTCTCCAGATAAGTATTTAACGAATGGCAAATATAGACACTGGTCTCCTCTGCTGTTTACTGTTGAGAGAACTTGGACCTGATCATCCTGAAGTAAGGATGCTTTGAAGAAGATGTCATTAATGCCTGGCTGGCGTGGGTGGTCTTATGCCCCAAGAGCAGTCCTAGAGATGGACCTAGTGCAGCTGCCGCTAGTCTGGGGCCCTCCGGCTGTGGGTCTGTGGCTCCCCATTGAGGGCAGGATGGTGACCCCTGTGCCTGTCAGACAGCCGGCTCCTGGAAGGCAGGAGTCACGGGTTAGCCCCAGAAAGGTTCCGGCTCTTAGGACAAGGCACACTCCTGAGAGCTGCACGCTGGTGGGGGCCCAACGCAGCCATTATGTCCTGTTTGTACCTTTAGCCAGCAGGTGAGGACACTGTTACCATCCTTCCTTCCCTTCAGATGCTCAGTTTTATGAAGGGGTCTTAAAACAATAACCGGACCATATGTGTAGCAATCTTTGGGCCTAAATAGCTAAGGACAAAGTAGATTGCTTTTTTTTTTTTTTTTCCGAGAGCCACTTTCCTTTCCCTTCTTTGTCAGGCTTGCGCTGTTCTTCACCCACTGAGTATTTAATATCTGTGTTTTCAAATCAAAGAACAAGCTTTTTGTCTCCCAGGATAGCATCTTGTAAAGCCAACCTCTTTATTACTTCACTGGTTTAAGGCTTTATTACTTGCGATCCGAAGCCTGCTAGTGAATTATGCATGTTACACTCCTCAGCATCTTCACTGTCCTCTCTCCTGCCACCTTTTTGGGGGGCCCGAAAAGTACAAGGCAATCTCGACGTGTGTTCATTTCTACCCATGGTATTAATCCTTATTCACTTAAAAAAATCTGCTAACGGAAATATTTCCATTCAGCTCATTAATCAATTGTGATTTTCATTCCCTTGTTTTGTAAAAGCTGTTGCAATAAATACTTTTTTTTTCACAAGGCGAAAATCCAAGAGATGGATGCAGCCGGCGTAATTAATTGCACCCAGTTACAGGAGATCAGCAAGTTTGTGAGATTCACATGCTGCTCTACCATATGGTTGCCCAGTAGGCGAAAAATTTGATTAATGTTTTGAAGTAGATTTTTTTCAGCAAATATTACAGCCCCAGATGAGGTGGTTTTTTTTTTTCTTTTACTTTCTAGTATTGTTAGACTAAGCTGAAGGAACCAATCCTCTGATTTAAAGCTTAATAATATTGTGATCCAGTGAAAACTTAACATGCAATAAAAATTGCAGTCTGCCCGTCTCTCGTGGATACAGAAAAATAATGCATTATGTCTTTGTTTGTAATTAAGTAAAATGTGAAAGTTAGATTCCAGGACTTGCTTTTTTTTCCCTCTTCCTAAAAAGAAAATATAACTGTGATTTTCACTGATGTGTTTTTGGTGTGATTTATAAACACTGTATTTGGGCAGACTTTTAGAAGTGTAAGGGAACAGCAAAATAAAACACAAAGATGAGTCAATGAATGGCTTCTTATTAATTGCCGCTCATACCAATTAGGCCGCCATAAATATGACCATGTGAGTGTCGTAGAAAAAAATTTAAGCTCTTTGTACTGTTATCCCAAAGGTATATCAGTTTCGTAACCACTCAAGATATTCATAGTTAATTTCTCCTTTATCTAGAAAAAAAAAACCTTCCTGATTTTCTTTTTTCCAAGTTAGAAAGTCTGTTTTATCTTACGGCTCCTTCTCATGCTGGACACCCATCCTTTTATGTCACTGCCCCAGTGGGGTCATGCTCCAACTTATCTCTCTGATCGCTGGATGGGAATCAGCCATCGGGTGACATAATTGGACAAGATATGGTAGGCTTGACCTTGGCATTCAAAACAACAAGGGATTTTGGAAACGTGGGAACTGGTGATGCATCCCATAAGGAAAAATGAAATAAAACAAACTTCTCCACTTTGGTGAATGAGGCCTGATGCTTCAGATAGCTTTGCTTTTCTGTTTTTCTTTCCTTTTGAAACATAAGGATTTCTAATCGCCTAAGCAATGTATGACTCTTCTTAATCCTTGATGTCTGCTGAAAGGAACTAGTAGCTCAGGTGGTTAAAGCATGATCTTTAACCAGATATCAAGCTCATTTTGAATCCTTTATCTTGGAATTATAAACAGCATCCATGACTTTGACCCATCACGGGTCTAGAGAGAGACTCAGTTCAAAAGGAACCATATTACCATTGAAAACAAAGCAACGGTATGTGCTGTCCTCTCTAAGATGTCACACAGTTGCTGCTTTCTTCCTCTGGGTCTCACACATGTTAAGGGCTCTCAGCGGGCTCTGTTTCCAATGGCTTTGCCAGGGACTGGCTCAGTCAAAATACAGGGGCCAAGGCAGAGACCAGGCCAGGAGGCCCATCTCTTCTGACTCTGAGTTAGTAAGTCAAATCTCACAAGACAAGGTAGATATTTATTGATAAATTTTAGATGTTTTTTGATAATTTCACTGAACTAGGTTTATAATCTTTTTTCCCTATTATTTTTATTTTAATGATTGTGTGGGTAGTAATTATCTGTAAAAGTCATGAAAAGAAGTGTTACAGTGACAGCCTAATTTTAAAAAGTCCGAAGAAGCCAGCAAGTGGATCTTCCCTAAGTTTGGGCTGAAGCTGTTCCGTTCACGTTCGGTATGTTTTCCAATTAGATATTAGGATAGTGACGTAGCTTTGGAAACACTCTTTAAGAAACCATTTCCTTAAGATTTACCTACCTTTTTTTCTTTGTCAATCAGTCTCTGAGAGCCTGTTATATTCAAGACAGTTTGTACGGTGACCTCTAATTACAGCCTGGGTTTTTTTTTTTTTTTTTAAAAGGAAATACTTTTAAATTTTTACCTAATATGGCAGGTGAAACATGGCAGGTAAAATATGTGATCAGTTGGTGCATTGAATTGTTTATGAATTTACCTTTTTTTTTTTAGTAGCACCTGTATGTGTGTGTATATATGTGTGTGTTTGTATGTATGTATGTGTATATATATATATATATATATATATATATATACAATTTATCACCAAGTCATAGGATGAATGGCTGAGGAAAAGGTTTGAGAGGCTCTGATGAAGGCCACTGCCTTATGGCAATGAAGGTAATGTTTGCTCTGTTCACAGCAGTTGGGTCTGTGTTGGTCTGATTTTTGTTGTGAAGCTGTGGTTGTGGTGGTCGTTTTAAAAAAATAATGCATTTGGAAGCAACAAGCCTGTTCACAGAGCAATATTTTGCTTTATCATAGGAGAAGAATATGTTTCCTGTCCATCTTTCATGAGCAATACATCCTTCTGCACGATGGTATTTGCCAGAACAGTCTTACTGACCCTTTCTATCCTAGAGGAGCCCAGTACATTTGCAACATCTCCCTTTATAAGTTTTACTTCCGTAGGTGTAACTCTTTGGAGTGGGACAGTTCCCAGAGTATCCATTCCCTTAGATGAAACTTCCTTTTATTTGAGCTAACCATGTTGGACTGTACAGGCTGCACTGGCGCACAGTTGTTCAGATCTGGTGTTTGCCCAGCAAGCATCCACCAGTTGGGTGGACGCTGCCAGATTTGTTCAATTGAGAAGAGATCCAATCAGATATAAGAAGGGGGTAAAAAAGAATATCATCCTGGAGATAGGAAGAAAAAAAATTATCCTTGGGGTCCAACAATTTGAGATCGTTGAGTGTTGCCATGGAAAACCAACACCCAGCAGGGAGGCTCTGCTTTTCTCACAAATTCTCAGTTAACACAAGGCGCTGTGGCAGCTGGGAGAGAGAGAGTATGAGGGTCCGGGCTGAACTGCGGTGGAGGGCGGCTCTCTAAGAGTCTTGCTGGGCGCACACAGCGCTGGGAGGGAGAGCTTTACCTGGTGCTGGCAGCGTAACTTTGCCAGTCTGTTTCTTCCCGAGCTTCAGGCGCGAATAAATGAGAGTTAATGATTTTTAAGGCTTTTTTAAAGTGATTTGTCTTGGGAATGCTAAATTGGCAAGAATAAAACCTCGGCAGGAAAGCTGATTTTTGATGACCCAAAGAAGGCACGTCCTAGAGCGATTTAGTAAGGCTCCAGTGGTCTAAGATTGTTCCACATCAGGGAGAGTGTACAGTTCTCAGAATTACTTACTAATGAAAAAGAGGGGGGAAAAAGGTTGTTCGGCTACTGGGCAGTGGGAATGAGCAGGGCAGCAGCTCTTATGATCCAGTGTTGTGAGAAACCTTCTGCCACCGGGATCCAAGGTAATACCTTCCTGAAGAACAGGTTCCCTTGTCCCGGAATGAAGGTGACATGGAAACCCCCAGATTCCCATAAAGGTCGAGGAGTCACTTCATGAACAAAGGGAAGCACAAGAGATTGAAGTTTATACAACTCCAGTTCTCAGAGCAAACCTATCGTTGCATTTTGTAAATAACCAATATTTGAAAAACACAACGTTGGGGAATCTCCTTTCCTTTCATACTAGCTGGGAGGAGGGGGTCTGGTTCTTTTGAGGAGGCACTGAATAAAATAATGGGCACTATTGAGAGAAATGCCCTTTACCTGACAGGTGTTTTCTTCAAGTTCTACCTGCCTGCAGCACGAGTCAGCCTATCACAGATTTGAGAATATTCATTGAGATGTTTAGTAGTCACTTTATTTTTATTTTCTTGAAGAGTGAAGTAATTGTATTTCATTGATAATCAGAAGCTTATCAGCCCATGAATTCAGTTACAGGTATTTAAAGTCACTTCTATTAATTCTTTAAAATGAATTTGCTGCATACACACACACACACACACACACACAGACACACACATTTTCATTTCTCTCTCTTTCTCTCTCTCTTTTTCCTCCCTGTGATGTGTTTAACTGATGAAGAAGAGTTTCTTTTAGTATGTACCTGTTTGGATTTTCTACGTTCAGATTTTTTTTTCGGAGGACTTGGAGTTGGTCAAACAGACACCATCCTGGCATTTACTTAGGGGACATTCTCCGGACTGACATGTCAATATCTGCCCACGTGTGTATTTGTAATTAAAGTTAAGATACTCTAGAACGGCTTTACCATGAATCTAAAAACATAGAGCCATTTCCTAGTGAATGATGTATGACAGTTTGCTCTGAGCTTCCTCTGAAAAGGGGGCGGCTGCTGTGGCATTGTTACCGAGAGCGGCTTTTCCTGCAGGGCTCACGGCTTAACAGTTTCAAACTCCTGTTGTCCTGTAAATCTGTCAGAAGGGTCTGCAAGGGACCATATTTATGAAGAGAGTGGAGAGTGGTCAGTCTAAAAAGCTCCTTAGTGTAGTACTTTGAATTTTAAATTACACACATAATTCAGAGGTAATGTAACTTGCAGTGTCGGACTTTCGTCCATTCCGTTAAATGGAGAAAAATGACTGGCGTGAGGAATGACTTATTGATTCTTGGTGGGAAAATGACTTCTGTAATATAGGAAGTATGGTAAAAGGACTAGCTTAATTATTTACGGAGCACTTTTCAAAATATGCTTTTACAGCAGTACAAATTGTGTATATACAAATCGTACAACTGGATTCTTTTTTTTTTTAATTCTTTCTTCGAGGAAAGTTATGAGAAGGCATATCTTTTTTAGTTGCTAAGGCAAAGTTTGATTTTGCTTCAGTTCTTTTAGGCTGTAACTAAGAAAGATACAAGGAACAAGGAGAAGTCTCTAAATACCTCAAAAATACTTCTTCTAATTGCCATTTCTTATTTACGTTATATTTACGCTCGGTTTAGGGGAGCTTGACTGCCAGGATTTTCAAAAAACACCTCTCTCTCTCTCTCTCTCTCTCTCTCTTTCTCTCTTTCTCCCCCCCAACCCCATTCTCTCTGGTTTATGATGTTTTTCAACAGTGTCATGAACTCACCCTTAATCTGATTTCATCAAGTAAATATATGGGAAGTTGAAATGACATATTTTAATCTGGCATTTGAGGAAATATTCATAAAATATCAGATAAAATATTTATTTTGGCCTTTTCCTTCTGATCTCTCTTTTGATTCAGTGTGTATTCTTTGCTTAAGGACCACAGCCTAATGTTATTTTGACTGCAGTTCACAGTGTTGGCAGCCTTTCAGATAAACAGCATACTTGTGGTTAATTGGTTGAACATGTTCTATAATTATAATTATATTAAAACCTTAATGTGCTTGAACATTTGCCCACTGAAGGCCACTTGCATGAACTACGTTATGTTTCCGTCATTATAACTGAGCTGTCTGGGGCTGACATTGAGCAATTGAGGCAGGACAGGGGACCTGGGAATAACACAGAGGCTTCTCATTATTCCCGTCTGAGACCATTGCTTGGACGGTTTTAGAAGTTGACCATGAAAATTGCCGTCTGGTGGGAACTCGGATCCCCAGGTTTCAATCTGTGGGCTAACGTTTCTTCAGATTTTCAAAAGGGGTTGGCTTGGCTTTTTATCAAAGTTACACAACGGCTGTAAAAAGCAAAATTAGCACTTTATCAAGTTTGGAGCGAATTGCCAAGGCCACCAGGGAGCGGGAGAGTCACCAAAGACCACTGCTTGGAACTGGGCAAGGGGCCATCTTTGAAATGAGCAGAGAGGTCTGATGGCTGCCAGCTGAGGGAGGGAGTCTCTCTTTTCTACCCTTTAGCCGTGCCTTTAGGATCCACATGCTGCACCGGTAGCCCCCTGGGACTTATCAGCTGAGAATTCCAGTATCTTCTTTGCAGATACTGGGCCAGCCATACCATGGTGTCTTACACTGGGAACAGTGTAAACCAGTGTCTGTGAACCTTCTGGTTTTGCACGGCCTGAGGATGATGTTTACATTTTTAACTGGTTGAAAAAAAGAGTCAAAAGAAGAAGAATATTTCATGACCCATGAAAATATATGAAATTCAAATTATAATGTCTGTAAACAACATTTTTTAATGTTTATCTTTGAGAGACAGAGAGAGAGAGAGAGAGAGAGAGAGAACGAGAGGGGGAGGAACAGAGAGAGAGGGAGACACAGAATCCGAAGCAGGCTCCAGGCTCTGAGCTGTCAGCACAGAGCTCGATGTGGGGCTCGAACTCACAAAACTGTGAGACCATGATCTGAGCCGAAGTCAGACGCTCAACCGACTGAGCCACCCAGGCGCCCCTGTAAATAAAATTTGATTGAAATAAGCCATGCCCATCTAGGTAGGGATCGTCTTGGGCTGTTTCCCTGCTGTCAGGGCATAGTTCAACAGTTGGAACAGAGACAGTGTGGCCCTCACAGCTGAAACTATTTATTTCCGTTTTTTTTGGTAGAAAGTTTGCCACTCCTCCCCTAAACAAGGTGTCCTTTGGTTTCTCTGTCCCACCAGAGCCCTGAGGGTGCCAGGAGCACCAGTGGACCTCCTGTTTTAGTGCCGGGGCCAGAGCAGGGGATTTGGGTTGGATGAATGAATGAATGAATGAATGACCAATCACACCAAAGCTCTGAGTGCAAGGATGTCTGTTATTTTCTTATCTTTGGCCTCATCCACCGAGCACAGTTTATAAAATTTGAAAATCTGTTTCCCAACATGTTGGAATTGATTTTTATGGTCTTTTAATTAACCCAATAAAAATGGCAACAACACAGCAATTTTAAGAAAATAACAGAGCCAAGTATTTTTTTTTATGGCTCTGCATGCAATCCATATTACACCCACATGCAGTATTTATATGGTCCAAATAATTATCTTTTGGACTTAGAATGCTTTAAATTAGGATTTACTGAAAAGATTATGTTCTATTTCATTAAAAAAGAAAGAAAGAAAAAAGTTCTTCTTAAATTTATTTATGTGATGGAGCAATTCTGGCATTGCAGAATACGGCAGGAAATTCCATTAAGTTGAAATGTGCGGCCCTTACCCTCAAATATTTGGAGGGATTCATAGAAGAGCCAAGTGTATCGAGACAGACCTGACAGACTTCGGTTGCAGAGCTGAGCGTGCGCTTTGTCAGAAGACTTTGTAAGGTTTTCAGGCCTGGGTTAGAATGGCGAGACTTCCATTGCAGAATTCTTAGGCCGGCGAGGTAGGCCAGAGATTTTTCTGCCAAGAAGGTAGAACATTCTAGAGCCTCATGAGCACACCCCCACCCTACCCCAGTTTCATGGGCATACTCCAAAGACACCCTTTCCTTCTAGCCTCCTGCTTCTGGCCTGGCAGCTGCTTCAGCCTCTGATATTTTCTGAGCCTTTCTCCTGTCCGACTCCGGTGGGTCCAGCCCCGGACTTGGGAGTCCGAGCAGAGCATAAGCCTTGCAGCCTCCGCTCACCAGCTATGCGGCTCCAGGCAAGTGACCTCACCTCTTTCAGCCGCTGGTTAACTCAGCAGCAAGATGGGGATCTCACACCCCATTCTTGTGCTGCCGAGAGGATTCAGAAGGGGGACGTTGGTGGATCACCTTAGGAGCTATCTGGTGTGCACTTAGGAGGCAGGGAAGATTTGTCCTCTTGCCCCCTCTCTTGCTACTCCTGTAACTGAGAAGCCCATAAGTCCAGGCTTCATTAGAAACGAAATCTAGAGGGATGGTCTCCTCCTCTCTTGTGTATCTCCTGTGACAGCCCAGTGCCATTTTGCTGGGTTGTGTGTCCTCCCTTCCTTCCTTTCTCTCTTCCTCTTCCTTACAGTGCCTCTAGGATCTCCGGGTCAGTTGTCTGCTCTTCTCGGAGATCTAGGGCAGTTGGACATTCTTCCCCATCCCAGGCCGGTGGGAGAAGTATTACACAGGTCACAGAGTGGGTGGGAGCCTTTGACTGGGTACTCTTGGCTCCCGCCTGGCTGATCAATTCTGGCAGGATCTTATCCAAGCACTTTCATACCCTTCTACAAGGCGATTCAGAACCCTCCTTGGGCCTCATTCACATTTAGCAACCAGGCTCCCCACATAGTCCTGACTGACATTTTGTCTTCCATGCTTCCATTCCTCTGCTGCTGGGCCTTGGGTAGGTCAGCCTCCCTTTCTCCTTGTCTGGGTCACTCTAACGGAGCCACACGTGTTCTTCTTGCCTTGGGAATTGACTTCCTCTGATCAGTTCCCTACTGCTTTTACAGTTTTGTCTCGCATGGACCTCACCCAGCACCTGTGTGCCAAGGCTAGCAGGTTGGGAATGGAGACATTGAGGCAGACTTCTTGTCTTCACGGGCTCGCCATCAGGGAGTCCTGTCCTTGCATCAGTGCTGCTTATGGTCTGCCACTGCCTGGAACTCACTAATCTCCCTTTCCATCCTGGCTGGTTTCTCATCATTCTGTAAGATTCATTTCTGGCGTGTGTGTGGCTGACTCCTTCCTGCAAAAAAAAAAAAAAAACAAAAAAAACAAACCCAGTTCTTCAGTCATCCATACTTTCTGTTTTATGTAGATTTCCATCTTAGACTTACCCCCGTGTATGAAGATCATCTGTTTGTGTTACCATGTGTTTTCCCCACTAGACTGTGTGCTCTGAGAATGTTGGAATGATCCAACACAGCTTTGTGTTCCCATGAAGCAACAAAGAAAAAAAAATAAAAATAAGTGAGAGCTCCATCAAAGTTTGTTTCATGATTGCATGAAATGATTCAATAATTAAATGAACAAATGAATGGATGAGGTGAGAGCTAGATCTGGCCCACGGGAGACAGGTAGCTTTGACTTGGGGCTCATGCAGGAAGGCTCTAAGAGCCCCTGATAGGCTCTGCTTGGAAGCGGGGGCCATTCCCTGCCCAGGACGCCCTCATCCTGGCCTGGTTCATGGTTTGTTTGGGGCTACCACCAGAGAGTGTTTAGAACCTGGAGGAAATTCGGAAGTCCCATGTCGTCTTGGCAAGAGACGTATCATCTACAGCTTCACAGATGACATATGCTAGAATGGGAGAGAGCAGCAGGGATCAATCCAGACGGAAGTGTGCATATCAGTTGGCTCGGAGGTTGTTCTCTGGATAGGGAGGGTCAGGCCATGGAGAGGGAAGAACGACATGGCGGACGTGCGGGAGACCGCACGCAGGACGACATCAGTATCTCAAGCTTTGGTTACTGACGTTCTCAGACTGAGGCATCGGCTCTCACTCCTGACCACACCCCAGGCTCCTCTGGGGGCTGTGAGAACACACATCGCGGGGTCTCACCTACAGTGTCGCTGACTCAGAGCATCTGGGGTGGGGCCCAAGGGTCTGCGTGTCTAGCAGTTTCCCACGTGATGCTGCTGCCTGTTGGGCGATCACCCTGGAGGGAGGGCTCTGCGCATTTCAGCTTCGGAATACTGACTCGTGGGACAATATTGCCGCCATCGACCCCTTCTGTCAGTCGTCAGCAGGGTAGAATCATACCTTCCGAGTAGGAGGAACATTTTAGCAAAATGCTTTTGCTGTCACTGCTTTTCAGTTGGGCGAACGAAGTGGGAAAACCAAGAGTAAGGTTCTTTTATTGAGATAAAAGTGTTGTAAATATGAGTTCAGCATCGCGTTTGGAAAATACGAAGAGCGCTTCTTTGAACTTATTTTGTTCAAGTGACCTGTATTGTTCAGTGTTTCCTGTAAAATTGGATGTACCTGCCGCAGATGTTTGTTTTGCGGTAATAATACTTTTCTACATTAAAAAAAAAAATCCTGAGATGAAAATGTAACTTAGTCTTATTATTGTAATCTCCCCTTTACTTTTTTTGCATGGATCATTTGTTTGTGAACTGGTTATTTCAGGAAGGGCTCAAAGGTAATTTCATGGTTTATAGCATTTATATTGGCGCCTTTAATGAGGAAAACATATTGTTTTCTAATACACAAAATGAGGAATTCACATACATATAGATATTATTTTCATTTCCCAATATTACATGTATATCAAGTTCAGGACATTGAGAACAACCACGTAAAGAAATTATACTTCTGCACACAGGGGAAATATGAAAGTTTTGTAGTGCAAAAAAAAATAAAAATCAACTTTGCCGGCTTATGAGATGATTTTATTTTTAATGAATCCAAATGATAGCGGGAGCTGCTGTTGTGTTTGTGCATTGAACAGCAATTCATATCTAAAAACGTGGTAACATATGGCTTTGTTATTATTTAGTTTAGGAATTTATGCACCTAAAGGAGTTTTGAGAGCTCTGGGTCCCATTCAGATGTTGTACACAGCAACTAAACAAGATAAGCTGGAGTTTCTCATCCCCAGGTTATTAAGATTTGACCAATTCCTTTTTTTTTTTTTTTTGGTGGTGTTTATTAAACTCAAGAACTTTTTTTTGCATATTTGCTAATGATCTTCCCTCTTTCTCATTATGTTTTATAGAAGGCTGAATGAGTAAAAAACAAACAAATAATTTTTTTTTAGCCCAATGAAAAATATGTCCTGGATTGGAAAAGAGTACAAGGTTCTTTTTCTAGCCCTGGAGTGAGGTGGCTCTCTGGCCTCCTGCTTCATTTGATGTCCTGGGGAGTCATTGACACCCACACGCTCCCAATCACGGACCTTTCCCTCCCATCCAGATTGTGTTTGTTTTATGGCTCTTGCACGGAGCACGCAGCTGTGTAAACCCGAGAATGGTTTCTGCACAGCTTTGATCTTTGCACGGATCAACAGTTGCCCTCAGTCCCTGAACCCTGCTCCGCGGCCCCTGTGTTCCTGGGATTTTTCCATTCGCTGGTAATTACGGCATTGCGTAGGGAGCCTTGCCACAGCGCCCCCCACGACTTCGGGTGCAACTTTGGAAGAAGCACCTTAAGGCTGTCATTTGCAGAACCTTATTAAGAAGTGATTTCCATTTGATGCCAAAGAGATATGCCATTTAGGTTCCTCCTCAGAGGCAATCTGACAATTTCAAGCAGGCTGCTGGAGTCTAAGGAACTTGAACATATTATGGACTGAATAAATGTTTACAGAACAAATGCAGTTTGTTTTTGCTTTCTGGCTACTGAAGAAGTTTAGTCCTTCCACAAACCATGGCTTTATACCCCCATCAGTGATGGGCTCTCGGGCTGGCGCAGCGTGGCATTAATTTTCAGTCAATAATCCGGGTGCCTGTCTAGGCATGGGGGAATACAAGAGTCTTGGACACTGTTCTCACAATCCAGTAGGAGGCATAAAGTCTTTGCTTTTACGTGGGGCTTCTGGATAAGGAGCCCTGGCTCCCATCTTGGGTGATCATCATGGCCTACGAGCTGGGCCTTAATACCTACGCAGGATGCCGAGCTAAGACATGAGATAAGGTCTTGCCTCAGAGAACATCATGGAAGGCCACCTGCGGCAGAGCAGATAAGACTCCAGGATTTCCGGATTCAGATCGACTTGTGTTTAAATCCTAGCTCTGTCCCTTACTGTCGGTGTGATCTGGGGGGGTGGGGTGGGGAATCTGTTTCATCTTTATGAGCCTCAGTTTTCTCACCTGTAACATGGGATTAGTAGTCTCTGCCCTTTAGATTGTGAGAATGGAACAAGATAATACATGCCAATTGTTGGGCACCATCTCCGGGACGTAGTAAGTAGTTAATAAATGTCCACTTCTCTTACTGCTACACTTACAGCCACTATCCTTCTTACCTTTCTTACCCTTTCTCTTCCTCCCATTCTCCCCACTCCTCCGTCATTTGGTAAAGGTTTATACATTTTGTTGTTGTTACAGTCAGCATTCCACTTTGCTGGGAGCCCAGGAGATATTTGGGAGAATGTTCTGAGAGTAGGTTAAACAGTGAGTCTCTAAGATCTGGGGTGGATGGAGCCACATCTTTATCAGTGTCCTCAGCTGCCAGAAGAATGGCTTATAGAAAGAAAGCCTCTTTTCTAGAGGGTTTCGAATGCCAGAGTGAACCTCGGTGGTGGCAGAGAGAGGCCATGTTATGTGACACAGTTGTTTGAAAGTGAAAGCCACCTTCTTAATGTGTAATCCCAGGAGTGAGCTCTCTTCCTTCCTTGGTGCTTCACATCTGCTGACCCTCAGAGTCTTAAGTATACGTATCTTCTCCATCGCTTGACTGGCATGAACCCCGTTGCCTATGTTTATGAGCACAAACAACCAAGGAGAATGAATGATGGGGCCTGGGAGTACAAACCAACACGCAGAATCAGTTTACAGTGCCCTGGTTTCTTCTGTGTTTGTTGAGCCATGGCTGGAAATCCCATTTCTTAGCAAGCAGGTCATCAGTGTTACAATCTAAGGACTCGGGCTAGAGTTCTGGGTCAAGTTGTCCCCTCTGCTGTGTGGCGAGATTAGGCAGGAGCCATCTCCCAGAACCCTGGAGATAGAGAAGTCCGAAAGGCCCGGCCAGAACTGGCTCGTATGTGGGGGCTGCCTACAAGGGCATCTTTGAGAAGGACCGAGCTTGAAACAGAAGGAACTGGGTAGAAATGAGGAGACAGCTTCATTTTTTCCAGCAGTAATCATGGAGTCTGTTTAGTTTGCTTTTCTTTTGAAAAAGTAATTTAATCTAGAAAGTATATACATTTAGGAGTAATTTCCTGGGCAGGCTTCATAACTTTCTTCTTTCTTTTTTTTTTTTTTTTCCCCTTCTGACATCTCTAAATAGTTCTCTGTGCAGTGGCATTACTAACGGCTCAACTTTTTTAGGAAATGATTCATTACTTTATAATTTCACTTCACTAACCATTTTCAGCCATGCAATAAATTTAAATCTTTTACTATCAAGATAACATTTTTTCTCCTGTCACTGAGATATAATGATTGGAAACCATTTTTAGAAGTTGACCCTTTTTGGGACGGCTCTTAGGGATTTGTCCTTTATAATAGCACATAACGTGTAGGGTGTTAACATTTCTAGGGCAGAGGCCCCAGGCTGGAGAAATACCTTTTTCCAAGTGCCCAGACTAATGCCCTTTACAGTAAGTGTGATAAAGAGTTTATTGGGTGAATGGGAGAGACGAGAATGCTTATTTGAAGCATGCAGCTCTGAGGACCATCATTTCCAAAGAACAAAAGATGAATGATAAGGTCAATTGCAAAGGCATCGTTTACCCTTGTGAAAATCGACTGTGAACTGGGCAAGGACAGTCAACTCAGTGGTCTAGCATATTGAAGAGAGGAACCCTGAGGTCCATCTGGTCCCTTCCCCTGCCACTAATTTGCTGTGTGATCGTGTGGGAGTCACTGAACCTCTCTGAGCCTCAGTTTCCTTACCAGTTAGCTGAAGGAGATGAAGGCCTAGTGTTTTAGGAATGTTCTGAAAAAGGCTGTCAGGCTGGAGATTTCAGCACTCAGACCACCTACTTTACAGTATTAGCTGGAGTAAATCCCTCTGTTCCACACGGGGACTTCTTTGTATGACATGCCTTCAAAAGTATTTTTTTAAATATGTTAATTAAAACATCGAACTTCTGAAAATAACAGGTTTTAAAACTTTTTGGTGATGAAAATTATCAGCCATACAGAAAATTTAAGCAATACTATCATAGTATAATGAACAACCTAGGTAATATGACTACTACCTAGATTCAACAGTTACTAATGTTTCACCATGTTTGGTCTGTCCACCCATCTGTCTTCCTTACCATCCATCTGTCTTATCCATTCATCCATCCACCCACCCACCCACCTATATATATAAGTTGCAGATGTTGATACACTTTACCCAAAAGTACTTGGCCAGGCATCCTTTCAAACTTAAGGCATTTTTCTATATATCACTGTTACCGTGTTTATAAAGTTGATAATAATTTGCTGACATAAAATAATACATAGTCCATACCCAGATTTACCCAGTTATCCTCAAAATGTCTTTCACAGATTATTGTTCTCAATCAGGGTGCAGTTGGTCAAGGTTCACACGTGACATTTGGAACTATCTTTTTCTTCTGTTTTGTTTTTTTTTTTAATTTATAGTTTATTGTCAAGTTGGTTTCCATATAACACCCAGTGTTCTTCCCCACAAGTGTCATCCACCATGACCATCACCTGCCTTCCTCTTTCCCCCTCCCCCTTCCGCCCTCAGTTTGTTTTCAGTATTCGGGAGTCTCTCATGCTTTGTCTCCCTCCCTCTCCCTAACTCTTTTTCCTCCTTCCCCTCCCCATGATCCTCAATTAGGTTTCTCCTGTTATAATTATGAGTGAAAACATATGGTATCTGTCCTTCTCTGCCTGACTTATTTTGCTTAGCATGACACCCTCGAGGTCCATCCACTTTGTTACGAATGGCCAGATTTCATTCTTTCTCATGGCCATGTAGTGTTCCGTTGTATAGATAAACCACATCTTCCTGATCCATTCATCAGTTGATGGACATTTAGGCTCTTTCCATGATTTGGCTATTGTTGAAAGTGCCGCTACGAACATTGGGGTACAAGTGCCCCTGTGCATCAGCACTTCTCTGTCCCTTGGGTAAATCCCCAGCAGTGCTATTGCTGGGTCATAGGGGAGTTCCACTGATAGTTTTTTGAGGAACCTCCACACTGTTTTCCAGAGCGGCTGTACCAGTTTACATTCCCATCAATAGTGTAGGAGGGTACCTGTTTCTCCACATCCTCGCCAGCATCTATAGTCTCTTGA